>CM062297.1:746964497-748164497 GCA_031216915.1 Pictodentalium vernedei
TCCCAGGGTCTTGGTGTGACATTACAAGTTGCATGGACAAAATATTCCGGTCAGCATTAGTTAACTCTCCCCGAACTGCTAAACATAAAAATTGTGATAAAATGGGCTGTTTTTGGATACCAACAGCATCCAAACGGTATACCACAGAGAAAGTGGCCTTCATTTATCGGACGCAAAATTGATCGGAAAATATTTTTGAAAGTGGTAAGGGGTATTCAAAATTCGGCTGGTTAAAGAGACATACCTATTAAAACCTTAAAATACCCTCTTTCTGTGGATTTCTCTAAAAACATCTCGTAGGTTTTCAAGAAAAAATCGGCTCTTTGTAGGTCTTGGTGTGACATTACAAGTTGCATGGACAAAATATTCCGGTCAGCATTAGTTAACCCTCCAGGGCTCCTCAACATCAAAATTGTGATAAAATTGGCAGTTTGTGGACACCAACAGCACCCAATGGGTACACCACAAAGAAAAGCGCCTCCTTTTATCGAGTGTACAATTTATACAGAAACATTTTTGTAAGTAGTAAGGGTATTCAAAAGTCGAAGTCTCAACCCATTTTGGGTAGGCTAAGAGAGATATCCCTCA
Organism: Pictodentalium vernedei; assembly: GCA_031216915.1. Classification (NCBI taxonomy): domain Eukaryota; kingdom Metazoa; phylum Mollusca; class Scaphopoda; order Dentaliida; family Dentaliidae; genus Pictodentalium; species Pictodentalium vernedei. Next base: position 746,965,086 of record CM062297.1, read on the forward strand.
AAAGCTTTAAATTCCCATTTTCTGTGAATTTTCCTAACAGTAACTTGTAGGGTTTCAAGAAAAATAATTAACTATTCGTAGGTCTTTATGTGACATTACAAGTTGTAGGGACAAAATACTCTGGTGAGCGTTTATTAACCATCTACAAGCTGCCAAGTATCGTAATTTTGTTGACATGGGCTGTTTTCGGACACGTACAGCACCCAATGTATACACGAGAGATAAACATAATCACCTTTGTTGGAAGTGGAATTCACAGAGGACCATTTTTGTAAGTAATAAGGGTGTTCAAAAAACCAAGCGTTAATCCCTGTTGGGGAGGTTAACAGGGATACCCATCGAAAGCTTAAAAATCGTTTTCCCTGGATTTCTTTACAAACATCTTGTAGGGTTTTCAAGAGAAAATGGCCGTTGATAGGTCTTGGTATCACATTACCAGTTGCATAGATAACTTATTCTGGTAGGTATTTGTTAACCCTCCATGGACTGCTAAATGTCAAAAAATTTGAAGAAATAGTCTGTTTTTGGACACTAACAACATCAAATGGAAATGCCACAGAGAAACGTAACTTCTTTTACTGGACGCAAAACTGATAGAGAAACATTTTTGTAAGTAGTAAGGATATTCAAAAATCGAAGTCTTAACCCATTGTCGACTGGTTAAGGAGATATACCCCTCAAAAGCTTAAAATTCCCGTTTTCTGTGGATTTCTCCAAAATATCTAGCACGTTTTCAAGAAAAATTGACCATTTGCAGGTCTTTGAGTGACATTACAAGTTGCATGGACAAAATATTCCAGTAAGCAATTATTAACCCTCCAGAGGCTGGAAAGCATAGACATTTTGAGAAAATGGGCTGTTTTGGGGCACCCATAACACCCAATGTGCTCCTGCGTGATAAACATAACCTTCCTCATTGGAAGTGAAATTCACTGAGGATCATTTTTGTAAGTAATGAAGGTATTCACAAAACCAAGCATTAATCCGTTTTGGGCTGGTTACAGAGCGATACCCCTCAAAAGGTTAAAAATTCATATTTTCTGACGATTTCTCTAAAAGCCTCTCGTAGGTTTTCAAGACAAATATTGGCCATTCTCATTTGAGACTACTATACTTACCTTGTATGAACTCAAAAGTAAGTGTATATTTATTTATTATCAAGAATAACCGCCCATAAGTTCCACTCTCACCTTGTCCCGCTTCATCGGTTGCCAGCGGTCGATTTATCCAAACAAAATTACCAAGGTTACCACCTCCCCCGTGCCTCTTTCTCCAACCAAACACATTGAAAGGTACGCCTCACCTCGTATTCCACACTGCCCTGCATGATATCATTTATTTATTTATTGGTGTTTAAGGGCATATACTTATGCACAATGGCTAATCTACGGGTGGAGGAAGCCGCAGTACCTGGAGAGAACCACCGAGCAACGACGAGCAGCTGCCAGCTTCCCAACATCGTAACTCCGAACTGCAGCACAGGCAGGGTTAGATTGGCTGAAGACATGCGTACCGTCGACGTGCAGTACGCCTTAGTACATGGCGGGATCGTGCCCCCATATGGAGAATCAGAGTTAAGTGCCTTGCCCAAGGACACAGCATGGGAGTCCGAATTGATCGCTCAGACGGCCACCCATCCAATGATTAACCAGGCTCAAAGTTGCTTAACTTCGGTGATCTGAGGAGAACCGGCTACCACAATGCCACCGCTCCGCCACTGCATGATAAGAAAGCAGTAAATAACGTTAGCTACAATGGGATCAGTTACTTATAATATCAAATAGTGTTGACAGTATAGCTTTTCCCCGACAGTGGGTCCAGGTATATAATAGTCTGTAAAACGGCTATACACTGCCCCTCCTCCGTCCCAGAGTGGCGACGTGGCAGTATATATCTATCTTACTGATGCTATGTTGTGCCTAAGGAACCTTACAATAAAAGGTGGGGATCCCCAACATGGGAAAGGGGGGGGGAGGCAGGTATATTTACTACTCTGTAGGTTATCAAATGCAGTGGTGCATGGCGCCAACATTCAGTGGGGCTAGATATATACTAGTTTGTAAGACGGTTATACTCCCCTTCTCCGTCCCAGGGTATATTTTATCTGCACATATGTACAAACAACACTTCCTATTTTCATATGTGATTATTGTAGTTTATAACTTCATGTTTGTCGTTATATGTATGGATATCTTCATTGTAATAAATAGAACTAATCCTACGGGGAAAAAACAATTGGAGAGAAATTTACTTCTGCTATTAACAGACAGGTGATAGGTGAGCTCTACAAGGTGTGAAAAAATGACATAATCATGCATAACAACTGTGGTCTAATAGGAGATAATTGATACAGGGACTATACATGACATGCTCAAGAATTTAAAGTTCACATTTTCTGTGGATATCTTCAACTGGTTCTTTCAGATTTTTAAGAACAAATAAACCCTGGAGACGAAGTATTCTCGCAAGCCTTCATTAACCCTCCACAAACCGTCAACTATCGAAATTTTAGGTAATTTGAGATACAATGGGCTATTTACATTAGACGCTGATTCTCAGACGCTGATATTAATATTAACCCTCTCCACAAACAATGATGATTTAACCAAAACGTTCTTTTATCACACTGGGTCATTTGAGACTATTATATCCACTTTTCTCAAGACATCAATAAAAATACTTTAATGATACAATTAAAAACAATTCTTCAGACACTCCAGGGTCATAAAAAATCATGGATGTTTATTAACCCTCTACAGACTGCCAAGCATCGTAATTTTGTTGAAATGGGCAGTTTTCAGACACGCGCAAAACCCAACGTGTACCTGGGAATTACCCATAATCTCCTTTGTTGGAAGTGGAATTCACCGAGGACCATTTTTGTAAGTAATAAGGGTATTCAAAAAACCAAGCGTTAACCCCTTTTGTGGTTGTTAATAGTGATACCCATCAAAGGCTTGAAAATTTATGTTTTCCCTGGATTTCTTTACAAACATCTGGTAGCGTTTTCAAGAGAAAATGGCCATTGATAGGTCATGGTGTCACATTACCAGGTGATTGGATAAATTATTCCGGTAAGCATTTGTTAACCCTCCATGGGCTGCTAAATGTCAAAATTTTGAAAAAATAGCCTGTTTTTGAACAACAACAACATCAAAAGGGAATGCAACAGAGAAACGTAACTTCTTTTACTGGACGCAAAACTGACAGGGAAACATTTTTGTAAGTAGTAAATGGATTCAAAAATCGAGGTCTGAACCCATTTTTGACTGGTTAAGGAGATATAACCCTTAAAAGCTTAAAATTCCAGTTTTCTATGGATTTCTCAACAACAAAAAATTCAAGAACAATTGACCATTCGCAGGTCTTCGAGCGACATTACAAGCATGAACAAAATGTTTCGGTAAACATTTGTTAACCCTCCAGAGGCTGCCAAGCATAGACATTTGGAGAAAATGGGCTCTTCTTGGGCAACCATAACACCAAATGTGTACCTGCGAGATAAACATAACCACCTTTATTGGAAGTGGAATTCACCATCGATCATTTTTGTAAGTAATCAAGGTATTCACAAAACCAAGCATTAACCCTTTAGAGCTGGTTACGGGGATTAACCCCTCAAAAGATTAAACATTTGTGTTATCTGAGGATTTCTTTAAAAACATGCTGTAGATTTTCAAGAAAAAATGGCCATTCTCTGATGTTAGTGTGACATTACAAGTTGCATGTACAAAATATTCCTGTAAGCATTTGTTAACCCTATGCAGGTTCTCAAACATCAAAATGTTGATAAAATGGGCTGTGTTTGCGTACCCACAGCACCCAAAGTTGGGAGGAGAGATCAAAATAAGTGGAAGTAGAATTCACTGAGAATTATTTTTGGAAGTAATAAGAGTATTCAAAAAACAACACTTAACCCGTTTTGGGCTGGATAAACAATGATACCCATCAAAAGCTTAAAAATCATGTTCTCCCTGGATTTCTCTGAAAACATCTTGTAGATTTTAAAGAAAAAAATGGCCATTCACAGTTCTTGATGTGACATTACACTTTGCATGAATAAATATTCCTGTTACCACTTGTTTACCCTCTACAAGCTGCCAGACATCAATATTTGGGATACATTTGAGATAAAATGAACCATTTTTAAATTGACACAGCACTCAGTGGGTATGTGTCAAACAAACATAACTCCTTTTGTCGGTCATTGACTTGTTGGAAGACGATATTGACATTAAACCAGTCCACCGTTAATGATGGTTTTTACCTAAACAATTTTTTATCAAACTCTCTCATTTGAGATTACTATCTTAACCTTTTTCATAACATCGATGAAGGGACTTCAGTGAGACAATTAAAAACAAAAAGACACTGTGGGGTCATGACAAATCATGGAATTTCATCGGGAAAAGCCATGATTCTCCAGAATCATAAAGTCTAGTTTGATTTGAGATTCCAAATCTTCCACAAACTTTTGAGCCATGTCATCATCATCCGACTGTTTCGTGTAGGTGTACGGACCCGGCAAATGTCGATCGCCAAAACAATATTTTATGTAGAAACAATATCAGATTCAAGTTTGCTCAAAGCAAGTCTCTGGGTTAATATTTGGGCTCCCTGTGGAGATTCAAGTTTGTTCAAATCGACTCCCTGGGTTAATATTTGGGCTCCCTATTGGAGCCAAAATTTTAACTTTGTGCAATACATGGAATATTCTTTAAAAATCTTCTTCTTCAGATATTCACCAGTCAGAATCCTCTCATATTTGGTATATAACATCTCGGGGAAGAGGGGGGGGGAGGGGGGGGGGCAGATTCAAGTTTGTTCAAATTGAGTTCCTCGCTTAATATTTGGGCTTCTTATGGAAGCCTGAATTTTAACTTACTGCAATATGAGGAAATTTCTTTAAAAATCTTCTTCTTCAGATCCCCAGTCAGAATCCTTTAACATTTTAATCATCTCCTGAGGGGGGGGCAGATTCAAGTTGGTTCAAATAGTGTCCCTGGGTTGAAAATTTTGGGTCTGGTTCAGACTTAGAAATTTTGGCCCAAAATGTGAAAAAAAATTTTAGCGATTTTTTTATGCGTTTTGTTCGATTTTGAGACCAAAAAAAAAAAAATTTAGCCTGAAAATTTTGGGTCAGGTTCTGACTTGGAAATTTTGGATCAAAATGTGAAAAAATATTTTTTTATCGATTTTTTATGTGCTTTGTTCAATTTTGAGATGAAAAAAAAAAAAATTTTAGCCTGGAAATTTTTGGTCCAGTTCCGACTTTTGGACCAACATTTTGAAAAATCGTTTAGTTTTTTATGCGTTTTGTTCAATTTTGGGATGAAAAAAATAAATTTTATCCTGAAAATTTTGGGTCTGGTTCGTACTTTTTTTTTTATTCTTTTCAAAATCGAGTTCCTAGATGAATTAGAGTGGTTTTATGCAGAAATGTTTTTACCCTATGTCCTCCCCTCCCTTCCTTGTCGGGTGGGGGGGGGGGATAGTTAGAGTTAGATGTAACAAAATGTTTGGCTGCAAAATATATTCTGAAAGATTTAGAGTGATTTTATGCAACCCCCCACCCCCACCCCCCCCACCCCCCCCCCCCCCCCAAAAAAATAATACCTCTATGACCACCAACCCCACTCCCCATGTGTCAATTAAGCGGAGGAAAAAAAATGCAATATGAAGGAATTTCTTTAAAAATCTTCTTCTCTAGAACCATCAGTTAGAATCTTTTGATATTTGGTATACAATATCTCAGGGGGAGGGGGGGGGGTGCAAGGGGCAGGGTGGGTTGGCAAGGGGGGTGTCAGATTCAAGTTTGTTTGAATTGCATCCCTGGGTAAATATTTGGGCTCCCTAGGGAGCCTGAATGTTAACTTTGTGCAATATGATGAAATTTCATTTAAAATCTTTAGATCCACCATCCGAATGCTTTCATATTTGGTATACAGCATCTGGGGGGAGGTGGGGGGGTGTTAGGGTGTGTGTGTACAATTTAAGTTTGTTCAAATTGGGTCCCTGGGTTAATATTCATGCTCTGTTTGATGGGGGCAGTGACATAACAACCCTTGGAAATTTGGCAGTGCTAGTCTACAGCTGATAGGATTGGAAGCAGTCAGGAAGACCCAGGATAATAATCCTCTGACATGGACACTAGAGTTATGAATAATTTCATGACTTCATTCCTCTGTAGTGTTGATGAACCATGACTAACTGATTGTGATCAAAAATAGTTCTTTGAACCACTTTGTCAGGTGAGCGATTAAGGCTCCTTGGAGCCTCTTGTTCGGTGTAACTCTTCAGGAATGTCAATCTGACACAAACTCATTTTCACTGTGAAACATTCAAAATAGGCATACACCACAAAATGCACACTCAATTTTCTGTTGTGATGTATGAATTTAATGTGAGTGTGAGGTTTGGGCATGTCGATGGCAACACATTGATTTGCGACGCAATACTCCTCGTGACATTCCAGCGAGGGAGGTGATTCTGCTAATGTTTGGTTTTGTTTCAGCTTATCAGCAAAATAAATGTTCCTATAAATCTTCACACTTTAAAGGTACTGTTAGGGGCAAATGAAAATGGTCAAGCATATATGTGCTTCATGTTGGTTAAAAAATAAGGAAAAATTGCCCCATCCTGAATGCTCATCAGTGTGCCAATGGAGGTAAATTTGGCAGTTGGGGATGGTGCATTCCGTGCATGAGTTGGCTATGGTTTTGCCACTAAGGTGAGTCAGTGGTGGTACTCTGGCTCATGTAAGAATGTATTGAAGTGATGGATTGCTTCTGCGGGCTAGAAGGGAGGTGAGGAGAAGAGTTCAAGACTGCCCTGCCGGTCTCCGTATTACTCAGAATCGGCCACAAACGTCTTTATGTGTTGGTAAATATCTGAGCTCTCAGGCTGGTAATTTGTCACAAATGGTGTTATTTGTGGTTGTTGTGAGTCCTGATGGTGGGTTTTAAGCAATTCAGCCCTGTTGGCATTGCCACCTTTCCAGGTGCCATTCGTAATACGCTCTCTGGGTAGCCCCCAATTTCGGAAATGTTTGATAATATCATGTTTTCCAAAGCAGCCTTTTTTTGCAGCAGATAGTTTTATCCGTAATAGCTGGCTGTAGGGGATACCCCAGATTTGGCTTTCCGCGTGGCACGAATCAGGCTGTAGGTAGACGTGTCTCTGTTTGGTTTGGTATATAATTCTGTTTTTAGTTTGTTGCTGGTTCTGATAATAGTAACGCCAAGGAAGTTTACTGAGCAAGTGGAGTATTTTGCGTTGAATTTAATGGTTGGGTGTGCACAATTAAAATGGTGTGTAAATTCATTCAGTGGTTCTTCTCCATGTGTCCAAATGATGAATATATCATCAATAAATTTGAGGTAGAGGCATACCTGGGAATTTTCTATGGATCCATGCATTCCCGACTACCAAAATATTCAACTTTCAGTTTCACTTTCAAATTGCTGGTATATGTATACTTACTTGTAACTTACGGAGCTCAAGTGCGCTGCAAACTGTGTTTTCACAGGTCGAATGAAGATTGATTGACATGTATTTTTGTGTCGCCGCCCCACGAAGTGGGGAGCGACATATAGGGATTACTTTTGTCGTCTTGCATCGTCCGCGTCACACTTTCTCTTATCCGCCACTCCTCTTTAACCTATGAATGGATTTTGATGAAACTTTCAGTGATTCTTTATCACATAATGGCATTGTGCACCTCCTATTTTATTTTTTGATCCGCTGTATTTTTTCCAGAGTTGTGCCCCGTCGTCTTGCGTCGTCGTCCGCGTCGCATTTTCTCTTATCCGCCACTCCTCTTTAACCTATGAATGGATTTTGATGAAACTTTCAGTGATTCTTTATCACATAATGGCATTGTGCACCTCCTATTTTATTTTTTGATCCGCTGTATTTTTTTCCAGAGTTATGCCCCTTTTCCACTTAGAATTCTGTCTGAAACGCCAGGCGACACACGTCTTCCATGGAAGACTCACATCTAAGTATCACAGGAGTTGTCAGTTTTTCCCTAATAATATATCAACTTCAACTTCGATAATTCAATCCAATACCGTTTCTTACGATATGCTGGTACTTTTAAAACAATACCGGTATTCATCCGGTATCATTCTCAATACCGGTAATTACTGGTTAACCGGTATACTGTGCAGCCCTACTTCATGGGATGGTGGATGTGGGTATAGGTATTGTGTGCTTAAACAACTAAGGTCGTCAGACACATTGCCTGATAAAGACGCAAATTCTTGTTTTTCAAATTAAATGAGCATCCAAGATGGTTGTACGATTGTATGGAAATTAAGAGAAAAAAAAAATTAGGGTTTGAGCGGCCACCATGGCTTTCACAAGGAAATGTAATATAAAAGGAAAATATTGAAGGTTATTCACAATGGCCAGTTTTAGTCCAGCCATGTAGCTAACGTTGATTAGTTAACAAAATCATTATAGTCTTAGTGATGGTACCCTTTTGATAGAATACACGTACATGGAGCAGTTATGATCATCCATCTGTGATCAACAACCGTGATTTATCAGTATTGGAACAAATGCGCACAAGATACTTACCAAAAGCGAACAGTAAAATTGTTTGAGAAAAAAATACAAAATTATGATATGTGATGGGAGGGGTGGGGAGATGACTGGCTGAAGCATAGTTTCATCTGGTATGTCAATACAGCTGTGCATAAAAAGTATTTGGGGGCTAAAGTAACCAATACATTTGCTAAGCTAGTTCCGGGAGTAACTAGCAGTTAATCTTTTAAGGAAGGTGAACCAAGTAATCTAGACTTACATGATATTTCAATATACCGAATATTTTCGGTATTGAAAACCATATCGTACCATTACTGTGAGTAAATAAAATATTTGATGTACCGAAAATCTGGGATTACCCCGGTTTAGCATAATACCAAGATGAACAGACACAACAAACAGTAATTATGCTATTATGATAAAACATCATAACTGCTAAGATACACATGGCCATGACTCATGAGAAACGGCCAGTTTATTACAACCGTGGAATTCGAACAGAAGGTTAAAATAACAAATCGAAGTTGGAACTTGCGGAATATGACTGGAGGTATGGTGTAGTACTGAGCAAAACAGCATTGCAGTTCTCGTTTTTATTTCCATTAATTTACTCACATTCAAAAGTTTCTGTATGCGTTTCAATTAACCAACAATCACAACCAAAACAGAGGAAAGAAACGAAAATGCTCCAATATTTACGTCAACAAAAAGTACACAAATTAATATTCAAAACTAATTTACTGAGTTTGTGAGAGATCATATGTCTCCCTGGCCCCAGCTAATTAATATTCATGACATAAGATCATGAATGAGAATTGTGGAATATTGTTGTCATTTCATTTAAGTGTGCTGTTCTTTGTTTGTTTTGGATGTTACACAAACAATGAAACCCAATTTTATTCACAAAAGTTAGTGTTTTATTGATAATAAATTAATAATCATATTCTTATTCTGTAGTATTCTTAAATAATTATATTAATGTATAATGTAAAAGATTTGGTGTGTCAGGTTATAGCTAAGGGTTAATTTATCGTATGAGCATCGATGAATTCAGGTCAGAATTCGGATATATGTACAGAGTAAAAGTTGTCCTTTGACTGTGTCGAAAGAATGCTGAATGGTGTTTCAATGGAAAGCATGCGTTTACAGCTAATACTTTAAGGTTATTGTATTGAATCGAGGATTCTCAGAAATTGATAACAGTGATTATTATATTACGGTTTGGAACTTCCGTTCTGCAACACTGGCTTGTTTTCTGAGGTTAATATTTTTTGGTTTAATTAGTTTGGGGATGGAGAGCTTGAATGAGTTGAGAGAGTATGGGAGTACTTTGGGATTGGAGGGAGATGCTTTGGTCAAATTTGTTTCGGACCAACAGGCGAGACTTCGTGATGAACGTGTGGAACAGAGAGAGTTAGAAAGGCTTAGATTTGCTAGTTTAGAGAAAGAAAAAGAGCATGCTCGAGAGAAAGAATTACATAACTGAAATTGAAGGAAATGTAACTCTCATACAAACAATCGATAACAAAGTTAAGTGATGATGAAAATCCTGATAAGTCTGGTAGAAATGTAGTTGTTAATTTACCTAGGGCACGAAAGCTACCACCGTTTGAAGAAGGTAAAGATGATATAGATGCTTACATAAAGCGTTTTGAAAGGTACGCAGAATCACAGAGATGGGATAAAAGTTTTTGGGCAACACATTTAAGCGCGTTGTTGAAAGGCAATGCTTTGAGTGTGTACTTGCTTTTACTGCATGAGAAAGCTTCAGATTTTGATATATTGAAAGACGCTTTATTAAAACGGTTCAATATGACAGAGGATGGCTTTAAGCAAAAATTTCGCTCTGCTAGACCAGAATCTGGAGAAACTTTCCAGCAGTTCTCTGTTCGATTGAGGATTTATCTCACTCACTGGATTGATATGTCAGGCATTCTTAAGACATACGAGGGTTTGTATGACTTGATGGTACGTGACCAGTTTTTGCATGTTTGCAATCGCGAGCTAACTTTGTTTTTGAAAGAGCGGGTGCCTAGTAATCTCGACAAAATGGCTACACTAGCAGACCAATACAAAGAAGCGCGCCGTGTAAATATTACAATGTTAGCAGATTCTGGTAGAAAATTAAATTTGCCCCAGGTCCAAACTTTGAAACCGGGTAATAGTAAGAGTCCTAGTAATGAAAGATCCGCAAGGTCAAATGACAGAGGCAAGAGGAGATGTTTTCGATGTAATAAGGTAGGTCATCTAATTTCTCACTGTCCTTTGAGAAGCCCAAAGAAACATGCGAGTAGTTTCCAAGGCGGTAGTAATCAGGGGGGGGAATTATAGTAAGGGGCAGTTTAAGGTTGGGTCGAGTTACCAAGCACCAGTATGTAATTCTATCCAAGGTACGACCGATAGGCTTGTTGATTCAGATGTAAATAATCCAGTACCAATGAATAGTACAAGTCATGATATAGGCAATATGCCGGTTGTTGAGTGTGTATATAAAGGTGAGAGACTTAAAATACTTAGAGATACAGGGTGTAGTGGTGTTGTGATGAGAAAATGTTTAGTACCGGTTGAAAGTATGACAACAGAGCAGCAGACATGTATTCTTGCCGATGGTTCGCAAATCTCTGTACCTACTGCTACAATTAACATAGATACGCCATATTATATAGGTGAAGTGACTGCATGGTGTGTAGAGCAGCCTCTTTATGACATTATTATTGGCAATATTAAGGGCGCAAGAAGACCCTGATAAATCGAAAGTGGTCAATGTTATGACTAGACAGCAAGTTAGGCAACAGAGTAAGACATATAGTGGGTTAAAGGTTCCAGAGAGTATTGGTGACGTTTCTCCCACTGACTTTCAAGCTTCACAGTTGAGTGACGTTACATTATTTGGTATTCATACTCTTGCCAAGGAAGGTAAGTCTAAGATAAAGTCAAGTGGGTCTTCATCAAAGTTTGTTATAAAGAATGATTTGATTTATAGAGAGTTTCAATCACCGAAAGTTCAAAATGGTAAGTTACTTACACAATTAGTGGTTCCTAAGGTATACCATGATAGTGTAATGAGGTTGGGTCATGAGTCAATCATGGCGGGACACAAAGCAACTAAATGTACTTTGGGTCGGATTCAGTGTGAGTTTTATTGGCCTGGTATCCAAGCGGTTGTCAAGAGATTTTGCAGGTCTTGTGAAATATGTCAAAAGACAATCCCAAGAGGTAGACAGGTGCGTGCTTTACTTGGGAAAATGCCGGTAATAGATACACCGTTTAAGAGAGTAGCCATTGACATAGCTGGCCCTCTTATGCCTAGAACTAGTTCCGCTAATAAGTATATTCTTACATTAGTAGACTATTGAAACTGAAGAAGCTGCGGAGGCGCTGGTAGACATATTTTGTAGAGTAGGTTTTCCACAGGAAATGTTGACAGATAGGGGCAGTCAATTTGTCTCCGGCCTTATGTCCGCAGGGTTAAAAAAATTGAAAATTTGCAGGACCCATAAACGGGTCCTGCCAATTTTTTTTTTGCGGGACCCTTTTTTTTGGCGGGACCCATTTTCACATTTACTCAAATACATGTACAATACTACATGTATTATATTGTTACAGTCAGTGGATGTATTTTGATGTTTGAAATTGAATGCAGTAAAGTATTAAAGAATGAAATAGTGTTTTCTTGTTGTTATTGCTACAGTGGATCCCGCTTAATTGAATATGGCTTTGGACACTCAGAAGAAAATATACAAATAACCGGTGTATACAAATAAGCGGGATCTATGAAGGGACGAGTAATTCTGGCCAGGCTCGGCACAAAATCTGAACAAGTGTTTGACCACCGAGGTGGTATTAGTCCCCTACGGCGCTTTTGTGACATAAGGTGTTTTTGTCACAGAAGACACTAGAGTATATAAGCATCTTGGATTTTGAAAAAAAAATATTGAGCGTGCATAATCCCCTCACAACCCTTTATCCATGTACGTGCATAATCCCCTCACAACCCTTTATCCATGTACCATATATGAAAGGCGTAGCTTGAACCATGTTGGAGGGAGGGGTGGTAACATAAAATAGAGAAAAAAGCTTGAAAAACACGACAATAATGGCCGCCATTCTGCCATCTTGGATTTTGAAAAATAAATATTGACTGTGCATCATCCCCTCAGAACCATTTATCCATGTACCAAATATGAAAGGTGTAGCTTGAAGCATATTAGAGGGAGAGGTGATAACATAAAAACAGACAGACGGACGGACGGACGGACGGACGGACGGACAGACAGACAGATGTTAGATTTTGAAGAAAAAAATATTGAGCGTGCATAATCCCCTCACAACCCCTTTATCCATGTACCATATATGAAAAGTGCAGCTTGAACCATGTTAGAGGGAGCCGTGGTAACAAAAAATAGAGAAAAAAGCTTAAAAAACACAACAGAAATGGTTGCCATAGCGCCATCTTGAATTTTGGAAAACAAATATTGAACGTGCAACATCGCATTACAACCCTCTATCCATGTGCCAGATATAAAAAGTGTAGCTTGAACCATGTTGGAGTGAGGAGTGGTAACATAAAATAGAGAAAAAAGCTTAAAAAACACAACAAAAATGGCCGCCATGCCGCCATCTTGGATTTTGAAGAAAAAATATTGAACGTGCATCATCCCCTCCCAACCCTCTATCCATGTGCCAAATATGCAAAGTGTAGCTTGAAACATATTGGTGGGAGGGGTGGTAACATGAAAATAGAGAAAAAAAAGCTTTAAAAACACAACAAAAATGGCCGCCATTCCGCCATCTTGGATTTTGAAAAAAAAATTTTGAGCGTGCATCATCCTCTGAGAACCATTTATCCATGTACCAAATATGAAAGGTGTAGCTTGAATCATGTTGGTGGGAGGGGTGGTAACATGAAAATAGAGAAAAAAAAGCTTAAAAAGCACAACAAAAATGGCCGCCATTCCGCCATCTTGGATTTTGAAAAAAGAATTTTCAGCGTGCATCATCCCCTCAGAACCATTTATCCATTTACCAAATATGAAAGGTGTAGCTTGAACCATGTTGGTGGGAGGGGTGGTAACATGAAAATAGAGAAAAAAGCTTAAAAAACACAACAAACATGGCCACCATTCTGCCATCTTGGATTTTGAAAAAAAAATTTTGAGCGTGCATCATCCCCTCAGAACCATTTATCTATGTACCAAATATGAAAGGTGTAGCTTGAACCATGTTGGTGGGAGGGGTGGTAATATGAAAATAGAGAAAAAAAGCTTAAAAAACACAACAAAAATGGCCGCCATTCCGCCATCTTGGATTTTGAAAAAAAAATTTTGAGCGTGCATCATCCCCTCAGAACTATTTATCCATGTACCAAATATGAAAGGTGTAGCTTGAACCATGTTGGTGGGAGGGGTGGTAACATGAACATAGAGAAAAAAAGCTTAAAAAACACAACAAAAATGGCCGTCATTCTGCCATCTTGGAGTTTGAAAAAAAAAATTTGAGCGTGCATCATCAACTCCGAAACATTTATCCATGTACCAAATATGAAAGGTGTAGCTTAAAGCATGTTGGAGGGAGAGGTGGTAACATAAAAAAAACAGACAGACAGACAGACAGACAGACAGACAGACAGACAGATGGATGGACGGACAGATGGACAGACAGATGGATGGAGTGCAATCCTATAGTCCCCTTACGGTTCCCGTAATGGACTAATAATTATGATTCAGGGATTCACTTCAATGAGTTGCCATCATATGGAAAGGTGTACTTTATCATGAAAGTTTATGTTTGACTTATAGATTGAAGTCATGAAATAAAAAAAAATATCCCATTTGTGCATTGGTGTTCGTGTTTTTATTACTCCATGTAGCATAGTAAAATTTAAAAGGACAATCGTAATGTTGACATACTAAAACTGTGTAGTGTTTTAACAGTTGTGGTAAGTCGCCATCTTCAAACACGTTTCCATTGATGATTCCAACAAACGTGTTCACATTCAATACTCCATGCACACGATAGTGGCTGTGCTGTGTACAAATCACACGTTTGACACGGCCTGCAACTCATGTTTTGGGTGAATACAGAATAGAAAGACAACTCGGGTGCTTCCAATTAATCACACTTCATTTTATATTGCCGATCTCGCGCAAAGGGGGGTAAGAATACTACAATTTCGATGGAGGCCTGCACTGAATTCGAGCATTATGAGGGATTGAGGGAGATTTATGCATGGTTTAGGAAATTCAAACTGTAGTAACTTGTGCTGTCCGAACCTAGACTGAAAAAAAATTTTTTTTTAAAGACTCCATTGATCCCGATCAGTTGGTAAATGGAACTTGATTAATGCTATATAACTCGGATGTCAAGTGTTGGTTTCCATACTTCACATTGCATTCACAAACAATTTGGGTCAGTGAATAATCATTTCCATCAAAAATACGAAATACGTGAATCGGAATCAAATCACCATTTCGTGGCTCACTTTGAAAAAATAAACTATCTGGTATTTGAAGAATATATATTTTATTAAAATGGGTATTTTGGCACTTTGTCTAAATATTCGAAACGGGAAAACACGTGGCGTGAAAGCGGGCCAATTACCTGTCAATGGCATTGGTTTCTTAATTCATATCCCTCTTGGGACTATTCGAGCAAGACACATGCGCAGTTGCCAGCATTCTATTTGTGCTTGGGATTTTCCAGAATGCGCTCTGCATGTCAAATGGATCAAGTATATTTTGATTCCAGGGAATATTTATCTGCACGTCGAATTAAATAACATTCAACTTTGCAGGGCCAGTAGACGATGATGTCTCGGAACAAACCGCCCACCTCTCACTGTTATTAATTTAAGGATTTATGTGCTATGTCGTTTCCACGTCGTGCAGCCAGATCGAATTTATAAGTAAATGTACTGGTACACGGACAGTGTTGCGAACTTGCGTATTTCGCCATGTTTGGAGAACTCCGATTTCCTTCTGAAAAGGCGAGCTGGCAATTTTTCAAAGCATATTGCATTGCATTTTATGAGTATATTGCTGTGTGGTCCCCCCCCCCTCCCCCCAAAAAATGACGAGAACGGTAAATCGGTCCCGCTAGAAACATTTTGCGGGAACAGCGCGGGAATGAAACGATCGATCCCACAATTTTTTTAAGCCTGGTCTGAGGTAAGTAGATTAGTTTCTATGAAGCAGTTGATGACCACCCCATACCACCCAAGCTGTAATGGTCTGGTAGAAAGATTTAATGGTACATTAAAGCAGATGCTTAAAAAGTTGTGTGCAGAAAGACCCCAGGATTGGGATAAGTATTTAGGTCTGGCTCTTTTTGCATACCGAGAAGTACCCCAGGAGAGTGTTGGGTTTTCCCCATTTGAATTAATTTATGGGTGGCCGATTAGAGGCCCTATGGCCATTTTGAAACAGTTATGGACCAAGGAAGTAAATGACCCAGAGGTTAAAACAGTGTATCAATATGTTTTAGATTTACGTAACCGCCTTGAGTCAACATGTGAGCTTGTAAAGCAAAATTTAGTCAATGCTTCTAGAAAACATGAGAAGGCATATAACAGGCGTGCAAAGTCGCGGAAATTAAAGGTTGGTGTCAAGGTTTTGCTTTTATTACCCACAAAGGCAAATAAATTACTTATGCAGTGGAAAGGTCCCTTTGAAGTTGTAGAAAAGATGAGTGATTTAGATTATAGGATTAACATAAAGGGGAAAGTTAAAATGTTCCATATAAATTTATTGAAGAAATTTATCAAGCGGGAAAGTGGAGTGAGCCAGGGTATAGCAAATTGTAGTATTTTGAATAAAATAGCAGTATTGGTAATAGATATACAGGATCACCCTGAAGAGTTGAATGATGATACAGGTGAGTTAGTTGAACCTCCGACTGTTATAAGAGAAACAATTCTAGATGTAAATATATGTCCACATTTGGATAACGAGCAAAAGTGTAGTGTAAAGAGATTGTTGGGCGAATTTAGGGATGTACTGACTGATAAGCCTGGTTATACTTGTGTTATAGAACATAAAATACAACCTCATCCTTTGCCGTATGCTATGACTGAAGAGGTAAGTATGGAAATTAGTAAAATGTTGGATCTACGAGTAGTTGAGAGATCTCAAAGTCCTTATACATCTCTGTTCGTGATAGTCAAAAAGAGAGACGGCAGAAATAAATTTTGTATAGACTTTAGGCAGGTTAATCGAGTCACCGTATTTGATGCAGAGCCTATGTCTAATATTCAGAAAATGTTTGCTAAATTATCAGGACATAAGATTTTTACTAAGCTTGATCTTACAAAGGGATATTGGCAGGTCCCGTTGTCAGAAGATTCCAAGGGAAAAACGGCCTTTCAAATTTAGGGTAATGCCTTTTGGGGTTCAGAACGCCAGTGCCACATTCTGTAGGTTGATGAGAAAGGTTTTAAAAGGTCTGAGTAACATACAAAATTTTATAGATGATATTTTGATATATACCATGACTTTGGGTCATAACTGTACTATTTTGAAACAAGTATTGTTGAGGTTGAGAGAGTGTAATCTCACTGCTAGACCCAGTAAGTGTTACATTGGTTACAAAATCTTGGAGTGTCTGAGGCACATTGTGGCTGAAGAGAAGCTTAAACCAGCTGTTGAAAAGGTAAATGCTGTGCAAGACGCACCTATTCCGAAGACAAAGAAGCAGATAAAAAGTTTTTTGGGTCTCGTAGAATTTTATAGGCTTTTCATTCCTAATTGTTCAGAGATTGCCAGTCCTTTAACTGATCTCACTAAAAAGGGGCAACCTAATCATGTCGTTTGGGGTGAGCCTCAAGAGGTAGCATTTCAAAAATTGAAGTGTGCATTGTCGAATCCCCCAGTGCTTAAATTGCCGGATATATCGAAAGGATTTATTCTACGAACAGACGCTTCTGATAGAGGTCTAGGAGCTGTGTTGTTGCAAGAGGAGGTAGGTATCAAAATGCCAGTTGCGTATGCATACAGAAAGTTGAGAGGTAGCGAGAGTTCGTATGCTACGATAGAAAAAGAGTGTTTAGCAATTGTGTGGGCAGTACAAAAGTTTAATAGATACCCGTACGGTAAAGAGTTTATTTTAGAAACAGACCATGCACCGCTTCAACATTTACAGAAATGTAAAGTAGCGAATGCATGCTTTGCAACCGTACTGCTCCAGAATTATAGCAATTCCAGGTAGCTAGAATGTGGGTGTGGATTTTTTGAGCAGATCGAATATTATACCATGTGTTTAGCAGAAAATTATGTTTTCTCAAAAGGGTGGACATAATGTCACGTTATCATATTCTTATTCTGTAGTACTCTTAAATAATTATTAATTATATTAATGTATAATGTAAAAGATTTGGTGTGTCAGGTTATAGCTAAGGGTTAATTTATCGTATGAGCATCGATGAATTCAGGTCAGAATTCGGGTATATGTACAGAGTAAAAGTTGTCCTTTGACTGTGTTGAAAGAATGCTGAATGGTGTTTCAATGGAAAGCATGCGTTTACAGCTAATCCTTTAAGGTTATTGTATTGAATCGAGGATTCTCGGGGGAGTTTCAATTGTGGTAACATTAGAGGTGGTTTATGCTTAGTGGCTCATGTGGATGTATAGCGAGTCCTGTTCAGTGGACATGGAATGGCAATTGTATGGAGGGCATGTTGTTTGCAGATCGGAGGTTCCAATTATTAGGTCACGTCTTTGACTGGTCACTGAGTATGGTCCATGCGGTGTACTGTATGATATTGACTGGCATGTAGCCGATGTGAAGTCCAGTTTGATGTGATATAGCTGCACTGTGATTTGTAGTTATGCGATGCGACAGGAGATCGCTGTTGCGTAATGTACTGTAGTTATAGACAGTGATGTTCCGTGTGAACAGACAAATATGAACTGTACAAACTTTATGTCCTGAAATACAGTTATATCCTGTGAATGAACCTTACGTATTAACCATACAAACTTTGTGTCTTGATAGACAATTCTATCCTATGTGTGTGACCTATGTATTGACTGTATGGACTTGCTTATTGACAGACCGTAATGTAAGGGGAGAATCAAAAGTTTTTGTCGATGATTTTAAGTGCATTTGGAGTTCATTAATTTTGTACTGGCCAGTACCGTGGTGTAGGTGTATATGTGTGTAATTACGTTGTGTTGTTATTTCACTTAACATTCAAATTCACCGTATTTATTAAAGCTGCAATTATTTTAATTTTATTTGGTCTATTTTGTGTGTCACGTGCTTGCCACTGCCGGGCGGCACCAGAAGTGCATGGCAACCGTGGTATATTTTTATTCCAATACTGTGCAGCTCTAAAATAATCATAAGAACTTCATCTAAAACGCTAGATTCTGGCCATCATTTTATGACAGTGTGCAATGGTCCAGTGGTTTAGGAGTTGGACTCCTACTTGACAGGGTTTGACTTTTGATTGGGGATCAGAAACCAACATTCAAAATTCCTCAAAAGCATGACTGTGTCCTTCGAAAAACGCACACAGACCCATGTCAGTGTCGAACCACGGCACTTTCGTTGTACTATAGCCACCGCATTCCACACTTTCATGCTTCTGTCGAAAGGCAGGTAAACCAAGTAATCATGAGAACTTCATCTAAAAAGCTAGATTCCAGTCATCGTTTTATGACGGTGTCCAATGATCCAGTGGTTTAGATGTTGGACTCCCGATTGCCAAGAAGGGCTGCCGAGAGTTCGACTCCCGACAGGGGATCAGAAACCAACATTCAAAATTCCTCTAAAACATGACTGTGGCCTTTGATAAACACCCACAGACCCATGCCAGTCTTCATCTGAGACCAACCACAGGGTTTTCGTTATACTGTAGCCAGCGCATTCCACACTTTCATGCTTCTGATGAAAGGAAAGTGAACCAAGTAACCATGAGAACTTCATCTGAAAAGCTAGATTCTAGCCATTGTTTTATGATGGTGTGCATTGGTCCAGTGGTTTAGGTGTTGGACTCCTGATTACCAGGCAGTGTTGCCAATGGTTCGACTTCCAACAGGGGATCAGAAACCAACATTTAAAATTCCTCTAAAACATGACTGTGTCCTTCGAAAAACACACACTCATGCACACCTGCAAACTACCCCCAAACCCCCTACACCCCCATGCCCCCACCCCCACACACACCCACACCTTACATTACACAATTCAAAATATTTTGTACAGATGACTACAATTATGTGCACTCAAGGTAAAACTTATTTAACTTTTTTAACTGGTTGAGTGCTAGAAGCCACTTAAAAAAAAATGAGGGTACCAGAGCAAAAGCCAACGTTTTCCCTGCTCATGCCTCATATTCAGTTAAAGGCAAATAATATTTTGTTTATACACATTTGTTTTTTTACAAAGTATTGGAGAGTGCCAACAGCTCCAATAATTTGTAATACAACAGAATTTGAATAACAAATGCAGACCACCAAGTATCATCTTAAACCTATAGCAAATAGACATCCGAGCTATCTGAAAAATACACAGGATTCCTGTCCAAAATTTTGAAATTGAAAATATCGAAGAATGCTTTTCTGGCTACTTTGGATATCGACAGTATGTATACGAACATTGATATTGATAAAGGTGTTAAATCGGTTAAAAATGCATTTGAAAAATATCCAGATGCAAAACGCCTGGATGAACAAATTTTGGATCTCTTAGAGCTGAGCTTAAAAGGTAATGACTTTCAATTCAATGGAGAATATTTTCTACAAACAATGGGTTGTCCTATGGGCAAAAGATTCAGTCCTAATTTTGCAAGCATTCATGTAGCGGAATGGGAGGAAAATGCCTTAAGCAAATGTGCAAAGCATCCTCTCGTATATCTCAGATATTTAGATGACATTTTTATTATTTGGGAACATTCAAAAGATGATTTTGATGAATTTTTAGAAATTTTGAACAATGCTTATCCAAACATTAAATTAAAAGCTACTATCAGTGAAAATTCTGTTGATTTTTCTTGATGTGACCGTGTATAAAGGCAAGCAATTTCAGGCATCCGGTCATTTAGATTATAAAGTATATTTTAAACCAACTGATTCACATCAGTTGTTGCACACAAAATCATTTCACCCTCAGCATACAATTAAAGGCATCATCAAATCACAGCTCTTTCGTTTCCCCCGCAATTCAAGTGATAAGGTAAATTTCAATGAGGCTTGTTCTACTCTATTTGGCATCCTCAGATCGAGGGAGTACTCACTGCGCTTTTTGCGAGCCTGAAATCTCAAACTCTGAAAAAGCTGGAAAGTCCAGCAGAAACTACTGATTTCGAACAATGAAAATTGAACACAACAAACCGTTGCAGAATGGTAGTGGTGCGGTAATTAATTGCAAAAAGCCTTGTTGTAGATTGCATACTTTTATGCCTGATGAGAAACAAGAATTTTCCCCCGAACAAACGAAAAATTATTACCAGATCCGTAACTCCTTCCATTGTGATTCATCAAACATTATTTACCTTTTATTTACCTTGTAAACATTGTCGAAAACAGTATGTTGGTCAAAGTCAAAATCCTTTCCGAGAATGTGCTACTAGACACAAACAGGATTTAAAACATAATGCTGATGCCCCAGTAGCACAACATTTTAACCTTCCTGGCCATTCTTTGGATGATTTCGAAATCCATCCAATTGAATAACCACCAATTAAAGACACATTAGAAGAAAGGGATGAATTTAGGAAAAAACATGAAGCTTTTTGGATCAATACGCTTCAAACCCTCTGGACATTTGGTATGAACTTAACAGAGGGAGAATGCGAAAAGAAGTCCATCATTCTTTTCACTTTAACATACAACAGAATGAATATCGAAATAGCAAAAATGTTAAAAGATGAATTCAATTTAACCAATGCTAAATTAAATGAACCTTCGAATATTCGACCTGTCATCGTCTATAAGAAAAACAAAAGCTTGCATAACATACTTGTAAGGACTAAATTAGAGCCCATCGATGAATAACATCAATTATTGCCAGTCAGTTTAACCAGTTCCTAAGCTCATCACTTAGTTTAAATCAATTTTATGTATTTTTTGTCATGTTTGAAAACCACCAGGGTTCAGTAAATAAAGACAATTTTTCGGCAGCATATTAAAAGAAAAAAATGTTTCAGTAGGAAATGTCTGTGCCAGTGCAAATTTTTAACCTCAAACACCTGGTTGTTCAATAGGATGGATTTTGAAATCGTCCAAAGAATGCCCAGGAAGGTTAAAATGTTGTGCTACTGGGGCATCAGCATTATGTTTTATATCCTGTTTGTGTCTAGTAGAACGTTCTCGGAAAGGATTTTGACTTTGACCAACATACTGTTTCCGACATTGCTTACAAGTGATAAGGTAAATAATGTTTGGTGAATCACAATGGAGGAGGTTACAGATCTGATAATGATTTTTCGTTTGTTCAGAGGAAAATTTCTCTTTCTGATCAGGCATAAAAGTATGCAATCTACATCAAGGCTTTTTGCAATTAAATACCGCGCCACTACCATTCTACAACGGTCTGTTGTGTTCAATCTTCAGTGGTTCGAAATCAGAGGTTTCAGCTGGACTTTCGAGCTTTTTCAGAGTTTGAGATTTTAAGGTACGCAAAAAGCGCAGTGAGTATCCTCTCGATCTGAGGGCACCAAATAGAGTAGAACAAGCCTCATTGAAATTTACCTTATCACTTGAATTGCGGTGGAAACGAATGAGTTGTGATTTGATGATACCTTTAAATGTATGTTGAGGATGAAATGATTTTGTGTGCAACAATTGATGTGAATCAGTTGGTTTAAAATACACCTTATAATCTAAATGACCGGTCGCCTGAAATTGCTTGCCTTTATACACGGTCACATCGAGAAAATCAACAGAATTTTTAGTGATAGTAGCTTTCAATTTAATATTTGGATCGTGATTGTTCAAAGTTTCTAAAAATTCATCAAAATCTTCTTTTGAATGTTCCCAAATAATAAAAATGTCATCTAAATACTTGAGATATACGAGAGGATGCTTTGCACATTTGCTTAAGGCATTTTCCTCCCATTCTGCTACATAAATGCTTGCAAAATTAGGACTGAATCTTTTACCCATAGGACAACCCATTATTTGTAGAAAATATTCTCCATTGAATTGAAAGTCATTACCTTTTAAGCTCAGCTCTAAAAGATCCAAAATTTATTCATCCGGGCGTTTCGCATCTGGATATTTTTCAAATGCATTTTTAACCGATTTAACACCTTTATCAATATCAATGTTCGTATACATACTGTCGATATCCAAAGTAGCCAGAATTGCATAATGTAGGTATGTTTTCAATGTTTGTTCTGAGAAGAAAACTCAGATAGGAGTATTTGATTCACAAGTTTTCAGGCTTCTAATATCAACCTATTTCACTTGGTTTAACAATATCGTATGTGAATCTAATTGAAACTTTGGAACCGCAAATACTTTTCAGAGCGTTGATTCGTCCGTCATTTGTCCAGAATTTGTCAATTTGGTTCTGTTTTTTAAGCTTTGTCAGATTGTTAATCAGGTTGTAACGAGTACTTTCAGGTTTTTTTGCTCTATAAACTAAATCACGTAAATTTTCAGATAATTTTCATTGTTTGGCCATCTTTTTTGGATGCCAGTTGTACCAAGTGTTCTCTCTCCTCAGCAAGTGTGACCTACTGCTCTGTGCCAGTAGAATATTGAGATTAGAGCATGGAGGTTTTTTGGTTCAGTTTTGTTTTTTGCCGCAAACCAAAAAACTGAACTGACAGGCTCTGCAAAGCTGGCTATACGTTTTTTGCATACTTTGATGTTAAACTTTGAAATTTACATCAACCCCCTCATAATTTCATTTTGGAAATGGCAGTGAACGTCAGCAGAACAGGCAAAAGCAAAAGCGATTATTTCCGTATATGTCTGTGTATAAGTTGCTTCCATGTATATGTCACACTCAATATTTTCAGCCAAAATATCTCCCATATGACTATTACCTTTATATAAGTTGCACCCCGACTGTGAGAATAGCCTGTGGGGCCTACACAAGAATGACTATGGCCAATGAGTGTGGGCTTTATCGGCACGAAAATTTAAATTTTATAGTAAATTTCCTTTCTTATTATACCTACCACAATTGTTTACTACAGGCATGCACTACAGTGGAAATCCCAAACTCGGAAAATATACTCTCTATTTTGATCTTTCCCAAGCGATTTGGGAAAGAAAAGTGGTGCAAAAGCACCAAGAAAAAATAAGCCAAAACTGGGTCGAGTGCTACTGGTGCAGACCCAGTAGGGGACGCTCTTCTCCTAGTACAAATCCACGACTTCCATTGCCAGTGCGCAGACACATAGCTCATGACTCATTCTTTTAAATCTGCCAACGTTGGAGTTATGTGATCAGCGGGGAGGAAGGATTCTTACCCGAATAAGAAGACGGGAGGGCCTCCATGTAAACAATTGTGGTAGGTATAATAAAAAAAAAAAAAAATTTACTATAAAATTTAAATTTCTTATCAACCTACCTTACAATTGTTTACTACAGGCTGAATAGACAATAAAATGGAGGGAATCACATAACCAACCCCCACAAAGCACAAGTGCACTGGAACCGTGGATGGAGGAAGAGGTCCCCAGGCCTATCAAGCCATAGCCTCTCAAACATTAGTAAAAGACAATGAGAGATGAGGCGTATGGTTCTGTGCGACGTACAGACAGAAAAGGGCAGTAACGGCACAGAGCTGGAACTGACCTTGTAACTAGCCTAATGGCTAGGGTAAACAACAGGCAGGAGCAGAAGAAAGAGGGCCCAAAGCAAAAAGGTCCTCAGTCTGCTCCTGCAACTGACGCAGGTAGAAGGTGGAGAAAGTAGAAGCATTTCTCCAGTAGGCTGCCTGCATAACATCCGGCAACTTGACGGAGTTAGCAGAAGCCCAAGAGGTAGACAATGCACGCACCTTGTGGGCAGAAATACGATTGGTAATACATTTGCCAGTCGCTAGATGAGCGTAAGCCACGCGAATAGCAAGACAAATCCACCGAGAAATGCATTGAGGAGAGATCTTCTGTCAACCAGGAATAAGTCGTTTCTGGTATCTGGTTCTTGGCCAAAATGGAGTAATCAGTGGTAAACGTAACACTGTTGGGAGAGCTCCTGAAAAAGGCCGGGTCAACCAAGAGGGCGTGAAGCTCACTAACCCGTCTGGCTGAGGCAAAAGCCATCAGAAAATCTGTCTTGTATGTGAGAAAACGCATATCCACCTTGGATAAAGGTTTGAATGATGCCCCCATCCACCCACCAAGCAAAGCAAAATCCTAGGCCTTTTCAAGGAAAATTGTCGAACAAGCTTGGAGAGGTATGGATTAGAGCCGATCTGATGCTGTCCCAAATCAAAAAGGTCTACCTTTGATGGTAACAGGCTGGAGACCCCGAGAATCAAACAGGTGTACCAGAAACTCTGCAATCTGTGCTATTGAAGGATTGGCATAATCAACAAAATGATCGGCACACCATCGATAGAAGACCTTCCACTTAGCCGCATAGGCTAAACCAGTGGAGTGCCTCCTTGAAGAAGAAATGCACTCCACTGCTCATCTCAAAAAACCTCTACGGAGGAGACAGGACCTGACAAAAGATATGCGTGAAGGCACAATGAAGTCGGGTCGACATGAAACCTCCTTGGGTGACCTTGGCAAAGAAGGTCGTGACGCAGAGGGAGACATGCCGGAACCGACGCCAACAGAGAGCAGAGCTGATTGATCCACATCTGCTGAGGCGACAGGGGAGCGATCAGAATGATTCGACAACTGCAGGTTCGTATCTTGGCTAGAACCTGAGGCAGAATCGGAACTGGCAGGAAGGCGTAGCCGACAAGACCGTTCCAATTGAGTGACAGAGCGTCCATGGCGAAAGCCAGAGGATCTGGACATGGGGACACGATGGTTCCAAAGAGATCGATGTGGTGACGACCCCAGAGATAGCAAAGCGACTGGAACACCACCCTGTGGAGCATCCACTTGGTGGAAATGACCCTGCCCTGTCGGGACAGGGAGTTGTCCAGGACGTTCGGACGACTGGGAATGTGATGAACCACCACCCCGGCGTTGACATACTGAGTGAGCCAATTCGTACATGGGAACCGAGTGCGTACCGCCTTGGTTCCAAATGTAAGCAACCACTGTCGAATTGTCGGACAACAGAAGGACCTGGAGATTCGAAAGGTGGGGGATCCATTGCCGGAAACTCAGAAGAAGAGCAAGAAGCTCCTTCTGGTTGATGTGAAGAGCTGCTTGATCCTGGTCCCATGACCTGTGAAGGGAAAGACCTAGAGGATCCAACGTCGCACCCCATCCGAGATCGCTGGCGTCTGCCATCAGAACACGATCAGACGTGGGTAAGTCCAACGGAACCCCCTGCGTAATCCACTGAACATCCATCCAGGAGAGAAGGTGAGGATGAAGAGATTCTGGTTAACTGAAGCACCAGATCCAGAGGATTGACATTCGGCCTCCAACGACTGAGCAGAAAGTGTTAGAGAGGTCTGACATGCAGCCGACCTAGAGACCGAGCAGTTGGAGTATACTCGGAGCTGTCGCGGATGTGGACTGGGACAGAGTCAGGGCAAAAGCTGAGAGAATCACAGCCCTTGCCCGGGGAACCGCCACCGTATTCAGCTGAGTACAGAAGTCCATCCCCAGAGGACAAAACGACTGAGAAGGGACCAGGTCTGACTTCTTGTTGACTCTGAACCCTAGCAACGTGAGCAGGCTCAACAGTTTGTCGACATCTGACTCCAGAAGGGCATCATTGGAATGCCTCTGGAGGATATCGTCTAGATATGCCGAAGTAGTCACCCTGGAATGTGTGCGATGGAAGGCTATCACATGCGACATCAAGCGGGATGAAGGCCCAAGGAGCCAGGTTGAAGCCGAAAGGCATGGCCTTGAACTGTTAAACTCGCCCCAGAAAAGCGAAAGTCTCCATGGTGAACTATGATAGACTGGTTCAGGATACTCAGATCGATAACCGGTCGGAGTCGGCCGTCCTTCGGCACCAGGAACAGGCGGGAATAAAATCCCACCGACTGAATGTTCTTGACGACCTCGATCGCCCCCTTTGCCAGGAGATTGTCTATCTCTGTGGTCAAAAGCTCCCGACGTGAAATGTCTGAAGGAACTGGAGTTGGAAGAGGCACTCAACCTGGGACGAATCGAGGTGAGGACCTTCATTTTGAGCCCCGGCGAGGCCCGCAAGAGGAGAAACCACCTCCTTCACCATATGAAGAATCCTGATTCCTCCCTCTAGACTGCTGATGCTTACCCTTACCTTGTGAGTAAGAAGTAGAAGCGGCGGCAGGAGGATCAGCCCTTTGCTTCGCCCTTGTTAGGCTTTGGACAGCCCCTGCCTCCAACAGAAGGCTGATCAAGTTGATGAAGCAGCACCTGATCTTTGGAGTGACGTAGGACGTCATCTCGGACCATCGCCACGGAACCATGGAACAGTTGTGGACCTGCCAAAGAAGCAGATCGAAGAGCAGCATGCTGCCCCTCAGGAAGGGAACGGCTTGTGTCGAGCACAGCGTCCCTACAAACTAATTCCAAGTTAGCCATGTTACAGGCATGCATGTGAGTAAGATGCATGAGTGCCTTGGACAGCACACGCAAAGGAGCCTGTACGTCGTCAAACTTATCTGGAGGCAGATAAGCAGCTAAATCAGAGACGACGTGATCTGAGAGAAAAAGCATGCCCAGCTTCTCTCTTGATAAGCCCAACACGGACTCCAGAGTCGCCATAGGAATAACAGCCAACTTGGGCTTGGAAAGCCTGAGGGAGGTGGAGTCCTGATCCAAGACTGTCAAAGTCTGGCAGACTGACAGATTAGCAGAATCATAGGAACGATAACGCACCGGAGGCAAAAAAGTGTCAACCCTGAAGAACGAAGTCTTCATAGCCTTGGAGCTCAGCTTAGAGTCCAAAGCTGTAAACGCTTCAACCACTTGTACCGACTGGCAGGGTCGAAGGTGCTCAGAAGCAGGTTGCTCCACAGGCTGTAGTCACAACCCTAGTGACAGCCTCAGATGTCGACTGGAGAGGGACCGCAGTCCCGGAACCAGGCATCTCTTCACCAGACAACTCAATGGCTCCCGCAGTATCCACCACAGGAAATGACTGCACATCCCCCACGTTGGAGGAATAACTCTCACCAGACATGGTCGTTTTGGGAGGCCCCGAACGACAGCATTCCCCTTTCACGCGGGTGCAGGGGGCACGGCCACAAGAACGCACAACACGGTTCACAGATGCCCAAAAGGTGGATGACCACGATTCACACAGCCCACAGGGTCGATCGGAAGAACACCCATTGCAAGAAGAGCAGGAAGCATGTGAATCGTCCACATGCATGGGCAGAAGGCATTGCCTACAAGGAATAGTCCTGGGCATGACAGAAGTGAGAGCTGAAGAGAAGAAAGTGAAGTCAGCAGATAACAGAAGAACACCCCCAACTAAGAGAGAAAGGTGACAGAAGAAAATAGATCGGCGGGAACTCAACAACTCCAACACAATTAACAGTATCGAAAATGAAAACTTAAATTAAATGTGACAAAAAAAAATGTCCGAACCGCATGGCTCACGAAATACGCACGCGACACAGAGAAGAAAAAATAGTACATAATGGTGAATAAATTTAGAATCGTGAATATAAATGAAACACAGTCCTGATAATAGAGGATCCTTAGATCCAACAACTTTTCACAGGAACACACAATCAACGAGCCAAGATGATCATTGATTTTGAATGTAGAGAAGACGTCTCGTCAATATGGCGGACGAAAAAAGAATGAGTCATTAGCTACGTGTCTGCGCACTGGCAACGGAAGTCATGGATTTGTATTAGGAGAATAGCATCCCCTACTGGGTCTGCACTGGTAGCACTCGACCCAGTTTTGGCTTATTTTTTCTTGGTGCTTTTGCACCACTTTTCTTTCCCAAATCGCTTGGGAAAGATCAAAATAGAAAGTATATTTTCCGAGTTAGGGACTTCCACTGTAGTGCAAGCCTGTAGTAAACAATTGTAAGGTAGGTTGATAAGAATTAGGTGAGTGTCAGAATACGTGAACGGCTGAGTTTTTTTCATTTTTTTTTCATTTTGGTCATATTTATCTCATATTAAATGCTTGAAATAAAATAATAATTATATAGTGTTATTTACTTTGACCATTTATACTCGTTGATTCCGTAAATCCATTATATTTTGCACATAACAACATGAGGGAGAGATCATACTCAGTACTTCGAAAGGAAGGCGAGAGGTCCAGTCCACCATCAGTTATTGTTGATGGCTTTAGGCTTTAGGAAGTCCAGTGAATGGAGTCGCTGTATTATGGCGATGTTAAACATAATAGAAAAGTTACAAGTCCAAATTATTTATATTATCGAAATTACAACTGAACACAAATAATAAAACAGGTGTACAATGTATAGCAGTGGCGGCTCCAGGATTTCGATTCAAGGGGTGGGAAGGAGGTAAATAAGATGTGGGTGTCCAAGGTTGAAATGCGTAGGCCTGAGCTAGGGGTTGGTATAGGAGGGTGTGTCCCCCACTCGTTGGTTTGGGATCTGATGGCCCTGTCCCAGGAAAAAAGTTTCATATTTAGATAATTTGGATATCATGGGAGCAACATCTGAGCATTTCTACAACACCTGACGTTGTCTTCAAACGTGCCCAGATTGAGTCAGATAGCAATTTGAAGTTTGGTGTTGGGGGGCCCAAGGGAAAAGTGTGTGGGGGAGGGGGGAGCTAGGCTCCCTATGGCTGCCACTGATGTGTAGCATTTACCAAATAGAGCATATACAACAAGAACATAAACGAGACATACAATCTACCCCAAATTCATATTAATACTTTGTCAACTGCAGTAGGAAAAGGCATTCACCTGTCACATATAAGTGCTAGTCACGTGATAGATGGGTCCAGCATTGCCAGACCACCTCTAAAATTAGCAATGGCAAGCGGCAACAATGTCGGAAAAAAATGCTGATTGTAGACTACGTCAATGTGCTATGTCCCAGTACTGCCAGTAGGACATAGCACACTTTAAATAGCTCTCAGGTAACATTCTATGATCTTTTCTAGTAAGACGATAGTGATTTGGATTAATTGAAGGCCCTGGAAATAATACCGAAAAACCAAACCGAAACTGAGCAAATATCAGGGACAGCTGCATAAGTGTGGTCTATTGTGTACTCACTAAGTGGGACATTATGGAAAATGAAGAAATTTTGTCTTGAATACTGCTCAAAATCTTCTAATTTTAACTCTTTGTATTCTTCATAGAACACCATACGAATACCGTAGTTGTTTTGATTTCATTTTTCATTTCAGTCACTATCTCTGATGTAATCACAGATCTTATTTCTTGTTTTATATCTTCAACAATAGTTTGTTTAATTACAGACATAATTCTGGGAACTACCTCAGGAATTATTTATGACTCGTCAGTTATTGTTGATGGCTTTAGGCTTTAGGAAGTCCAGTTGGATAGGTCAGATAAGTCTGGCTGAGAACTTGAATGGAGATTATGGCGGCTGTGAGCAAATCTAAAAAAGACTGGCGAGATATCTTTTTCTTTTTGCTTCCTGTTGTTTAGGTATGCCCAATAGATTGGAATAAATGTTTTCATCAACTGAACATTCGCTATTGTTGTATTCACTAGTGTCACTATCAGTTAATAGAATCGTTCTTACTTTCGGACATGTTGATGAAATAATAGTGGTGAGAACTTCTCAGTGAGTCTGAGATAAAAAAAACCCCAATAACACAATGGATCCTCAAATACAGAGATAACAAACACAAATAAAATCACTTTACCAAACTATTGATGTCAACTTTTTTGATCC
Organism: Pictodentalium vernedei; assembly: GCA_031216915.1. NCBI lineage: Eukaryota > Metazoa > Mollusca > Scaphopoda > Dentaliida > Dentaliidae > Pictodentalium > Pictodentalium vernedei. The sequence continues at coordinate 746,995,532 of CM062297.1, forward strand.
AAATTACTTCTCAATTACTTTCTCATAGCATTACATGTATTGATAATTCACCATAGTTGAACCAAACATCAAAACACATTCCAAAACCTGGAGAGTGAAAAGCACCAATTTCCACAGTTGCAGCCATCTTACTCAGGGTGTTTTAGTCATGTGTTGCAAAATTTATCAGATAAAACAAAAATACATAACCTTCTATTCACTTTCTTGAAAATAATAATAGATTACGTTAGAAGTCTTTTCTATTCAAGCCGAATGGTTATAATCTTTTTAAAGTGAAGGTCCAGTGAGCTTCACAAAGTCTGTGCTGTTCAGTAGACCTAATACGGTCCCTCTGGGTCAGATAGTAGTATCTGTATAATACAGTAGCAAATGTCGAATATTGAATGATTAATTCCATTGAAGTGAATAGCAATGGAAGTGTCTCATTTGTGTTTAATACCCATTTAGTATGCAAATATTTAAGAGTCTTTTACTTTCCCCAACGTATTGTTTACTGTAGTTATCACAGTGCATTCTTGAAAATAACATGGCACTCAAGTAATTAAAATTGTTCACCAGGAAAATGGAATATACAGATGTTTCCTCCTACTTTCAGGTGTACACATCAAATACCCAATCCGGATTGATATCCACAGTTCCTCTGGTCACAGAAGTGATGCTCAAACATGACAGTTTTGGTCTTACATTTGAAAGTGGCATTGGTATGGTATTTGAGAGGTAATAAGACTTTATGCTTGATCCTTTAAACCCATTATGCATACATTTTTGCATAACGAAAGTACCGTAAACCGTGGTGTATAGGGACTGCGGTGTGAGTAGGGACAGTAAACTGAAAAATTGTTTCATGTTTTGTAAACATGCCTAGATATATATTTTTTATTCTTTATGTATTATTTACGGATGGGTCTATGACTGAAGAAAACTCATCAAGATAGAATAATAGTTCTGACACATATCAAGTGTAGTGATAGAGCCAAGAACAAGGGACGTAATTTCTGAAAAATTTTGGAAGGGGCGAAAACTTTGTATGTCCAGAGCTAAGTATAGCAGATATGGGCTCCTGCGACATTTGATACCTCAACCCCAGGTGTCACAAAGGTAAATTTCCGATATCAATGAATTCCTGCATTACATTGTTCTAATATGAGTTTTTTCTATTTTTCAAGTGTTTGTTAAAATTTTCGAGGGGTGAATAGGGACAGACATGCCATGAAACTATAAACCAAAGCTGGGTGGAAAAATCTATCGTAAGCACGACAAAGATGCTTTGAATGCTGCATTAGCTGCTGTGAAGGGGCGTATGTCATTTCGAAAGGCCGAGAAAAAGTTTAACATCCCCAGAACTGTTCTATACAGACATAAAAAATGTCCAGAGACTCGAAAACAGGGTGGGCAGACTGAACTGGATAAAGCTACTGAAGATCACTTAGTTAAGAGGTTGAAGACTTCAGCAGAGTGGGGCTATCCTATGGATCAGTATGACGTCAGAATAATTGTGAAAGGCTATCTGGATCGGCGTGGCATAACATCAAAAAAATTTAAAAACAATATGCCGAGTGGGGATTGGGTGCATTCATTCCTGAAAAGGAATAAAGATGAAATACCAGAAAGAATGTGCCAGAACATAAAACGGTCAAGGGCTGGGGTTTCACCAGAGACAGTTAATGACTATTTTGACAATCTGTCTGAAACACTAAAGGATGTACCAATCCAAGCCCCCATCCTTGCTCAATGTTGACTTATTGTGAATCTAGTCTGCCAAAATATCAGTTCATTTTGCCTTATCATTGTTCAGTTTGTTTTTTAAAAGCCTGTAAAAAGTCCCTATTATTCCCAAGCAAGGATAGAAAAGAGACAGCTATATGAATGGCAGACTGTCCCTTTTCACCCCACAACGAGGGGTGAATAGGGACAGCTGTTTATTAAAAAAAAATATATACTTAAATAATCAACAGAAACTAAAACTGTTGATGGATCTCAATTATCACATCGGGGTCATAGTTCAGTATTAGGAAAACCCCAAATTTTGTATCCTAACAAAGTTTAAAAATATATAAATGTTCAAAAGTGTCCCTATACACCCCGGTTTACGGTAATAGCATTTGTTGACAAGATGACATATGATGACACAACAAATCGATAAGGATGATCAATACCAATTTAATCCTACAGCCCATAATTCTTTAGAATGACACCATTCATGAGTTCACTCTAGAAAAAGTTAAAGTATATAATATGAAAAGGTACGGTACATTTACAATTTAGTTTTCCATTTTGGAGGATAGTCATTGCACATCTGTTAACCCTTTACCTAATGTAATGGCCAACACTATACTCAAAAATCGCCAATTAATTTTAATTATTTTTCCCATTTTTTGTCTCAAAAACATAGGTTATGACCCCTTGTTGGAATGAGCTCGACGAGACAAAAAATGGAAAAAAAGAGTTATTCAAGAATTTTTTTTGCAAGTGTCGTCTGCTTTTTATGTTAGGTAAAGGGTTAAACTTGTTTGAACTTAATATTATACAATGTGTGTTCTGTCATAATCTTACTTTCTTAATATTTTATGTAAATGTGAAATAGAACTGACAGGCTGTCATAAGTAAAATGCATCTGAATGTATAGGGGTTTAAAGTTATTTTTCTCTTTCTATCCATATGACAAACCAGAATATGAAACAGTGCACATAAGAACAGAACCATTATTGTATTCCTACTACAACTATACTTATATCACCCATATAACTCTACTATGAATGTTGCTGAATGTCACTCATGGATATATTTGACCTATACAAAACCGACTGAGTTTATGATTTTACCTAACGACGACATAGTGCTGATTTTGATGATGTGGGAAGTGAAGAGTTTACTAATTCAGTGCCTCTGAATTTAGTGCTCAGATGTTCATGCAGTACAGTTGCCGTAGACTGATCGTAATTCACATGCGGGCAGTGATCTCCACGCATGTGTTTACCAAGTAATAAAAATTCTCATCAGCAAAATCTTAATTAATGAAGAACCGGGTTGTACCTGGTTCTTCATTAAGTAAATGTTTGATGATTATTCCTTTAATTAGTGTTTGGAATCTAATATTATAGAGACTGGAAAAATTGCCCACCCGTGGAAACTGACAAGTCCTGTAAATTTTGGGGGGTTCAAATGATCAAAAGTGTTCCATTTATCACAGTTCCAATAATTTTATAATTGTGTTTTTGATCAAAGTGTTTGCAGATTCAAATCTTCCTGTTGTATTTGTTTTTAAAGTCATCTGGTTGCTTTTGGCAAAACTGTGGTGATAACTCACAGTGTAATTTGAATCCATGATAGTTGACAGTGTAAGAGGGTCAATAGGCTGTTCAGACTTCTTTAACAACAGCACAAGTCACTGTCATTGCACTCAAATACTTTTTGGTCGAGTTGTGTTAACAACCAAGACCTATGGTTTGGCGACTGGCCTGGTTCGAAAACTGGCCCGGCCCAATATTTCCTTACAGAGTTATGGGCCTTAATTCGTCAATTTTTATGAATTTTGAGCTTGTTAGCTCAATAACTTGAATGTTCTCCAATTTGACTAATATTTGCCATATAAGTCTTTTGCAATAATATCTCAAGCGAGTTCGAAAAAAGTCCTGGTCCAAATTTTTATGAATATTGAGCTCAGCATGAATACATTTCTAATTTTCAAAAGAGAGTGCATGAAGAAAGTAGCCACAACTTGACAACTGCATCTCTGATGCACACCTCTTGTTTTTCTTCTAAACTTTTGAAAATATGTTAGTTGACATTAGAAAGAAAGAGATAATGATGAAAATTTATTAAGTTTTTCAATCTTTGTATTGTCAAGGACGATTAACTTGAAATCCTGTAGTCTGGCAGTTATGTTGGGGATGTGTGTAGTAAAAATAAGTATAAGCTTAAACAGCCATTATGTAACCTCTACTATTAGTTTGAAGTGAAGCCAAGCTGTAGACATGGCTGTATGGATGCCAGAGTCTTTGTCTGTGGTTGTGGTAGTCTGTTGGTCTGTACACAATTTGTTCAGCATGGGCTACAGTCCACAGTTCTTTTCACATCATTTCCAAACTTCATCTGCATGTTCATGCCCAGATGAGAATGTCCCATTATGGTCATGGTCAGCTGCTCACAATGGCTACCACAACAGCCCTCTTGGATTTCATCAACAAAGGCTGTAGGTTGCTTTTAAGCATCAATTTTTAGCTTAACTTGACAAAGTCAAGATAAGCTATTGCCATCATGCGTGCTGAAGTCTGTGAGTCATTTTCCTTTAACACGGGCTACACCCCATAGTTCTTGTCTGATCGTCACAAAATTTCATATGCAGGTTTGATCATGTCTAGATGAGAACGTCCCCTTTTGGTCGCGATTGGTCAACCGGTATGGCTGCCCGAGCCCAAAACCCGAAAACCATTAGCACAGTCTACAGGTCGTATTTATGAAGGGATTTCATTGTAACTTGGTAGGATGCCTTTGTCTAATGCCTAGATGAGAACGTCCCCTTTTGGGCATGATCTGTCAACTGTGATGGCTGCCCAAGCCCGAAACCCAAAAACGTTTAGCACAGTCTGCAGGTCATGTTTAATATGGAGGGATTTCATTGTAACTTGGTAGGATGACTCCTTATGATGGCTAGCTGAGAATTTTCCCATTTGGGCGTGATCTGCCAACCGTGGCGATTGCCCGAGCCCAAAATCCGAAAACCTTTAGCACAGTCTACAGGTCATATTTATTGAGGAATTTCATTGTAACTTGGTGGGTTGACTTCATATAAAGTCCAGATGAGAAAGTCCCCTTTTGGTCCTGATTGGGCAACTGTGACGGCTACAGGGGCCCGATGCCTGAAAACCTTTAGCACAGTCTACAGGTCATATTTATGAAGGGATTTCATTGTAGCTTGGTAGGATGACTCCAAATAATGTCTAGATGAGAACATCCCCTTTTGGTCGCGATCATTCAGCCTTTATGGCTGCCCGAGCCCAAAGACATTTTGCATAGTCTATAGGTCATATTTATGGAAGGATTTCATTGTAACTTGTTACGTTAACTCCATATAATGCCTAGATGATGACATCCCCTTTTGGTCGTGATTGGTCAACTGTGATGGCTACAGGTGCACGAAGCCCGAAAACCTTGAGCACAGTCTACAGGTCATATTTATGAAGGGATTTCATTGTAACTTCGTAGGATCACTCCAGATGATGCCCAGATGAGAATGTCCCCTTTTGGTTGCGATCATTCAACCATTATGGCTGCCCGAGCCAGAAGCCTGGATACCTTTAGCACAGTCTACAGGTCATATTTATGAAGGGATTTCATTGTAACTTGGTAGGTTGACTTCATATAATGTCCAGATGAGAACCGCCCCTTTTGGACACCATTAGGCAACTGTGACGGCTACAGGGGCCTAAAGCCCGAAAATCTTGAGCACAGTCTACAGGTAGGGTTGACTTCATATAATGTCTAGATGAGAACGTCCTCTTTTGGACACGATTGGGCAACTGTGACAGCTACAGGGGCCTGAAACCCAAAAACCTTTAGTAGAACAGTCTACAGGTCATAATTATGAAGGGATAACATTGTAGCTTGGTAGGATGACTCCAAATAATGTCTAGATGAGAATGTCCCCGTTTGGTCGCGATCATTCAGCTTTGATGGCTGCCCGAGCCCAAAAACCTTTAGCATAGTCTATAGGTCGTATTTATGGAAGGATTTCATTGTAATTTGTTAGGTTGACTCCGTATAATGCCTAGATGATGACATCCCCATCTGGTCGTGATTGGTCAACTGTGATGGCTACAGGTGCCCGAAGCCCAAAAATCTTGAGCACAGTCTACAGGTCATACTTATGAAGGAATTTCATTGTAACTCCGTAGGATCACTCCAGTTGATACCCAGATGAGAATGTCCCCTTTTGGTTGCGATCATTCAACCATGATGGCTGCCCGAGCCCAAAGCCCAAAAACCTTTAGCACAGTCTTCAGTTCATATTTATGAAGGGATTTCATTGTAACTTGGTAGGTTGACTTCATATAACGTCCAGATGAGAACAGCCTCTTTTGGACACCATTAGGCAACTGTGACGGCTACAGGGGCCTGAAGCCCGAAAACCTTTAGCACAGTCTACAGGTCATATTTATGAAGGGATTTCATTGTACCTTGGTAGGATGACTCCAAATAATGTCTAGATGAGAACGTCCCCTTTTGATCGTGATCATTCAGCCTTGATGGCTGCCCGAGCCCAAAGCCCCAAAACCTTTAACATAGTCTATAGGTCATATGTATGAAAGGATTTCATTGTAACCTGTTAGTTTGACTCCATATAATGCCTAGATGATGACATCCCTTTTTGGTCTTGGTCGTGATTGGTCAACTGTGACGGCTTCAGGGACCCAAAGCCCAAAAACCTTGAGCACAGTCTGCAGGTCATATTTATGAAGGGATTTCATTGTAACTTTGTAGGATCACTCCAGATGATGCCCAGATGAGAATGTCCCCTTTAGGTTGCGATCATTCAACCATGATGGCTGCCCGAGCCCAAAAACCTTTAGCACAGTCTACAGGTCATATTTATGAAGGGATTTCATTGTAACTTGGTAGGTTGACTTCATATAATGTCCAGATGAGAACAGCCCCTTTTGGACACCATTAGGCAACTGTGACAGCTACAGGGGCCTGAAGCCTGAAAATCTTGAGCACAGTCTACAGGTAGGTTTGACTTCATATAATGTCTAGATGAGAACGTCCTCTTTTGGACACGATTGGGCAACTGTGACAGCTACAGGGGCCTGAAACCCAAAAACCTTTAGTAGAACAGTCTACAGGTCATAATTATGAAGGGATAACATTGTAGCTTGGTAGGATGACTCCAAATAATGTCTAGATGAGAATGTCCCCGTTTGGTCGCGATCATTCAGCCTTGATGGCTGCCCGAGCCCAAAAACCTTTAGCATAGTCTATAGGTCGTATTTATGGAAGGATTTCATTGTAATTTGTTAGGTTGACTCCGTATAATGCCTAGATGATGACATCCCCATCTGGTCGTGATTGGTCAACTGTGATGGCTACAGGTGCCCGAAGCCCGAAAATCTTGAGCACAGTCTACAGGTCATACTTATGAAGGAATTTCATTGTAACTCCGTAGGATCACTCCAGTTGATACCCAGATGAGAATGTCCCCTTTTGGTTGCGATCATTCAACCATGATGGCTGCCCGAGCCCAAAGCCCGAAAACCTTTAGCACAGTCTTCAGTTCATATTTATGAAGGGATTTCATTGTAACTTGGTAGGTTGACTTCATATAACGTCCAGATGAGAACAGCCTCTTTTGGACACCATTAGGCAACTGTGACGGCTACAGGGGCCTGAAGCCCGAAAACCTTTAGCACAGTCTACAGGTCATATTTATGAAGGGATTTCATTGTACCTTGGTAGGATGACTCCAAATAATGTCTAGATGAGAACGTCCCCTTTTGATCGCGATCATTCAGCCTTGATGGCTGCCCGAGCCCAAAGCCCCAAAACCTTTAACATAGTCTATAGGTCATATGTATGAAAGGATTTCATTGTAACCTGTTAGTTTGACTCCATATAATGCCTAGATGATGACATCCCTTTTTGGTCTTGGTCGTGATTGGTCAACTGTGACGGCTTCAGGGACCCAAAGCCCAAAAACCTTGAGCACAGTCTGCAGGTCATATTTATGAAGGGATTTCATTGTAACTTTGTAGGATCACTCCAGATGATGCCCAGATGAGAATGTCCCCTTTAGGTTGCGATCATTCAACCATGATGGCTGCCCGAGCCCAAAAACCTTTAGCACAGTCTACAGGTCATATTTATGAAGGGATTTCATTGTAACTTGGTAGGTTGACTTCATATAATGTCCAGATGAGAACAGCCCCTTTTGGACACCATTAGGCAACTGTGACAGCTACAGGGGCCTGAAGCCTGAAAATCTTGAGCACAGTCTACAGGTAGGTTTGACTTCATATAATGTCTAGATGAGAACGTCCTCTTTTGGACACGATTGGGCAACTGTGACAGCTACAGAGCCCGAAACCCAAAAACCTTTAGAACAGTCACAGGTCATAATTATGAAGGGATTTCATTGTAGCTTGGTAGGATGACTCCAAATAATGTCTAGATGAGAATGTCCCCGTTTGGTCGCGATCATTTAGCCTTGATGGCTGCCCGAGCCCAAAAACCTTTAGCATAGTCTATAGGTTGTATTTATGGAAGGATTTCATTGTAATTTGTTAGGTTGACTCCGTATAATGCCTAGACGATGACATCCCCATTTGGTCGTGATTGGTCAACTGTGATGGCTACAGGTGCCCGAAGCCCGAAAATCTTGAGCACAGTCTACAGGTCATACTTATGAAGAGATTTCATTGTAACTTTGTAGGATCACTTCAGATGATACCCAGATGAGAATGTCCCCTTTTGGTTGCGATCATTCAACCATGATGTCTGCCCGAGCCCAAAGCCCAAAAACCTTTAGCACAGTCTACAGGTCATATTTATGAAGGGATTTCATTGTAACTTGGTAGGTTGACTTCATATAATGTCTAGATGAGAACGTCCCCTTTGGACGCAATTGGGAAACTGACGGCTACAGGGGCCCGAAGCCTGAAAACCTTTAGCACAGTCTACAGGCCATATTTATGAAGGGATTTCAATGTAACTTGATAGGATGACTCGTTTTGGAATAATTTCACTGTAACTTGGTAACTTTCGTTGATATACGTTAATTGTGAGGGCCACATACATTAACTGTGAGGTCATATTAACCCACCCCTCAGCTCTTTAGTACAGTGTACACCTCATATTATTTTTATCAAAAACATAGCATGCAGGGAACAAAAATGAACATATTCCAAATTATCACAATTCTTGTCTTATTTCATAATCCTTTCATAAACATTGAACATTATCCTTTTCATCAAACACAACACACAAGTTAAGCTACAGTGTCATTGACACTTTCATGTGAAAATGTGACAGGGTAACTTAGTTTGATGAGAAGATGAGAATGTTCTATTTTAGTAATGGTTGCTGCCCATAATGGCTATCATAGTGTCCATCTTGAGATTTTTCAGAACACTGTCCATAATTCGTTTTGTGCCAGGTACAGCCCAAAGTTCTATACCGATCATCACCAAATTTCGTATGAATGTTTAGATTCATGCTTAGATCAGAACATTTCTTTTCAGATCTTTTCCGTTGTGGTCACAGTCTGCTGCCCGCATTGGCTGAAACAGCAGCCATCTTTAATTTCTAAAGCACAAGCTACATGTATCATTAATGAATCAGTTTTCTTAAAATTTGACAGGATGTCTTAGTATGATGAGTTGATGAGAATGCCCTACTTGGTAATGGTTGGCTACTTATAATGGCCACCAGGGCAGCCATCTTGGATTTCTTCAGAACATTGCATTTATGTATCAGTTTTCTTGAAACTCAACCAGCTTGCTTGGTTTAATTAGTAGATGAGAACATCCTATGTTGTTCATAGTCGATTGCAAACAATAGCCTTGATGGAAGCCATTTTGGATTTGTTTAGCACACTCTGCAGGTTGCATTTATCGATCAGTTCTCTTTAACTTGGTAGGGTAACAATATTAAACAAGATTTCAGTTCTTTTTGGTATATATCTCTATAGCAACAATGTCTACGTCAAGTTCGATGACCAGCAATATTCAGCGAAAATTATGGGAGTTATTGCCCTTTATAAAAAAATATCGTGTAATGCTTGTTTATGGAATAACTTTTACATTAGTAACGGAATTTCATTTTTTTTGGTATATATCTCTTTAGGAACAATGTCTACCTCAAGTTCGATGACCACCGGTATCTGATGAAAATTGTTGGAGTTATTGCCCTTTGTTAAAAAAATATTGTGAAATGATTGTTTATGGCATAACTTTGACAATAGTAACTGATTATGATTGGTTTCGAATATATTTGTTTGCAGGGGGATTGGAATTGTTTTACAATTCTTTTCTTTCTTTTTTTTTCTTCTGATATCCAAAAAGTCAATAATTATGACACAGTTAAATTAAATGCAACGTTAGGTAATTATGATATTTATCTCATAAATGCAGCATAAAGTCAAGGTAAGCTACAGAGTCATTGACACTTTCATTAGATTTAAATATGCATTTGCATTTTACATTGCTACTTAGGTCATTAAAACAAGTCTTATTTCTTGAGAAATTATTTCGAAATTATATGACATTATGCAGAAGTGTTTTTTCTGTTATAGTTGTTTTAATCATATTTGAATCTTGCTCACTTTTTGCCAACTTCATGACTTGATTATTTAAGTTGGGTGTCTGTCAATTAAATCTAATATATTTACCACATATGATCAGTTTCCAAATTCCCCTGTGGGATTTCTATAATACAGGCTTTGGCGGAAAAAGTGTCTGCTTACTGTAGTGGTCATTTATCCATGTTTTTTGGGAGGATAAGATAGTCAATATTTTATCAGATTCAAAGGTTGATATGATATTCGCCTAGCATTGAGTGAGAAATTATTTGTTAATTGTCGCATCTGGCGGATAGGTTGCCTGCCTATTGTTGTATTATGCACATTATTAGTATGCGTATTCTGAATTCTTGTTTCATTTCTCCAACATACTGTGTGTGGCATTGTTTGCATGTGATCAAATAGGTCACATTTTTTTGTTGGCAATTTGATCTCCTTTTGAGGGGATATTATCGCTGTTGTTTATAACAATGATGCCCAACTCTGATGAATCTAACAGAGATGTGGTGCTAATGGACATTCCACTAGTACTGCTATTTGTTCTTATTGGTTCTGAAGACATATCTCTCTAGGTAATATATTAATGAAATAAAGGTAGACGTGTAACTTACAGAGATGAGATCCTGTAAATTGTTACCAGACCAGTTCTGATTGTTTCAATCTTTTCAGTGGTGTTATTGGTGATGGTGGGATGCTGTCAATCTTGAGCACAGTCTACCCCCCCCCCCCCTCTGCCCCCCCCCCCCCCCCCCCCCCAGATACAGGCACTCATACCAGCTACAACATCGTTAATCACAAACGGCACTGACAACAGTACTAACCTGCAGATTCAACTGTCTCCAGAGACTAATTCAGAGCCTGCATACTCCAATGTGAACTTTCAGATTCACAATGTAACGTGGACATCCGACCCAACAATCACAGAGGGTGCTTTGAATTCAACGGTGGATTCAAAAAACAAACAGAAGGAAGCAACCAATTCCTTTAGTTAGAGGGAATTCCTAAACTCACCACTCCATGAGACATATTTTTGGAAAATGGGATGAATGAAAAACAACAAACACATGATACTTTATTTTTATTATTTTATTCTTTAACTTCATGTGACTTTGTACCATTCCACAGCTAAGGAGACCACACTATCTACCAATACTATACTCCAAAAAAATAAAACAAGTAATATAACTAAGCCTTTTTACAACATACACCTCATATATCTCAGACCCACCCCTCCCCCCCCCCCCTCCTCGCCTCAAGCATTTAGCTTTATTCCTCTAAAGGAATAAATGCGGCTACTATAACATGTATAATACAACAACAATCGGCAGACAACTATTTGCCAGATGCAACAATTAATAAATAATTCCTCACTCAATGTTAGGCAAATATGATATCGGCCTTTGAATCTGATAAAATATCGGCTATCTTATCACACCAAAAGATGGATAAATGACCACAACAGTAAGTGGACATTTTATCCACTGAAGCCGCCAGTTATATCTGTCGATATCACTATAAAAGGGGCAGCGATTGACAGCAGCCCACCATCACCAATAACACCATTGAAGAGACTGAAAAAATCGAAACTGGTCTGGTAACAATTTATTTTACATTTATTGATAGCTTTAGTTAAAATATTGAATAATTCAAGAGCAGAATATTTAATTTTCTGTACGCAGTCCAATCCAAGACAGTGTCTGATTGTTTGTGAGTCATTTTGCATTTTGTTTTATAACTTTTATTAAACGATGCAGTCTGGTCTCCATCTCGGCAGTTTGCATTCAAAAATGCATTTTGAGCCAGCTGTTTCAAAGATGATTAGATTTGAAAACTGTAATTTAGATTGCTTTTTAAAAGTGTTTTACAGTTAACCCTTTACCCAACAAACCGGCCACATCTGGCCACGTAATATGTAAATTCAGCAGCTGAAAAAATATTATTTTTCAAAAAATTCCAACAAAACCATATTATGTGAGCCCTCTTTGGAACGAGCTCATCGAGCTCATTCCAGTGAGGGTCACATGATGTGGTTTAGTTGAATGTTTTTGAAAAAATTGTATTTAAAATTATAAATTTTGACATCGTCTTCGTTGGGTAAAGGGTTAAACAACTTTCTTTTTAGCATGATGTGGAATAATACACCAGTAACGGTTAAAAGACCGCACAGAGAAGAATATATAAGCCAAGTGGTGGATTTATTAATACATGAATCAGACTACCTTGGGTAAGCAATTTTAGATTGCACTTTGAGCTGGGTTCTGTAAGCCAGCTGTATTGCTATTCAACTTTTTAATTTTCCGACAACGTTGGATTTGATATTTATATCCCCACAAAACGAAGTTTAGGGGTGGTATATAGGTGTCAACTTGTCCGTCAGTCGGTCTTCCATCGTCGTCGTCATCGGTCCATTGCACATGTAAACTTGTGGAGCAAAGTACTTCCACAGTTTTAGCCACATTTTCATGAAACAAAAATGATCAACATGATGAGGAGAAGTGCGTGACATAATTTTTTTCCCGCCTGGTTTCAAGATGGCCGACTGGCGGTCATATTGGATTTTTTTAATGTAAACTTGTGGAGCGAACTACATCCACAGTTTTAGCTGCATTTTCATGAAACTTCACAAAAATGATCAACATGATGAGGGGAAGTGCATGACATAATTTGTTTTCCCACTCGGTTTCGAGGTGGCCGACTGGTGGTCATATTGGATTTTTCTTTACCTAGAAAAATTGAATGCCCCTTTTCAGTCACCCACACTAGGCAGTATGCCACGACCGAGTATACCAGGCGACAGACCATCTCTAGTTTTTTTTAGGGTCAAACCAAACTAGCAAAATGAATGGCCAACATGATTTAAGGTAATAAAACAACACTAAAAGTCGCTATGTTAACATTTTTTTTTGTCTCGTGAAATAAGTTACTGTCACGAAAACAAAACCATATTCTCCTAATTATACCCCCGCTTCGAAGAAGTGGGGGCTATATAGGAATCGCCCTGTACGTCCGTACGTCCGTCTGTACGTCCGTCCGTACGTCTTTCCAAAATTCTTGTGTGTGCAACTCTTCCTACATTTATCAATCAATTTGGACAAAACTTTTCGGACATCATCACTACTAAGTGAACATGGGCATATTCCAAGATTTTTGATCTGCGACAATTTTAACCAGGTTTTCTCCCTTTGACTTAGATTTATTATGTCTTTCCGTTCAAACAAATTCTTGTGTGCACAACTCCTCCTACATTAATGAACCGATTTTGATGAAACCTTTCAAACATCATCTCTACTAAGTGAACATGTGCATATTCCAAACTTTTTGATCTGCGACAATTTTAACCAGGTTATCTCTCTTGAACTTTGATTTAATATGGGTTTCTGCATGAAATTCTTGTGTGCGCAACTCCTCCTACATTTATCAATCAATTTGGACGAAAGTTTACAGACATCATCACTACTAAGTGAACATGCGCATATTCCAAAATTTTTGAGCTGTGGCAATTTTAAGTAGGTTATCTCCCTTTAACTTAGATTTATTATGGGTTTCTACATGAAATTCTTGTGCGTGCAACTCCTCCTACATTTATCAATCAATTTGGACAAAACTTTTCAGACATCATCACTACTAAGGGAACATGCGCATATTCCAAGATTTTTGATCTGCGACAATTTTAACCAGGTTATCTCCCTTTGACTTAGATTTATTATGTCTTTCCGTTCGAACAAATTCTTGTGTGCGCAACTCCTCCTACATTAATGAACCGATTTTGATGAAACCTTTCAAACATCATTTCTACTAAGTGAACATGTGCATATTCCAAACTTTTTGATCTGCGACAATTTTAACCAGGTTATCTCTCTTGAACTTTGATTTAATATGGGTTTCTGCATGAAATTCTTGTGTGCGCAACTCCTCCTACATTTATCAATCAATTTGAACGAAAGTTTACAGACATCATCACTACTAAGTGAACATGCGCATATTCCAAAATTTTTGAGCTGTGGCAATTTTAAGTAGGTTATCTCCCTTTAACTTAGATTTATTATGGGTTTCTACATGAAATTCTTGTGCGTGCAACTCCTCCTACATTTATCAATCAATTTGGACAAAACTTTTCAGACATCATCACTACTAAGTGAACATGCGCATATTCCAAGATTTTTGATCTGCGACAATTTTAACCAGGTTATCTCCCTTTGACTTAGATTTATTATGTCTTTCCATTCGAACAAATTCTTGTTTGCGCAACTCCTCCTACATTAATGAACCGATTTTGATGAAACCTTTCAAACATCATCTCTACTAAGTGAACATGTGCATATTCCAAACTTTTTGATCTGCGACAATTTTAACCAGGTTATCTCTCTTGAACTTTGATTTAATATGGGTTTCTGCTTGAAATTCTTGTGTGCGCAACTCCTCCTACATTTATCAATCAATTTGGACGAAAGTTTACAGACATCATCACTACTAAGTGAACATGCGCATATTGCAAAATTTTTGAGCTGTGGCAATTTTAACTAGGTTATCTCCCTTTAACTTAGATTTATTATGGGTTTCTACATGAAATTCTTGTGCGTGCAACTCCTCCTACATTTATCAATCAATTTTGACGAAACCTTTCAAACATTATCACAACTAAGTGAACATACGCATGTTCCCAAATTTTTGATCTGCGACAATTTTAACCAGGTTATCTCCCTTTAACTTTGATTTATTATGGGTTTTCAAATGGGATTCTTGTGTGTGCAACTCCTCCTACATTAATGAACCGATTTTGAATACATGTTGCACATTGTAAATGTGTTTTTCCAAATGTAAACCATATATGTGTGGGCTCTTTAAGTATTCAGTGCTGTTCTGTGGAAGGCCACAAGCAAATACAAATTTCAACAACAAAAAATGATCTTTATGTATACATTTCCTTATGGCCTTTGCCTACATGATCAGAAGTGCATTCCTCTAAAAACCCAAGCGGGGGTATTAATCACCTTCAGTGATAGTTCTAGTTTAAAACTGGCCATTGCTATTTACAAAAATTTGCAATTCAAATTTTATATGATTTTTAGTTCAACTTGACAAAGTCAAGCTGAGCTATTGCCATCACTTCTCGTCCGTCGGCGTTAGTACGTACGTTAGTACTTACGTCCACAATTTCCTTTGGCACACCTCACAGGTCGCATTTATGATCAGATCGCTTTCAAACTTGGTATGCTTGTTTGAGGTGACCTCTAGATGGGAGCTATCGATTTTCTTCAATTTCCGCTGAAAAATGTTGCCGCGGCCAATGTTCTTAGAACTTAGTTTAGTCAGGCCTCAATATTACCCTTTGGCACACCCTACAGGTCACATTTATGATTGGATTGTTTTGAAACCAGGCATGCTTGTTTAGGGTGACCTCTAGATGGGAGCTCTCGATTTTCTTCAATTTCTGTCAAAAAATGTTGCCGCAGCCAACTCTCTTAGAACTTAGTTTAGTCAGATCACAATATTTCGCTTTGGCACCCCCTAAGGGCGCATTTATGATTGGATTGCTTTGAAACCTGGCATTCTTGTTTGGGGTGACCTCTAGATGGGAGCTATTGATTTTTTTCCATTTCCGTCAGAAAATGTTGCCGTGGCCAACGTTCTTAGAACTTAGTTTAGTCAGAAGACCTCATTATTTCCATTTGGCACACCCTACAGGGCACATTTATGATCGGATTGCTTTGAAACCTGGCATGCTTGTTTGGGGTGACCTCCAGATGGGAACTATCAATTTTCTTCCATTTTTGTCCAAAAATGTTGCCGCGGCCAACGTTCTTAGAACTTAGTTTAGTCGGAAGACCTCAATATTTCCGTTTGGCATGCCCTACAGGGCACATTTATGATCGGATTTCTTTGAAACCTGGCATGCTTATTTGGGGAGACTTCTAGGTGGGAGCTATCGATTTTCTTCCATTTCCGTTGAAAAATCTTGCCGTGGCCAACGTTCTTAGAACTTATTTTAGTCAGACCTCAATATTTCCCTTTGGCACACCTTTCAGGGCACATTTATGTTCGGATTGCTTTGAAACCTGGCATGCTTGTTTGGGGTGACCTCTAGATGGGAGCTATCGATTTTTTTCCAATTCCGTCAGTCAAAAAATGTTGCCGCTGGCAACGATCTTTGAACTTAGTTTAGTCAGGCATCAATATATCCCTTTGGCATGCCCTACGGGGCACATTTATGATCAGATCGGTTTGAAACTTTGTATGCTTGTTTGGGGTTACCTCTAGATGGGAGCAATTGATTTTCTTCGATTTCTGTCAAAAAATGTTGCCACTGAACTTAGTAAAAACTTAGTGCAGTTAAGCATCAATATTTCCATTTGACACACCCTGCAGGGCACATTTAAGGTTGGATCACTTGAAAAACTTGTGTGGGGTGACATCTATATGGGAGCTGTCAATTTTCTTCCATTTCTTTAAAAAAAATGTTGCCGCTGACCATTGAACTTAGTTTAGTCAGACCTCAATATTTCCCTTTAACACACCCTTCATTTATGATCGGATCACTTTGAAACTTGGTATGTGTGTTTGGGGTGACCTCTAGATGTGAGCTATTTCTTTTTTTTCATTTCCATAAAAAATTATTGTTGTTATCACCAGCCTTTGAACTTACTGCATTTGTGCATCAACTTATCCCTTTTGCGCTCTCTGCAGGATATATTTATGAATTTCCATAAAAAAAAAACAAACAAAAAAACCATTGCCACAAAGCAATGACCTTCTGCTTATGTGCATTTGTACGTTAACATTTTCCTTTGGCATGCCTCAGAGGGCACCTTCATTATCAGGTTGTTTTGAAACTTTGTATGCTTATGCAGGGTGACAAAGATAGGAGGTATTGATTTTCTTTTCATTTCCATCAAAAACTGTTGCTGTTAGCAACAATCTTTGAATTTATTGCATTAGTGCATCAACATTCTTTGACATGGCCTACAGGCCACATTTATCATAGGATTGTTTTTGAACCTGGTGTTCTCATTAGTCAAGAACTCTTGATAAGAACTATTGATTAGCATTCATTTCTGTGAAAAATGTTGCCATTTACAATAACCTCTGAACATACTGCATTTGTGTATCAACATTCATCCTTTAGCCAGTCTTACAGTTTACATTTAAAAATGCATGGATTAATCAGATGTTGTGCACACACAATGCTGTTATGTTGAAATTTCATCAAATAACATTGGTACCAATGATCTTCACTTTTGCCATTTCATTTATAACTTACTAAGTTCAAGTTTGTCAAGTTGAGCTACAGTGTCATTGACACTTTCATTCCAATTTTTGTCTAAAAAAAATAACATTTTTTAGTTATTTGAGAAATTTGTTCGCCATTTTGTATTCATTTTGAGTAAAGGATTAAGAAAACAGCTTGTGTTAATGCTCATATAATTATATATTAAGGTGTATCTACAGATCTTTACTGTATTTTATTCATTTTAAATATTTTCTATATTTCAGAAAACTTCATCATCCAAATATACTGTTATTGATGGGAATTTGCCAAACAAATAATTTGGATGGAATGGTACTAATATTCGAAAGAATTCAGATAGGATCTTTATTCTCTTATTTGCATCAAAGAGTAAGTTTAGTCAAGATAGCTGTACAGCATGAAAATTTATTGTTCATGCAGGGTATTTTGTGACAGGTAAGGAAGGGAAATAAACTAAGACAAAGACATGTGTGAAATGGACTATGAGGTATATTGTTGACAAGTTTAAGCTTCGTTGGGCAAAAAACCACCCTGAGGAAAGTTATTATGAAGTCAAAGATAATGATTATTTGGGAGGGTGATGAAAGCAAACTAATGAATGTTAGAGCATGGATGTCATGATGATGTTAACATGATGCAGAAAAATTGAATGATGTCAAAAGATGACTGGGAACTTATTAGCATGAATCTTCTGGAGCGATAAACAATAGTAAGATTTGTAGAGAAATTTCCTTTTAAACATATTACTGCTATTCATCCACCTAGCGTGTTCTAATGAATAACAGCTGAATGACAGCAGAAAATTGAATAATTTTTGCATGGGGGGCATATGCAATGCTTCGTGTTGCTCTATTTTGTTGTATCTTACCTTGAAATTAGTTGACATATAATATGAAACACAAACTAGATGTTTTTTGTTTTCAAATTTCTGTAGTTTGTCTTGAACCATTTATGCAATTAAAATTTGAGTCTTGTAATATGTAACATTTGGGATATTAAAACATGTTTACATTAAGGAAGAAGAGGAAGAGATTTTTTTGAAGTAGCATTCCACAAGATGGCAGAGTATGGGAGAGATCATCCCTTAACATTCATAACTCTGCCATACTGAGTGAATCTATTTCAGTGCACATACTTAAAAAGATTTTCACAAAATTTTGGAAACATAAACATGTTCTGAATTGATTGAGATTATAAACCAGAATTGCTAAAAAAATTTCACTTGAAAAAGAGTTTTTCAAAATACTGAAACAAATTCAGTACAATGGAGGGTGTATCACTCCTAAATCGCATTGTCTGTGTATCTTTTGAGGGGAGGAAGGTCACCCAGTTAATGTTATTTATTGGCGTTTAAGGTCACATAATTCTGCACAAAGGCTAACCATGACTGCAACATGGATATAAACTGAAGTCCTACTAATCATATCATGTTGCCCAGTTTAGAGGACTTTCATCCCAGGCATTTGTTACCAGGTCCTATTTTACCAGTAAAACAGAGCTTGTTTCCTACATTGAATAAGACTTGCTTAACTTTCCAGAGTTCCCACGGGGAACCCAATTAATATTATAACATTTCTATTTGCAAAGCCCAAATGTACTAGCAAGCTGTTACACCTTATGGTCCATTACCTGAAATTTTATTGCATTTCTTGTATGCTTTTTTTTTTTCAAATTATAAATAATTATCGAATGGAATGTCCACCCTAAACATTATCAACTCAAGTGCTGTGGATGTTAGCTCAGAATTTGATAAGGATGCATATATTAATCAATTGTGCCTTGTGGTTTAACAGGTGAGTGAAATTTTATCTTATTTCAATTGATCTCCACTTATCTTGAAAATCTGCATAAGGACAAGTGACTACTGGAGTTTTATCCCTAACCATCTCACTCACTGATGAGCAGCACATCTTAATCTTTCATCATTTGGTTACCACTCAGGCTGGACAAGGGCGAGTTATGCTGGCAAACACTTCAACATTGTCTGTGTTAATTATCATTAATCATCTCCACATATTCCTTTTAGCACCCCAAAACCGATGTTTTCTTCTCCCCTAAAACCAAATTTGAAACCCTAAAAATCCAAACTGCCTATCTGTTTATGTATGGTTCCCAAGAAACTTGAAAATCACATTCTGCCAGACCCCTCAGGCATGGGATTGAGCTTTGTGTGGCCAAAAGACAACCCAAAGAAGACATGGAAAGATAATGATCCACAGATGTGGCTGATTTATTTACATTCATAATTTGATAACAATAGAACAAGGAACCTTGGGGCCCTGAAAAGCCACAACCCAAACTCAGGTTTTTAGTTTACAGGAATGATTCTAAGTGCCTTGTCCTTAAAATTTGAAGGCCCAAAATATCATGACGTTCCCACTCTCCCCTTGACCAATTGAATGACGGAAGGTATCAATGCTTTATCTAACAAATCAGCCTTATCCTCCTGCATAATTTACAAATTGAGTACATGTAGTTGAAAAAAAGTATTTTTAAAACCACTTCAACAAAACCGTATCATGTGACCCCTCACTAGAACGAGCTCGAAGAATCAAATTAAAGAAATTGAAATCCACGTAATAGCAACATGGGTATAAACGATTAACTAAGCAATAAATAAATAAATAAATAAATAAGGAATATTCTCTTTTCTTGTACCTTTGAGATAAGCCTTGTAAATTAAATCACCTGTCACACCCATTTAAAAACAGTTCTGATTCTCATAAATTTTAACTTGTTCAAAAATCTTATCTGGAGTTCTCAGTACTTTTTACCATGCATTGAAAAGTGGGTTATAAGAATGGTTTCTGTCCTTTCTTCTATCTCTCCATCCTTCCCCATTTCTTGTCAGCCAGCTTTGTCCAAGTATTTCTTCTAGAGTTTTTGCTCTTGTTTGAATTTTGAATTTCTTGTCATCACATGAACACCTCTTGTCCTCACATTTGTAAGAAAGCATTCCAAACCAAATTTAATATATAGCTTGTTGGTGATAACATCATGAAGGGAATTGTGAAACAGATGTGTCCAAGAATTCCTTTGAGACTTAATGCTCTTGTTGGACTAAGATGGTGAAGGGTAGGCCTCCCCATTGACTTGCACTTGTTCATTCATGTTTGCCAAATTAGTTTTAATTAAAAACAGGCTTGCAGATATTTTGTAAGCATATGAGATGACATTCTAGTTCTATATATTGCTTAACCCTCTGCAGTCTGCAGGTCAAATATAAAAATTTCAAGCAGCAAATTTTCCCCCTAATTGAACCATTAATATACTGGTATTAATGATAAGTTTGGGCGGAAAGAACAGGGTTTGCAAAGAAAGTTCTCCTTGATCTTGCGCACCATAAACAGGCATCATTGTTCTGAATATTTACCTGTTTATATACAACAACAATATACATGTATAAGAAAATATAAGATTGGAAGTCTTTGATTAATACCACAGGGGGCCTCAGTGTGCTATCATAGTTGTGTCTGAAGCATACTTGTGTAATTTAAACTCATTCTCCAGAAAAACACATTTCATGGTGATATTTGTCATCTTTAGCCTCATTGTTAGCTATTTCTGGGAGGTTGAAGATTATAAATACACAACTTTAATGAATGAATGGGCCTATTGTTTTAAATTAGGACAGAGCTTGCAGTAACATGCCAGTCTGTATATGGGTCAGTCACAAGCAACTACTATCAAAGACCTGAATCATTTCAGCTGGCTCACTGGCATGACCAATTAAGGTTATAGTTTTTGATGATGACATTCCAATCTCATGCTGTGCGTCACAGTCAGCTAAATTTCCAGGAAAAACCCTGAAGTCTTTACCAAAGATAGCACAAGGACTTGAAAGCTCCACTGTTAATATGCTAAGAAACTACCCATTCTCTCAGTCTTACTCAGATGTGTGCACAGTGTCTTGGTATTCAGTGTGCTTTCTTAAACCGCCCACCATCCCCTCCTTGCACCCCTTTTTCCTCTTCTCTGCCATCCTGTTCTCTTTTTGTTCCCTGTTCTTTCCTCAGGTTGCTTCATTAGCACTTTGGTGGTTTGGTTTACTTCCTGTTTTGCGGTGGCAAGACAGAGAACACCATGTGTTCTCAGCCTTGCCTCCCCAATTCAGTCGGTTACCTGGTCTGCAATACAAATCTTCATTCACCCATGGTTGATCTTGCAACCCGGTAATCAATCAGTCAATCAGATTTCTAACCTTTCAGTTTATCTCTGTCACGTCCACGACTGACACTTTTCATCGATCACATCATCATGATTTCAAAATCTCTGACCTTTCATCAGACGTCTGTCACGTCCTCGACTGACAGCATTTCATTGGTCACCTCATGATGATTGATCCAGTCTAAGGCCAAAAGATTATATAATTTTATGTAATGTACAGATATGATTTGATTACCAATATGACATTTTTTAAATAAAAACAAATATAATCCATTCCAATCCTTGTGTTGTTTTATTGCTTAAATGCAACTTAGAATTTAACCAATTCAATCTTGTTTGAGCACTGTCAGACAAGACTGAATTAGTTAGATTCTTAGTTATTATGTGAAAAAAATGTTGCTTAAAATTTATTTATTTTGAGTGTGCAGAGGGTTAACCATGAAATGCTGTATTTTTTCTCAACTTCATTAAATTCTTGCACTTTTCACTTAATTCCTTACAGTTTATTCTTGAATTTATTGTTATGTCTTGTCTCATAAAAGATATCAAACTTGGTATGTGGCATGGTATATACATAGAGGATATCTACGCTGTTTTTGTGTTGACCTGAAAGTATTATTTTTCAGGTCCACACTCATGAGATGATTCCTGATATCGACTAAAACAACGTAGATTTTCTTTTTAGTCGAGTTGTGACGAAGTCAAACTCGACTTATAATTTGATGAATGGTTGTTGGGCGGGCAGTTAGGCATCGGGCGGGCGTAAACAATTGGTTTCCGGATGATAACTTGATAATGGTTCAACCCATGTTCATGAAACTGCATAGGTAGGTTGGTATCGGTTAGAGGAAGAACCCTATTAATTTTGGACTTGCTTGGTCAAAGGTCAAGGTCACAGTGACCTTGAACATAGTAAATTGTAAACAATTGGTTTCCGGATGATAACTTGACTATAGTTCAACCCACATTCATGAAACTTCATATGTAGGTTGGCCTTCGTGAGAGGAAGAACCCTATTTATTTTGGACTCACTAGGTCAAAGGTCAAACTCACAGTGACCCTGAACATAGTAAATCAAAACAATTGGTTTCCAGATGATAACTTGATAATAGTTCGACCCACGTTCATGAAACTTCATAGTTAGGTTGGCAACAGTGAGAGGAAGAACCCTATTTATTTTGGACTCGCTAGGTGAAAGGTCAAGGTCACAGTGACCTTCAACATAGTAAATCGTAAACAATTGGTTTCTGGATGATAACTTGATAATGTTTCGACCCACATTCATGAAACTTCATAGGTAGGTTGACATCAGTGAGAGGAAGAACCCTATTCATTTTGGACTTGCTAGGTGAAAGGTCAAGGTCACAGTGACCTTCAACATAGTAACTTGTAAACAATTGGTTTCCGAATGATAACTTGATAATGGTTCGACCCACATTCATGAAACTTTATAGGTAGGTTGGCCTAGGTGAGCGGAAGACCCCTATTTATTTTGGACTCACTAGGTCAAAGGCCAAGGTCACAGTGACCTTGAACATAATAAATCGTAAACAATTGGTTTCCAGATGTTAATTTGACAATGGTTCCACCTACGTACATGAAACTTCATAGGTAGGTTGGCACTGGTGCAAGAAAGAGCCCTATTTATTTTGGAATCACTAGGTCAAATGTCAAAGTCACATTGAATCTTCACATAGTAACTTGTAAACAATTGGTTTCCGGACGATAAGTTGATAATGATTAAACCCACTTTTGTGCTGTCACAACTCGCTATGTGACATTTTATTGCGCAGTATTCATCCCATTTTGACAGCAAACAGTTTCAAGACAATAATAAAGATCTGCTGATCATTCTTCAAGTCAATGTCATGTGCCCAAGCCTATCATCATTTAGGAAGCTCCTGAGTGATATTTCTTGATATCCATCAAGTCAATGATATTTAGAAATATCTTTCAGATAATTTAAGATATTTCACAGGCTAACATATAATAAATGTTTATATTTATGTGTATTATTTACAGGCAGGTATAGTTTATCTTTCATTAAATTTCATCTGTGTGTTACTAAACCTTTTTAAAATGTATGTGTGTCTTCTGTTCATAGAGCAATTTTGACAATCCTTTTTTAAGAGGAGTTATAGTTTCATCTGATAAATCATACTGGGTATTCATTCTATTAAATAATTAAAGGCTCAAAGCCCCATATTTGAACTCTGAGATGTGCTAGTGCTATTTCCATAGTTTCACATGTGGATTTGATTCAAATTCTCTTGAAATCAGAAATGTTTTTTTAAGACTTTAAGTAAAGTTTTGACAACCATAATCAATCTAACTCTCCAATAAACCAGTCTTATTATACCCCACAGGGTCATATCCAATAGGGGAATTTTAGAACTGCTGATGTTTGTGCATGATTCGTTCATCCTATGACTTTTCTTTGAGATACCTGATCAGATCTTTCTCAGATCTCATATCAAGATACTATACTGTGCTGGCTTCATGTCCATCTTTTGAAAATTTTGAAATTCTTCATACAGACATTTTTATTGTTCAATTTTTTGTTTTTTCAAGATTTTTCTTTTAGTTTCAGATAACATACGTATACGTGGTAGAGAGTTTGTATCACACAAGTACTTGTTTTTTTCAGTCATATGAAAACATATATATATTAAGCCCCACAAAGTAGATCTATTTCTCAGGCCATTTTTTGTAAAATTGTATGTGGGTGGGCATTTTTTTATTTTAGTTTTTATTTTTGCACTTATTTCTTTGCCATCAGAAGTTCAGGTTCTTAGTTTGTTTTATGTTTTAGGCCTCATAATCTACAGAATAGCATGAGTGGTGCTGTATTTCACCCCTTGAGTGCATGAGGGCTTTGCAGTGCTAAAGCATTGCAAAGCCTTGTTGCACTCAAGGGACAAATTCATCAATTTTATTAATTTTTTTAAGTTTGCATTGGTTATAAAAAGATAGCATGCAGCAGCCAAAAGGACCTGTGAGATTTTTAACTTTTTTAGGCCTTATATGACATTGTGTTCTTATTTTCACAATATGCTTCACAATCAGAACTCTCTCTATGTTTTCAGAAAATTGTGCTTTCCTATTTTGAGTGTAAATGATTTCAGTTGTGCATTTTATGTTACATTTTTGTGTATGACAGTTTTCAAACTTTCCTCTGTGCACAACAGAAAATTGGAAACCGATCAACTGAAAGTATCAGAAGTGCTTGCAAAATAATTTTTGACTTCTTATTTCACAGTATGAAAGACTACCAACTAAAGATATCCAAGAAATTTTACTCCAGATAGCAGAAGCATTGGTTTATATACATGATCAGAATCTGGTACATGGCAATATTTCTTCACATGCCATAAATTTAGTCACACCAAATGTTGCAAAACTTGGAAATTTTGATTGCACGGTGGAATTGTGAGTCATATGTTTTTCTTCTCTATTAAGCTACTACATATTTTTTACATACCCTATCTTGAGTTTGTAATATTAAATGGCAGGTAAATAAAGTTGTAGAGTTCATTAATTGATATTTTCAATGTTCATTCGAAAATAATAATCCTTCTGCCTTGTGTATCAAGTTGGACTTTTTTAGTTCTTGTTATTAAACTGACCTGAATCATACCTTTTAATAAAATCAGGGTTTATTGGCTTAAAAATATTGTAACCAAGAAGCTCTCTTGCATTTCAGAATCAGAATAACTATTAAGCCATTTAAAAAAGTGTGTGTTCTCAGACAAATTTGACATGATTCTTTGATGTGAATGGGAGGTTTTTTATTTTTATTTTTTATCAAAATCTGTGAAATATACCACAATGTAACGAAAATATTCAGTTTTCAGGTTTTGAATGGGAAGGTCAAACTGGTTTTTACAACCTACAGTACTTTGGAATATTTGGTAACTTGCCAAAATCATTAATTGTGATGAAATTATTTTTTTAAAACATCGTTCCAATCATTGTGCTATCATTTTTGCCCCTATAATGTTCCATTGCATTATTATACTTGGCCTAAATGTTATTGAAATGGAAAACACCATCAATGAAAACCTTACAAAAATAGGAGACAAACCATGCAGAGCATATGACATATAGTAGAACCAGTACACAAACAAAATTCCCAGACTGGAAAAACTGCCTGGAATGTTTATATTTTTTATGTTATTTTGGAAAGAACTCACATTCATCATATTCCCCATTATCTGAATCCACTACTACAAAATTTTTTCCCACTTCTGTCGCAAGTCATTTGATCAGCAGCAAACAGTCGTAATTTGAAATAGCTTGCAACTGTTCCCATACTGGTTAATCAATTGATTGTTTCAGCACTGGTGAAAAGGTCTTCAGATGCACATAATATGCATATAAGATAGCCAAGACTTGGTTAGACCAAATCGAAAGAAGGTTTTGTTCTCTGGCAATCCCTCCTTGACATTAACCCCCCTTGTTGAACATGCGGTGTCTTTCAAAATTAGTATGAAGTCATGAGATTTGTATTTAAAATTTTTTACCTTCTTTGACTGATGTATATTTATTGGCACGTATTTGCAACAAAGCTTGATTTAAGTACAGTGTCTATTTATTATAATTATTTTGTAAGCATCCAATTTTGGTTCTACCAAACACCAAGAAGAACCAAGATGAACCAAGAAGTCAAAAAATAAAGATACAACACAATTTTAATTTCTTTATTTACTTTTAACAGTTTTTCTTGCTACGAGAAGTTTACCCATGTTCTTATTTCATAGTATACACAATACATTCAATATTTATTTACAAAACTGTAGTTACAAATGTGACCCATTTGAATAAGAGGTTTCAGGAATGGGAAGAAGGTGGGTCAGAGAGGTGGATGAAAAGCATCTAAAGTATCCAAAACAGGACTACCATCCTTCAGGACACTTCAGAATGGAGTAGAGTAGAAGACTATAAAAGTACAGAAGAACAGAACAAGAAGCAGAACAGATAGAATCAGGTCCACCAACCTTCTCTTCTCTATATATCAGGTGATCCCACCTTCCAGATTAAGAATCTGCAGAGAACCAAGAAGAGAAGTAGGGCCCCTTGTCTAATCTAATCGAATGGTTTTAGCGTGCCGAAGCCATGCTGGGACGTTGTGGGGCATGCCCCTTTTGACCCTTGTTTACAGTATAATATTATTCCATTAATTTGAAACATCGTCATCATCATCATGTCTGAGCAGTGTAAAGGTGGAAAAGGATGGGTGTTGATGTTCCTTGTTGTTGTTCTTCAGGCAAGTATAGTTTGCCGCTTGTAGTATTGTAGATGAGGTAGGCCTTTATCAGCAACTAAAGTCTGCCTTGGGCTCTGTTGCTGGTGTGTACGGTTGTTGAGCGACATTGAAAACCAGACAGAAAACGGACCTTGACAAGGTACCACAAACCTGAACATTCCTGGTTCAGGTAACAGGCCTGCTATTTCTTACTGGACCGGGACATGTGATGCACTAAAGAAGCGCTTTACAAAATTGGTCAAGAAAGCGGGGTGCAGGACAAATGCTCGCCTCCCTGGGGGTGGATGCCCACCTCCGGGGATGGAGTGAAGGATGTGCTGAAGCCACAACGATTATTGAATTGCCATAATGGTTACTGAAGTCCATATCGGTTATTGGGGGGTAAGGTAGAGGTGGAAAGATAGTTAAAAAAACTTAGAGTTAAAGCAGCAAAAGATAGAGTACAGGAAGAAAAATGTGCAGATGGAATGTTGGCTGTCTTTTCTGGATGTGTCTCTGTCATGTGTGTTTTTCAGGCAAGTATAGTCTGCCGCTTAGTGAGTGTTGGAGATATCGCTGGCAAGTATAGTCTGCCTCAAGCTCTTCTGTTGTCAATTGTTTGGCTGTTGCGATGTTGCTTTATGGGCGTTTTGTGCGTGAGGTGGTCAGAGAGTCTTTCTTCTGTTGTGTCTGGTCTGGTACATTTGTAGTATTCTGTTCTTTGTATCTACTGTGGCTGAAAGTGGAAAAGTATAGAATGATTAAAGTCCCCCCCCCCCCCCCCCCTCCCCCTGTTTGTGAGGTTCTGTTCTTGTCTTGCATGAATTGGCTCTGTGGCTGTACTGTCGGCTGTTTTCTTGGTCTGGTTGTCTCATGTGTCTTGTGCATTTCTTCAGGCAAGTTTAGTCTGCCACTAGATAAATGTTGGAGCTATCATTTGCAAGTATAGTCTGCCTCAAGCTCTTCTGTTGGTGGTCAATGGGTGGTCTTTAGCATTTTGATGGTCAAAAGGTGATGCAGGGTGGTCTGTCGTTTGATTCTGTTGGTCTGTTTGGTTCTTCTGTGGTTGTCTGTGCTGAGTGTCTGGCTTTTGCTGAAATTAGATATGGTGAGAGATGATTAGTGTGCCCCTCCCCTTCACGTTTCCGTTCTACGGTTCTTTCCAGTACACCACCACAGACTGAGCTTCCGAGGATGAGATTGCCTTAGGTTTTGAGTGGGATCTCTGTAGTGGGAGGGTAGCAGGTTTACACACAAGACCACACCCGAGGGTGTTACTTTCCTGTTACACCCTCTGCTATTTGCGATCTTTTAGATTATTTTGAGGAGGCTATTTTGAGGAAGCGAAGAACAGGCTTACACACAGAGCCACAGCCGGGGGTGTTACTTTCCTGTCTTGCCCTCCGTTATTAGTCCTAGTTTGTTTGATTTCGTTATAAGAAAGCGGAGGATAGGTTTGCACACAATACCACACCCAAGGGTGTTACTTTCCTGTTTTTGCCTCTGTTTACTGTTTGGCTTATTTTTGGGTTATTTAGAGAAGGAGGGAAGTTTTGTTGTTGTTGGGCCTGGTGACTTCATCGTGCCTGATTGGCATCCTTTCCTGGGGTGGGTGTTTTCATTGTACCGGACAGATCAAATAGTCGAGATCAGGACATCAATCAATTTGAGTTTGGATCGGGCTGATCGATTCCTGGGCTTGATGTTTGATGTTCCGTCCGTGTTTGATTAAGGAGTTTTTGATTGGCTTTTATTGGTTTCTGAGTGGTTTCGTTGTTTTGATTGGCCTTGATTGTTTGGGGCTTGGGTTGGTCTGATTCCAGGGTTATATAGGTTGTTAGGTTAGGTCTCGAATGCATTCCTATTTAGTAATGGATGTAGTTGCAATCTTCGGCCGTAGTTTGGTAGAGCGGTTGAGGCGTTTTTGTACTGATGGGACCCTAGGGGTGCCCGAGGACATCCTCGAGCTGTTTTGGAGAATTTGCTGGCCCTGGAGAGAAGATTAAGGGAGGAGGCTTGCATACCACACGTACATTTTGTAGAGATTCAGCCGAGCAGAAAGTACATTTCTGGTCTTTCCGAGTCAGAGTTCCGGTGACAAATTAAATATGTGAACCGAAGGATGTATAAGAGGATGCCCAGGAGAGTGATCAGATTGAAGAACGTGCGATTCCCGTACCAGTTTTTGCCAGATGGGGTACATTTTAATGATCAAGGGAATCGGCGTTACTGTACCCATCTTGGGCGGATTGTGACTCGTGTGTTTTGAGTGGCTA
Source organism: Pictodentalium vernedei (assembly GCA_031216915.1). NCBI lineage: Eukaryota > Metazoa > Mollusca > Scaphopoda > Dentaliida > Dentaliidae > Pictodentalium > Pictodentalium vernedei. Next base: position 747,024,757 of record CM062297.1, read on the forward strand.
GGGTGAAGTCAGCCTGTTACTGAACGTTTGCAGAGGAGCAGATGAACGGCCCTTTTAAGGGCCACCCAATCTCTGAAAAAGAGGAACTTATGTTCAATAGCATTTGTGTTGAGAACAGGCTTACACACAATACCACACCCAAGGGGGTTGCTTTCCTGTTTTTACCTCTGTTTAGTGCTAGTTTTTGAGAGAGCGGAGAACAGGTTAACACACAATACCACACCCGAGGGTGTTACTTTCCTGTTCTTCACTCCGTTTAATGTTTGTCCTTTTTAGTTATTATTTGGCAAATTTTGGGGTTTTGGTCTACTGGCTCATATTTTCCTTAGTTTCGGTAGTGTGCTCCCTTCGAACCATTCTAGATTTTTGGCAGCTAGCATGGCTAGGTGGTCTTTGATGGTCGGGATTTTGGCCCTTTTGTGGAGAAATTTGATGGGAGTGTCGTATGGGGCTCGGAGGGCTATTCTCAGTGCTTGGTTCTGGACTCTTTGGAGTTTGGCAATGTTGCTCTTGTAGGTATCGGTCAGGACGAGGGCCCCGTATTCAATTACCGATCGTACGAAGGCTTTGTACAGCTTGAGTAGTATGGTTTCGTTTGCCCCCCAGGCTGTACCCCTTAGCATTTTTAGTAAGTTGATTCGTTTGGTTGCTCTCATGGCTACGTTATTGGTATGTTTTGTGAGGCTGAGTCTCGAGTCGAGGGTGATTCCCAGGAATTTTACTTCGGTGCACTTTGGGAGGGTTTTGCCTTTTAGTTGGAGATCGAAGTCTTGTTTTTTCCTCCTAAAGGAGAAGGTTATCCTCTGGCTCTTGTTAATGTTTAGTTTGATTCTCCATTTGTCGTACCAGTGTTCAAGGTCGTCTAACGTGCTTTGGAGTGCTTTTTGGAGGGGAAGGGGTTGCTGTTGGAGTCCCATAGGCCTTTATCATCTGCGAATTGTGAGATTTGGACACGTTCCGAGGTGATTTTGAGGTCGTTTACATATATTATGAACATGAGTGGGCTGAGTACTGACCCCTGGGGCATTCCAGCTACTAGTGGGATGCTTTTTGACTTTTCTCTGTTGACTCTTATTTTGATTTCACGATCGTTCAGGAAGGAGGAGAGGAGTCTATGTAATTTTTTGGGGAGGTCGAGTTTAATGAGTAATGTATCTAATGCCGTTGTGCCAGACCGAATCGAAAGCTTTCTCATCATCAAGCAAAATTGCGGCACCTAGGTTGTTGTTATCGATTGCATTTTTCATGAGTTCTACTAGGCGATAGATGTGCTCTTTGCCAATCATTGAAGAAGTTAGTGTCCTTGAGGTTACTCCTAAGCCGATTGGCAAGGATTCTTTCGAATACCTTGCCGATGCAGCTAAGGAGGCTATTGGGCAGTAGTTGGCTGGTTTGGTGAGGTCTTTGTTGGGTTTGGGTATCATGACCTCTATGGCCGTTTTCCAACACTTTGGAAAACAGCCATGGGTGAGGCACACATTGAATAGGGTTTCTAGCCTAGATATGTAGGAATTAGGACTTTGTTTGGGGATTTTATAGCTGATTTCGTCCTCCCCCGGGGAGGAAGAGCTTTTACATGTTTTTATCACATTGATTATTTTGTCGATCGTGATGGGGGTAATCAGGTCATGATCATCACCTTCCTCCTCTTCGGAGCTGAAATAGGGATCACGTTATACCTGGGGGTGAGAGTTTACAAAGTCGTCGATCGCGTTCTTGACTGAGTCGTCATAGTCTGGCCATATATGGGGTCAGTGTGTATCACTTTGTAGTTCTGCAAAGGTATCGGCTTTTCTCTCTGTCGCTGGCGGCAGGAGTGCCTTCAACTTTTTTCAAGGAGCTTGGATGGTCTAGGGTTACTCTTTTGGCCTGTGAGCACCTTGAAGGTGTTCCAAAATTTTCTGGCGTCTTTTGTCACGTTTAGGTTGGATGTGGCCCTCTTCCAGTTGTCTTGTTGTTCGGCCTTCAGTGCTTCTTTCACCTCGCCATGAAGACGGTTGTAGATTTTCTTGAGTTCCACTCGCTTAGTGGGGTCCTTTTCTAATTAGACCTTGCGGAAGGCTAGTCGCTTTGTTTTTATGTGTACCCATACCATGTATGGTACATATAATGCCGGCATCTGGGGTGGACTTCCGTCGTTCGTCCATCCTTCGTCTGTCTGTCTGTCTGTCTGTCTGTCCATCTGTCCATCGATCCGGCATCCGTATCCATTTCTTTGGCATTCGATAACTTGAAAAATATTGCTTGGATTGTCAAGTTACTTTATATTTGTGTTCAGGTTACTGATGTGCCAAGCTGTTTAGTTTTTGGTGTAAATCAGATAATTTGATCCTGATTTATTAACCCTTTTTTCTTCAAATTAAAAATTGCTCCAATCCCTTTGGCATGAGATAACTAAAAAAATATCAATCCGATTGTCATGTTACTTCATATATGTGTTCAGGTTATTGATGTGCCAAGCTGTATAGTTTTTGGTGTAAATCTGATAATTTGATCCTGTGATATTAACCCTTTATCCTTCAAATTGAGAACTCCTCGAATCCATTTCTTCGGCATGTGATAACTAAAAAAATATTAATCCGAATATCAGGTTACTTTATATATGTATTCAGGTTACTGCTGTATAGTTTTTTTATGTAAATCTAGTATTTTGATCCGGAGATATTAACCCTTTATCCATCAAATTAGGCACTCCTCCAATCCATTTCTATATGTACCCATACCATGTATGGTGTACATAATGTCGGCATCTGGGGTGGCCCTCTGTCATACAGCTTTCTACTAGTTGCGCGTATGGGTACACATCTGACGATTTAATTGGCCTATTTTTATTAGAGTGAGTGTGCTCTCTGAAATGGATCGTCTCCAGGGGCGCACTTCCTCTTTGGGGCAGATTTCGTCTGGGGTGGAGGTGATTACTTTGCCCAGGTCAGCACACTGGTCCTCGACATCGCTTGCGTTTAAGGGTTTGCTTGTGGTGAATTTGGCATCGAGTATGTTGCGCTATAGGTCCCAGTCTATTTTGGTCAGGTTCCTTGAGTTTTGAGGGGGATAGTGTACTGGTCCAGACCCGAAGCTAATTGTGGCATGAACTGGTAGGTGGTCGCTGCCTAGGTCGTCGTCTCCCACCTTGTGGTCGATGACGTTTTACCTAGGGGGTAGCTTGTTATTATAAGATCTAGGATGTTGGAGCGGTAGAGTGGGTTAGAGCTGATATAGGTGTTGGAGGCATCTTCGCTAATGATTTGTAAGTTAAGATTTTCAGTGATATCGAATAAGACATTTCCGTTGCGATTGGTGGATTTACACCCAAAGTACATGTGTTTGGCGTTGAAATCTCCCATGTAGATACATTTCTTGTATTTACGAGAGAAAAATTCAAACACCTCATTACTGACTGTTTTGTCAGGGGGATTGTAATAACAAATAATTGCTATTTTTTATTATTGGCTGTTAATTCCATGGCTACCAGATCAGCATCGAGGTGGTCAGTTTTGATTGGTTTATGTTTCAAATCGCTTTTTAATAGAAGGGCTACTCCTCTGTGGATGGTGTGGGAGTGGTCCCGTCTAATGACATTAAATCTGCTAAATGAAAAGCTTCTTTGATTACGTAACCAGGTTTCACAGATCCCCAGGAATCCGTGTTTTTAAAGTAATTACTGATTTAGAGTTCTTGTTATATGCGCAGCGGCGTTCCATACTGCTAAATGGAGCTTATCCATGATCAGGCTTTAATTAGTTGGGGTGTTTATACGGTGCTAGACTGGTCGGATTAGTTGTTCTGATTGATAGCGGCTATTAATATTAGTAATTATTAGTTTCTTCCCTTGTCTGGCCACTCAGTAGCTTTTTGAGCATGCCCTCCCCTCATAGGGACATAATTAGCTGTTGAATTTTTTCTTGTTCAGTCCAATAATTCCAGGAAGCTACATACTCAAAATGAATAATGTTGTCTTGGAATTTAACTGGTTGCCTATCAAAATTGTCAGGCACTTTTTCATTGTGCCCTTGGACAGAGTTATATGGAGGGACTGACTCTGGATGTTCTGGAATAAGTCTTGAACTTATTTTGTTTTGTTCCATTTCAGGCCAACCTTTATTATCCAATCCTTCATAGATTTCGGTTGCTCTGTTTTCATTTTGATTTGCTTGCTGTCAAGTTTGTGTTTTATTGGTGTAATCATTTGTGTATTCTATATTGATACCTTCATTTTTTTTTAAAAATGTTTCATTTCTATAAACAGGTCTATCCCTTTCATAACTTTCCAACTGTTGTTCCTTATACCTAGATGGTGGTCGCCATTCTTTATTCACTTTTTGTTGGATATCATGATTTGTTACTGTTCTAGAAGGTATTTCATTACCTTCACTGTGTTCAAAAATAATGTTTGGCTGTGGTGGGATTGTGGGTTGCCATTCTGTGTTTACTCTTTGACAAGGGTCATAATGCAACTCTGTTCTAGAAGGTATCTTGCCACCTTCATTATGTTTTGGAACAGGTTTCTGTTGTCCTGGAGTTGTTACTAAATTAGCATGTAATTTCAATGAGACTTGTTCATATTGATCTTTCATGGATACACCACTCTGTTTAACAACTTGTGTTTCTACATTATTATACATATTTTCAGAACAAAAGATGTTTGAAGAGTGCTGTTTTAAAAAATATGCTTCAAGACTCTTCATGTGTGGAGTATCTACCCTTTGACAATGGGAAGGAACTACAGTTTCTACACCTCTTGGGATTGTATTTCTTGGTTCTTGTATTTGTGCAGGGCAATGTTCTACTGGTGTCTGCAAATGAATGCCTCCTGTCTTATTATACCTCCCGCAAACAAAGTTTGGGGGGGGGGGGTATATAGGAATCACCCTGTCTGTCCATCCGTCCGTCCGTCCGTCCATCTGTCCGTCCGTCTGTCCATCCTTGTAAGCACAACTCCTCCTAAACCATTTGAAGAATTTTCATGAAACTTTACACAATGGAAGAACACCATATGAAGATGTGCATGAAGCAGTATAATTCTGTTCTGACATTTCCAAGGGGAGATAATCTAACTTATACCGTCTGTCCATCCTTGTATGCGCAACTCCTCCTAAACCATTGGAAGAATTTTCATGAAACTTTACACAATGGAAGAACTCCATATGAAGATGTGCATGAAGCAATATAATTCCGTTCTGACATTTCCAAGGGGAGATAATCTAACTTATACCGTCTGTCCAGCCTTGTAAGCGCAACTCCTCCTAAACCGTGTGAAGAATTTTCATGAAACTTTACACAATGGAAGAACTCCATATGAAGATGTGCATGAAGCAATATAATTCCGTTCTGACATTTCCAAGGGGAGATAATCTAACTTATACCGTCTGTCCATCCTTGTAAGTGCAACTCCTCCTAAACCGTTTGAAGAATTTTCATGAAACTTTACACAATGGAAGAACTCCATATGAAGATGTGCATGAAGCAATATAATTCCGTTCTGACATTTCGAAGTGGAGATAATCTAACTTATACCGTCTGTCCATCCTTGTAAGCACAGCTCCTCCTAAACCGTTTGAAGAATTTTCATGAAACTTTACACAATGGAAGAACTCCATATGAAGATGTGCATGAAGCAATATAATTCCGTTCTGACATTTCCAAGGGGAGATAATCTAATTTATACATTTCAGGTGCGGGTGGTATCACTTTGTGATTTTGCTCACAGTACCTCTAGTTATGCTGGATGCCATATGGTTTGAGGATGTATTGTGTGTGCAATGGTGTATATGGAATACACTCGTGGCTTTGTACAGTTTGTTTAAAATTTATTGATTCATTTTGCTCATATCTGTGTTAAAATATGATCTGTGGGTTGGCTGAGTGTTAGTTTTTACATATTTTCACTTTTGTGTGGAAGATAAAGGTGTAGGCAAGCCTTGAGAAAAGTGAGAATAGGCTTGAATACACTGTCTGTTTATTAGTTTATCTTCAGCAGTGTTCCTTAATTGAAAACTAGAAACAGATGATGTTGATGATACTTGTTTCGGTACTGTTTGTGTAGAATAGTGGGTACCAATTCCAGTTTGTTTTGAAAATAACTATGTACAGGTGTTTCTGGAATGACATTCGGGTAACTGTTTGTTATGAGTAAATTGGAGTGGTTTTATATTTGTTCGACTATAATTTCCAAATAACCCACTATGTGAATTATTATTAGGTGGCTTCCCTTCTGTGTTACCTCTGAGACTAGAGTTTGTTATTAAATAAAAATTGTCAGCTTCATTGTTCAAAGTATTTTGCTCATTTCTATCTTCAACTTTCTTAAATGATTTTGAATTGAATGGTTTTGCGCGCCGAAGGCGCTCAGGGATGGTTTGGGGCAAGCCCCTTTCGACCCTCTTTAGCTGTAGGATAGGTTTTGATGGTATGTCTAGGCGCGTCAAAGGAAGAAGGTGTTCGGGTTTAGTGGCGTTTGGTGTGTTTGTGCTTTTTCTTCTTGGAAGGAGGTGGCTGAGATGGCAGAAGCTTGGCAGTTGCGTTTTAGCCATCTGTGAAAGAACGGGTCGCGGATCCTTGCTGCTTCCAAGTGACCTGGTTTGTTGAAATGCCACCTAACATGTAAACACGTGATCCAGAAAATTACTTCTTGGTCTTTAGTAGATAAGCACTACAGCTTGATTTATCATTGACAGTGTTATTGAACAGTGTTAATTGGCTTATCAGTTTGTTTCACACCTGAAATTTGGTATCCAGCGTAGTTGTGTTGTTTTGTTATGATAACCTGTCATTCTAGAAAAAACAACATAGGTAAAATAAACAACTTCTAAAGGTTCGCTTTTAATAAATATGAGGCAGTCCAGGGAAAGAAAGCACAGAAAATTATACAATAGAATTAAATTGCGTGAAGTCAGGGAGGACTGCCTCGCTACTCACCCAGAACTTTAGGATTGAGTCTGTTGGGACTGCCTCACAACTCTGCGTGTGGGGAGTGGGCTGCAAATTTATTTATTATTTATCGTTGTTTAAGGTCACATACTTCTGCACAATGGCTAATCATGACCACAACATGGAGATAAAGTCAAGGTCAGTCAATCGTTTATACCCCATGTTGCCTATTTTAGAGGACTCGCACCCCAAGCATTAGCAACTGGGTCCTATTTTACCATAGAAACAGAGCTTGTTTACCACAGTAAACAAGCACTGCTTCACTTCCGGGGGTTCCCACGGTGGGGGTGGGGGGGGGGGGGCCTGCAAAGAAACCCACCGCTCGCCCATCTGGGCTGAAACGGTTAACCGGTTAATAATCGGTCACAAATGTGATCGGTTATGATTTCCATAACTGGTTAACCGTTACCACATATAATATATACCAACTCAAGTGGAAGTAATAAACGATCGCGAAGAAGCAAGTGAAAAACATTAATGCTGTTACAGGATACGCTATTTGAAGTAATGCACGCATTCTATATCTTTGTCGCCGCAAAGTTTTGGCAGCTTGGATGATGTTAGCATCTCAAAACATTTGAGAGACTACGGTGGTTGGATCATTTTTCCGTCAATTATATTAACTTCAACTGAGGATAACTCGACGAGAAATTTATTCAGATTTATCAGATGAGAAATTGAGAATGTTATACAAGGTTGGGGGGCCATTTTGCAGTTCTGGTAATTTGTCATCACTCTCTCGCCAAAAAAATATGCAAACGAGCTGTTGTGGGGTGGGCAGGGTGTAGTATGACATGGAGCCTTGAAATGTGGTATCAAATGAAGTCTTCTGGTGGCTTTTCGGGAGCAAATGCACATGTTTTTTGGGGATGGCAAAAATGTTCCCTTTTGACAGCATGTTTCAAATTGCCCCAAAATCCCTGTTCACTGGATATTCCATCATGAAATGAGTCAAATGACCAATTATAAAAATCTCCTCATTCAGTGTGATATTGAAAGCACATGGAAAATGAGTATCAAACTACCACAATGACTACATACTTCACTTAAATGCAATATCTACATATCTGCTGGCCGCTGTCAATAATTTCTATGCATATATTTGAATGGAATTTTTAAAAAATACTTGTACACTATACTTGCACAAATGACATTTTCAAGACAGTAGGCCAAAATTTGGGGCTTATCAATACATGAAACTCAACACGATGATCATTAATATTCATGACCTTTCTACACCAACGGTGAATTAACATGAAATGTTCATCAGTTTATCAAACGTGGTTTCTTTTGCTGAACTGGAATTTGCCTCTTGCTCCCCATTTATACTGTCTGATAGATTTATTTATCCACATAATTTTGAAAGCTTGAACTCCAAAATCAGTTTCAAATTCACAGTTGAAGTCCGATGGAAATTTAAGGTTATAATGAACGAAATGAGCAACTTTTACTCGATAAACTTATTAGGGTCGGTTGGGTTACCCTAAACAGATATTTTTTGACATTTTACAACACTACACCCTCGGCAATTAATTTTTGCTGATGATGTACTACAGTGCATTGACACACAGCATTTTTCTCAGCATTGCCAATCACCAAGGGTGCACTGCCAGGACAAATTTTGGCATTTTTCAGTTTGATCTCGCCCTCAGTAACCAACTGAAGACATGCCTATCAAATTCTTTGGATAACCATGGTTAATCGGTTAACCGTAGTTATCAGAAGCAGTTAACCGATTATGAAAATCCTGTAACCGTTTCAACACTACACCCATCAATAGCAGCGATCATACAACAGTCACAATATACAGAAGCAGAATTCTATCTCTTTATATAGATTTGGAGGAGTGGAGTCTGAGGATTGCCTCGCTATTCATTAAGAAATCTAATAGTAATAACACTTTGGTCGGCCGCTGATTTGTCACGGTTCTCAGGTGACAAGGCCTTGGTTACCCCTGTGCTCCCGGCTGCCTCCCGTTTGCCAAACTTCTTCTCTCCTCCCAACACTCGGAGGCAAACTGCTTGATGACATCCCTTGCCCCATTCTTCCCAATCTCTCCAATTAGCATATTAACCCTCTCCTTTGTATCACTCACTAACCACATGTCTGCCATTCTCCCATCTCACTTCCCCATTATCCATGACTCTTTCTCTGACAATTTTCTTACCCTGGGTTGCCCCTTCTTCCAAGACCGAGATCTCCAATGAGTAGTTCTCTATTAACCCCCTCACCTAGACCATCTATCCTGTCTTGTCATTTGAGCTGATAATATTCTGGAATATTACTTTACACCATCGGCTGTCGGGGAGATTCACCAAATAATTAAGATAACAGAGGTTCAATAAGTCCATCCTGTCCTTGATCCTCATCCACCCAAGCTTCTAGTGCTGTGGCATTAATCAACCCTTGTTACCCAGTGAATAGAAATAAAACACAGAGCAGAAATTAAAGTAAAATTAATAAAGTTATATTCAGTTCGCAAAGGATTTTAAATTCCACATCATCCCTGTGCACCTTCGGCATGCCGAAACTTTCCATTCATTCATCAAGAAAGCAACCGGAGATGTTGCAAAAAAAAAATAAATAAAAAAATAAGCCAACGTCACAAACACTGCAATAAAGCAACAACAACCATGCATTTTGCACACAAAAAAAAAAACATGGTTGCAACAAAAAACTCTGAATCTGTCAGACATTGTCTGTCAGTCCCAAGCCCAGATAAAAGTAGAGAGGAGTTAGAACTCTAATGCTATGAGACATTGTCTGCTGGTCCCAAGCCCATATAGAGCAGACAGGAGTTTTTACTTTAAAAAACTCTTAATTTATGTCTGGCCCCAGCCCAGTTGAAAATGGGGAAATTTCTATTGTCAGCCAGGTCAGACACCAAGCTGCTTAACCTACTAAACACCAAGAAGTAAACCAAGCTGCAGCGGTAACCTACTAAACATCAAGAAGTAATTTTTGGGATCACGCACATTACATGTTAGGCGGTATTTCAGGACTTTTTACATCAAATGTCATTAAATGTGAATTATATAGTTCAGAACACACCATAAGTAAGTAAATAAAGCTTTCAAAAAGGTATTGTACCTTTATTTTTTTACTTCTTGGTTCATCTTGGTTCTTTTTGGTTCATCTTGGTTCTTGGTTCTTCTTGGTTTGGTTCTTCTTGGTTCTTCTTGGTGTTTAGTAGGGTCCTCCAGTTTGCTATGTTTTGCAGAACATATGCCTGACTGTATTTATTTTTCAAAAAAAGGTGCCTGGGCATAACCAAGAACAAATGTATTTGAATCTGATATTTCTTTATTAATTGGTAGAATCCCCCACCTCATCCAAGCCATACGTAGGATGTGATGGATGAGGGGATTCTCTGAATGCAACCCTGTAAGCTTGAGGATGTAACACTGGCATATTATTTTGCATGGGAATACCGTTCCAACTCACTTCAAAGCACTAAAGTTTAAAGGTCACACACAAACACTATAAATACCCAGTTCAGGTGGAAATCGTTGTCTCTTCAAAGAATATCCATATTTAATGATTAAAGAAACCCATAAATGAGGTGGGAAACATAAGAGAGAAAATATATTGCAATGTATTTTTACCCTATGAGGGTGGGTATTACATCCTCAAGTCTACAGGCTTGTATGAAAAGAATACCCTATCCATCACATCCAATGGATGGCTTGGGTGAGGTGGGGGATTCTTTTCCATAAAGCCTTCCAGATTCTCAGATGTAACACTGGCATGATTTCAAAGCTTTTATCATTAAATATGAGTACATGGAACCATATATCAACAAGGGGTATGACTGAGGTAGTGTATATGACACATGTCACACATTCTATAAATGTAGAGTGTTGAGAAGTAATCAAATTGAAAAATGAACATCTGAGAGAGTAATAACAACAAGGCAAGTGTACAGATAAATCCATTTCACTCTTGACGTTTTTCTCCAAAAACAGCAACAAAAAGAGCCTATATTATTTCAGGTGACCGTCACTGAATCCAGGCTTTTGAAGGCAGTACTTCAACCAACATGTAGATGGATGGTATCAGATCATGAGGGTGTGTGTGTGAACTGTTCGTCTGGGTGTTCGTCTGTCAGCTAAAGATTCTTGCAATAAAAGTCATGAAAAGTGTCTGCAGATTGCCAGTTAGCAGTCTTTAAAACCTGACTGAATGGAAGACCTTTCTGAGCAGCTGCTGAAGTAGCAGCTCCTCTCACAGAATGTGCCTTAAAACAACGGTTAATACCTGCTTTATGTAAACAGTTGTTTTAAGGCACATTCTGTGAGAGGAGCTCCTATAACATACTCGAGCCTGGTCGTCATGGCTGAGTATTTATGAGAGACTTGTAGGAACCTGCTTGATGTAGGAGGCATGGTGGCTCAGTTGGTAGAGGTGCAGGCTGTAAGCCGAGAGGTCCTCGGTTTGAATCCCACCTGTGGCAACCACGTTGTATCCTTGGGCAAGACACTTCACCCCCCCCCCCCCCCCCCATTGCCCATGTGGTGGCATTGTGTACTGAGGCATACTGCACGTCAGTGGTGCAATTCGTCGCTTGGGTGCTAGAATGTCCTATGTCCCCTATGGGACATAGGACATTCTAGCACTCAGGCGACGAATTGTCTTCACCCAATGCTAACCCTGCTTGTGTGGAGTTAGTATGTTGGGGAGCCTGACGGTTGCTCGCCATTGCTCGGTGGTTCTCCCTGGAGTCTCCGGCTTCCTCCACCCATAAAACTGTCCGACGCGAGGTAACCCTGGCTGTCAAAAGTGTTGTTAAACCCCAATAAATAATAAAATAACCTGCTTTATGTATACAATCACAAACTCATCTAGCAAATGCAGATGTAGATATTGATTTTTTGGTGTTAAGAGAAATAAATAATTTATCAGATTTTTGTATGGTTTTTGTCTTTTCTAAGTATTTTTCCAAAGTGTGTACCACACAAAGCCTCTCATCAGTTTTTTTTAAAAGATTGATGTGATATGAAATATGCCCTGGTTGGGATGTTTTTTTGCAGAGTGGAAGTTACAAAACTACCACAATTAGCAGTCTTGTGCGTGTAATTGAGGTCCAGTGAGGTAAATGTTTGCGCTCACTGGGGCGAGACAATTGCCATGAGAGATAGCAGTTGTTTGGTCAAAATATCAAGAGATAGAGTGTCCAGAGGATATAACATTTTTAAGTAATTTAAGGCCACAGAAACATCGCAAGTTTTGTTATATCTCGACATTGGTGGTTTTCTAATGAAGAATCTTTTCATAAATTTGGTAAAAAGTGGCGTGAATAAAAACTAAGATCTACTAAGTGCAGGCATAGGATTAGCATGGACTTATGTGTACTCACAACACTATATGACTTATTTTTTGTGTCGCCGCCCCACGAAGTGGGGAGCGACATATAGGGATTACTTTTGTCGTCTGCGTCGTCGTCCACGTCGTCCGCGTCACACTTTCTCTTATCCGCCACTCCTCTTTAACCTATGAATGGATTTTGATGAAACTTTCAGTGATTCTTTATCACATAATGACATTGTGCACCTCCTAATTTATTTTTTGATCCGCTGTATTTTTTCCAGAGTTATGCCCCTTTTCCACTTAGAATTCTGTCTGAAATATTAAAATATAGTGCAGGCGACGCACGTCTTCCATGGAAGACTCACATCTAAGTTCTCAAAATAGAAAGATAATTTAGAACCTGAATTTCAGTGGGTTGAACATAACTAACTTTTTGTGTATCACAACATAAACACCACATGTGCAGGCATACTCATATTGTTTTGTAGTTGAATGCCTCCATGAGGATAGGATGGTGTTCGAAGCTTCTTTTGAAATACATTTTGTGCAAAAGAGTTAACTGATATAGTACAAGTGATCAGTTTTATTTTTGGTAGTGGTGGATGTAGCTTGCCTGTAAGTTGAATTTTCAAAAGTTTCCTGTTCTGTGGAAGTTTTACTGGTCGGCTGGTCATCAGCTGTAACAGTCTGGGGAACCACAATTGAGTTGCCCACTAGGGAATGATTGTTACCTGGTTGACCATGTTTTCCTCTGTCATTGCAAGAACTTTGGCAATAAGACTGAAAGGAGGAAAAAGAAAGGGTAAATGATCAGTCCCAAGAAATGGAAAATGCATCTGTTGCAAATGCATTGTGATCAAGATACCAACTACAATATATGGGTAATTGGCAATTTCTTCGCGAAGCGAACAAGTGTGTTGTGGGTTCAAAGAAGATGGAACATAAAGTAATGGAAATTTTTGTGTGTAATGTCCATTCAGATGAACTGTGTATTTCCTTGGATAAAGAGTTAGCAAGGGAATTGTGTTTCCCTGGAACATGATCTGCTAAGATGTGGGTGGTCCGAGATGAATACCACAGCCAGATACTTTTAGAGACACTGAAGAGGTCATTTCTCCTGCCACCTACATTAATGACATAAGACATTGCAGTGGTGTAAGGCAGATCGTAATATGTCCATTTGAAAATGGGAATAGGCAACATATTTATTCAAAGTTTTCCAATTAATCACTGGTCTCATAATCCCAATTTTCTTTTCACGCAAGAAAAGATTGGAAAGGAATTCATCTGCTTCATGATCACATACCAGAATAGCCACATTATCAATTGGTTCTTGTACTTCAAATTGCACATGATGTGATTCCTCTGATTAGAAATGCAGAGAAGAAGGTGGCTGACATTGATTAATGAACGGGTGAAGACAGAAACTCTAGTTCAAATCCTTTCACAGTTTGTAATATGAATTGATCGTAAGTTTCTCCCATTTGGAGAGAATCTTAGTTCTACCACCAGGTTTCAACAGATGCACATTTACTTCCTGTCCTGTTGGCGCGTAAACTTGTGGGTTTCCTCTGTATGGCCTCCTGTAATTTGATGACCTTTCTGACCATTGTTATTGATGCTGGTTGTACTGATTTGAAGACCGGGGATTTTGACTGAAGTAAGAGCCTAATAAATTAAGGGTAATTGGCCTGTCAGGTGCACACAAAGCCTTGAATGGATTACTGAAATATGCTTTGATCAAAAGTCGCCTGATCCCATCAGGGTAATTCCAGCAGTCAATTTTGTCTTAACACTATCCAAATGTGCACTAAACTTTTTATTTATTTTCTGGTTTTTTAAAGTTTCAACAGTGTGTTTCATTTCTTTTAAATCAACAACCATCTTTTAGAGTGGTGTGTGTCATGGCATGAGCCATAATTTCTTGTGTGTTTTGTAACTGACAATCACATGGCCTGATGTAACCATCCAACTGTTGCCAGAATTCAGTATTGATTTTGGGTCCTGATATCGAACACCGAATCGACCAAGGTCTGAATCAGCCAAAGTCCGAATCAGCCCGATACCCTAATATCAGCTTACAGTTTTGGAGAACAGGATGCTTGTTAATTATATCAGTTATATCTGCTATTTTAGTATGTATTTCCTGTCGATATTTGATGTCATCAGGAAAAAGTTCAGGCAAGTTTAAAAAATCATCCTCCGACAAGTTGTCAGCATCTGATCCATTTTGATCAGAATTCACCCTGTTTGAGTCATCACTGAGCAAAGATACATGTATACCCTCACAATCAGAACTAAATAAATGATGAACTGCTGAATGTATATCAACCATATTTGTCTCAGAATTTCAATCCGAATTATGGATTATAGTATCTTTATTCAATTTTGACCGCAAATGAGAGCTGTGAGAAGTTTTATGTTTTCGTCTTCCTGCAAGCTGGGATGAACTCCCTTGTGCTACTTTCGATTTTGATGCTTCTGTATTGATGTGCTTGAACCGATCACAATGTGATGCCGTATTTTTAACATTTGTAACTGAACGAGTGAGTCGTGCCTGACGAGAGGATTACGTCCTCCTCCTTATCACCATAAACATTGGATGTGCCAGCGACCTCACCCACGGTGATTTACAAATTGCTCTTTGAGCCATTCCCACTGAACTCGCCACTGGAATCCACGTCAGAGGGATAATATTAATTTCATTATCAGTGGAACAACCATGTGAAATCTCCAAACTTGATGCCGAATCAAGGAGAGATGAATTTTTATTCTAATATAAGCAGAACTATCACTGTTGCCACTTTTAGAAGATGACATGATCAAAATAGAATGGTAAGTTGTCAAAATGAAAAGACGATTTCCACCTGAGCTAGGTATTTAGAGTGTTGTGTGTGACCTTTAAACTTTAGTGTGTTGAAGTGAGTTGGATTGGTAATCCCGTGCAAAATAACATGCCAGTGTTACATCTGAGAAGCCAGAAGGTTTTATGGAAAAGAATGCTAAATTTTTCTTGTTTGCCAAACTTTGTCCCTATGTCTTTGCCTTGTTACAACTTATTGGAGAGTGCATAGGCACTTTCCCTTTAATTGTAATAAGGCAAATCCATACAGATGAAATGAATACTCTTCAAAGATAATGTGAAGCACATCCACAGAATATGAAGTATTTAAGTTGCAGTACCTGTACTTCAGAACAAAGCCCAAATTTGGATTTCAGGCACTCAACCAGTTCACCCATTGGACCCTGATGGTATATTCCACTGGTAGAGTCTATATTCGATACTTGCGGGAAGACCAATCAGTATTTTTAACGTGCGGTCTTGGGACTGCATGTTGAAATTCTTGATTCTTTACTACACTAATTCACTGAGCAACTATGTACTTTATGAATTCAGGTTGTATCATGATCCTGGACTGGAAAAGTGGCCTTTCGGGTTCAAAGAGTTAATAATAAAATATGAAATTCATTTATATTCACTTATTAGTCCCCTACGGGAACCGTAAGGGGACTATAGGATTGCACTCTGTCCATCTGTCCATCCGTCCGTCTGTCCATCCATCCGTCCGTCCATCCATCCATCTGTCTGTCCGTCTGTCTGTCTGTCTGTCTGTCTGTTTTTTATTTTACCACCTCTCCCTCCAACATGCTTTAAGCTACACCTTTCATATTTGGTACATGGATAAATGGTTCTGAGAGGATAATGCACGCTCAAATTTTTTTTTTTTTAAATCCAAGATGGCGGAATGGCGGCCATTTTTGTTGTGTTATTTTTTCTCTATTTTCATGTTACCACCCCTCCCACCAACATGGTTCAAGCTACACCTTTCATATTTGGTACATAGATAAATGGTTCTGAGAGGATAATGCACGCTCAAATTTTTTTTTTTTTAAATCCAAGATGGCGGAATGGCGGCCATTTTTGTTGTGTTATTTTTTCTCTATTTTCATGTTACCACCCCTCCCACCAACATGGTTCAAGCTACACCTTTCATATTTGGTACATGGATAAATGGTTCCGAGGGGATGATGCACGCTCAAAATTTTTTTTCTCAAAATCCAAGATGGCGGAATGGCGGCCATTTTTGTTGTGTTTTTTAAGCTTTTTTTCTCTATTTTCATGTTACCACCCCTCCCACCAACCTGGTTCAAGCTACACCTTTCATATTTGGTACATGGATAAATGGTTCTGAGGGGATGATGCACGCTCAAAATTTTTTTTTCACAAGATGGCGGAATGGCGGCCATTTTTGTTGTGTTTTTTAAGCTTTTTTTTCTCTATTTTCATGTTACCACCTCTCCCACCAACATGGTTCAAGCTATACCTTTCATATTTGGTACATGGATAAATGGTTCTGAGGGGATGATGCACGCTCAAAATTTTTTTTTCAAAATCCAAGGTGGCGGAATGGCGGCCATTTTTGTTGTGTTTTTAAAGCTTTTTTTCTCTATTTTCATGTTACCACCCCTCCCACCAACATGGTTCAAGCTACACCTTTCATATTTGGTACATGGATAAATGGTTCTGAGGGGATGATACACGCTCAAAATTTTTTTTTCAAAATCCAAGATGGCGGAATGGCAACCATTTTTGTTGTGTTTTTTAAGCTTTTTTTCTCTATTTTCATGTTACCACCCCTCCCACCAATATGGTTCAAGCTACACTTTTTATATCTGGCACATAGATAGAGGGTTGTAATGGGATGTTGCACGTTCAATATTTGTTTTCCAGAATTCAAGATGGTGCCATGGCAACCATTTCTGTTGTGTTTTTTAAGCTTTTTTCTCTATTTTTTGTTACCACTGCTCCCTCCAACATAGTTCAAGCTGCACTTTTCATATATGGTACATGGATAAAGGGGTTGTGAGGGGATTATGCACGCTCAATATTTTTTTTTCAAAATCAAACATCTGTCTGTCTGTTTTTATGTTACCATCTCTCCCTCTAATATGCTTCAAGCTACACCTTTCATATTTGGTACATGGATAAATGGTTCTGAGGGGATGATGCACAGTCAATATTTATTTTTCAAAATCCAAGATGGCAGAATGGCGGCCATTATTGTTGTGTTGTTTAAGCTTTTTTCTCTATTTTATGTTACCACCCCTCCCACCAACATGGTTCAAGCTACGCCTTTCATATATGGTACATAGATAAAAAGTTGTGAGGGGATTATGCACGCTCAATATTTTTTTTTCAAAATCCAAGATGCTTATATACTGTAGTGTCTTCTGTGACAAAAACACCTTTTGTCACAAAAGTGCCGTAGGGGACTAATACCACCTCGGTGGTCAAACGCTTGTATTTATTGGATTATTACCAATTATCAAACAAACAAAAATTAAAAGTAAAAGCCTCCATGATTTGAAAAATGAATTGTCTGAGAACCAAATGTATTTTTTTATTTGGCCTTAGAATTGTTTCATAAACTGTTAAGAATAAGGGCTGTTGACAGTTACATTACTCATTTGTTCTTTTTTCCTCAGGAGAGATATTTCTAAAACTACTTCACATTTAAAGCGTTATATGAATAAAGAAGCATGGAATTGGATGGGCCCTGAAATCTGGAATGACAGTCACCCAGCACCTGAATCTGATGTTTATAGTTTTTGTGCTGCTATTTGGGAAATCCATACAAGTAAGAAATCTTAGTGTAATAGTTTGTCAGATGAAAGAGGTACTGGGCATTTAGATCAAATTTGAGCATAACAGGGTGAACAGTGACACATGAAAACACAGTTTGATGTGAAACAGAAATGCCAATATTTTTTCATATTTATTGTGCCTCTGTGATAATTCTTATGTTTTCATTAAAAATCATAGATAGCAGCATCTTTGTTTATGGAATTCCTCATTGCTCTTGGTATTCCTCTTTACCAAAACCTACATAAGGTTTCTTAGTTTTCTAATGTCACACAAAAAACTCTGTTTAAATATAAGTTGCACAGGAAGTTTAGTAAGAATCGCTATATTTGTCTATTGCGTATTATTGAATGCCATTACATTGTAATAACACTGTGAATGTTAAAGAATTTGAATGTCTGATCTGCGTTTTTGATTAGCTTTACTTTTATCAGTGATTCATACTTAATAAGCTCACCTGACTGCATGTCATCTGCCATCCGTTAGCTTGAAACTTCAATCTTCTTGACCCCAGGCCAAATCCACACAAATTTGGCACAAATTCTTTCAAATTTATTCAGATGAGTTGCTGCCATCCATGGGATGGGGGTTATGGTTTGGAAGATGTAAATGCGAAAAAAAAACCCAAATTCTGTAGAATTTTCTTCTTTTCAACCTCCAGTCACAGTGCTGCTTTGATATTTGGTATGAAACTTACTTTTGGGGTGTAGATTTGAGTTCTTTCAAAGACGGTTTCTCTGGTAATATTTGAGGTTGCCCAAGAGAGGCAAATTAAAAGCTCAGCTCCAAATTTTCAGAACCGATTAGTTCATTTGAACCAAATATGGTGTACAGTATTCTTTGGTGGCATGTACATGATTTATGAGAGAAAAAATCTCCACACTCCACTCCTCAGAGAACACTTATATTTCCTGGACAGACCAGATCAGGTAATTTATTTGGTTTTAGGGTTTCTAAGGAAAAGTAGAATCAAAGGAGCTTGAAAACTTTTGACTTTTGGGGCATCATATGGGGGCTGCTCATTTTAAAACTGTTGTTAATAAGACAAGCATTCAATAATTTTATTATATTGTTTTATAACACCTGAGTCATGTTAAGCTACAAGTTGGTTCAATTCTTACCTCTTGGGTAATATTCGGCCATCACTGTTGCCTTGTTGGTTAACATATTGACTGAAAATAAAAAAAATATTCAAATATAGTTTGTTTTTTCTACCCCCACAAAACAAAGTTTGGGGGGTATATAGGAGTCAACTTGCCGTTCGGTCCGTCTGTCACCGTCGGTCCGTTGCACATGTAAACTTGTGGAGCAAACTACTTCCGAAGTTTTAGTCGCATTTTCATGAAACTTCACAAAAATGATCAACATGATGAGGGGACGTGCGTGACATAATTTTTTTCCAGATTGGATTCAAGATGGCCGACTGGTGGCCATATTGGATTTTGCAAAATACTAGTGGAGCGAACTACTTCTGCAGTTTTTGCTGCATTTTCATGAAACACTATATAAATTAATGGACATGATGAGGAGCAGTGCGTGACATAATTTTTTTCCAGATCGGATTCAAGATGGCTGACTGGAGGCCATATTGGATTTTGCAAAATACTTGTGAAGCGAACTACTTCCAGAGTTTTAGTTGCATTTTCATGAAACTTCACCAAAATGATCAACATGATGAGGAGCTGGGGTCAGCTGAGTGCGCAACTTGGGCAAAGAAGTCGCCTTGTCATTGCTCAAGTCGCCTTGGCTTCCATTGGGGGCGAAATTCAGGTCGCCCTTCAGAACTTCCTTGGGAGACATTGCAGTTTTATGCATTTTCTTGTGTTTCATTTTTAAAAAAACGCTTCTGCATTCATTAAATAAACACGACTGCTGTTAAAATCCATCATACGGTCTAAAAATAGCCTAAACTAGCCTAATTTTAAGAGTTATAATGGCATAGTCGTTCGCACAATTCGCCCCAACTGGTAGCAACCAGCACAAAGTGGCTGTTTAAAACAAAGTGCCAGCAAAAACAATGAATCGCTCAAGACATGCATTGTGTCAATTAGAATTTATTAAAATTAACCACCATTTCAAAGGAATCAAAAATGTGTCGGAGACAGTTTATATATAAAAAGTCGAAATTGCTTACGGTTGCAGTACACTCTTTTCCATTGAAAAATTCGTTCCATTGAAATTCACACTGCAATTTGCATTGAAAGTTTTTCGTTGAAAACTTGTGTTCTAAGGGGTTGAATGTAATAAGGCTATGATATAAATCACACATATAAAGATGGATAAAAATGGAAGGCCTTCATAGCACCAATCGCACGTGTCGGTGTAAGATGGTCAGCAGAGATTGTAATTTTTCGGCACAGTTACAGTGTATTGGTACTGACTTCTCCCTCCTGGCCCCTGACTTCTCCCTAAAGTCTCTGGAGGGAGAAGTCACTTCTCCCTAAAATCCGCTGCCAGTCTGCCCCCTGATGAGGAGCAGTGTGTGACATAATCTTTTTCCCGATCGGATTCAAGATGGCCAACTGGTGGCTGTAATGGATTTTTTTTTTTACTTAGAAAAATTGAATGCCCCTTTTCAGTCACCCACACTAGGCGGTATGCCACGGTGGGAGTATACTGGGTGACAGACCATCTGTAGTTTTTACTAAACTGAAGAATGTTTTTTCATACTAATTGTGTGATATATCTGGAGAGCTCAGGTCTATTCCTTTCAGTATAGATGCTTTAGTGTTTGAGGCGAGATACCGGTGCTCCAGTTAGTGCTGAAATGAATACCAAATTTTTGTATTTGAATATTCGTGAACTATATTCGATTTGTATTTGAATATTCAATGAAATAACATCACAACCTATTATGACCATTATGTATGAAAGAAAAACGATGATAGTAGTACTGATCACACTGCAGGCCTTCACATTTAAAAAACACTAGTGCTTGGTATGCCACTCACCACGCATTGCCAATGGGTTTCTAAATAGGCATATTTAAAAGTAAAGAGTCTCTTAACTTGAGTGGCTTGAGTTTGAAATGATTGTGTGATGATGATGTACTCCTAATTTTCTATTCACTGCTGAGATAAATGTCACAAACAGTTCGATGTTTGGGGCTTTCTGGTGGGAGTATGATTCAAGTCATGAAAAGGGGGTGGTAAGAAATTATGTGCATCCAATGACCAACAACCCTTCGTTGACAATCACCAGTAAAAAACAAATGTTAATGTTAGATTTTAAAATAAACTTTTTTTAATGACATGCATTCAAAGTTTTAGGCAGTTTAATAAAACCAGAACATTGATTATTGATTTTCATACAAAACATTTTGGTGAAGTGCCATTCATAGTAATTTTTTTCTGAAAGGATACATTGAGATTGTGATTCAATACATTGGTTTATAATTAAACAACACAGATCAGGGAACATGCATTGTATCATTCAGATGAAAGGGAATTATTCCCAACTGACTGATAGTTTGTTGTCGATTTCTGCCTTTGAGGGTGATTGCAGAGCAAAGTATGAGTGATCGATTGATGTTCTCCACGATTTTTGATAAACAGCATGGAAGTATGAATATTCAAATACTGATTTTGTATTTGAATAAGCGTAATTTGTTATTCTAATTTGAATATTCGAATATTTGTTTCAGCACTAGCTCCAGTCCTTCACTTTAATGTTTGATACCACAATGGGAACGCTAGAAGTGGAACAGTGCTTGTTTACTGTGGTAAATAATTTCTGTTTTACTGGTAGTATAGGAACCAGTAACCAACACACAGGGTGGAAGCCACCCAAAGTTGGCAGAATTGGTATTAGCGATACACATATGTTCAAGATTTTGTCAGAGTGCTTATTGGACTGGATGGCTGCTAGATGACAGTAACATAATCATTTCAGTTGGGTATTTGACTGCCCATCTTATATTGGGAATGGGGCAGAAATTTGAGCCCCTAAATGTTTAGGATGAAACCCTGCAAATAAACAGTAATTATAATTTTAATACCTAGCTCCTAAAATCAAATTAAACATAGACTTTTCACTGGTTAAACAAATCAACAACTGCTCATACTACCCCTCAGACACACTCAGTTTCCTGAAGACAACTTAATCCAGAATCCAGGTGAGCAGTTTAGGCACACTTGAGCCTCTAGTATATTACTTTCACATAAAACTTGAAATTATTATACCCTGCTTTAAAAAAGGGGGGTATATCGTAATCACTTTGTCCATTCATCCTTCCATGCATCCATCCATTCATCCATCTGTCTGTCTGTCTGTCTGCCCATCCATCCATCCGTCCGTCACTCATTTCCAGGCAATAACTTTTGTACCATTGGTCGCTCAGTACTCATATTTCACAGGTAGACTTTGTAATGGATGATGATTGGGATTGCTCTTGGGATCTGTAGGTCAAATGTCAAGGTCACTGTTACTATAAATAGAATTTTTGGTTTCCAGGCAATAACTTTAATTCTCTTTTGTGTATGAAGCTCTAACTTTATATTGTGGTTGCATTTGAGATGTCGATCGTTGGGATTGTGTTTGGGGTCAGTAGGTCAAGGTCACTATTAACTAAAAATAGATTTTTAGTTTCCGTGCAATAACTTTAGTTTTCTTTTGTGTAGGAAGCTATAACTTCTTACTGTGGTTGCATTTGAGATGTCGATCATTAGAATTGCATTTGGGGTCAAAGGTCAAGGTCAATTACTATAAATAGATTTTTCGGTTCCGTGCAATAATTTTAGTTTTCTTTTATGTACGAAGCTATAACTTCATATTCTAGTTGCATTTGAGATGTCAATGTTGGGATTGCATTTGGGGTCAAAAGGTCAAGGTCAACGTTAAAATTAATAGATTTTTGATTTCTGTGCAATAACTTTATTTTCTTTTGTGTACGAAGCTATAACTTCATACTGTGGTTGCATTTGAGATGTCGATCATTGGGATTGCATTTGAAGTCAATAAGTCAAAGATCAAGGTCACCGTTACTATAAATAGATTTTTGGTTTCCATGCAATAACTTTAGTTTTCTTTTGTGTGGGAAGCTATAACTTCATTGTCTTTTGAAAAAATAATTCGGGAGACTATAGTAATGAGTGATATCCAACCATCCGAGATGTCCCATCCATACGTCGAGACATCCGTCTGTCTTGTTGTCCGTCCATCCGTCCAAAACACTTTGGCATCCAAATTTTAACTTGAGAGTTTGGGTGAATTGATCATAACCAAATTTGGTATATGGCTTACTTGGGAGGTAATGCAGGTTAATTTTGAGAATGGACATGAGCCATTTATTTTCACCAGAGTTATGGTCCTTTTTGACTTAGGAAACATGTTTTTTGTATTGTCCGAATTTTAACTTGAGTTTGGATGAATTGATTGCAACCAAAATTGATGTACATCTTACTATGGAGGAAGTATGTCACCTTTAGATGGCTGAATGGCAAAAGGTGGGTATTTCTTGTGAGCCCCTGCTCACTTTGTTTTTATTTACAACAGTATACTGAAGTCAGAGAAACACAAGGCTGCCCAACAGACATAGAAAATTTAACAAGTATACATGTCACTTCAATATTCACTAAGGCCTTCCTGAAAATGGAGTGAATTAGACTACATTTACATATTGAGGTGCAACTGCATAGAACAATGTGGGCAGGAGAGCCAGACATTATATTACATGTGACAAAAATCCTTTTGTTTTTCATCATTTGTCATCATTTCGTTTGGCTTTAGTGCAAATAGTTTTTAACCTCCATCACTAGCTGTAAACCAGTTTTGAAACTTGAGTTAGCTGTGTGCTGCTTTCCAAGTTACCATGACACATATTTTATGGAGATTGCATATTGTCTTGGTCATGACTTGGAAGAACATTAGATGGTTCTGCTGTGTTCAGTGTCAAGTTTCAAAATTAGATCACTATGAGCTATATTTAGAGGTTATTACTTGATTCGTTTCAAATCAGCTGAGATTGTCAAAGGTTGAGGTGAAATTACCGAGGGCTGATATTTCGACTGATATGAAACTAACAAGTAATAACCTCTTTATTTATTAAACCATATCAAATAATTACAAAATGTTCTCAGATCTGTTACAGCTTTCTGACAGTGTTATTGTTTCTTATTTTCTTCATAAAGTTCAAAGTTTCCTCTTCTCCTAGTTACGCTATTCGAACGTTGTGACTTCTAATTTCCACAAATCTCCATTTACGGCTCTGAATCTTAGTTTGCATTGAATTTCTTGGCCTACACTCTTCTTTTTTTCTCTTCGGCCACCTAACCCTTACTTATTGCCATCATTAATTCCCCACCATATAAAAACTACTCCCTTTTGTCTGGTAATGCCATTTTTATTGATTGATTGCTTTCAACGAATAATAGCAAATGATTTCACTTCAAACAAAATAGCGAAGCCTACTAATGCATTAAGGAGGAGAACTTTAGCTTGGTTCCACCAAAATCAGCATTATATCAGCTGTGTTTGAAGTCATATCAGCTAAGCTTGATAATGGGCTATTCTGGGAAAGAATATCATATCTAATAAATAAATGTAACATAGACTGCCAATTTCTCAAGCATGGTCTTTAGTGTAGCAATATCATGGAAGCTCTGAAGCTCTCAATGCAAAATATCAGAAAAAGAGATAGTGAAAATAGAAAAGAGAGATAAAACAAAAACAAAATATATACTCACATCGTAAACTGTTTCATCATCTTTCAGTAGGCCTGACCTCATAGTTATTGCACTAGTTGTTTTATCAATGTCAAAGAAAATAGGACGCAGTTCAGTAAATATGTATTCAGTTTGCACAGCCTGAAATAGGAAAGAAGCATTAGAAAATTCAGTCAAACACTTTACTTTCTGGCCATAAACATATTCTTACACAGGGTCTTTACCACTGGTTCTGTTTCAGGTGGTGGTGTATCAGGTGAAATGGTACGGCCTTGAATCCATTTGGCACGAGTCCATTCGGCCTGAGTCATTTTGTCCTATTTTCAGGCTGAATTGACTTAATTTTTAAGACCGAAATGACTCACTTTCAGAAAGACTAATAATCGATTAAAGTCTGTTTTAAGTATATTTTCGGTAAATAAAACATAAACAGAAATTCTGAATATTTTAAGGAACTTCATTGTGAAAAAAATAGCGTACAGATAATTCAGGCTTTGATTTCTAGTTTCTGAACATCTGTTTTCACAATCATGAAGCAGTGAGATTAGTGTCTTTCTTTTCATAAAGTCGTAAATCTTTACCCCAGATTAAGCTGTATTTAGAGTGATGACGTTGCTTTCACTTTGAAGAATGTTCTGAAAAAATTGTCTTTATTGTAATCAATGCGAATGACTGTTTTGAGGACAACAGTGCAAGTACATTCATTGGATGTGTGTGCAAAAACACATATTGATGGATTTTTTTTCTCTTTTTTTATAACCTTAAATATCCCCACATTTCTAAGTTAAAAACCAGATCAGAATTCTATGTAGTTATGCACAATTCCTAGTCACCTTTCCATTTGAGGTTGTCAGAGGTCACTGAAATTAAATAAGGTTCTTGTAATGTATTGTAATGTAATGTAATGTAATTTACTGAAACTAGGTCGTGGAATAAAATATAATAGAGCTTTCAAAATTATTAACTGTATCTCACATGATCTGCATCAGACCCAGTTGCTCCAGTTGTCGTCAGGCCGAGTCAACTCAAGAATCGAGTTGGGCAGAATCGACTATCATTTTTATATGGATGCAAAAAGACGAGGGCTTGACTTTGGTGCTGAGAATTTGTCATGCCTAGTTGAAATATCTGTTGTTAGGCATGTCAAATTTTCTTACAGGGTTCGCACGCGGGTCTGGAATCCTGGAAAAGTTTTGGAAATTAGAAAGAAAAAAATCCAAACCCTGGAAAAGTCTGGAAAACGGCACCTTTTTTGAGCTGGTTTGGAAAAAGTCTTGGAGAAAACTGAACACAGAAGAGGTGTGTATGGAAAAGTTATGGAATCGATCATTTGTTTCGAAAATCTGAATATTGTTTCAAAAAAAAAATGAAAATCTCGATGCGTCGTCGGAATTCACGAACATCTGCTATTTGGCCGGTCCTTATTTGCATTTATCGGGACATTTTAGAAACACCGACGGATGTAAAGTATCAAGACACTTTAGAAACACCGGCGGATGACCTCATTTTTGCAAATCTGTAAATATATCGCAAAACATGCCTTGCAATTGTATCTTCAGAGAAAAGTGGCTATCGGAATCAAAGTTTTGTGGCTGGATACAAAAAGATGTTAATAAACTGAAACCCAGATGCATTCCATGTGCGAAATCGATTGACATTGCCAATATGGGAGAAGCTGCACTTGTCAGTCATTCGAACGGAAAAAAAACATTTGGAGGCAACTACATCCAAGAAAAACAGTTAACTCTTTTATGAGCTATCAAACGAAAAAAACTGAATGTGCAAGCAATAATAATAGTGACGCATCCAAGATAATATCTTCTGTTGTCAAGTCTGATGTTTTAAAAGCCAAAATTTTATGGACACTGGGGTATGGAAAAGGTATGGAAAGTTTCTCGCCGGTGGTCTTGGAAATGTGTGGAAAGTCCTTGAAAAGTTTTGGAAAAGTTATGGAATTTTTCTCCCTTAGAAGTGTATGAACCCTATCTTACCAAAGTACCATTAATTGTAATCCGCAAATGTAATTTACTGAAACTAAATCGTGGAATAAAATATAATAGAGCTTGAAAAATTGTTAACTGTATCACATAATCTGCATCAGATCCAGTTGCCCCAGTAGTTGTCAGGCCGAGTCAACTCAAGAATCGATTCGGGCCTAATTGACTTGAGCCGAATTGACTCAAGGCTGAATCGACTCCAGGCTGTATTGACCCGTTCCCAGTGAAAATAATTTAATAATATATACTCAAGCATGAGAATTTTTTTACAGATCGGCTGATTTCAATATTTTTCCTTGCCTTTCTTTTTTGACACAACGGAGATTGCTTTCAGACTGATAAAGAATATTGATATAGTCAATTTGCCTGGCTTTATATTTTGGCATCAGCAGTGGCAGTGAGTATTGATTGGCACAAAATGGAACGAGGTGGAGAAATTCTGCAATTTCAGCAAATAGAATTACACAAGGATTCAAGCTGAGTAAGAAGTGCAGTATTTGTGGAAATGGTGAATGTGGTTGATGACAAAAACTTTGTTAGTGAAATCAAGAAGACATAAAAACATTCAAATTGAAATGGACTGACAGACATATGACTGTGATAATTTCTGGTCAAAGAATAGTACAAAAACTTGATGAGTCTGTCAAGAAGGAAGATTTTTCTGTGAAACTCTTTGTTATTCTGCAATGCGTTGATTATCTATGCTTTGTAGGGAGGAAGGGGACAAAAAATATCTCAGAATTCTGCAAATGATATCTTCTGAAATTTTTGCCACTGGTGTCACCCTCAAATGCTCTCTTCAGCTAATATCTTTGAAACTCAGTAAAAATGCTTTGGCTTTTGATTTAAAGACGGAGTTTTTCTTTTCATGCTCACATGCCTGTAAATACTTTGAACATACATTTTGTATAGATCCAAAGAGGGTCTGATAGTTTTGATGAAACTCCACACAAAAGTTCATAATCCATTAGATATGTACATGCAGTACCTAGCTTGGGTTACAAATGTTTTTAAGTATGATGAGAGGAAGAACCCTATTTATTTTGGGGTCATTGTGCGTAAGGTCAAGGCAACAGTGAATTTTACCAAACTTGACTTGTGGGTTGGGTAAGGTAAGATGAGGGGAAGAACCTTATTTATTTTAGTGTTATTGTGCAAAAGGTCAAGGTCACAGTGACCTTTAACTTACAAATTGTCCTGGTTTCTGCTCTCTAATTAAAGTTCTGTATGGCTGGTCAAAACTGAACTTGACATGTAGGTGTAGTATGTTGAGAGGAAAGACCATATTTATTTTGGGGTCATTGTGCCAAAGTTCAAGGTCACAGTTTCTTCTGTAATTAAAGTTCCACATGGTTGATTGAAAACATAAACTTGCCATGTGGGTTGGGTATGATGAGAGGAAGTACCCTATTTATCTTGCATTCATTCTGCCAAAGGTAAAGGTCACGGTGAACTTTTACTTACAGATTTTCCTGGTTCCACTCGCGATGCTGTATCAGCATTTTTTCAGTTAGATTAGTGTCCTGTGCATTCTCAGGTGTTCTGGTCTCAAACTCTTTAAACTAAGTGACATTTCCTGGAACTTAGATTGTCTTGAAGGTGTATAACTGTAAAAGGTTTAGTACACATTGTTTACATTCTGTTTAAAAGAATGATCTTCATTTCCTTTAGTAATAGTGCTGATTAAATTGAACTATGATTTGTAAATAAATACACTGGTGCAGTCAGCTCACAACCATTTTAAACTGTTACATTCAGGTATTTTTATTCTTCTGACCTCTTGGGGAGGTTTTGGGGCATCATACAACATTTATACAGACGTTTCCCATTTTTATGCCCCCCAACCTCCTTAGGAGGTTAGGTGGGTATATAGACGAGGTCTCCATCTGTCCTTTCATGCACTGTCCATCCAACCATCTGTCCATATAAACATTTTGTCTTATCACTCTGGCATTGGTTGTTGGATTTTGATGTCCTTTTGTAAGATGATAGACCAGCATGAGGGGAAATGATATCCACAAATCGTGGGTGTTGTCCACACATTCATACAAGAGTTATGGACCTTGTAGCACTTTAAAAAAATAGTAAATTAAACATTTTGCTTTATAATTCTGACATTGGGTTGTCTGATTTTGATGTCCTTTGGTATGATGATAGACCAGCATGGAGAACATGATATTCACATATCACAGGTTTCATCCAATCATTTCTACCAGAGTTATGTCCTTTGTTACACTTAAAAAAACACTGTAAGAGCGTTTTGTCATTTGTGTACGGATTTTGATGTTCTTTGGTAGGGTGAGAGACTAGCATTGGGGGAGGGGGGGGTTGAAGACGCGGGTTTTGTCCATGTAGACAAATACCAGAGTTATGGCCCCTGTTACACTTATAAAAATTTCCGTAAGAACCATTTGCATTATAACTCTGGCATTGGTTGTTAGATTTTGATGTCGTTTGGTGTGGTGAAAGACCATTTTGAGGGAAAGGATATCCACATATTACGAGTTACTTCTATGCATACTTACCCCAAATATGCCTCTTTTTAGACTTAAAAAAAACTGTGCAGTTTTTGTATTGTTTTTTGCCCATGGGAATAGTTTTTAGCTCAACTTTACAAAGTCAAGCTGAGCTATTGCCATCACTTCTTGTCCATCGGGGTACGTACATTCGTACATACGTATTTCTCTACGTCCATATGTCCATACATACGTCCACAGTTTCCTTTGGCACACATGATCGGATTGCTTTTAAACTTGGGATGCTTGTTTGGGGTGACCTCTAGATGAGAGTTATCGATTTTCTTCCATTTCTGTGAAAAATGTTGCTGCTGGCAACCACCTTTGAACTTAGTTTAGTCAGACCTCAATATTTCTATTTGGCACACCGCACAGGGCACATTTATGTTCAGATTGCTTTGAAACCTGGTATGCCTATCTGGGGTTACCTCTAAATGGGAGCTGTCAGTTTTCTTCCATTTCCGGCAAAAAAAATGGTTTCCGCTGGCAATGACCTTTGAACTTAGTTTAGTCAGGTATCAGTATATTCCTTTGGCATGCCCCATAGGGCACATTTATGATCAGATCAGTTTGAAGCTTGGTATGCTTGTTTAGGGTACCTCTAGATGGGAGCTATTGATTTTCTTCCATTTGCATTAAAATATATTGCCACTAGCAACGACCTTCGATGAACATAGAGCAGTTATGCATCAATATTTCCCTTTGGCACACCTTGCAGGGCACATTTATAATCTGATCGCTTTTAAACTTGGTATGCTTGTTTAGGGTACCTCTAGATGGGAGCTACTGATTTTCTTCCATTTGCATCAAAAAATATTGCCACTGGCAATGACCTGTGATGAACTTAGCGCAGTTATGCATCAATATTTCCCTATGGCACACCCTGCAGGGCACATTTATAATCTGATTGCTTTTAAACTTGGTATGCTTGTTTGGGGTGACCTCTAGATGGGAGCTATTGATTTTCTTCCATTTCCATCAAAAAATGTTGCCTCTGTTTAGTCAAATCTCAATATTTCCCTTTAGCATACCCTACAGGGAACATTTATGATCGGATTGCTTTCAAACCTGGTATGCTTATTTGAGGTGACATCTAGATGAGAGCTATTGATTTTCATCCATTTCCTGCAAAAAAACGACCTTTGAAGTTGTTTAGCCCGGCATCAATATATTCCTTTAGCATGTCCTAAAGGGCACATTTATGATCATATCGATTTGAAACTTAGTATGCTTGTTTGGGGTTACCTCTAGATGGAAGCGATCAATTTTCTTCCATTTCTGTCCAAAAATGTTGCTGCTGGCAATGACCTTCGATGAACTTAGTGCAGTTGTGCATCAATATTTCTCTTTGACACATCCTGCAGGGCACATTTATAATCTGATTGCTTTGAAACTAGGTATGCTTGTTTGGGGTGACCTCTTGATGGGAGCTATCGATTTCTTCCATTTTCCTCAAAATATTTTGCCGAGGCAATGACCTTTGAACTTAGTTTAGTCAGACCTCAATACACCCTACAGGGCACATTTATAATTGGATTGCTTTGAAACCTGGTATGCTTATTTGGAGTGTCCTCAAGATGAGAGCTATCAATTTTCTTTAATTTCCAGCAAAAATTGTTGCTGCTGGCAACAGCCTTTGAACTTAAGTTTAGTCAAACCTCAATATTTCCCTTTGGCACACCCTACAGGACACAATTATGATCAGATTACTTTGAAACCTGGTATGCTTATTGGGGGGACCTCTAGATGGGGCTATCGATTTTCTTCCATTTCCGTCAAAACATTTTGCCACTGGCAGTGACCTTCGATGAACTTGTATGCATGAATATTTCCCCTTTGGCACACCCTGCAGGGCACATTTATAATCGGATTGCTTTGAAACTTGGTGTGCTTGTTTGGGGTGACCTCCAGATGGGAAATATCGATTTTCTTCCTTTTCTGCCAAAAAATGTTGCAACTGGCAACAACCTTTGAACTTAGTTTAGTCAGACCTCAATATTTCCCTTTGGGACACCCTACAGGGAACACTTATCACCCTACAGGGAACATTTATGATTGGATTGCTTTGAAACCTGATATGCTTGTTTGGGGTACGTCTAGATGTGAGCTTTTTATTTCTGTCAAAAATGTTGCTACTGGCAATAATGACATTTGAACTTAGTTTATTCAGGCATCAATATATTTCTTTTTCGCTTTGAAACTTGGTATGCTTATTTTGGGCTACCTCTAGATGGGAGCTATCAATTTTCTTCCTTTTATGTCAAAAAAGGTTGCTGTAAGCAATGACCTTTGTACTTTGTCTAGTTCAGCATCGATATTTCGCTTTGGCACAACCTACAGGGCACATTTATAATCTGATTGCTTTGAAACTTGGTATGCTTGTTTAGGGTGACCTCTAGAAGGGAACTATCAATTTTTTTCCATTTCTGTCAAAAACGGTTGCCTTTGGCAACAACCTTTGAACTTAGTTTAGTCAGGCATCAATATATTCCTCTGGCATGCCCCTCAGGGCACTTTTATGAAACTTGGAATGCATGTTTGGGGTGACCTCTAGATGTGAGCTGTTGATTTTTTTTCATTTCCAGAAAAAATTATTGTCATTATCACCAGTCTTTGAACTTGGTACATTTGTGTAGCAACTTATCCCTTTTTAACTCTCTACAGTGTATATTTTTGAATTTCCATAAAACAAAAAAAAGACCATTGCCACCAGCAATGACCTTCAAACTTAGTGCATTTGTGCATTAACATCTTCCTTTGTCATGCCTCAGAGGGTGCATTCATTATCGGGTTGTTTTGAAACTTCATATGCTTTGTTGTGAATATATCACTGAGAGAAAAACTACATGTAACCTAGACTGTAATTTATTGGAGACTGACTGGATAACATTACACAGTGGTCAGTATGACAATAGACACAATAATCATGTTCAGTCCGAGCAGCCAGATTTACTGGAGAACTGCATCGGCTAATATCTGTCAGTATTAATTATCGGTAATACTGTAAACCATGAACAATTCCCCAACATTCTCCCGGGCCGGACAATTTAATGTCCCTGAATCCTTTTTTAACCTTCTAGCACAAATTTATCTCAAAGTGTACTCCCGGGGGAGTGAAAAAGAGCACTACTCGCAATCTAAATCGGGACTAGAGTCTGAAAACAGTTTCTGTGTACGTTCCTTAGCTCGCTGCGCTGCCGTACGGTGCAGACAAGTATTTGAAACAGTAACATTTTTCTTGACATGTTATTGAGAAAGTCACATCGTACTTCCAGGGGATAATGACGTGCAACTGGTCACGTTGTGTAACCATTTGCTGTCTTTAGTGCCACTGATCGTACAAGTCCATCTTTGTCACAATGTAACCTAGTCACTACACCCAACTTCCAGTTAATTCGAGGGCAATCTTCATGAATATGCACAACATCACCTAACTGAACTTGATTTTGATGTTCGGTATCACACAAATAGCGTTCACGGAGAGACAAAAGGTAGTCATTATGCCATTGTTTCCAAAATTGTTGTATCGTATGTGAGACTGTGGCAAAACGGTCCTCAATACATTTCTGGTTAGACGGCATATAAACAGGGTCAGTCAAGTTAACTTCTGTTTGGTGATGAGGATATTGAGTAAGATTACGGCCACAAAAAAGTTTAGATGGCGTAACAGGGTCAGGGTCCCTACCATCTGCAGATTCATAAGTGAGAGGACGGTCGTTTACACATGCCTCAATTTCAGTTACAACAGTAACTATTTCATAATAGGTAAGTCTAGCACGTCCCAAAACTTTTTTGAGAATTGTCTTTATGAGCCTGATTAAATGTTCCCAAAAACCCCCAAACCAGGGTGCCCGTTTTAGTATAAATTGCCATTCTACTCATTGAGCAGATACTGTATACATAAGTTCAGGATTGTTAAGAAAATTTGTTAACTCTTTGGAAGCTGTTTCGAAAGTTTTGGCATTATCAGAAAGTACTTTCAAAGGAAAGCCTCGATGACTGACAAATCTGCAAAAAACGTGCAGAAAGGATGTCACATTCAAATTTGTTGTCACTTCAAAGTGTACTGCTCTCGTCACCGCGCAAGTAAATAAGCAAACATATGCTTTTTGGTTCTGATCCAAAATATTTAAAGCTCCAGTAAAAACTATTCCCACAATTTGGAAAGGTTCAGTTTCTTGAACTCGAATCGATGTGGTGAGCGAGGTAGTTGGTATGATTTGCCAATCACCCTTTTACATATCACACAAGTTTTGAGAATAAACTTCACGCATTGACGCAGGAGTGGTATCCAAAAAGTCTGTCTTATGACTGTAAATGTTTGATTACTACCCGAATGAAGTGTTAAATCATGTGCATGTTGTACAACAAGTTCTGTTAAACAATGTTTAGAGGGCAGCAGAATTGGATATTTTACTAAGTCAGAGAAGTTCGCATTTCCAATCCTACCTGCACTACGAATGACGTCGGCATCATCTGATTGACTAGTACTTGCACAGGTTTTTGTTGATGCTTTATACAGTCGTAAACAGCCGAAGACTTTTCTGATTGACAAAGTTTAACCAGCCAAGCATCAGCTAACTTAAGTTCCTTTATGGTTAATGGACCACTTTCAAATGAAGATTTCTTCAACTTATTCACAAAACGAAGAACAAAAGCTGTTACTCGTTGAAGTCAACATTATGTGGAAAATCTACTCATATCAATAATTGTCTGGAGTTTTGTTGACGAATTTGTGCAAAGCTTAGCCACATCAGATGTCTTATTGTTTAATGATTTCTCAGCTGGATCAATCTTTGTATGCACATGTTGAATGTCAAAATTAAGATATGTATCCTGGTCAGACAGGAATTTTGGAGCATGCCACCACAAATCAGACGCACTCAATTCACTAGCACTAGAGCCTCTGCTCAAGATATCTGCTGGGTTTTTTGCTGACTCACAATGTCTCCAGTTTGATATATCAGTGTTGCTAGTTATCTCACGCACTCTGTTCGCCACAAATATTGGAAGTCTCTCGGTTGATCTAATCCACGAAAGTGTTATTATGCTATCAGTCCATAGAAAGGTATTTAGCTTTTGATCAAAATGTAAACTGCTCTGTACATGTTTGGTTAAACTTGAAGCTATCAGTGCTGCACATAATTCTAATTGTGGAAGAGTTAATGTTTTAAGTGGAACTACTCTGCCTTTAGCCATGGCTAAATAAGGTTCATGTTATTGCAGCATTGAATGTAAGCAACAGCAGCATAGGCTTTCATGCTTGCATCTGTGAAAATGTGAAGTGCTGGTAAACTAGTAACACTGCAAACAGAATGTGGTGAATGTTGAAAGCTGAGTTTTGCTGCTTGGCGTAAATTTGCTACAATATGCAACCATTCACTTTGCAAATCTGCACTAACTGGCTCGTCCCATGTAATCTGAAGCAACCAAAGTTTTTGCATAAATATCTTGGCTTGCATTGTTATCGGAGATACAAAACCCAGTGGGTCAAACAAAGTGCAAGCGTCACGCAAAATCTCTCGTTTTGAAATCAAATGATCACTGCAGAATTTTGGTGAATTGAAAGTTAATTTATCATTCAAAGTATCCCATTTGGGTCCAAGCACAACTACATTTTCTATTTTCTCTAGCACGTTATCACTCACAGCTTTGGCTCGAAGATGGTGGCTATTGGAGGACCAGGATCTTTCATTAAATTTAGCTTTTGACAGAATTTCACGTGTCACTGAGTAAAAATCCATTAATTCTGCTTCATTTTTACAGCTTTGAACAAAATTGTCTACATATATGCATGGAAGCAGATCTTTATGAACATTGTTCAATTTGAGATGTTTTAAAATTGTGGCGTTTAGTATGAATGGTGATGATTTTGCTCCAAATAAAACAACGTTGAATCTTTATTCTACCAAAGTAGACAATGGGTCAGTTGGTTCCGATAGCCAGAAGAACCGGGTGAAATCCTTCACATAATTTAATGTGTAAGAAAGCCTTTTCAATATCTGACACCACAGCTAATCCAAATTGTCGAAAACGTAGAAGAATCGACTAAATGTCATTTTGTAAGGGAGGCCCAGCCACTAAACAGTCATTTAAACTTGGAGATGAGGCTTTGCCATGAAAACTACAATCGAATACAGTCCGTATCGGTGTTGTAGAGGACTCTTTGAACACTGCATGATGTGGTAAATAATGAGCCGAGCCCTCTTCAGGTGGAAGAGTAGAACTTGATATTTTTTCAATGAATGATTTTGTCTCTTGTTCTCGGAGTAAAGCACTGTAATTTTAAAGAAGTATGGGATCTTTAGCTAAACGTTGAATTGTCAAAAGTGTTCTCTTTCTGATGACGTCATAATTTGTTGGAAGAACGGGATGATTGTCTAGCCATGGAAGTGGAGCTACATATCCATCTTCAGTGTAACATATTGATTCACAATATGAGTTCAAAAATTCTGTTTTTGTAGGAGTAGACTTATTGTCAATGCCAAGCATTTCAATGTTCCAAAACCTTTCAAGTATTGAGTCATCAGATGTGTGATCAGCCATTATATGAAGCAGAATACTTGACTGTGATGTAGATGGCGATGATGTTGAATCCGATAGAAGATATCCCAGTTAAGACTTCGCAGCCAGTGGTCCGGATTCACCATTGAAAATTTCATCCTCCACAATGTTATAATACTGGTTAGCACCTATGATATACTCGACACACAATACTTGATTTGCAGTCAATAATTTTGTGCGATCGTCCAAGACAATTATAACAAAGTTGTTGCTCCTGCACCAGTGCAATGCTTTTATCAGGATTACTAACCTTCGCACAGTCTGTTGGGTAGTGGTCTCGGCTCTTGCAGAAAACACATGTTTTGAATTTAGTGACACTTGAAGTCTTCTGATTTGTGTTTATAACAGTAGAACGGTCAGTACTTGTAACTAGTGTAGAAACTGTAGAATTCAAAGTGCTGTCTAGTTGATGTGAACCAGATGCTTCCTGAATTTCTATTTCTTTCTGTAGAAAAAGTCTAACCTCGTCGAGTGTATATTTCCGCGTGCCTTGTTCATGTGCAAGATTGGTACGAACACTGTTGGGTAATTTATTCAATACAATAGCCACCAGCATGTCACCATACCTTAGTTCGTCTTCTGTGAGTGCTGATATTGACTGAATGTGAGATTCAAGACTGTCTTTGAATGAAACTAAACTGGGAGTATTGCTCTTAAGTGTAGGCAAATTAATCAAAGCTTGAAGATGAGCATCCACAATTTTATGTGTTTGCCTAAATCTAGTAAACAGACGGTCAATTGCGGACGTATCATTTGCTTCTGTTAGACTTAATCCGTTAATACACAACAATGCAGGTCCCTGTAGAAGTGATTTCAAATATTGAAATTTCTGAATAGTTGGCATTTTTGTTTGTGGTACGTCGTGAACAACAGGCTTAAATGAATCCCAGAATGATGGCCAGGCCATTATGTCATCTCTAAATGATGGTAAAGTCAGTTTAGGTAAATTTACAGTTCGTTTTGTCTCAGAAGGATTAAATGGCCTTGCAACGGGGTTGAATCTCGTTTCAATTTTTGTGTGATCGTGAATGTACTCGCCTTTCCGGTCCATAACTTGTTGTATGTGTTCTTCAGCCTCATCAGAATCTTTCATATATCCACTGTCGTCTAGGGGTATACTACTAAGCATCTCATTGGTAAGGTCTTTCAGTTGGTCAATTTTTTCTGTTAATGCTGGTAGTCATCTCTTTAGCTTATCTAGATCAGGCTTCTCTGTTGTGCCTGAGTTCACTATAATATCAGCCTCATTCAAAAGTCGGGTAGCATGACTACAAAGAGCTTTGCGACGTCTTGAGAGGGTTAAATATTCCTGAGAATCCATAGATATATGTAAAGTTCGAGGGACCAAATGTTGTGAATATATCACTGAGAGAAAAACTACATGTAACCTAGACTGTAATTTATTGGAGACTGACTGGATAACATTACACAGTGGTCATTATAACAATAGACACAATAATTATGTTCAGTCTGTGCAGCCAGATTTACTGGAGAACTGCATCGGCTAATATCTGTCAGTATTAATTATCGGTAATACTGTAAACCATGAACAATTCCCCACATGCGTATTCAGGGTGACGGGGGCGCGGTGGCTCAGTAGGTAGAGGTGCAGGCTGCGATCTGCCCTTGGTAAACAACTAGAGTTTTTTATGTGGTCTCATTTTTTGCCAAATTCTACGTTTAAATCAAATGCAAGTTTAGACGTTTTGGTTTGAAGTATGGCTAACGTATCATAGATAGAGGAGAGAATATTTCCCAAACCGATCCTGTCCACTTAGTGAGCTGGTGAAGAATATTTTTTTGCACTGCTTGATTCTGAAAACTGTTTGTTTACAATATGCCCGCCACACAACAGAAATCCTGTGTTACTTTCAGTTGTAGTATATCAAAATCAAATGAACTGAAGAATAAAATCAGTATTAAAAAGTCGAATCAGTCATCAAATGTAGGTAGCACTAAAG
Source organism: Pictodentalium vernedei (assembly GCA_031216915.1). NCBI lineage: Eukaryota > Metazoa > Mollusca > Scaphopoda > Dentaliida > Dentaliidae > Pictodentalium > Pictodentalium vernedei. Next base: position 747,062,335 of record CM062297.1, read on the forward strand.
GAAAGAAATATAGAAAAGACTGTACAATCAGAATTTTAGTTGATGATAACAGAAAAGCCAGACCAGACCATATAATTAGGGAAATTAAAAAATTCAGTGGTGGTGGCCTTATTGATGCCTGTGTCCCAGTTAGTGGAAATGGATATGAAATTACTTTCAGTAACAGAATAACGTCTGAAATGACTGTAGAAACTCTTAAAGAGGCCCATCCAGAATTGTCTCCACGTGTAATATTTTCAGATACTGTAGTTGTGTCTTTCATGTACCTACCCTGTTATATATTGAAGATGCTGATATTTTGAAAAGTTAGAACAGTTTAAAATTAAAGCAATAAGTGAGATTAAAAGAAGATTTTTGCCCAATTCAGAGATCGCTGATGGTGCCAGATATGTCACGGTCAAGTTTCCTCCAAACATTAAGTCACTACCATATAGTCTGAGGTGTGACACAGAAGATGGCCCAAAATATTTTCGTGTTATTCACAATGACCAAATCCATGTTTGCAGACATTGTCTCTCAGAATCGCATTTAATTAAAGATTGTTCTGAACTGATTTGTTACCAGTGCGAATTGAGTGGTCATATCGCTAAGAACTGTGTGTCAAAAATATGCCTCTTGTGTAATATAGTTGAAGAGAAATGTTTTTGTAAGAAAAGTGAAAATGATGAACTTTCTCCTGTTGTTACAGACTCTGTTCAAAAAGACTCAAAGTCATCTGATACAAACAGTGCTGACCCCTTTACAAATGAATTGTTGTTCACCACAATATGGGGTAACCCTTGGATTGAAAATAATAATGTTCAACATACTAAAACTAATATTAATGATGATGTAATTGAAACTGAAAAAAACTATAACTGTTAATGTAGATACTGATAAAGCTGAAGTTCCATTAGTTTCTACCTCAACAGAATCTATTATTATAGCAGAGGTCCATGCCATTGAGTCCCCATCTGCTGAAGTTTTGGCAGAAAAGAATGAAAATGCAGATTTAATAAATTTGGAAACTAAAATTAGATAGTGGTGCTGAAACTATTGCAGATGAGGCCTTTGACATGGATACTGATGTTGATCTTCCACAGCCTGAATCTCAGTCATCTGGAGTGAATAGGGTTAAAGCATCTGATAAATCGTCTAAAAAACCACATGCCGTATATTCAGTTCTTTGAAAATATTCAAAAATTTATTGCCGGTAAAGAAAACCTGATTTTACTAGATGATTTCAATACTGCAGTTGGACACTTAGATAGACCCAAGTTTTATACTGATAAATCTGTGAGACTGTTAAGTGACATTATGTATCAAAATAGTCTCACAGATTTGTGGAGGCATAGGAATCCCGATAAAACTGAATTTACTTGGCACAGATTTCATGGTCAAACTCTGCAACAGAGTAGGATTGATTTGATTCTCAATTCATCATACCTTACTGCACAGTTTACTTATTGTTTCATTAGCCACACTTCAGTGAGTGATCACTCCCTGGTAACAACAAAATGTAATTTAGAGAATAGGCCCAGGGGTTTGGATTTTTAATAGGCCCAGGGGTTTGGATTTTTAATAATATATTATTAAACAATAAAAATTATTGTAGAGAGATAGATTCCCTAATTGCACAAAATTTAAAAAATCATTTATTTAGTTCTGATATTCTTGTTTGGTGGGAAACTTAAAATATAAAATTAAAAAGTTAAGTATTTTCCATGGTCAAAATATGAGCTGAGAAACATTTGCAATGAGTAATGAATTAGAAAGAAAACTCAAAATTGAAATGTCCAGATATGCTCGTTTACCAACGAATGAAAATTTATTATTGTTAAAATCGAAATGGAGTTGAACAAAATAGAAGATAATGATTTGCAAGGTGCGATATTAAGGTCTAAGTCCAAATTTGTTTTGGAACAAAGACAAATGTAATTCATTTTTTCTTGGTCTTGAAAAATACAGGCAGCAGTTTAATTCAGCTAGTGAAGTTTTTGATCTAAATGGCATAACTATTAAGGATTCTTTTATGATGAAACAGTTAAAAAATTCTTCAAACTTGGTACAAAAGTGATGATATAGATCCTGATCTGAAAAATTTCTTCTTAACAGCATTAGTTCTCATGTTAGAGAAGATGATTACTGTTACTGTGAAGAGATTCTTACAGAAAATGAATTTTCCGAAGCTCTTCATTCAGTGCCTATAAACAAATCTCCAGGTTCTGATGGCCTAACGTCAAGTTTTTATAAACACTTCTGGAATTTACTACGACCAATATTATGTAAAGTTTACGAATAAATATTTCAACATGATGAACTATCAAACACAATGAAAACAGGAATAATAGTCATTATTTATAAAAATAAAGGTGACAAGCGTGATTTGAAAAACTGGCGTCCAATCAGTTTATTAAACACTGTTTATAAAATTTTATCAAAAGCATTAGCTAACAGATTGAAACAAGTTATCTCCCCCTTGGTATCATCAACTCAGACTTGCTGTACACCAAAGAGGGATATCAGTGAAAATATTTCAAGTCTCCGAGATATAATAGAGTTCATTGAAACTGAAAATACTGAAGGAATTATTTTGAAAATTGATCAGATGAAGGCTTTTGACCGAATCAATCATCATTATTTATTTAAATTACTGGAACAATATGGTTTTGGTTCAAACTTTATAAGATGGATTAAAATATTATATAATCATGTAAAAAGTTGTGTGAAAGAAAATGGTCACACATCTTATTTTAACATTGAAAGGTCGGTCAGGCAAGGTTGCCCACTTTCGGCCATGTTGTATGTACTGTCTGCAGAACCACTAATCATCCTGATCAACTTGAATATTAATATCCAAGGAATTACCCTCCCTGATAGTAGTGTATGCAAAACCTTCAATCTTGCCGATGATACAGAAATAACTGTAAAGAATAAACTTTCCTTACTCAACACTCTGAAAGTATTAGATGTATATTCAAAGGGTTCAGGTGCTACGGTCAATTTTGACAAATCTGAATTTTTACCTTTAGGCAAATCCAAAAATTTTGACTTCAATGGATTATCATTAAAGCGTGTTGATGATGCAATTTTAATACTGGGTGTTTATTTGGGACCAAATAAAAGTAAGTGTATGGTCCTTAACTGGGAGCAAAGAATTTCAGAATTAAAGAAAATTCTGTTTTTATGGGAAAAATGTCAACTGTCTTTGAAGGTAAGATCAGTTGTCATAAATAGCCTCTTATTGTCTACCATATGGTACATTGAATGTCACTTCAATTTCTAAAAATTACCAAATTGCAATTCAAGAACTTTGTTTGAATTTTCTTTGGGCAAATGGAAAACATTTAATTAAGGTTAAATCGATTATTAGTCAGCTTAATATGGGAGGGTTAAATTTTGTTGATATTGAAACAAAAAAATGGCATTAAGATGTAAATGGATTAAAAAACTTTATAAAGGTCAGTTTCCCTGGACTTTATTTTTAAAACTGCATATCTGTAAATATAAAAATTTGAAGTTGAAAGATAATATCTTTTCAGGGTCATTAGATGGAAAAATCTTAAAATCCAAGTCCTCCTTCTATGATGAAGTCCTTGAGGCTTGGAGAAGACTAAATGAGAATAACGAATGTATGATTAATATTTTTCATCAATGTATTTTTGACAACCCTAGTCTTTTAAACAGTGATGGGAAAACATTATTCTTTACTGATTTTGTAAATGCTGATCTCATAACAGTACATGATTTATTGTATGAGGTTGTACCAGGAATTCTACCTATTTCAGCAATATTGGAATTGATTGCTGATGCAAATACTGTCTTTCATGAAAAGGAAGTGAAAAGAAAACTTCAAACTATTTTATATGCTCTGTCTTCATCAGAGGTTCAGTTAATAGAGCAAGAAACTCCACCTTCTAAAAATTTAAGTCATCATGCTTTGAACACTCGATTTCTTGATGAAATTGAATTTATTTGATCAACTGGTGAAGTTTGTTCAGTCGACTTTTTGTCAACGAAGGAAGCATACAAAATTTTGTTGAAACAAATTGTTGAGACCCCCACAAATCAGAAGTTTTGACTCACCAAGTTCCCTACCCTTACATTTTCAAAAATGTACACAAATGTTCATAAAAATTTAAAATCAGCAGATATGATAGACACTGACTTCTGGGTGATTCACAATATTGTTTCTACATCGGTTATCAAAAATAAAGTAGATCATAATGAGTCCCCTCTTTGTCCTCTCTGTCAGTCAGAGAACGAAGATATTATTCATATTTTTATAACCTGCAAACATCTTTATAATGTTAAGAAGAAAATAACTGAAATTCTAGATAGACTATTTGTTCATTCATTCAAAGCCAATTGCTGCTTCCCAACTGCCAGAGTTACTTGTATTTGGTTATAGTCTCACTAATAGTTCACTCAACACTTCTTTTATCAATCTAATGTTGAGTGCCTATCGAACAACAGTATTGAGGAGGCGTCTCTTTTTCATGAAGAACGATAAGCTACTGGATGTGGTTCAACTCTTTAAGCTATTATTACAAAATCACTTAAATTATCTTCAGGAATATTTTTCTTTGTACACAAAATCTGATTACTTTCATGACATTGTTATAAAGAACATTAGTTTAGTCTAGACTGATGGGAAGGTCCGTGTCCAGCTCGGCATTTAGTTGAATCTTTGTTGCTTGATAGACCTAGGCTTAACTCTTATCCCGCTGAGTTTTTTAAAAATTGTTGTTTTCCTTCAGATCTAGTCATGGCTGCTTTGTAGCAGCCATGCCTGGATTTGATGGAGGATTTCAATACAATTTATTTCAATAAATCATTGAAAAAGTTGATACAGTTTATTTTAGTATATCAGTGAGATTGTTTGTTAAGTTTTATACACATTGCCAATGTTGACAATATGATCAAAGTTTATGTACTGCTAAACTTGGTATCTTTGTTGGAAATTGGTGTTCCAGTTTTTTATCTTTTTCCAAGTGTACTTCACTTGGGAAAATTTTCTATGCATAAATTCTGTCAGCATTCAAGAATCATATTATGTATTGTGTTACATAAATATATCCACAAAAAGTGAGACTCTCTTGCCAGAGTTGATTTATAATTCGTTCCATTTGTGAAAAATATTTTGTTTTGTTTTTTCTAGTAGAGTGGAACTAATTTTTTCCTGAGATTCGTATTTTAATATTGCATAAAAAGTTTGAGAGCTTCTTAGTTGCTTATGAAATTATGTAAACATTAACCCCTTTCTTTATCTCATTTCAAAACAGTAGAAAAATATATTATTTTGGGGGTATTGGTCATAACCGTTTCATTTCACATTTCTGCGGTAATTTGTCCAACGATGGCTTTGATGTTTTGTTCATAATTAGACCTGTTGTGGCTGATGTTTGATTCTGTGACTTCTACGCTGTATGAAGGGTTAATTTTTTATGTGTATTGAAAACTTCCAAGTTTGCAACCCTAACATGACTATGAAAGTTTAATTATTAACTTTTAACAATTCACGTTCGAAACATTCTGACACACACTTCCAAGGGAAGTAACTTCAGAAACTTGCATTTTGTTAACAGTTCCAACGTCCCAAAGTTTCTGTGCACCACCTATTACGTGCACAGAAGAAGGTTTATTTTTGCAGTTAATTTATCTCTTTTTGGGAATATGTGTGATTATGGGGGTTGGGGTGGGGTGGTATAAGTTTGATGTTTAATTTTTGTGCTCATACATACACATATCGTTTAATTGTTATATCCACATTTGTCTGTGATATCTGTACATATTTTTAGATTTTATAAATAAAAAAAAAAAAATTAAATAAAAAAGGTGCAGGCTGCAAGCCGAGAGGTCCTCGGTTCGAATCCCACCTGCGGCAATCGCTTTGTGTCCATGAGCAAGACACTTCACCCCCATTGCCCACGTGGGGTCACGGTGGCGCTGTGTACTAAGGCGTACTGCACATCGATGGTTCACCTGTCTTCAACCAATGCTAATCCTGCTTGTGTGGAGTTAGTATGTTGGGGAGCTGACAGTTGCTCGCCGTTGCTCGGTGGTTCTCTCCGGATACTCCGGCTTCCTCCACCCGTAAAACTGTCTTGGTCATGATTAGTCATTGTGCAGAAAAATGCGACCTTAAACACCAATAAATAAATAAATATATTCAGGGTGACAGAGATAGGAGCTATCCATTTTCTTTTCATTTCTATCAAAAACTGTTGATGTTAGCAACAATCTTTGAATTTATTGCATTTATGCATCTACATTCTTTTTTGACATGGCCTAACGGGCACATTTATCATAGGATTGTTTTTAGCTCACCTGTGCAAAGCTCAAGGGGAGCTTAACTGATTGCTTTCCATCCGTCGTCCGTCCATTGTCTGTCCGGCGTCTGTCATTAACTTTACATTATCGACTTCTTCTAACGAACTGCTGGACCAATTTCGACAAAATTTGCTGTGCATGTTCCCTATCATATGTCAATTCAAGTTTGTTCAAATCAAGTTGACACGCCCCTCGGCAAGGCCACGCCCAAAAAGTGTGCTTAAATCTTAAAAAATCTTCTTCTCATGAACCAGCAGTAGCAGAGACTTGATATCTGGTGTGCATCTTCCTTTTGAGGTGTAGAGACAGATTTGTTCAAGAGAAGTTCGAGGAGCTATATTTGCCTTCGTTATAGGAGGGGCAAAAATTTTTGCCCTGCCCAAAATTTCTATTTTCCAAATCGAGAGGCAGATTTGAACCAAATTTGATATGAGGGCTTATTGGGTCATGAGTACTTAATTTATGACAAAATTTAAATTTTTTTTCCTGTCGCCCCATGGGAACCGCAGGAACTAAAAATAGAAAAAAATTAAAATGCCCATATCTCCAAAACTACACAGCACTGAGAATTCTTATTTGGTGTGAAGCTTCATTGGGACCAACAGAATAGAATGGTCAAAATAAATTGCTATCGGTTTTATCAAGGGGTACTTTTTGGGGACTTTGAAAAAGTGCTGAGTCAGCATTTTTTAACACTGTGGGTAATGGTAAAAACATTTAACACTACTTTTCTCCCAAACCACTTCTCCAAAAGCTTTCAAATTTCACATATAACATCTTTGGAAGATTGTTTCACATGTTTATTGAAATCAATTCCCTGGTTCCATATTTGGGCTCTCTATGGGAGCCCAAATGTTTAAATTAGTGCAGTATAAGGAATATTCTTTTAAAATCTTCTTCTTCAGATCTACCAATAAGAATCTTTTGATATTTGGTATGCAGCATCCTTAGGGGGGTGAGATTCAAGTTTGTTCAAGCCAAGTCCCTGGGTTCATATTTAGGCTGAAAATTTGGGGTCCTGTTCCGGACTTAGAAATTTTGGACCAAAATCCGTAATTTTTTTTTTTGTTTTTTATGCATTTCGGTCAATTTTAAGACAAAATTTTTTTTTTTTTTACACTGAAAATTTGGGGGCCGGGTGGGACTTGGAAAATTTACGAACAAAAATAAAAAAAAATCTGTTTTTTATGCGTTTAGCTCAATTTTGGGACGTAAAAGTGCAGGAACTGAAAATAAAAGGAAAATCTTGTGTATTGTGTGGGCACAACAGCTTCATCTAGTTGGTATATGCTTTTCTTAGGAGGGGCGTATGCAGCTTATTCAAGTCCCTGATTTGATATTTAGACTACCATGTCAGGTGAGCGCCCTCATGCCCCCTGGGGCCTCTTGTTTAACTTGGTGTGCTCATGAGGCAAAACCTCTGCATATAGATAAGAGCTATTGATTAGTGTTAATTTCTGTGAAAAAAGTTGCCATTTACAATGACCTCTGAACTTACTACATTTGTGTATCAACATGCTTCCGTTAGCCAGCCTCACAGTTTACATTTAAAAATGCATGGGTTGCTCTGACGTGCACACAATGCTGTAAATGTTGAAGTTTCACCAAACAACATTGGAACAATGATCTTCAGTTTTATCATGTCAGTTATAACTTATCAATTTCAAGTTTGTCAAGTTGTGCTACAGTGTCATTGACACTTTCATTGTTGATTGGTAGCAGAAAGTTGAATAATTTTTGCGTTACCAGGCCTGGCCTTTGGAGGCGGGCGAGAGCGATCGCCCGCCTCAGCCCGCCTGAATTCAAAATAAAGCGGGCGTATTTCGCCCACCTGACGTCAATTTGCACGGGCGATTAAAACTACCAAAATCGGGGATAAAAACCCAAACTGCCCGCCTCTGCAGATGATAACAATCACCCAAAGAATCACCAAGAATGGAGTCTAAAACAATGCATATCGTCAACATGACATAAACGCGACAATTTCTGGAACAGGATATAGTTTGCAGCTGCAGCATCACGCATGTTCACTGTTGTCTGGGAGACACAGTCTCCGGTTCTCCCATTGGTTACACTTTTTATCTTGTTTGTGGACGCGAATTTCAAAAGTTGAAAAATGGAAGAAAAGGGGAATCGTGTTAAACTCTCCACGTTTGCGACGTGGAACACAAGACATAGCATAATAGGACATGAAACTGTACGATTTCAAGGCACCGACTACGTGGTTAAAGTCTGGTGTAAACTCTGTGCAAAGCACATACAAAAACTTCGCATCGATCCCCAACTCCGAGGCAAAGCAAGTTCTGACTTTGAAAAGTATGTTATGGGCACGAATTTCGTGAAGAAGTGCAATGTTGATCGACACCTCAGTTCAAAAGCACACAGCCTAGCTGAGGGTATTGAAGCAGTAGGCACACATCTTTCTACTGGTGCTTCGAATGTTACTCAGTCCGCCGTGAGCCTACCCAGTTCATGCATCAGAAAGCCTGTTTCGAATATCGAGGAATCTTTTATGAAAGCTTCCAGGCAAGCTTATCAAACTTTAATAACTGATGCATATGTAGTTGCTATAGATGGGCAACCTCTGTCATGCTTTCGGACAATTGTTAGGGCCCAGAAAGCCACGGGAACACAGTTGATCAAGGATACAGACAGTCACAAAAAGGCTAGAGACTTTGTTTGTGTGTTGGCCTCTACCATAAAAAAGTTAAAAAAAATTAAGAAACTTCTGTTGTCCAAACGAGGTTTTGCGGTACTCAGTGATGGATCGCAAGGCCGTAAAACAGGTCGAGAGAAAGAATTGATACTAATACGGATTGTGCATGAAGTGGAGCCAAAATACTATGCGATAGGTTTGGAAGATATTGAGGAGTACGAGGATGCAACTGGGGAAAATTTAAAAGCATCAATAGACCAGGCTTTCTTGAACAAAATGTGTATGGACAAGGACTCTTATATCAAATTAATGGTATCCGCTACATCTGACGGCGCGGCAGTAAATACTGGAGTGTACAAGGGTCTTTTGACCAGACTTGAACAGGAGAGAACTTGGTTGGTCAAAATACATTGCGTGTCATATCGAATGGAGTTGGCACTCAAGGATAGTCTGGGAAAAGATAACTATTTTAGTAGTATTCAAGACTTCATGCAGTTGCTTTACAAGTTTTGTAAGCAAAGTGGGAAATTCAAGACGCATTTCCATAGAACAGCTGGAGGTCTGAATGTGGAGTCGTATACATTTCCCAAAATAGCAGGTACACGATTCGTGTCACATCAGTTAAGAGACGTCAATAACCTTCTCAAAAACTGGATGGTGTTAATTCATGCACTCAAAAATTCCATCGCGAATCAAAGTTTCTTGAAAGTAAATGCCAAGATTATGGGCTTTCTAAAGAAACTTAGAAATTTGCAATTCCTCCTGTCCGCAATTGTATATAAAAACATTATAAAGACGCTGTCTAAACTCTCGCTTAAGTTTGAGAAAGAAGCAGTTCTGTTGTGCGATGTCAAACCAACAATTGAGAGAACTATAGACGCTTTGCAAACTGAACTGGAGGAAAGTGCTGATGTGAATGAAATTCTCCAGAATGCTGGCATGGTTTTAAATCAAACTGAAACAGATTCAGTTCTTGAACACGAGATACCCAAGAGAGGGCACACGCGAAAGAAAATTGCCAACCGAGAATATGTTAAGCTAAATTATGAACGCTTGCAAAATACTGATATTGCGAACGCGATGGGACATATAGATTCATTGAAGCGACGAGTGTTGCCAGGCCTCATCAAATGTTTACTTAATTGTTTCAGCGGTGAGGTGGTTAATCACAAATTTCAGAGCGACAACAGAGCAGACACTGATGTCATTGGTGCTCAATGTGATGCTGAACTTTGGAAATGTCAGAACAATAACAATACAAACTCTGAAATAATTACACTTCAGAAGCATATGCGCTTGCTAATTGATCCAGAAAACTGGGTAGCAAAGGAGGACGAGTGTGAAGCCCTATTCGCGGTCGCAAACCATTTCGATAAAACTTTAAGTTGCGCACCAGATGGCTGCAATACATTTGAAACCAAAAAATTGAAAACAGAATGGAAAGACTTGAAAAGGTGCATTGAATATAACTACCGAACGACCAAAGCCAGACAATTATGGAAAAAAATCTTTATGTATTGAAAAGAAGAATTTCCAAATGTGTGTGCCATCATAGAAATCATTTTGTGCATCGGCGTCAGTAACAGCACAGTGGAGAGGGGATTCAGCAGTCTCACTTCCATGTTAACAGATAGAAGATGGTCACTTAACCACCAGACAATGGGGGACCTGCTGATAATTAAAGTCAGTGACCATGTGTGGAGTGAACAGGAAAGATGTAGTGTTATTGATGAAGCTGTTGAAACCTATCTTTCAAAACGTTGCAAGCGAAAGCTGGCATCCACCCTCTCTTCAGAAAGATCTGCATATGTATGTAAGTGGGCACGCATTAACGACTCCCCCAGTTCTGATGAAAATACCAGTGACGGTTCAGTGATCGAGTCTGACTCATGTGGTAGTTCATCTTGTTTTGCTGACAGTGACAGTTGTTCTGACAAATGCTTCTTATCAGATCGTAGCGATAATGAACAGAATCCAGGCGAATCAGGCTCTGATTGATCATTGGGTTTATAACATTACCAGCAAAATAAGGCTAGCCTATTACGACATTGACAGTGATTGTCCATACAAGATGCCAATGCAGCCATTATGCCTCTCAGTCTCAGCTGGATAACAAAGTTGTCCGATGCTTAAGATACTGGAAGTTCAATGAAATTATTTTACACGAAATTATTATTAAAATAATAAAACTCATTCAAGATAAAACTTGCCCACTTGACTTTACTCCACCGAGTCCAACATGACAACAGCACCCCCCCCCCCCCCCCCCCCCATGAACTCCCCACTCGATTTGAGATCCAGGCTTCGTCACTGGGTTAGTGGCGGAGTCAAGATGTCAAATCAGGTGGAGGGGGGCTACATTGGCACCAATTATGGCCATATTAAGAGCAGCATAAAGCTGCAGGCATATATATGGGAGGCCTGGGCTCTTGGGAATGTACGGGAAGGTTCTTCACGTATATCCCCAGGAACTCAGGCCTCCAAGCCGGCCCATGGTAGACACCGCAGCCGTGAATTCTTGAAGATTCTTGAAAATGGGCATGAAACTCATGGGTTCTGGAAAATACTTGAAAACAGTTCAAAGGAACAACTAACTTCAGTTCACTTGTACCGCCGGTACTCTATAAATTATGCTAATTTTGCTGTTGATTCATATCATCAAGGTGATTGAATTTGGTTCAGTGTGGTCCTTAATTATAAGTGAAATTGAACAATGAACTCCTGAATGTCCTTGAAAGTCTGATTGGAAGTCAAAACACATCAGATTCTTGAATTTAGTTCCTGAAATTGTGAGTACTCCTCCCTTTTCATAGCCTATGAATATGATATGTAAGGCCCATTGCAGTTATCCCCCCTCCTCCCTCCCCCACCCCCTCCCACACACACACACCACACCAAAGGTACACGACAGTGAGGTGATTGTGGAGGTTCCTGGAGCTTTGGGGCTTTGGAAAATTCTTGAATTCAGTTCCAGAAATTGTGAGAGTTTGAGGTGGTATCCCCTGCCCACCCCTCGAAAATTAGGGGTTCAATGATACTCCCCCCCCCCCCCGCCCCCGCCTTCACAGTTCAATACGAATCGCAATTTTTGGCCATGATGCAATACATATCGTGATACACCTCAGATCAAGCAAAAGTCAGGAGAGATAGAGAGGGAGGAGCACCCCCGATTTCTGCACAACTGGACATTGGAGAGGATGAAGGCACACAAAGTAGGCCAATGCAAATTATGCAATCACACCCGGGAGTTACCAAAAAACTCTCGACCCCTGGCCCCGTGGGGAAAAGGCAATGACCACCCCCGTATGCCCTGTGCTCTGCTGGCCTTCCCCCCCCCCCCCCCATTCCCCACACACACCATCTTTTCCTCACATTATGCTAGACTTAAGCTGCAATTTTTGGACCTTAAATGTCCGGCAGTAGCTGTCAGTCTCTGAAGTGTTTGTAAACACCCCCATGCATGTGACGTCAGTGTTGTAATTGCTTCTTCCAAGTTGGAAGACCCAAATACAACTTTGACATCATATGCATGGGGGCGTACCAAGAAATGAACAGATTATATTCTGTTTATAAAAATATAATTATGCACTGGTTTCAGTACCAGCGATCCACTTCAAAATTCCTTGTGTATTTGTATTAACAGACTTTTGTGAAATCATTGCGTCACGTATTTAATGACCCAGTAACTTGAGCTGGGACAGTCTAATCTCTATAAATAAACTGCATACGGAAAGTTGTGTTGAGCTGCGCAACAATATGGACATTTTTTCAGATCAACTTTGACGTTCAATGTTGACGAGTGTTGTCTTTTTCAAGATGTTGTGACAGCACTTAGTTCTTCAACTCTCATACAATCAAACTCAGAAGAGTAGGCCCAATGGCGGGTTGTATAATTTGTTAGATAACTGATAAAAGAAAACGAAATATGAATGTGAGGTGATTGCAGTCGCAAATCAGCATGGATCCGCTTTCAGGTGCAATGGACATTTTGTGCCACAGCGTAAATTCATTCTCTTGACAGATGAGAAAAAACACAAGTCTTGAAATTGAGGTGCATAGAATCTCAAAAAAAAATCGTTGCAGACCTACCGAAAACTGTTGAAATTTCGAAACCCTGAGGGTGACTGGAGGCCCCTGGATCTATACAAAAAAAATGCTTCAAGAGGCTCCAGAATAGTTCTCCCAGTCCTAGTCCAAACTTGATTCTAAAGTTTTCAAGACAGGCTTGTTTTTTCTTGACATTTCAATAATATTGAGAAGTCAAGTAAAAACAAACCTGTCTTAAAAACTTAATTTTTCACGCACTGACGTGGGTGGGCCTCTGGCAAGTTTTCATTGGTGAATTGTGTCTTTTGTGAGGCAGCAAATTACAATTCTGTGATGAACTGTACAATTTGATTAAAGATAGATTTGAGTGTAAAAAAATTAAAGTCATCGATTTAACTTTGCTTAATGTTACAATAGAGTATGAGTAAGAAGCAAAATCCAGCACCTTTCAGCTATCGGCTAACATTCATTCAGAATGTGTGTGTCATTGTGTGTGGTAGGGTGGTGTGGAGGGAGGTGCATGCATGCTATGCCGGGACAGTGTGTCAAAATAGTTTGTTGAAATATCAAGTAGGCCTACATTTCTAACGTACAGTAACCAGTGAGTGACATGGCTAGGGGAATCCCCCTCCCCCCCCCCCCCCTCACCCCTACAAATGAAATATCACATCTAGCCCACCTCCCCAGCTCGGATACGCTACTGGTTACTTTTCCTAGGAAATGTACCTGATATTCAAATAAAACAAATTCTATGCATATCCCCAATATTGATTCATATCTATTCCACTGATAGTAACATGCCTTGGAACCACAGGCCTACATGTTATTAAATCATAATGGGATGGAACTCTCCCCACCCCATTCCATCATAGTTTAACAATATTATTATTCTATGATGCAGGGGGGGGGGGGGGGGGGGGGATGGGGGATGCAGTTATGATTTTCTAGTAAATATTATTTGGTACTTAAAAATCATATGTAACATGTCCCTGTTCCAAGCGGTTGAACCAGTTTGGTGACTGGTCAGGTAAGCCAATTCTGAATGATATTGTGGTACACTTGAGATGGTCAGACCAGCCAATTTTTACCTTAGGATACCTTAGGATCTTGTGTGGATGCAGGCATATCTTCTGCCTCTATATCCACCTCTAGAATAATTCTTTGTTTTGATGTTGGTTCCAGTTTTTTTGTCCTCGTCAGTCCGTAAGTATGTTGTCAAGCGTGGAATATGAAGTATGATGACTATGGGTGTTACTGGAGGAGATTTCAAGAGTTAATACATCGGTGCACATCATTCCAGGGAGAAATATACCACACCATTTGTATTATTCTAATAAGTAGGTTCCCACATTTTAACAATAAACTTGATGACGTTTGTGAGGAATTTCTCGATTAAGGAATTTCCTGTATAAGTTACAGTGAATATGTAAAATCAGTAAATATGTATAATTCCTGAAAATTTCAGTAAATATGTATAATTACTAAACTGATCAGGAATTATACATATTTACTGAAATTTTTAGAAATTATACACATTTACTGAAATATCAACTGATTTTTTATACTTGTTTACTGAAAGTGTGGATTGGGTGTATGACAAGCCAGATTATGTTGTTAATCATTTTATTGACACAAACAAGATATGATATGGTGATGAAAATAAAATCAAACAAACATGCGTTTTGAACAATTTTAAGAAAAAGAAAAAAAATTTTTTAGTCTGAAAATATTTTGTTTGGGACTTCAAAAATTTCTGAACAAAAATTAAAAAAAATCTGTTTTTTATGCGTTTATCACAATTTTGGGATGTAAAAGTGCAGGAACTGAAAATAGAAGGAAAATCCTGTATATTGTGTGGGCACGATCGCTTCATCTAGTTGGTATATGCTTTTCTATGGAGGGGTGTATGCAGCTTATTCAAGTCAAGTCCCTGGTTTGATATTTGGACTACCATGTCAGGTGAGCGGCTAAGGCCCCCTGGGGCCTCTTGTTCTTTTTGTTATTTATAGCAAACTGTAACTGTTCAGAAGAGTGTTTTGACAGTTGTGTTTGATGACAAGTCAGTTGTCTTTTGTTGTGATGCTAAATAGTCAATACTGGTAAATGGATTTAGTTGTCTTTTGTTTTCTTGTTAAATAGTCGATAAATAGATTCAGTAAATATGTCTAAAAAATCAGGACAGATTTCAGTAAATATGTATAATTTCTAAAAATTTCAGTAAATATGTATAATTCCTGATCAGTTTAGTAATTATACATATTTACTGAAATTTTCAGGAATTATACATATTTACTGATTTTACAAATTTACTGTAGCATATACGTCATCAATTAGGTTTGTTGTCGTATAGTCTATAGATGCTATCAGCCCAAGTGCAGTGCTGCTTTTAATTTGACTTACATGTTCGTAATTCAAAAGATTATTCAAACTATTATTTTATTATATATAATATTTAGTATATTAATTTTTCCGGATACCCTTTTTACCCAACTGCCGATGTTCATATAACAACTCATGATCAAACATCATTTGCCGATGTTTGTATAACAACTATACATTTTCACATGGGACCTGGGTGTTATGATCATAAAAATTGCTCTCCTGAATGAATTACGGAGAGCCATTATGGTTCTCCTGGGCCAATTTAAGGAGGGCGTTTGTAACTCTCCTGCCATTTTCAAACGGCTAGGCCTGTGTTACCCATGTTGATATTGTAGGAGTGGGCGTATACAATGCTTTGCGTTGCACTGTTTTGTTGTAACTCAAGCATCAATTATCAGATTTTGTTGTCTTTTGGTACGGTGAGAGACCAGAATGGGGGAAAGGAGATCGATATATTGTGGGCATCACCCATGCATATGTACCAGAGTTATATGACCCTTGTACACTTAGAAAATTTTCTGTACAGACATTTCGCATTATAACTCAAGCAACGGTCATCAGATTCTAATATCCTTTTGCTGGTGAGAGACCAGCGTGGGGGTAAGGATATCTATCTATTGCAAGTTTCGTCCCCACATATGTACAAGCGTTATTGCCCTTGTTACTGTTTTAAAACTTTCCATACAAACATTTTTTATAACTCAAGTATCGGTTGTCGAATTTGATGTCCTTTGATATGATTTGAGACCAGCATGGAGGAAAGGATATCCATATTTGCGACTTTTGACTACATATACTAACTTGAATTATGTCCCTTGTTGCACTTGAAAAACTTTCCATAGGAATGTTTTTATTATACAAACTTCGGTTGTTGAATTTGATGTCCTTTGGTATATTTAGAGACCATCATGGGAGAAACATTTATCTCACATTGCAGGTTTTGTCCACGTGTATGCACCAGACTTATGTCCCTTGTTATTCTTACAAAACAATCCCTATGAACATTTTGAATATTTAACTCAATAATTGATTATCAGGTTTTGATGATGGACCAGTAAGGGGGAAGGATATCCACTTACTACAGGTTTTGTCTTTACTGCAGCTATGTCCCTTGGTAGCCTAAGAAAAACTTCCCTGATGAACCTTTTGCATTGTTGTTTTTTGTCCATGGGAAAAATTGTTATTGAATGGCAGTAGAAAATTTAATCCTTTTTATACCCCCGCTTCGAAGAAGTGGGGGCTATATAGGAATCGCCCTGTACGTCCGTACGTCCGTCCATCCATACGTCCGTCCGTCCGTCCGTACGTCTTTCCGGACATGAAATTCTTGTGTGCGCAACTCCTCCTACATTTATCAATCAATTTGGACAAAACTTTTCAGACATCATCACTACTAAGTGAACATGCGCATATTCCAAGATTTTTGATCTGTGACAATTTTAACCAGGTTATCTCCCTTTGACTTAGATTTATTATGTCTTTCCGTTCGAACAAATTCTTGTGTGCGCAACTCCTCCTACATTAATGAACCGATTTTGATGAAACCTTTCAAACATCATCTCTACTAATTGAACATGTGCATATTCCAAACTTTTTAATCTGCGACAATTTTAACCAGGTTATCTCTCTTGAACTTTGATTTAATATGGGTTTCTACATGAAATTCTTGTGTGCGCAACTCCTCCTACATTTATCAATCAATTTGGACAAAACTTTTCAGACATCATCACTACTAAGTGAACATGCGCATATTCCAAGATTTTTGATCTGCGACAATTTTAACCAGGTTATCTCCCTTTGACTTAGATTTATTATGTCTTTCCGTTCGAACAAATTCTTGTGTGCGCAACTCCTCCTACATTAATGAACCGATTTTGATGAAACCTTTCAAACATCATCTCTACTAAGTGAACATGTGCATATTCCAAACTTTTTGATCTGTGACAATTTTAACCAGGTTATCTCTCTTGAACTTTGATTTAATATGGGTTTCTGCATGAAATTCTTGTGTGCGCAACTCCTCCTACATTTATCAATCAATTTGGACGAAAGTTTACAGACATCATCACTACTAAGTGAACATGCGCATATTCCAAAATTTTTGAGCTGTGGCAATTTTAACTAGGTTATCTCCCTTTAACTTAGATTTATTATGGGTTTCTACATGAAATTCTTGTGCGTGCAACTCCTCCTACATTTATCAATCAATTTGGACAAAACTTTTCAGACAACATCACTACTAAGTGAACATGCGCATATTCCAAGATTTTTGATCTGCGACAATTTTAACCAGGTTATCTCTCTTTGACTTAGATTTATTGTGTCTTTCCATCCGAACAAATTCTTGTGTGCGCAACTCCTCCTACATTAATGAACCGATTTTGATGAAACCTTTCAAACATCATCTCTACTAAGTGAACATGTGCATATTCCAAACTTTTTAATTTCCGACAATTTTGACCAGGTTATCTCTCTTGAACTTTGATTTAATATGGGTTTCTACATGAAATTCTTGTGTGCGCAACTCCTCCTACATTTATCAATCAATTTGGACGAAAGTTTACAGACATCATCACTACTAAGTGAACATGCACATATTCCAAAATTTTTGAGCTGTGGCAATTTTAACTAGATTATCTCCCTTTAGCTTAGATTTATTATGGGTTTCTACATGAAATTCTTGTGCAAGCAACTCCTCCTACATTTATCAATCAATTTGGACAAAACTTTTCAGACATCATCACTACTAAGTGAACATGCGCATATTCCAAGATTTTTGATCTGTGACAATTTTAACCAGGTTATCTCCCTTTGACTTAGATTTATTATGTCTTTCCGTTCGAACAAATTCTTGTGTGTGCAACTCCTCCTATATTAATGAACCGATTTTGATGAAACCTTTCAAACATCATCTCTATTCAGTGAACATGTGCATATTCCAAACTTTTTGATCTGCGACAATTTTAACCAGGTTATCTCTCTTGAACTTTGATTTAATATGGGTTTCTGCATGAAATTCTTGTGTGCGCAACTCCTCCTACATTTATCAATCAATTTGGACAAAAGTTTACAGACATCATCACTACTAAGTGAACATGCGCATATTCCAAAATTTTTGAGCTGTGGCAATTTTAACTAGGTTATCTCCCTTTAACTTAGATTTATTATGGGTTTCTACATGAAATTCTTGTGCGTGCAACTCCTCCTACATTTATCAATCAATTTTGACGAAACCTTTCAAACATTATCACAACTAAGTGAACATACACATATTCCCAAATTTTTGATCTGCGACAATTTTAACCAGGTTATCTCCCTTTAACTTGGATTTATTATGGGTTTTCAAATGGGATTCTTGTGTGTGCAACTCCTCCTACATTAATGAACCGATTTTGAATCCATGTTGCACATTGTAAATGTGTTTTTCCAAATGTAAACCATATATGTGTGGGCTCTTTAAGTATTCAGTGCTGTTCTGTGGAAGGCCACATGCAAATACAAATTTCAACAACAAAAAATGATCTTTATGTATACATTTCCTTATGGCCTTCGCCTACATGATCAGAAGTGCATTCCTCTAAAAACCCAAAGCGGGGGTATTAATCACCTTCAGTGATAGTTCTAGTTATATCTACAACGTTGAATGGGTGTGCAGGGGGAGTTTATCCAAGTTAGTATGCATGTGCATTCATTTGTTTATGCCAAAAGTTTATGCTATTTAGAGAAATACCACCACACCAATGAGCAGCAGACGCTATACTTACATGGGGGGAGGTGGGGGGGGGGGGGGGCATATGCAATGCTTCATGTTGCTCTTTTTTCTTGTTTCGTTTATTCCTATTTTTGCAAGCAGCAAACGTTTTGCTTCAGTGAATAACTCAAGATAAGTAGAGTTCAATAACCTGTAAATTATTTCTTGTGAGATATGAAATAAATTGAAACTCAAAGTTTCTATTCTTTTAACTTGTCCGTGAACATAATTTTAAAATATCTGTCTTTATTTATTTTTATTTCATCAGTACAGAACTACTGTATTAAGATCTTCATTATTTATTTACAGATGTCATACCATGGGAAGCTATTGACTTTGAGGATGCCAAACAAAGAGTTAGGTCAAATTTTGGGCATGAAGGTTTTCCAATAAATGCAGGAAAACTTCCCAGATTGTTCAAAGATATATTGGAATATGGTTTGCAGCCAGAACCTATCAAGCGCTCACTTTCAATGGCACAGATAAGGGATATTCTTCTTGCATGTCCAAAGGTGAGTAATTTTTAGACCAACTACTTTTTCTTATTTGATACATCTGTTTTATAATGGGACACTATCTTATAGAGCACCCATGTTAGCCTTTCACCCTACAGAAGTGTTTGCCTTGGAAATTCTCCAAAATTTACACCACATCATGACCTGTAAGTCTGTTGCCAGGCAGTAATTTCTAGTCAGGGCCCATTTCAAGCTTTCAGACTCCCAGTCTAATTCTGTTATGGGCTTTTTGTTTAACCACTTCTCGTGGAGTTTGCGTGCAGACTGTATTTGATGTAATGTGGTGTTCCTTGACTCACAGAGATATACAGATATTCTTTCATGCTCCAGTTATAGATATTCCAATCAATAAATATGTAAATCACCCTTGAAATCATCAAGATATTAACACAATTAGTGGAACTAGGTGACAATGGGTTTGCCTTTTCTACCCAAATGAAATATTCCAGATGAGTGAATATAAACACGTGACTAGCTACTGAAGGGCTATACTGGTTCCAGGCCAGAACAGCGATGAATTCCTTACAGAATTAGACTGGTGGCCTGAAAAGGTCTTGGCTGTTTCTGTAAACTGCCACTGTCTGGCTGAGTCTATTTGATCATGAAGAATATTGTTGCAATGTGGGGCACCTGTTCTGAAGCCACAAAGTTTCTCAAAGTTGGAAAGACTTTATAAGCTCTTGATGACACAAGCTTTTTATTTAAAATGGAAATGGCTTATTAGGCCATACAAAAAATGAATTCCATTCTCAGATACTGACAGATTGAAAACAGATACAAGAGGGAGGTTTTTATTATCCCCGCATTTTAAAAAATGCGGGGATATTGTCATGATCTCCGTCCGTATGTCCGTACGTCCGTACTTCCGTACGTCCGGTTTTGTAATTCGAAACGCTGTAACTTTCTACAGTTGTTCGATAGGGTCTGTGCAACCCAAAAATACAACTTTTAAATTTTTGTGCCACCAGGTGGCTTCTGTGGAGCCACTTAAAAAATGCGTTATTTTTTCACTTTTTTGCTGAATAATCCCAACCTATGTAATTCGGAGTTCTAAAATTACACTAGGGTGTTGCTAAATGATCTGTAGGAAGGTTTCAGATTTTTCGGGTGCCACGTGGCTGTGCCACCGTAGCCACTTTTGTGTTTTCTTAGACCGTTTCCGGCAAAAGGCTCGTAGGATATGTAATTCGAAATGCTAAATCCATGCTCAGATGTTGCAGTAGGGTCTATAGATGCGCACGAAGGTTTCAGATTTTTCGGGTGCCATGTGGCTGTGCCACCGTAGCCACTTTTGTGTTTTCTTAGACCGTTTCCGGCAAAAGGCTCGTAGGATATGTAATTCGAAACGCTAAATCCATGCTCAGAAGTTGCAGTAGGGGCTATAGATGCACATGAAGGTTTCGGATTTTTCGGGTGCCACGTGGCTGTGCCACCGTAGCCACTTTTGTGTTTTCTTGAACCGTTTCCGGCGAAAGGCTCGTAGGGTATGTAATTCGAAATGCTAAAACCATGCTCATATGTTGCAGTAGGGTCTATAGATGCACACGAAGGTTTCAGATTTTTCGGGTGCCACGTGGCTGTGCCACCGTAGCCACTTTCGTGTTTTCTTAGATCGTTTCCGGCAAAAGGCTCGTAGGGAATGTAATTCGAAATGCTAAAACCGTGCTCATATCTTGGAGTAGGGACTATAGATGCGCACAAAGGTTTCGGATTTTTCGGGTGCCACGTGGCTGTGCCACCGTAGCCACTTTTGTGTTTTCTTAGACCGTTTCCGGCAAAAGGCTCGTAGGATATGTAATTCGAAACGCTAAAACCATGCTCAAATGTTTCAGTGGGGTCTGTACATGTGCACGAAGGTTTCAGATTTTTCTGCTGCCTAGTGGCTGTGCTGTTGCCACTTTCATGTTTTCTTAGACTGTTTCCGGCGAAAGGCTCCTAGGGTATGTAATTCGAAATGCTAAAACCATGCTCAAATGTTTCAGTGGGGTCTGTAGATGTGCACGAAGGTTTCAGATTTTTCAGCTGCCTAGTGGCTGTGCTGTTGCCACTTTCATGTTTTCTTAGACCGTTTCCGGCGAAAGGCTCCTAGGGTATGTAATTCGAAATCCTAAAACCATGCTGAAATGTTGCAGTAGGGTCTGTAGATGCACACAAAGGTTTTGGATTTTTGGGGTGCCACGTGGCTGTGCTACCGTTGCCTCTTTCATGTTCTCTTAGACCATTTCTGGCGAAAGGCTCCTACAGTATGTATTTCGAAATGGTAAAACCATGCTCAAATGTTGCAGTAGGGTCTGTAGATGTGCACAAAGATTTCGGATTTTTCAGGTGCCACGTGGCTGTGCCACCATTGCCACTTTCGTGTTTTCTTAGACTGTTTCCGGCGAAAGGCTCCTAGAGTATGTAATTCGAACTGCTAAAACCATGCTGAGATGTTGCAGTAGGGTCTGTAGATGCGTACAAAGGTTTCCGATTTTTTGGGTGCTAAGTGGCTGTGCCACCATTGCCACTTTTGTGTTTTCTTAGACCGTTTCCAGTGAAAGGCTCCTAGGGTATGTAATTCGAAACGCTAAAACCATGCTCAAATGTTGCAGTGGGGTCTGTAGATGCGCACGAAGGTTTCAGATTTTTCAGATGCCACGTGGCGGTGCCACCGTTTTTCTTTCGTGTTTTCTTAGATCATTTCCGGCGAAAAGCTCCCAGAGTATGTAATTTGAAATGCTAAAACTATGCTCAAAAGTTGCAGTAGGGTCTGTAGATGTGCACGAAGGTTTCGGATTTTTGGGGTGCCACCATTGCCACTTTCATGTTTTCTTAGACTGTTTCCGGCGAAAGGCTCCTAGGGTATGTAATTCGAAATGCTAAAACCATGCTCAAATGTTTCAGTGGGGTCTGTAGATGTGCACGAAGGTTTCAGATTTTTCAGCTGCCTAGTGGCTGTGCTGTTGCCACTTTCATGTTTTCTTAGACTGTTTCCGGCGAAAGGCTCCTAGGGTATGTAATTCGAAATCCTAAAACCATGCTGAAATGTTGCAGTAGGGTCTGTAGATGCACACAAAGGTTTTGGATTTTTGGAGTGCCACGTGGCTGTGCTACCGTTGCCTCTTTCATGTTCTCTTAGACCATTTCTGGCGAAAGGCTCCTACAGTATGTATTTCGAAATGGTAAAACCATGCTCAAATGTTGCAGTAGGGTCTGTAGATGTGCACAAAGATTTCGGATTTTTCAGGTGCCACGTGGCTGTGCCACCATTGCCACTTTCGTGTTTTCTTAGACTGTTTCCGGCGAAAGGCTCCTAGAGTATGTAATTCGAACTGCTAAAACCATGCTGAGATGTTGCAGTAGGGTCTGTAGATGCGTACAAAGGTTTCCGATTTTTTGGGTGCTAAGTGGCTGTGCCACCATTGCCACTTTTGTGTTTTCTTAGACCGTTTCCGGTGAAAGGCTCCTAGGGTATGTAATTCGAAACGCTAAAACCATGCTCAAATGTTGCAGTGGGGTCTGTAGATGCGCACGAAGGTTTCAGATTTTTCAGATGCCACGTGGCGGTGCCACCGTTTTTCTTTCGTGTTTTCTTAGATCATTTCTGGCGAAAAGCTCCCAGAGTATGTAATTTGAAATGCTAAAACTATGCTCAAAAGTTGCAGTAGGGTCTGTAGATGTGCACGAAGGTTTCGGATTTTTGGGGTGCCACCATTGCCACTTTCATGTTTTCTTAGACCGTTTCCGGCGAAATGCTCCCAGGGTACATGTATGTAATTCAAAACGCTAAAACCATGCCCAAATGTTGCAGTGGAGTCTGTAGGTGCGCACGAAGCTGTGTCACCTGTGCCACTCAATATGATTTTAGTGTGTCATATAATACATTTCATCTTTGTATCAAGCATTCATACAAAGTCAAGGATGCAAATGCGGGGATACACTATAGTGTTCTTTGCACACAAGTGACACCATCTGGTATCAATTTGTTTCTGTCTTTTCCCCAGAGAAAATATTTTGCTCTTAAAATTGAAACTAAATATAACAAAATTCTTCATCGATCTGCTTTTATTTCAACTGAGAACAAAACATAAAACAAATTGATTACTGTCACACCATTTCACTCACACCATTATGGTAATGGCTCCTTATGTAGGTTTTAATATTTGATAGTCATTGCCTCTTATTCCATTTGTAAGAATTTATTCACACATTGTTCACCGTTGTCCTTTTTGCAAATGAAAGGATTATTCATGGAGGGAAACAATAATTACAGACCAGACACAAGTGGTTAATAACCAGAGTTCATTTGCCATTTAATTTCTAAAAAAATATGAAAATTTATGTTAGTTGGGAAAAAGTCTTGACAGGTACAGAAAAAATGGCATTTAGGCCTTTAAGGCATTGAAAAAGTATGGAAATTAGTGGGGTTTTTTAGCTTAACTTGACAAAGTCAAGATAAGCTTTTGCCATCACTCGTGCGGAAGTCTGTTCACATTTTCCTTTAGCACAGGGTACACTCCGTAGTTCTTGTCCGATCATCACAAAGTTTCATATGCAGGTTTGAGATCATGTCTTGATGAGAACGTCCCCTTTTGGTCGCGATCGGTCAACTTAAGATGGCTGCCGAGCCCAAAACCTGTAAACCTTTAGCACAGGTGGTATTTATGAAGGGATGTCATTGTAACTTGGTAGGATGACTCTGTATAATGTCAAGATGAGAATGTCCCCTTTTAGTCATGATCTGTCAACTGTGACACCTGCCCGAAACCCGAAAATTTTTAGCACAGTCAACAGGTCGTATTTAATATGGAGGAATTTCATTGTAACTTAGTAGGATGACACCGTATAATGCCTTGATGAGAATTTCCCCATTTGGTCATGATCTGTCAACCGTAATGGCTGCCCCAACCCAAAACACGAAAACTTGTAGCACAGTCTACAAGGTGTATTTATGAAGGGATTTCATTGTAACTTGGTAGGATGACTCCAGATAATGTCTAGATGAGAGCGTACCCTTTTAGTCATGATCATTCAAACATATTGACTGCCCGAGCCCAAAATCCTAAAACCTTTAGCAAAGACTATGAGTTGTATTTATGAAGGGATTTCATTGTAACTTGGTAATGGCTGCACAGGCCCAAAGCTCGAAAACCTCGAGCACAGTCTACAGGCCATATTTATAAAGGGATTTCATTGTTACTTGGTACGATGACTCTGTATAATGTCTAGATGTGAATGTCCCCTTTCGGTTGCGATTGGTCGACCACGACTGTGACTGAAGCCCAAAAACCTTTAGCAGTCTACAGGTCGTATTTATGAAGGGATTCATTGTAACTTGGTACGGTGACTCAGTATATAATTTCTAGATGAGAATGTCCCATTTTGGCCATGATCGGTCAACCATGATGGCCACACAGGCCTGTGACCTAGATTTGTTTAGCACAGTCTACAGTTCATATTTATGAAATGATTTCATTATGACATGGAAGGATAACACGATATGATGTCCAGATGAGACTTTCCTATTTTGGTCACGATCAGTTAGACTTTGCCGCCACCGGTCACGCGACCTGGATTCATTTAGTACTGTCTACAGGTTATTTTTATAAAGGGATTTAATTGTAACTTGATAGGATAACTTGGTATGATATCTAGTTGTGTCTGTCCTATTTTGGTCATGATCAGTCAACCATGACTGCCAAGCAGTCATGTGACCAAGATTCCTTTAGCAAAGTCTATGAGTTATATTTATGAAGGGATTTCATTGTAACTTGATAGGATGACTAGTTTTAGAATAATTTTTTTTAACTTCGTAAGTTTGTTTGACATACATTAACTGTGAGGGCCACATTTACCCACCCCTCACTTCTTTAGTACCTCAAATTATTTTTATTTAAAACATAGCATACAGGGAACAGAAATTAACATATTCTCAGTTATCACAATTCTTTCGTATTTCATAATCCTTTCATTAACATTGAACATTATCCTTTTCATCAAACAAAACAAACAGTCAAGTTTAGCTACAGTGTCATTGACACTTTCATTTTTAAAACTTGGGATCATTTTAAATGAAAAAAACACTATTAAAACTACTGATAATTTAATAGTTCTGTTAAGGGAGCATGGTGGCTCAGTGGTAATGGCACTGAACTTCAAACCAAAAGATGCATGGTTTAATCCTCACCAGGGGTAACTGCATTGTGTTCTTGGTCAAGGCACTTAATCCCAATTGCCCACCTGGGGATACATTGGCACTTTGTACTAAGGCATGCTGCACGTCGATGGTGCACTTGCCTTTACCCATTGCCAACCCTTCTTGTGTGGAGTTAGTATATTGTGGAGGTTGACAGCTGCTTGCCTCTCTTCAGTAACTCTCAAGGTACTCCAGCTTCCTCCACCTGTAAAACTGTCCAACACGAGGTGACCCTGGCTGTCAAAAGTGTCATTGAACCCCAATAAATAAATAAATAAATCTGTCTATTCAAACAAAAACAAAAAATTGCAAAAATTAAGATGAATGTCAGAAAATTGTACAGTTAACAATAGAATATGGCTGAGGTGTTGGGGTGTTAAAGAATTGAAGACAGATAAACAATCAGTTGATAAAACAACACATGCCACTCATCACAGCTCATATGATTTCCTGAATTATTTAGTTCTGTCAAATGCAAATATAGAAAACGCATGTTTTGGCATTAGTCATAAAACAATACACATGCCACTCATCACAGGTCGTATGATTTCCTGAATTATTTAGTTCTATTTAGTGTCAAATGCAAATATAGAACACACATGTTTTGGCATTAGTAAAAACAGACCTGTTTTATTGTTTGCATTTTAAACTCACAACTTTTTAAGAAAAAGATGAGGGAATTTGTATATTTTGAAAAGCAGACAAAATAAAATGTACAGCTTTGGATTATTGATGATGAAAACCAGTAAGAAACTGTGTGAATAGTAATGACTTTCTTGTAAATTATTGCACTTTAGAGTGATTCTTTATATAGATTATTTTTCAGACTCCATATGATGGATACTGCACATAACATACCAGCCACGAGTTCATTTAGTGATCTCAGTTTGTGATCCAGCACAAGCAACACAACAGTCCTAATGGCAGAAACCACAGGCCACCCAAAAAGCATGTTAAACCAGATGAAGGCCCATCTACTCTGATCATTCAGGAAAAGCGGCCAGCCTATAAAGTCATCCGCATACGACTTTATAGGCTGGCCGCTTTTCCTGAATGACCAGAGTAGATGGGTCTTCATCTGGTTTAACATGCTTTTTGGGCGGCCTGTGGTTTCTGCCATTAGGACTGTATTATACAGGTACTTAACTCCAATCTGGAAGTGCCCAATACTGTGAAACAGAGATGTAAACATGAAGTAGAGCATGTGAAATAGAATGGACATACACACTCCAAACGCTCATACCACCTGGCTTAAACAAAAAGTGTTTTTTGTCACTTTTTAATGCATATATAGTCTACCAAAACTTCCAAGAAACAACTGCAAAGCCCTATCGGTCAAAAGTACAGCAAAAGTGTAGAAAATTCTCTAGGCCCCTAAGGATTAATAATGTAAAAACTCCCATCCCTCTTCACTCGCAAATATTTGGCTACTTGTTAAAGTTTGTTTCAGTAAGTGAGTATTTTGTTAATTTCTTATCAACCTACCTTACAATTGTTTTCTACAGGCTTGCACTACAGTGGAAGCTCCTAACTCGGAAAATATAATCTCTATTTTGATCTTTCCCCAAGAGATTTGGGAAAGAAAAGTGGTGCAAAAGAACCAAGAAAAAATAAGCCAAAACTGGGTCGAGCGCCATAGGTGCACACGCAGTAGGTGACGCTCTTCACTTAGTACAATTCCACGACTTCCGGAACCAGTGCGCAAGGCAGTCACCAATGAATCAATCTTTTTTCATCCAGTCATGTGGCAGGATGTCCATTTTTTGCATTCAGAAACAGTGATAATTCAACTCGTTGATAATGGTTTCCTGTGACTGGAATTATGGATCTGAGGATCGTATAATAACAGGACTGTGTTTTATATATTCTCGTTATTATTTTCAACCACATTTTCATTGTATTTTATATATTTTCCGTGTCACGCGTGATTTTCGCGTACTGTCTGGTTCGGACATAAAATTTTTTGGTTGATAAATTTCATTATTATTATTGGAGTTAGGTGTCAATGGGGGACTGTATGAACAGGATTTCTCCACTCTGTTGAGGGCAGAATTTCTGTTTTTTGGGTCCCTGTCGGCCATCTGGGTTCAGTTGTGTTCCCGCCGGTACTTTTTCTGCCACCTTTCTCTTGTAGTTGGGGGTGTTCTTCTACTTTCTATATCTGTTGAGTTCACCTTTTTTTTTCTTCTGCTCTCACCTCAGTTATGCCCAGAACGGTTCCTTTAGGGCAATGCCTTTTGCCCTCGCTTATGATGTGGCCGTTCCTCCCACACCTGCGGGGAGGTGGGGGGAACGCTGTCATTTTGGGGCCTCCCAACACGACCACATCTGGTGAGAGTTATACCCCCTCCATGGGGGATGTGCAGTTTTTAACCGTGGTGGATACTGTGGGAGCTGCTGAGTTGTCTGCTGAAGAGATGCCTGGTTCCGGGACTATGGTCCCTCTCCAGGCGCCATCTGAGGCTGTCACTCGGGTTGTGACTCCTCCTTTGGAGGCCAAGCTCGGTTGCTCTCTCCCCTTTTCCACCAGTTTCAACTGCTCCCATCATATCTGCTGCTACTGCTGTTCCATCTGCAATGTCATCAGTCACCGTTTCAGCCGGCCTCGGTGTCTGGTTGTGTGCATGTGGGGTATCGGCCTCAGCCTTCTCTGACTTCAACTCGGCGAAGTCGGAAGTGGCTGCCGACCGAACCCCCTGCTGTGGCCTCTCCGCCGTTGAACACAGGAGTTTTATCCCCGCTGTGGTCTGCAGAGATGTCTGGTAGTGTAGACGTGGGGTATCGGCCTCAGCAGTGGCTGCTGACCGAACCCCCTGCTGTGGCCTCTCAGCTGTTGAGCACAGCAGTTTTATCATTCGGGGCCACCATGAGCTCCGTGGCATTTCCGTCCATGTACTCTGGTCCCATGGCCAGTTTTGCAGGACCAACACCTTTTGTGCAGCCTGGACCTTCTGTCCCTCAGAGGTCTGCGGCGACTCTCCTGAGTTTCCGCTCTGTAGATCCTTGGGGTATGTCATACCCTATACCCTATACACATCTGTCTTCAGATGTTTCGGCTGCAACCCATCGCCACACGTCGGGTGTATTTGAGGATTGTGACCCTTCTCTGGTTAAAAGGGTCAGGAGTGAAGCCACTTTGCCGGTTCGTTCCCATGTCGAACCGGCCGACATGTTCAGTGAGCTTAGGGAGGCCCTCTCCTTGCTCACTCAGGTTCTGTCCAAGAGCCTTTCCATTGCTTCCAGCGAGGCTACAAGTGGTTTCCAGGCACCCCCTGTGGCGCCGCCTCCCGGGATTGTAAACAGGTCGCTTTCTGATCCCCCCCTGGTGTGCCTACACCATGGGAGGCGTCGGCTGGTTTCCCATGATGGGCTATGTGTCTTCCGACTCAGGGGATGAGTCCAACATACCTAACAGTCTTCTGACTTGGGGACAGCTCTTGACTTTGTGTTCGAGTTCCTTCCAGATCTCAAACCGTCAAACCATCGGTCACGTGCCTACAGCCTGTGGAGCAACCTGCTTCTGGGTGCCTTTGACCGTGCCTGTCGGTACAGGTGGTTGAAGCGTTTACAGCTTTGAACTCTAAGCTGAGTTCCAAGGCTATGAAGACGTCGTTCTTCACCAGGGTTGACACTTTTTTGCCTCCGGCACGTTATCGTCCCCATGATTCTGCCAATCCGTCAGTCTGCCTGACTTTGACGGTCTTGGATCAGGACTCCACCTCCCAAGTTGGCCGTTATTCATATGGAGACTCTGGAGTCCGTGTTGGGCTTATCGAGAGAGATGCTGGACATGCTTTCTCTCTCAGATCACGTCGTCTCTGCTTTGCTGCTTATCTGCTCCCAGATAAGTTTGATGACGTACAGGCTCTTTTGTGTGTACTGTCCAAGGCGCTCATGCATCTTACACGCATGCCTGTAAACGGCTAACTTGGAATTAGTTCGCAGGGACGCTGTTCTGGACACAAGCCTTCGGCCCCAACCTGGATCCTTGGGCCTTCACATCTGTTAGCCTTACATCTGGATCCTTGGGCCTTCACATCTGTTAGCTTTACATCGCACACAGTCCAGGGTGACTACTTCAGCATATCTAGACGATATCCTCCAGAGGCATTCCAATGCTGCCTTTCTGGAGTCGGATGTCGACACACTGTTGAGCCTGTTCACATCACTAGGGTTCAGAGTCAACGAGGAGAAGTCGGACCTGGTCCCTTCTCCGTCATTTTGTCATCTAGGGATGGGCTTCTGTACTCAGCTGAATACGGTGGCGGTTTCCTGGGCAAGGGCTGTGATTCTCTCAGCTTTTGCCCCGACTCTGTCCCAGTCCACGCCCGCGACAGCTCGGAGTCTCCCCAGCTGCTCAGTCTCTGCGGTTCGGTGACGGATCTCATTCCTCTAGGTCGGCTGCATGTCAGACCTCTCCAACACTTTCTGCTCAGTCGTTGAAGGTCCGAATGTCGATCCTCTGGATCTGGTTCTTCAGTTACCGGAGTCTCTTCCTCGTCACCTTCTCCCCTGACGGATATTCAGTGGATTATGCAGGGAGTTCCGTTGGACTTCCCCACATCCGATCGTGTTCTGACGGCAGTCGCCAGCGATCTTGGATGGGGTGTGACGTTGGATCCTCTAGGTCTTTCCCTTCACTGGTCATGGGACCAGGATCAAGCAGCTCTTCACGTCAACCAGAAGGAGCTTCTTGCTCTTCTTCTGAGTTTCCGGCAGTGGATCCCCCACCTTTTGAATCACCAGGTCCTTCTGTTGTCCAACAATTCGACAGTCGTCGCTTACATTCGGAACCAGGGCGGCACACACTGTGTTCCCATGTATGCATTGGCTCAGGATCTTCTACTGCTCGCTCAGGATGTCAACGCCGGAGTGGTGGTTTGTCACATTCCTGGTCATCTGAACGTCCTCGCCGACTCCCTGTCCCGACGGGGCAGGTTCAATTTCACCGAGTGGATGCTCCACAGGGCGGTGTTCCAGTCGTTTTGTGATCTCTGCGGTCATCCCCACATCGATCTCTTTGCGACTCGTTGGAACCATCAGGTGGACACTTTCGTGTCTCTGTGTCCAGATCCTCTGGCTTTCGCCGTGGATGCTCTGTCACTCGATTGGAATGGTCTTGCCAGCTACGGCTTCCTGTCGGTTCCGATTCTACCTCAGGTTCTGACCAAGATACAAACCTGCAGTTGTCAAATCATTTTGATCGCTCCGCTGTCGCCTCAGTGGGGGTGGATCGATCGGCTCCACTCTCTGTTGGCGGCAGTTCCGGCACATCTCCCTCTACGTCTCAACCTTCTTTGTCAAGGTCACCGGAGGAGGTTTCACCTTGACCTGACTTCATTGTACATTCAGGCATATCTTTTGTCAGGTCCTGGCTCCTCCGTAGAGGTTTTTCGAGACAAGCAGTGAAGTGCTTTTCTTCTTCAAGGAGGCACTCCATTAGTTTAGCCTATGCGGCTAAGTGGAAGGTCTTCTGTCGATGGTGTGCGGATCACTTTGTTGATTATGCCAATCCTTCGATCACACAGATTGCGGATTTTCTGGTATATCTGTTTGATTCTTGTGGTATCCAGCCTGTTACCATCAAAGGGTATAGGTCCATGCTTTCGGAGACCTTTTCGTATGTGGGACAGAGTCATATCGGCACTAATCCATACCTCTCCAAGCTTGTTCGGCACTTTTCCTTGAAAAGGCCTAGGACTTTGCAGCTTCCCCAAGATGGAATCTTTCTTGGGGGCTGTTTTGCTTGGGGTGGGGGGGGGGGGGGGGTGGGGGGGAGGGGGGGGGGCACCGTTCAAACCTTTATCCCAGGTGGATATGCATTTTCTTACATACAAGACGGCTTTTTCTGATGGCTTTTTCCTCAGCCAGACGAGCTTCACGCCCTCTCGGTTGACCTGGCCTTTTTCAGGAGCTCTCCCAACAGTGTTACATTTACCACTGATTGCTCTTTTCTGGCCAACAATCAGATACCAGAAACTACTCTGCCTCCTATCTGTATCAGGGCTCTTCCTTCTGTTGAGGGTAATCGCCCTTTGCTCCATCCGGTTTGTGCAATTTGCATTTATCTCAATCGGACGCTGTTCATTTGGAAGGGTAGGAAATGATTTTTTCTGTCTCTTATTCCTGGTCGACAGAAGATCTCTCCTCAGTCCATTTCTCGATGGATTTGTCTTGCTATTCGTCCAGCGACTGGCGATTGTATTACCAATTGTATTTCTGCCCATGAGGTGCTTGCATTGTCTACCTCTTGGGCTTATACTAACTCCGTCATATTGTCGGATGTTATGCTGGCAGTCTACTGGAGAAATGCTACTTTCTACACTTATCTGCGACGGTTGCAGGAGCAGGCAGAGGACCTTTGTACTACGGGCTCTCCTTCTTCTTCTCAGGCTGTTGTCTACCCCAGCCATTCGGCTTCTTACAAGGTCAGTTCCAGCTCTATGCTGTTACTGCCCTTTCTGTGTGTCACACAGAAACAATCTCTCATTGTCTTTTACTAATGTTTGTGATGCTATGGTTTGATAGGCCTGGGGACCTCTTCCTCTGTCCATGGTTCCAGTGCAGTTGGGTCATGTGGGGGTTGGTTATGTGATTCCCTCCATCCTATTGTCTATTCAGCCTGTAGTAAACAAGTGTAAAGTAGGTTGATAAGAAATTAAAATTTTATAGTAAATTTCCTTTCTTATTATACCTACCGCAATTGTTTACATGGATGCCCTCCCGTCTTCTTATTCGGGTAAGAATCCTTCCTCCCCGATGATCACATAACTCATCCCGAATTGGGCGAACTGTCGTTTTGTTTGCCCAAAGGTTACCTAAATTTTTTAAAGGCGAGCCATTTTCCCGTTCGCCCAAATTAAAACATGTAAACCAAATAAATAAGAGTGATGCCGAAAAATCATGCTCAGATCATTGCGATTTTATTTCATCATCGGAAATTCCGAATTCATTCTGTCATAGTTGATTCTATGCACTGAGCTAAATTTATTTATAGACCAGTGATTCTGTGTTTGCCTTGCGGATGTTAAAAATAACTGTGCAGCGATCGTGTGCAATCGTCTTCAGTGCCATGCTCGATGTTGACCTTTCATTTTCGCAATAAATTTCCAATGTCAAACTAATGTTTTAGCATTTTCTAATAAAAGAATATAAGTATAGTTCCACTTGCGAAAAACACTTTAAAATATTTTACTATTTTTATAAATATTATCGCAAAAGTGGCACAAAAATCACATGAATATTATGTTAATTAGCCGGAACAAACGTGGTTACATGTGTACTTTCGAAATAGTGAGAGTAGTGCTCCGCGTTTCAGCATTCTGTTGAATGAATGACAGTATAAGTGTAAAACATGCAATTTTTTGTGCATAAAATACTTACATACAAACCATGTTAAGTAAATTAAAAGTGAAACAAACAACCGTGTCTGTGGACGTGAAGACATCAGATAACCTAGGCTTCCTTCATGTTACATTTATCGTAAAATTATGTAGTTCATCTTTATTTGGTTGGCATTATTAGTATGTCGATGAAAAGGGTTACCTTATATGAAATGGGTTACTTAAAAAAATTCAAGGTAACCCGTTAAATGGGTTACCTTAAATTTAAATTTGGGAAGGCCTGTAACTCCTATGTTAGCGGACTCAAAAGAATGATTCATTGGTGACTGCCTTGCACACTGGTTCCGGAAGTCGTGGAATTGTACTAAGTGAAGAGTGTCCCCTACTGGGTGTGCGCCTATGGTGCTCGACCAAGTTTTGGCTTATTTTTTCTTGGTGCTTTTGCACCACTTTTCTTTTCCAAATCACTTGGGAAAGAGTTAGGGTCTTCCACTGTAGTGCAAGCCTGTAGTAAACAATTGCGGTAGGTATAATAAGAAAGGAAATTTACTATAAAATTTTAATTTTCGTCTTGAAGTTCAAAAATAAAGTTGTGAATTTAAATTTATTTATTGCTTCATCGTGATCTTCGGTGTATTTTCTCATTATGAAGGATTCAAAATTAAATGTTTTGGCAGGAATGCTAGATATGTTAGTGGGGACTGACTTTCATTCCTTTCTGTTTTTGCCACTGTGTACCTTACAGCAAAATCCTGATCACTGAAATTCCCTGAATGGTTTGATTTTTTGGTATTTCTTTCATACTGTATTATATTTAACTTTCTTCTTCAACATGTTAATTTTTATCTTTGTTGGAAAAGGATCTTAAAGAATTTTTGAAGATAGGTGAGCAAAGGTCACATAAACATCACTCTAAAAATCATAAAAGTAAACATAAGAGTAGTCCAGATAGATCTTGGAAGGAACCCAGAATTGATGAAATCTACCCAAAAGACCAGATTATTTACACAGAGGAGTTTAGTGATGGAATGTCAAATACTTTAAGTGTTAGAAGCGAACTTGAAAAGAAAGCACCAAGACAAAAGTCCTTGAAGAAAAAAGAGGACTGGAAACAAAGAAATGCTACCATTGATGATAACAATAGTTCTAATTATGGCGAGAATGAGGTTATATCCAGCAGGTTTGGATAATAGTGTATTTTTCCTATCCACAAAAACACATTAATGTCTTTCACTTTGAACCCATAAAGTTTGAATTATGACTTTGACAACTTCTTCTACCTTGAAATGGGTGTCCTTACAAGCATCCTTGAGTTACCCTTTCTGACAATAGTTAACATACTCGGACAGTGGTTTCTGACTTCAAGACTTGCAGGCAGCCAAGTCTTGACCACCACAAGACTTGTAATATGGTAGACTTGGACTTGGAAACTTGCTTAACCATTTAATGGGTAATCTAGAAATACTCGATACACTCACTGATGAACTGCTGGCCCAACTACTTTTATATACTTCATTGGAAATTTTGACAAAATGTGTTTAATTTTTTTCCCAACTGCAGCAGCTGACTGCAGGCCATATTTCAGGACATCTCCAAGCTGCAACCATTCAACAGTGCATAATACAGTAGATGCTTAAATAGTTTTTGTTATGCCCTGCCCAAACAGAATTGGGTGGGGAATATAGAAATGGGTGCATGCATGCATCCCTCTGTCCCTCCAAGTAACCATTCTCACGTTTTGTGAATGTGATAACTTCAACAATTTTCACAGATTTTCATGAATCACGCTGTAAGCATACATTGTGAGAAGGTCCGGCTCTACTTTGACATATTTTGTTGATTTTTATTGGAGTTATGCTTTTTTGTTGAAAATTTGGTGTGTCTGATAATGACTTTATGAATGGGATAACTTAAACAAATGTAATCAGATTTTTCATGAAACTTATCACTTTGATAGGCATACATTGTGAGAAGAACTTGCTGAAGTGAAATATTCACCTAATTTTGTGTATTTTTGTAGGAGTTTTGCCACTTGCCATTGCAAATTCTGTGTTTATCTAATATTGACTATGAATGCGATAACTTTAACAAATATATCTGGATTTTCATGAAACTTACTATAGGCGTATATAGTGAGAACATCTCTCTCTGTTACGATATTTTTCCAAAACTACAATACTATACTACTCAAAGTTTGCTAAGCACCGAATATTTGACACATCAGGCAGGCAGACTTTTCGTGACAGTCATGGAATGCACGTACCCCTTGATTTTCATAATGTTTTCGTATTCTGTCTACATGTACATGACATGTGTAGGGTATTCAATCTTCATTTCAACACAAACCCGTGTGATTTAATGATTGAATATGGTAAATGCAAATGTAAGAAGACATTTGGCTGAAGCAGAAATGTGGTGGGCTGTAGGGATGGTGGAGCAAGGGACTACCCATCGTCAGGTTAGTGAAACCCTTGGTGTGCACCATATGGGGATCACCAGAGCCTGGGCAAGATTTCAGCAGTATGGCACACCAGTAAGATGGCATGGTGGTGGCAGAGACAGGGCAACATAAGCAGCTGAAGACTGGTTTTTGATCATTCAGGCCCGTAGGAACTGCTTTGCCACAGCAACCCAGCAGTGACCTTCAGAATGCATCCGGAGTAAATTTTTCGACGCAGACTATCCGGTCAAGATTGCATGAAGGTGGTCTCCGATCGAGAAGACCATGTATTCACTTTCCGCTGTCCCAGAACCACCGCCAGGCATGATATGAATGGTCTATGGACCATGTTGGATGGACCAGAGAAGATTGGTGACCTGTCCTTTTTACAGATGAGTCAAGGTACTGCCTAGACCACACAGATAGGTGTTCTAGGGTATGGAGAAGACCTGAAGAGCGATTCCATGCAGCCAAAATTGCTGAGCATGACTGCTATGGTGGAGGGTCAATCATGGTCTGGGGCGGCATCAGCTGGGATGGACGTACAGAGCTCTGTGTCCTTGAACATGGTACATTGACTGCACAATGGTATATTGATGTGATCCTGGATGTCCACGTCAGATTGTATGCAGGTGCAGTGGGTGGTAGATTCATTCTGATGGACAATAATGCCCATCCTCATGTTGTCCATGCTGTCAGGGAGTACCGACAGAGGGAGGGATTGAGCGTATGGACTGGCCAGCAAGATCCCCTGACCTCAATCCAATCGAACATGTCTGGAATGAGTTGCAGCTTGCAATTTTAGCCCATCCAGTCCAGCCAAGACATGTCCAGGAGCTTGGTGCCATGCTGGTCCAAGAATGGAACAACATCCCACAAAGGACCACCAGGAACCTGATTGGGAGCATGACAAGGCGTTGTCAAGCTGTAATTAACAGTAATGGGCCTCATACTCGATATTGAAGGCATAACAGTTCGCTCTGTCAACTTTGTGGCATATTGAAAAATTTCCTGTTTTACCAATAATATCCATTTTCCATGGTTATCGAATTCAAAAGCTAAAAAATAATGTCAAACACAAATAAAATCTTAATTTCTGTACTTAAATCATTAAAGATATAATTAAATAAAAAATATATACACTTTTCATTACAATATTTCAACGAAAACGTAAAACAGGTAGTTGGATGTACTTGGTGCTTAGCAAACTTTGAGTAGTATATTTCTACATGTGGAACCTGGAATTATTGCTTCCACTGAGAGAACGTAAGATTTTTACCAGTGGAAACTTTGTTTCTAATTTCTATTGTTAGAATATGAGATACAAGCACATTAGACAATAAGTAGTTTTTTCAACTGCTATTTCATTTTTTTTTTTATTGCCTTTAAGAAAAAATTCAAGAATTCAAGTTCCTCTCATGACATATGTATATTCCATGCATGTGTGATATTGATATAATTCCTGAAGAAGACTATCCCATAATACAAGATTAATGCCTATTGTTCTCTTAAACTCCAAGTCTAACTCCGCCAACTGTTTATATATTGGCTAATGGTAGAAATATGAGAAGGTTGGCTAAGTGTGAGTACACTGCTGCACAAGACTCTCGCCACAGTTCTTGATAGCCATGGAAAAGTAGTTGAATATAACTATTTTTTCAGTATGTGTTCATTTGGTAGTTCATCCGTTTGTGTGTGAATGTGACCCCAGTTTGATTGTGGACCATATTACACATACTGTTTGACCTTTTTTGTGTGTATATCATTGTCTTATGAACCCAAACCTTGTCTCAGTGACCCATTGTACATTCTTGACGTAGTACCAAATTCCTATCCATGTGATATTTGGGTTTGTATTTGATAAAGGGCTGTGAAATAATGGGGTGCATGTGACTGGTTTTCATTTATATTGCTGAACTTTTTGGGGTCCTGTACTGTTCATAAACATTATCCCATTCTCATTTTATATGCAACATTTTACTTTATAAAGTATTCCTAATATAATTTGATCAAATTCATTGTTTTGTAGACGAAATTCCAAGTCTCCTATGTATCAGAAAAGAAGCAGTACTATCCCTGATATAGATTATCAAAGATCTCCTGACAGTTTTAATTATGAAAACTATCTTGATGATGGTATTTGTAGCAAAGAATATAACAGACACTCTTATGTACCAAGTCCAGCATATTCTCCAGAGAACAGGCGGTAAAAACTTCTTTTTCTGTCTTAATTACTTTTCCTATATACTTCAAGCATGTTGGTTTGTCCTGGTGGTTCCAAGATGGTTAGGAATATGACTATGATAATGAAGTACAGGCTCATCTAAAGAAAAAAAAGAGTTGGTTTCCAGATAATTGGATCTTTCTGGAAGCCATGTGAATATTGTTAAGTAGGATTAAATCAGTTCACAATGCTTTTACTTGTTTGTAATTTTAGAACTTGTGGTGAAATGTATTATGAAATGGCATATCCACATTTGTGTACTTTGAACCATCCTACCATCCATCATCATCCAATACTTTCCTTATTTAAAATCTTGAAACCTGGTAATGATGTTGAGACACACAGTAAATGTTCCAAGATACTTTTATGTACCGAAAATGAAGTAAACCAGGGTCACCAGCAATGGTACTTGATTGTTCTGTAAGAAAAAAGACTCTTTAACTTCTTATTTTTAGCTTAACTTGACAAAGTCAAGATAAGCTATTGCCATCACGTGTGCGGAAGTCGGTTAGTCTGTGAGTCTGTGATGAGTCTATGAGTCTGTTCACATTTTCCTTTAGCACAGGCTAGACCCCGTAGATCTTGTCCGATCATCACAAAATTTCAAATGCAGGTTTTGGGGTCATGTCTAGATGAGAACATCCCCTTTTGGTTGTGATAGATCAACCGTGATGACTGCCCGACCCCAAAACCCCAAACCTTTAGCACAGTTTACAGGTCGTATTTATAAAGGGATTTCTTTGTAACTTGGTAGGGTGCCTCTGTATAACATCTAGATGAGAACGTCCCCTTTTGGTCATAATCTGTCAACCGTGACGGCTGCCCAAGTCTGAAACCCAAAAACTTTTAGCACAGTCTGCAGGTCATATTTAATATGGAGGAATTTTATTGTAACTTGGTAGGATAACTCCGTATGATGATGTCTAGATGAGAACTTCCTCATTTGGTCGCAATCTGTCAAGCGTGACAACTGCCCGGACCCAAAACCCAAAAACCTTTAGCACAGTCTACAGGTCATATTTATGGAGGGAATTCATTGTAGCTTTACTTCATATAATGTCTAGATGAGAAAGTCCCGGGACCTTTTGGTCGCGATTGGTCAGCTGTGATGGCTACAGGGGCCTGAAGCCCAAAAACCTTTAGCACAGTCTACAGGTCATATTTGTGGAGGGATTTCATTGTAACTTGGTAGGATGACTCAAATTAATGTCTAGATGAGAACGTCCCCTTTTGGTCGCGATCATTATGCTGCGATGGCTGCCCAAGCCCAAAACCCGAAAACCTTTAGCATAGTCTATAGGTTGTATCTATGGAGGGATTTCATTGTAACTTGGTAGGTTGACTCCATATAATGTCTAGATGATAATGTCTGCTATTGGTCGTGATTGGTCAACTGTGACAGCATCAGGGGCCCAAAAACCTTTAGCACAGTCTACAGGTCATATTTATGAAGGGATTTCATTGTAATGTGGTAGGATGACTCCAGATAATGCCCAGATGAGAACATCCCCTTTTGGTCACGATCATTCAACCATGATGGCTACCTGAGCCCAAAACCCGAAAAACTTTTGCGCAAACTACAGGTCATATTTATGTAACTTAGTAGGATGACTCAGTATAATGTCTAGATGAGGACGTCCCCTTTTGGTTGTGATCGGTCAGCCGTGATGGCTTCACAGGCCCGAAGCCCTAAAACCTTTAACACAGTCTATAGGCCATATTTATGAAAGGATTTCATTGTAACTTGATAGGATGACTCGTTTTGGAATAAATTAACTGTGAGGGCCACATACCTTAACTGTGAGGGCCACATTCACCCACCCCTCAGTTCTTTAGTACAGTTTACACCTCATATTATTTTTATTGAAAACAGAGCATACAGGGAACAGAAATTAACATATTCCCAATTATCACAATTCTTGTCTTATTTCATAATCCTTTCATAAACATTGAACATTATCCTTTTCATCAAACTCAACACACAGACAAGTTAAGCTACAGTGTCATTGACACTTCCATTTAAAAATGCTGAATATTTACAATATTTGTAAATGCACACATTCAAAAACAATAGATCAAAAGCAGTGAATACCAGTCCAAAGATGCTGCAGCCACAAATGTTCAGGCTTCCATGTGGCCTTAGCAGTGTATGATTACAGTATTGCACCACCTGAAAACTGCTAGTGGCACTGGGGAATGAGGGAATAATAAAGAAATGTGGATAGCAGAACAGAAACCTAATGGAGGAAATTTTTGGCTCACTTGACAAAGTCTGGGTGAGCTGCAATGATCACTTTTCGTCCAATATCCATGAACATGGTATTTTAGATTTCTTCTCCCAAAGCTTTTGATTGATTTCAGTGCAACTATAGGGAATTGTTTGTTATGATATGAAATTTAGATTTTTAAAAAATTAAATTGCCATACCTCATAGGGGGTGGATGGGGGTGTGGGAATGCCCCATTTTGAATAAAAAAATTCTTTTTCTCGTTGACTGATGGATGGACTCATTTGATATTTGGTATTCTGCTTCCTCTTGAGGTATACACTAATGTTTATTCAGGGAAGTTCAGAGGCATTATTTTCAGTTATCTGGAGAGAGTCAAGATTTTTTGTCCTGCCCAGAATTTCTGTTTTCGTAACCAATGGGTCAGTTTGACCAAATTTGTTATGTAGTATTATTGGGTAATAAATATGAAATGATTATGCCAACAAATTTTTCCTGCTTCCCCATGGGAACCTCAGGAGATAAAATAGAAAAATTTTCAAACACCCGTATTTCCAACACTGCTTGGAACATAAAATTGGTATTGATATTTGGTATGAATCATTCACCATTGAAACTAAAAGGGCAAAAAATAGCAATTGGTAGTTTCAAGAGGAACCATAATGGGAATGCCCTTTTCAACAGTATCAGTGATGGAAAAATGCTGAGTGATGCTCCTTCGTGTTTTCAGAAATTAAAAGAATCTTCAGAACCACCAGATGGAGTCAGAATCTTTCGACATTTGGTATACAACATCCGTTGGGGAATCAGATTCAAATTTGTTCAAATCACACTCCGGTCTTCATAATTGGTCTCCCTATAGAAGCCCAAATTTTAACTTACGTCAATATGAAGAATATTCTTAATTCTACAGATCCTCCGCTCAGATTCTTTGGATGTTTGGTATAAAGCATTCATAGTTGGGCAGTTTCAAGTAGCATTGATATGACTCTGGAAATCTGGTGTCAGTTAGTCGACACCCAAAAGTTAAGTCGACTAGTTGGCACCCCACTTTCGGCCACAAAGTTTTACATAGCAATACTTCTTCACTGCAATTGAATATTTTTCTCCACTTGTGCACTTTACTGATGCCGGTTGATAAGTAATAAATTAAATGGCATGGGAATCTCTCCAGACAGTGCTGGGTGATATTAGCCAAAATAACAATTGCGGTTAAGAAGATCGTGATTAACGATACAATCACAATATTTTTCTCTTGTGAAAGTTGTGTTTATTCTGGTAATACAGTTTAGTGTACTTAATGCAATGGACTCAGCCTTATTAATCAGAAATATACTGAGCACATATATTTGTGTCACAATTTAATAATAACTTTTATTTAAAATGCTTGTTGTGAACTTGCGTCTGTTCATGGTCTGCAGACAGATAAGCATGGGACGTATGTTGCATAACAATCATCTGCCACTGGAAAAATAGATTTTATTTTAGTTTTTTTTCGCTCCAATTTATTCTGTTGTGTTGTGATGTTGGCATCATGAAATCATAGTGCAGACTATCTGCTGAACACAGTTATTCTTTAATGTTATGTACTCAATGCAATGTTGTGCTATCGAAGGCCAGTGACATGGATCAGCTGGGAAACATTCCAGCCACTATAAAAAAAAAATATCAGCCCAATTATTGTGTTGAGCTCATTAAGTATTAGCTCAGGGTTTTCCAAACACTTCTGAAATGGACAAGAACTGCATTCTCTGAGCAGTGTTATGTTTTTGTCAGTGCTGGAGAGTAAGGGGAATGATTTCTCGACATGACGATAATTCAATTTTTAGCTCAACTTGACAAAGATAAGCTGAGCTATTGCTGTCACTTCTTGTCTGTTGGCTTACGTACGTCCACAATTTCCTTTGGCACACCGACAGGTCGCATTTATGATGGGAACCTTGGTATGCTTGTTCAGGGTGACCTCTAGACGGGAGCTATCGATTTTCTTCCATTTCCGTCAAAAAATGTTGCCGCTGGCAACGGCCTTTGAAAAACTTAATGCAGTTATGTATCAATATTTTCCTTTGGCACACCCTGCAGGGCACATTTATAATTAGATTGATTTGAAACTTGGTATGCTTGTTCAGGGTGACCTCTAGATGGGAGCTATTGATTTTCTTCCATTTCTGTCGAAAAATGTTGCCGTTGGCAACAGCTTTTGAACTTAGCTTAGTCAGACCTCAATATTTCCCTTTGGCACACCCTACAGGGCACATTTATGATCGGATTGTTTTGAAACCGGGTATGGTCCTCTAGATGGGAG
Source organism: Pictodentalium vernedei (assembly GCA_031216915.1). Taxonomy (NCBI): domain Eukaryota; kingdom Metazoa; phylum Mollusca; class Scaphopoda; order Dentaliida; family Dentaliidae; genus Pictodentalium; species Pictodentalium vernedei. The sequence goes on from CM062297.1 coordinate 747,104,712, forward strand.
CTATCGATTTTCTTCCATTTCCGTCAAAAAATGTTGCTGCTCACAACGGCCTTTGAACTTAGCTTAGTCAGACCTCAGTATTTACCTTTGGCACACCCTACAGGGCACATTTATGATCAGATCGGTTTGAAACTTGGTATGCATGTATCGGGTTACACCTAGATGGGAGCTATGTATTTTCTTCCATTTCTGTCAAAAAATGTTGCCGCTAGCAATGACCTTCAAAAAACTTAGTGCAGTTATGCATCAGTATTTCCCTTTGGCACACCCTGCAGGGCACATTTATAATCGAATCATTTTGAAACTTGGTATACTTGTTTGGGATAACCTCTAGATGGGAGCTATTGATTTTCTTCCTTTTCCATCAAAAAATGTTGCTGCTGACAACGTTCTTTGAACTTAGTTTAGTCAGACTTCAATATTTCCCTTTGGCACACTCTACAGGGCACATTTATGATCGGATTGTTTTGAAATCTGGTATGCTTATTTGGGGTGACCTCTAGATGGGATCTATCGATTTTCTTCCATTTCCGTCAAAATATGTTGCTGCTGGCAATGGCATTTGAACTTAGTTTAGTCAGACCTCAATATTTCCCTTTGGCACATTCTGATGCTGTGCACACACAATGCTGTTATGTTGAAGTTTCCCCAAATAACATTGGAACCAGTGTTCTTCAGTTTTGTCATTTCACTTATAACTTACCAAATTCAAGTTTGTCGAGTTGAGCAATAGTGTCATTGACACTTTCATTTAAAAATTTCTCTGACGATATTACTAACAATATTTTTTTTATTACTGGCTAATCGGGAAAGTGGAAACATGCCAGCACTCTCTCCATAATAGAAATTTTACTGTATGGAGACAAGTTCAAATAACTATGCCATTAACCGTTAACAGTGTTAAGGCACGTGCAGTGCGACTAGTGTCACTGAGTTGAAAGGAGCCAACACAACACCATTAACCTTCACGTCTACTTTGATCTCAAAGTCTGTCAGTTCTCTAATTATTGGTGTTGTTGACTTCACTCTCTGAACAGATCAAATGACAATCGTAATCATTTTTAACTCTCCCTCAAGAGACCTTGCATCGGAATTTTGTTATGTTGTAATGTTTTTATAGGAAATAACACATGTTCCGATTAGTCGACATGGAATCCAGAGTGGATGTTGAGCTATATCAGCATCGACAATGACTAGTCGACTCATCGTTTTAACTGGAGATTCAAGTTTGTTCAAATAATGTTTATATTTGGGGTCCAAATGGGAACCCATATTTTAACTTCATGCAATGAGGAAAAGTTTTCTCTTTCAGATCGACCAATCAAAATCTTTTAGTATTAAGTATACAGCATCCTTAGAATGATCAGTCAAATTTGTCCAAATCAAGCTCCTTATCTGAGCCCCAAAGTTAACTTGATGCAAAACAAGGAATATTCTTTCAAAATCTTCTGCAGACTCACTAGTCATAATCTTTTTTATATTTGTTAGACAGCATATTTAGTGGGGCAAATTCAAGTTTGTTCAAATCAGGTCCCCTGGTCACTGTTACTATAAACAGATTGTTTGGTTTCTGTGCTATAACTTTATTTTCTCCGTATATACACCATGCACAGATTGTCTAGAAAGTGTTGATTATAATTGTGTTTGAGGTCAATTGGTTAGAATTCTAGATCACTGTTATTATAAACAGAATTTTGGTTTCTGTGCACTAACTTCAGTTTCCTGGAACTTCATATGCAGGGCTTGATTTAACTGGATTTGCATTGCTATTTGCGATGCATAATTTGAGATTTACGATAAATTCCGCGTAATTCACTAGCTATTTGCGAATCAGCTTTATGTAGAATTTCATATGATAATTTCTCTCCGAGATGAGATTCTTAAACGCTACTTTCATTTGAGAAAATATGACCTAAATCGAAAATCTATTTTTCATTTAAGCTTATTCAGCAACGCTCTTGTGGTATTGCATGAACTCCATTTTGGAAAGAATTTAAGAAAAAATTCTGCAACTAGCTGCATGCACGCTAGAGTCAGTTGGCGTGACTGGCATTTATTACTTTTCAATAATAGTATTTTGTTAAACATTTGATTCTATCTCTGTTACACAACACAACTGTTATACAACCATTAGTGCTTGGACATAAGTAAATATATATTGGGTCAACCCTACCGCCCAGGAAAAACCAGAGATAAAACTAATAAGGCAAAATCCTCTGGAAACCTGTAGTCGGAGTAATGTAAAGTCGACCTATATTTACAGGACGCCAACTTCCGTCCTTTACAATTGATGAACTGATTGAAATAACGCTAAATGGGAAATTTTAGATCTAAATTTCAGTCCAACCGCTCCGATATGGACAGCTAGAATGGCAGTCAAACCAGACGATCACCTTTGTGACGTCAGCACTAACCCGTATGAAATACCTCAATTATCCCGTGCCCTTTCCGGACATCATCTCGCTACTGTTAACCATTTACACACAATATTCCAACATTGTCGAAACTACAATACAAATTTTTCTCGCTAAAATAATATTAACTGCACCCTCATTGATCGGATTCTCGCACTGTAGTCAATAACAGACTATTAACAGCCACCGGTGTATTGAAACGTATGGAAAGCCGATTGTGACATGCTTTTTGCAAAATTGGATGATGAATGGTTTTGCGTGCCGAATGTGCACAGGGACAGTTTGAGACAAGCCCCTTTTGACCCTTTTCTGATATTTTGGATTGAAGTTTTACGCAGGTCATGACCATAGCAGGAGACAGCAATTGAGGAAAGGCTGTGGGAGAAGGCTTTGGCATTCTTGTTTTATGTTTTATCTCTCCCCCAATATTTGTCCCCAAATCAAGATAGTTGGAAAATTTTTCAGGCAAAAATTCCGTCATTTGGAAATTCAAAGCATTGTTGTAATGGAGGTTTTTTCCAAATGTGGTATTACATTTCAGTGAAAATTCAAACTGCCGACTCCCACAGACAGAATTCTGATCAAACAACGTGGTCGTGTTACGCTTGTTGTTCTCTTCTATAAACAATGTACTCACAGACTGCAGTTTGTATTTTGACTCAAAATGGTTCTCCCCCTCCCCTCCCCCCCCCCCCCTTCCCCAAGGCTGCGTCCTGGAATTTTTAAAGTTGTTACAAAAATTGTGCACCGTTTTCTTTAGCTCTGTACTCATTAGTGTACTCACTGCTCAGCATGACCTCATATTTCAGATGATTAACTAATAAATTATTCATTGCATACTGATTTTTTTTAGCATTCTCAGTCAGGGAAGCTCAAGTCTTGATATGTTAGTTACACAAGAATCATGGGAAATAAACGCTTTGTAGATGATAATGTCGTCTGTATATTTCAATATTTTATTCCAAGCAGTCTATGTGTCTAATTGGATAATCAACTTTCTCATCCGACAGCCAGTTGATTACACTAACTTATAGCTATGAAACGACTCGGTACAAAACGACCCAGTACGAACTGGCAAAGCAACAAAATGAACCGGGGGACGAACAGGAAAAGGAACAAAACGACCTGACACCGTTGAATGCACATGGTTCTATAAAACAAAATTTGATTGGTCTGTTTGTTAGACATGGCAATGTCATTTTGATGAGGAAAACAATACTTACCCATCAATAAATAAAGAACCAGTTTGCAAATAATGTAGTTTTATTAATTATTAATTATATTTCCATTATATTTCTGTTAGCTTTCTCGGGCAAGACAACTTGTGAATGAAAGTCCAAGAATATGAATATCGACCCCTCTGTTCCTAATATTGAAAGATTTGATGTACTGGTAATTTTTCAAGACATGTGATATTTTACCGGTTACAAAAATTATATTGAACCATATCGAAATACCGGTTTATCGTCTAGCAGCTTATATTACCTGAACCAAACAATAATTTTCATCTCTGTTACTATAAATTAAATTTGGTTTCAATAACTTTAGTTTCCTTTTTCACAGGGCACTATATTTTCATTCACGGATGGCCTATAAAATGTTGATGAATTAGTGTTTGTGCAGGGTCAAAATGATCAAAGATCAAGGTCATTGCTGCTATAAATAGAATTTTGGTTTCTGTGTAATAATAAGATCCAAATGTTGATGATTGAGATTGTGACGAAGCAGTAAAGCAGTGGTTAAGGTCACTGTTCAAAATCAAATTCAAGCACCCTGTTACAGTAAAACCTGTCTTGAGAGACCACTGTCTTGAGAGACCACCTGTCTTGAGAGACCACATCTACCAGGCACCGATTGGTTTTACTCTATAATGGACCTGCTATGGGAGACCACCTGTCTTGAGAGACCACCTGTCTTGAGAGATCACTGTGACCTGGTACCAACTTGTATTTTTATGCCATAATGGACCTGTCTTGAGAGACCGCCCCTTTGAAGACTGAAACCATGACAAAAACTTTTTACCTGTTCTGGAATTGGAAAATCCATTGTGGTTATACTAACATAATTAAAAGTATTAAAAGCTCTTAATTGGGTTTCAATTTGCTAACTCATTAAAGATTGAGATGTTTTTATAAGACCCCTGTGAAAAGATTAGGAATATTGCTGAATAAACAATTTCATACATACCTGAAATGTGACAGGAATAAAAATAAATTTGTGTTGAAAATCTTTTTGTAACAAATTGAAATGAACTGTTATAAAAATTATAAAAATAAATTAGTGTTGAAAATCTTCAATGAAGATTTTCAACACTAATTTATTTTTATAATTTTTATAACAGTCCATTTCACTTTGTTACAAAAACTTCATAAAAAAGAACAACTACAAAGTAATTACAAAAATCCAATCTTCTTCATTTCTGAATTTTGTGGTTGGTTATTCACTGACTTGAGAAAACCTGAAACCTGTTATGAGAGGCCACCTGTCTTGAGAGACCACTTTTGTGTGGCCCAAAGGGCGGTCTCTCAAGACAGGTTCTACTGTACTATGAAAAGATGTTTGTTTACAGCACTAAACTTCAATAAACCTTTTTCTTGTGTGTTGAATCACTTTTAATTGGTTGGATAGTAAAAGGTGTGCATGAGTCCTACCTGTTTTGTTCTTATAAAAATCCATCCTGCTTGTACTTCATATATAGTGTAATTCTGTTAAATGAAAAGCCACTTTGCCAGAAAAAAATATTCAATTAACAGGATTTTACAATTAACAGGAATTGGGGCACTTTCCAATCTTTTGGCTATAAAATGAGAATTTTTGGTTTGTCTTGTTTGACAGAGGTCAATGAGGCCTGTCAAACAAGATATAATGGATTAAATACATATATTGGATGTGTTGGGGCCAAAAATGTCTATAAATGTGAGAAATTCAGTGGATGGCAGAGAATTTTTGGGCAAATTACAAGATATTTTATTCAATTATCAGGAGATTACTCCATAACTTGTATGCAATTAACAGGTAAGATTTGTACTAAAGATAAGATAATGGTTTGGTGTTTATAAGTTATAAACAATTAACAGGATTATTCAATTAAAATATACATAAGTAACTGCATTCCGCTGTACTACAATTAGGTGGCTGTTTTTTAGCTATTCAACCAAATGTTTAAATAATCGTCTAACAGTCATGTTGGTTAAAGTATTAATGTGATCAAAAACAAACTTTTGTAACTATTTTAGTCATTAAAGTATGAAATGTTTAGTTTGCAACAAATTAATGAAATAACTTCAATATGATTTTTGTAGGTTCCATAGGCAAAGAACGTCAATAAGTCCTCAAAATATTCACCACTCATTAAACCATTCAGATCGACATTACACAGAGAATCATAGTCCTGTATCGCATCAAGATTTTGTTACTACCAGCCAGCATGAAAAAGAGTACAACTCGCATCCAGAAATGAGAAATAAAGCAGAATCCCCTATGTCACTGCATGATTATATCACAAAAAATAGCCCCACAAGAAGTCCTGAAGTAGGAAAGAGTCCGACAAATAGTGACTCAAGAAGAAGTAATCATAAGTGGGGCAGTTTGAAAAGGTAAGACCATTATTCAGGCATAAATGATGAATTTGATAGTAACAGTAACTTTGCTGATTGACCTTTGTATTTTATACATTTTTCAATTAACATTTTACCAAACATAATACCAAGAGCTGGCCAGTGTGATTCACAAAAATTGCTTATAATAAAATCAACTTTTTCTAGTTTAGGTCAAATGGAATGAGTGTTTCAACATGAATGTCCATCATACTTCATGATTACTTTGAAAGTGATTGAAAACATCGCAGATAGCCACTATTGCTGGAGGACATTTTACTGCATGATGCTTCAAGAAACTCTTCCATCAAGGAATTCACTCAATAACTGTCTTACATGATGATGATTAACCCTCTGAACACTGGTGGTATCTTCCGTGCCAGTTGAATGGCAGCAGTTAGAAGAGTCAATATTCATTATTTGGGGTAGGCCAATCAATATTTTCAGCGTGCAGCCTCGGGGCTGCACATTGAAAGTATTGATTGCTCTACCTCACACATTTACTGAACAGCCATCCTATTTAATGACATTATGACGTATTATGTTCCTGGTCAGAAATGCGGTCACTGGGGTTCAAAGGGTTAATTAGTCCTAAATAGGACTGTTCAGCTATTACACCTTCCTTATTTCCTTGCAGGAAAGTGAGGGATGGAAGTAACAACTGAAAGATCACAGTACTGAAAATTAAACTTGCCAAGATTAAACTTGCCAATAAGATGAATACAACAAGTATCCAAATGAGAAAAATGTTACATGTTCTTAACACTGATCACAAAATAACTTTTAACAAGATATGACTTGAAATTGCAGTGCAAATCTTGATATTTCATTCAACAAAAGACAGCAAACACTATTTTGTACCAGGTTGAAGGTACATTTTGACCTTTGTACATTTGCTGAGCTATCTTTTTTGTAAAACTGGAAAGGGTAACAAAAAGTTGGAGGTACCTATCTTATGTCATATCACATGTACTTGAAGTCATATTTTTAAAAAACATCTCAACTCATCTTCACGGACCTCAAATGCTATCATTTCATTTAAAATTTTGGCGGGCTTGTCCATTTCTGACCTCATAGCCAGTTTGGTTACCTATTGCATAAAAAAATGTTTTAGGACCAACTTTAGACATTACAGAACTTGTCTGTGAAACATTTGGCTTCAAACTATTTATTCTTATGGAGATTTGCTCGTCTCAAAAAGTTGTGTGTCCCTTCCTGAAGTCAATGACGTCTTATCTTGTGCACTTGAAGTCGGATTTTGAAATTTTTTTGGACTCATTTTTGGTGACATCAAGTACTATATTGTCAGAAAATGTCATCACTGCACTGAAATTTAACTTTGACGTTTTTGGATATTGTCCATTTATGATGTTATAGGCTCAGTGTTTGGTTACCTATCTCAAATATAAATGTTTCATGCCCTACTTTGGACATTTCAAAAACTGCCTGTGAAATGTTGGTTCAGCTTTTTTATTTGTATGTACAACTGCTCTTCACAAACAGTAACTGGTAACCCCCTGAAGCAGTGTTTTAGCCAGCGAGCCGTGCACCCGTGTTTTGCACGCCCAGTTTTAGTAAAACACGGCCAAAAAATCCCCTGTAAATGCCCTTGAATTATGCTGCTTTTTACATGGAAAAGAAGACGTGTTTATAAAACATATATTTATTATTATCATCACAAAAATGAGACTGAATAATCGAATTCAATTTTCAACGTGTATTGAAAATCAACAACAACATTGAACTATGTTGCGTGCAATCAATTGGTTTCACATAAACTTGGCCATACTACAATCCACAACTGAAACGCAGAGGTGAGTCTGGATTTGTACATTACAACCGCTTAATACTCACTTCACATACGTTTGAACGATCCAGTATAGTAATGAGCGAAGGTAATGAAACACAGAGAAATTGTTGATCGGTTGACGGGGCGAATTGAGGCATCTCGCATAAAGGGCGAAAAAGAATGAAGATCCTCAATTGAACCAACGCTTGGAAGATGGGAAACTTAATTTAAAATGGGCGAAAACAAGAACTTATTTTCTTTTCAAAGACAGTTTCAATTTGATGTGATATCAATGGTCAGCGTTGCGCAATGCGCACAAAAATCACCCCCAAACGAATCGAGCAGACCTTCTTTATGAAATCAAGCTGTTTGATTGGCTGTTTATTTTTTCTATCCAAAACCCCTTCCTGGCCGCGGAATTTTGTTGTGATCTCTTCAAGAAAATAAAATATATTTCATTTAAATTGGAGTCTGTGTTATTTTAACTGTTCAGTGTATTTCCAAAGTTCCTGTCAGTGTCAGATTAGTGTAATCAAACAAGAAAACGTATACATATACATGGTTATGATTCAAGAAATCTTTCTATTACCCTGGGCTTTTATCACCTTCCAGTTGGCATATTTGGAGTATGGTAAGAATATTTTGATTCAAAGTTGCACCATTGTTATTTTACTTGTTCAGTGATTTTTAAACTTCCTGCCTGTTTATTGTTTTAGAATTTTAATTCATTTTGACAAACTAAAATGTATTTCATCATACCATTTGAAAAATTGTTGTTTTAGTTTTCATGTCAATTGTTTTTTCATTATAATTATTTTCAGCACAACAAATTCAATTTAAATTTGACTTCATAATATTTTGTTGCAAACTTCAGCTGAATGTTCAGAAAATGCAATGCATGTAAGCAAAAACAATGGACTTTATTTGCCATCTGAAACTCTTTAAAACCCACTTAACTGCACTCTTTTAAACCCATTTTTTTCAAAATTTTCCCGGACCCCCACCTGTGGGAGGGGGTCTCCCCCCTCCCACACCCTCCCCACTCGGCACTACGTGCCTCGGGTGCTGCCTTCGGCAGCACATGGATCAACACTCCCAAACTCTCAGTATGCACTCCCTGTTTTCAAATTCTGGCTAAAACACTGCCCTTAAGCGAATGATGTCAAATCTCTGGTATTTGAAAAGTTTTTTAAATTTTCTTCAGGGACCTCATAAGCTTGTGTAACAAAATTTCTGCCTTGTGCAGTGAAATTTAATTTTTGTTTTTGTAATTGTCCATTTATGACCTCCTAGCCTCATAGTGCCAACATTTCATTAGTTATTGCAAAAAAAATAATAATTGTTTTTAGCCCTACCTGGACACTATGGACACAATCTTCTGTGAAAATGGCGGTTTCAGATTATTCATTGGTATAGAGAACTGCTCTTCACACAGTTTGCATTTGAAAAATTGTGAAAAATTTAGAGAGATTCACATCTCTACCACCTGGTTACTGCTTTGATAATCACAGGGTATTCTATACTATATTCTTCCATATTGCTAATGTCATAAGTGGCATTAATTAGGTGCAAAAGTGTATTGGTCAAGATGTGGGAGGGCATTTTTGAATTTCAAGGAAAGTATGGCAATTTACACAGCATAGTTTGGAAGGACATGTAAGGTGCTATTTAAGAGCCAATTCCATTATTTAGCAGTTTTTGCCTGCGTCGCCAGCAGCAGAGCAGGTCTAGTAACCGCTCGACTCCGTCCGTCAGTCCGTCCGAAAACACTTCTTCCGTCAAAGCTTTCTTGGCTTCTATGAAAGGGAATGATTTTATATTTGGTCTGCTGCTTCATAATGATGAGTTGTATCGTGTATCTAATTTTCAGATCTGCCGTGCAGCCACTTCCTGTTTGCCGATACTTTGAAGTCTGTTCATCTCTGTGATCAATTGCATGCAGCGACGCAGGTCCAGACCCGGTATTGGTCTTGGCTTGTTAAAAGTTCAAACCAGTAATGCCAATGGTCTCCAAGGCTGAGGAATTTGAAACTGGGGACTTTTTATAACGAATAGTGAATTCTATGGGATCTGGGGAACCTGTAACAATTGGTTTCGTAGTTACCTGTCTAACAGAAGTCAATATGTTCAATATCACTCGTACCGATCTCACCAATTAAGTATCAGCTGTGGAGTACCACAAGGATCAGTACTTGGTCCTATTTTATTCCTAATTTATGTGAATGACATTTGTAACAGTACCACATTAAATCTACAATCCTTTGCAGATGACACCTCGATGTATACGTCTGACCACGATATGCAACTGCTACAAGCCAAAGTAAATGAGGAACTGGAAAAAGTATTTGATTGGTGTTGTTGTAATAAGCTACAGATAAACATTAAAAATATTTAAGATAATTCTACTTCACCCACAAAATAATAGGTTCAAAGCCAGTCAACTCAAACTGTATCTTAACAATAACGAAATGCCAGTAGTTGGAAATACTATGTTAGAAAAAACGATTAAATTCTTAGGGGTACATCTTGATGAAAACTTGAAATTTAAAACCCACGTATCGAATGTATGTTGAAAGATTTCTGGTGCAATATATTGCATTAACAAGGTAAAAAACATTCTCCTGAAAGACGCGCTAAAATCATTATATTACGCACTAGACCACTGTCATCTATCATACGCCATTCAAATCTGGAAAATTAGCCCTTCTACAGAAGTGTGCCTTGCACACGATTAATCTAAAGAAATACAACAGCCACACAGACCCCTTATTTAAAAAGAATGGAATATTAAAATTTCAGGACATGTATTAACTGAATGTCTTATTATTTATGTATGACTGGCAAAATAAGAACCTACCCAAATCCTTTGATAACATGTTTAGTATACACACCCCTCTATTGGCACGCATACAAGACAAGCTGGACAAATTAGAGAGTACAAGGCCAGAACACAGTTTTCGGCAAATCTACCCAAACATAACTTCCCTAAAATTTGGAATGAGTTAGAAAGCAGCCTCAAAACATTACCCCCCAGGTCCCTTTTCAAAAGTATACTTACCAAAAAATTTATTGCAAACTACTCCCTTACTTCAACAAATGTTAACACACTGTGCCCGGACTGCAGACCAAGCAGTTCAAATCCACAAACAATCTAAAGGTATATTGCAGACTAATTGTTCCCTAATTCTTGATTATTAAACCACAGATTATGTGTGTGTTTGGCAGATCGTGGTCTGTCTGTGGTAGCAAAAATTTATTTAAACTCCGATATCTCATCCACCATGACCCAACATGAAATTATTGCACTTGCCCTGACACAAAACTTGGGTCCCAACTCTCCAACTCAATAGTTGAAACAAGGATTGTGCCTGCAGCAAAAAGTCTGCTCCAGGTGACAGTATCCAACATAGAAACATGGAGATGCCAGGAAGACAGCTAATCTGGCTATGGCATCTCCAAACAATGCGCCCCTCACATTCATAATGTATTTGATTTCATGTGTGTAATGTTCCAATACCATCTGAATATATTTTTTTCTTTGACTGTTCATGTGATGTAATAATATCCCTTACGATGTTTGTGAGTAAGGTGAATTGTTGAATAAAATATCATTATCATTATCATTAATAGTTGGGGGCATATTGTTTTACCCCTGTCCGTCCGCTATGCATCTGCTGTCTGTCCATCCATCTGGTCATCCATCCATCCGTCCGTCTATCCATCATACATTGTTTTGTTCGGCTAACTCCCCTCACAGTTTTGAAGCTAGGGTCTTTTTATTTCACAGGATGTTTGTACATATACCAGAGGTGTGCAGGATTTCGACTTGCTTGAATATTTCACAAAATTACAGGTTGTGAACTTAGTAAATTTCTTGGTAGAATTTCACCTCTATGGTATGTGGTTTGTCCGGCTAACTCCTCTTACAGTTTTCAAGCAGAATGTATATGGTAGAACATGCGGGGGCATCATATGTGTCTTACAGACACAGAATATGTACATGTATAAATAATAAATCAATGCAGTGATTTGTAACAAACCTCCTGAGTCCCTGCACTCTGCTGGAGCATGCTCTATTTTCTGTTATGATATAACAAATAATGCATCAGTTTTCTGATTGCCACTAAGGTGGGGGCTGCCGTGGCGGTTGCAATCTCTAGTTTTCAGATTTTCATTTTGACAGAAAAAGATGTCATCTTGAAAATAAAAATAGTACTTACTTTGGAAGCTGTTTTCTTTTGAAACAAAAAAAATATTTTTATAGCTCACATGTAATTATGGTAATGAGACATTACTTCCTCAGTATTAAGACCATTAACTGGTTGTGTGCTAGAAGCCACTATCAGGGCTTTGAAAAAAATGAGGGTATCAGAGCAAAAGCCAATGTTTTCCTTGCTCAGGTTTCATATTCAGTCAAACACAAATAATATTTTGTTTATATAAATTTGTTTTATCACAAATTATTGAAGAGTGCCTGGAGTCACTCTTCAATAATTTGTAGTAACACAAATTTTGATGACAAATCTGCAAAAAATTCAAGTTAATCTTCGGTTTGGGTCCTGAGATATTGATTAATCAAAATATGGGTAGACGTTCAACTTATAAAGTCATCTGTGGCTGAGCAAAAAAAAAAATAAGAGCATTTCTGAGAATTCTCCTTCCTCTTCAATAATTTGTAGTAACACAAATTTTGATGAAGAAATTTAGACCATCAAAAAAAATGTAGCCCTCAGCCAGTTAATTGCATCCTAATGATTTATAGTCCCGAGATTACAGGCAAAAAATAACTGATTTTTTTTTACTCCTTTTTTTTAGCTTCGACTAGCAGGTCTATAAGTGGCAATGTCGGTCTGTCTGTCGGTCTGTCTGACCAACGAGTTTCATGTCAGTCTGTCTGTGACCAACGAGTTTCAAAACTCAATAACTTTTGAAATACTTGATGGAATGACTTTATATTTGGCATGTAAGTGTATCTTATTGATGTCTAGCCACTGTTCAATGCATGTGTTGTTCCAAATATTTTTCTTGGAGTTATGGCCCTTGATGAACTTAGAATTTTGTGAGATTGCACCACCCATCGCAGCTACGGCGTCAATGTCACGATTTTTTTTTTTTTAAATATTTTTTGTAGAAAAACAAGAAAAATTGACAATATTTTTACAATTATGATGGCGATGTGAATTTTGGACAAATCTGCAAAAAATTCAACTTAATCTTCGGTTTGGGTCCTGAGATACTGATTAATCAAAATATGGGTAGACGTTCAACTTATAAAGTCATCTGTGGCTGTACAAAATTAGAGCAAAACTTGAGAAACAGAATTTACTACATCCAGTAAATTCAAGTCTGTGGAAAGGGTTAAAGTATCCAGAAAAAAACTGTATAGAAAAATAATTTATGGAGGCTTATTTTCAGGAGTAAAGTAGTTTTTAACAAATCAGAAATGGGTTTTCGTTAATAATATTTACAGATATTCATACAGGAATCAGAACAATTTTTCTAAGAAACCAGAAAAGGCATATATGTGCACAGCATTTAAAGGGTTTGATCAAGGAATCAGAAACTGACATTACTGGCTCTGCCATTTATTTGCATGATGAGATACATGTATAATCTTCAGAACTGCATTAGTCGGTATAAAATGCAAATCCTAATAGGTCTGAAAAATGCTCTTAATGACCTCTGTTGACCGCATTGAGGTGAACCACATTTTGAACCTCCAGCAAGTTTCAACTCATTCGGTGTAGGTTCCATGTCCATATGTCATACCAAGCCTAAAGTATGAGCTTATACCACTTTACAAATATTGGCTCCACCAACTCTGGATCTGCCATATTCGTAGATGATGGCAAATATTCATATTAGCTAGAAAATATTAAGGTACATGGTACCTCTGGAAAATATATATATTGCAAGCAAAAGAGTTCAGTAATGCTGGAATATAGACGTAAGAGTCTGCTTGAAGACTTATTGGCTTTGGCAAAAATTTGAAGTCTCATCTATGCCCATGTGTGTTTAGAACAACATTGTGAGAATGGAAAGGGTTTTGATTATTCTCGTTTGCATAAAATAAAATTTTTGGGACACATATAAAGATATTGAGAGGGTTAAAATACTCACTTTAAATACTCCATTTTAATACTTTTAAAGGGGGCGCGGTAGCTCAGGTGGTAGAGGTGCAGGCTGCAAGCCAACAGGTCCTCCGTTCGAATCCCACCTGCGGCAACCTGGGCAAGACACTTTACCCCACTGTCCATGTGGGAGCATGGTGGCGTGTACTAAGGCATACTGCACATCGATGGTCAACCTGTCTTCAACCAATGCTAACCTTGCTTGCTTGCTTGTATGGAGTTAGTGTGTGGGGGAGCTGACAGTTGCTCGCTGTTGCCTGGTGGTTCTCTCTGGGCACTCTGGCTTCCTCCACCCGTAAAACTGTCATGGTCATGATTAGCCATTGTGCAGAAATATGTGACCTTAAACACTAATAGATAAATCAACAAATAATCCTTTAAAAAACAAACAAGTTCATTCCACTGAGGGGTCATAAGCTATGTTTTTCAATCAAAAATGAAAAAGTAATTAAAACTGAATAGACATTTCTGTGAATAACTCTGACCAGTTTTTTCCGTTATGTTGGGTAAAGGATTAAGAATGCCTTACTTTGGAAGGCACACTGAAAAGGTGTCCCATTCTTCATGGAATTAAATGTTACAGAAAAGAAAGCAAAAAACATTCTGTAGCCATGAGTTATATTAAAGATGTTTGTACTCACATTGAAATATTAAGAGGGTTAAAAACAGACCAATCAAATATACCATTTCATTACTTTAAAACCATGATAAGTGTTTCCAGAAAGCCACACACCACTCCTTTCCAAAACCTGTCGATCCTGAGTTATGATTGAGAATAAATAAATTTAAAAAATGCTTTGAAAAGTGAAGGGTTCTCTTTGTTCAACATAATTTGAAAGTGATGTTTGTATCATGGTACTAAATAAATATACAATTTTATTTTATATAACAGAGGACACAGGTTCTCTCTGACCCTTTGTTTATGAGAGATTCGCTTCTGTTTTAGATAATGGCTATGGCTCCAGTGAACTCTTTTCCAGTGTATGTTATAAACATATTTTAGCCTCTAGAGCCCCAAAGCCCCACATGCCTCAAAACCATAGATGACCGAATACTAATGGCAGGCACTCTATCAGTATACCAAAAAAAGATTGAGATAGGATTGATTGTATTCGAGTTATCGTATTGATAAAGAGTGCATAGAAGGCAGAAATATTCCAACTACACCATCAGGGTATGCCTTCTATGAATGTTATTTATTTATTGGGGTTTAACGACACTTTCGACAGCCAGGGTCATCTCAGATCAGACAATTTTATGGTTGGAGGAAGCTGGAGTACCCGAGGAGAATCACCGGGCAACAGCGAGCAACTGTCAAGCTCCCCAACATACTAACTCCACACAAGCAGGGTTAATGCAAGGGCACCATCTATGTGCAGTACGCCTTAGTAGACACTGTCACCATGCCCTCATGTGGACAATGAGGGTGAAGCATTTTGCCCCAAAGTCAAAAGGTGCTTGCCGAAGGTGTGATTCGAACTGAGGACTTCTTGACTTGCAGCCTGCACCTCTTACTACTGAGCCACCATGCTCTTCTATGAATTTAATGGGAATACATTGGATTCTTATTTTCGGGGATAAAATAGTTTTAAAGAAATCAGAAATAGGTTTTCATTAACAGTATTTAAAGATATTCATTCAGGAATCAGATAATTTTTTCCCCAAGAAACCAGAAAAGGCATATATGTGTACAGCATTCAAAGGATTTGATCAAGGGAATGCACTGGAGAAGGGGAGGTGGGGTCCAAAAATGTTATTTCCAGCAATTCTGAAAAATACACTCAGTGAACCCTGGGTGACCTCAGTGACCTTGACCCATATTTTCAACCTCCATCGAGTGACCACTTGTTTGGTGTTGGTCCCAGATCCATAGGTCCTACCATGCTTGAGATATGAGTGTGACACACTTTCAGAATTTTTTACCATGCCCACATTTTTCGTGAAAAAAAATGCGTGTATGAACTTCGAGAATGCATAAGGGGTAAAAAAAAAAATTTTTTCAAGCAATTCTGAGAAATGCACTCAATGACCCCGGGTGCCCTCAGTGAGCTTGACCCATATTTTGAATCTTCATCAAGTGTTGACTCATTTTGGCATTGGTCCAAGGTCCGTAGGTCATACCATGCCTGAGATATGGGCATGACCCACATTCAAAACACCCCATGGACACCCCTGATGCCCCAGGAACCTGAAAAACATAGGTGGCTGAGAATTTGTGACTATCTATCAGTATTCCAAAAATCAGCAAGATAGGACAATTTGTTGTCGAGTTATCATGCGAACAAGGAAGTGCATAGAAGACAAGACAGGAGAACAAGAAGACGACAAAAAAAAAAGAAGAAAAAAAGAAAAATAATCCGTACAAAAACAATAGTCTGTGTGTTTAACACAGACTAAAAATAAGAGCATTTTTGAGAATTTGCCTTCCTCAAAGCATTGAAAACAATAATAAAAATTAAATCAAAAATTACTAATCTGAAGAAAAAAAGATTTTTCTTCCCGAAAAAAACCAAAAATGAAAAATAAAAAATTCAGCCTCATCGAATCAATTCTCAAGTTACTAACTTTTGTTTTTCTTCAGACTGTTCAGTTTGTGATCACACTGCCATAATGGTTCAACATTTTATTTCAGACTTTATAGATATCTTTTTTTATATGGTTTTAGAAAATAGACTTGGTAGATGATTTTTCCCCCTTGTTTTTTGTGGATGACAGTAGATAGTTTCAATGAGTCGGTATTTTAAAAATGCTCTGTTTGCATTACTTGAAATCTTGTAAAAACTTATCAGTCAGTCCACCAATTTAAATGTTGTTTATATTTATATATATACTGAGTCAAAAAAGAAAGTATAATAGAAACAAATGTGAAAAAGTAGCATAAAGCGTGAAATATAATGTTGCATGTTTGTGGACAAGAAGTCGTGCAAAGTGTTCAATGATATGGTGTTGTTGTCCACCCAACTGTATACAATTTTGCTACGGATTTCAAAATAGCATTCCCAGAATGTCAAATTGAATGATTGACCGACGATTTTCTTTGTGTTATGTTGTGCTAGAGAGCCTGGGTTATTAAGAAAACACGCTAGTTTTTGTCTTCCGACATTTTAAAAAATACCAAGGTTAACCGAAAATCAGAGGTTGCATGCCATTGATATACATGAGGTTGGGATACATCCAGATGAGCTCACTGCTGAGTTCGGAGTCACTGTGTCCTCTATTTACCATCTCATTGGAAGGTATAGAACCACTGGATCTACTGCTGACTGACCGCGTTACAACCCCTTCACAAGACCGACTTATCAGGTCCAAGCGCCGTCAATGTCTTGCCATCCAAGAGGCAAATGGTGGACATACATGCTATTGACTGCATGTGTGAACTTTTAATTTCACCCCATGTCTGAATTGCGACGTCCTGACGTGACTCTGGTAACAGTAAGAACATGAAATTATGCATTTTACTTACATGAGCTACAAGCATCATCATGTTGCTAATTTCATTGAAGAAATACATGTTTCTTCCACTGATGTTTAATCAGTGATTCCAAATTTGATTTGTATTAAAGTTATACAAAAGTCCTTCATTTCTGATTGCAAAAAAAACCCCCAAAAAACACACAGCGAGCCAACATTTTCTTTTCGTCATCTTATTGTAAATATTTATATAATTTTGTATAAAAATTATAATGCTATTCTACTGAAGTGTTTTTATTGTTTATTTTCAGACAGGCCAGTGCTGTAATTAGGAAAAAAGCAAACATTTTTAAAAGGAAAAGTTCAATAAGTTCATCAAAGAGTAAACAGGAAAGCCCAGATTTTTCTGATATTGCAAAAGAATACGAGTCCAACAAAAAATATGTCCGGAATTTTGAAGAATCCGAAAAGTATTTTCCTGAGAACCATGAAAAATACAGTCCCCAACAGAGACGTACTTCCTATGAACACAATGCCAAAAATGGTTTCAGGTACTGTGCTTATTTCGTTTAGCAGTAAAATGTAATTTTATTCCTTCCGAACAATGTTTCATCGTTTTAGTCTCTAGTCAAAATGGGTATAATAAAGTAAAACTTTATAGGCCTTGTATATTGCAGGCCTTGTGTTTCAAGGTGAGTGATCACTCGTCCACACTTCAGACTCACCTGAAACATCTGGTACACAGCTGACCTCAATTCCCTCATCACTGGCCATTATGTTAGCCACAAAAAATATTCTGCTCTTGATGCATTGATTTCAAAAGTGTTGGAGTTCGTTGCTATTTTTTAAACTCAAAAAACATAGTTATTATGTTATCAATTCTATTAATATAATTTTTCCTTCTGCCTTTTGAAAAATTTTCAAGGTTGTTGTGGATCTTTGAAAGTTCTTGAAGGGCTTCAAATTCAAAATTAACTTTTTAAGGCCTAGAAAGCATTTGGAATGGTTCTGAATTGAAAGTGCTTGAAAACGATGTTTCAATTTTTTAGAACCCTTTTCATTTTTTAGCACAATATTGAGTTGTTTCATGTCCCCCAGGGTGTATTGTAATTATCTTGCTGATTGGTTATCGAGATTTTCAGAACATTCCAAAATATTCTAAATGTAACTTTGAATGACATTAAAAATGGAAAACAGGTAAAATGAATGTTTCTCATTTCATGATTGTGTTTTAAAAGCTTTAACCCTTTCAATCCTCAGTCCCGTAATGGTATTATGTTACACACTAGTGTCTATAGGGGAATGAGCAAGTATTTTTAGTTGTGACAAGCAGCTCTGTATCTGGCAATGTTGGTCTATCGATCCATCTTTGACCAACAAGATTTAGAATTCAGTAACTTTTAATACTTGGTGGAATGACATCATGTTTGGTATGTAAGTGTATCTTATTGATGTCTTGCCCAGTGTACAATGCAGGTTTTATTTTGGGGTATTATTTATGCCCATTATGGACTTGGAATTTGTTTCATTTTTACCATCCATCACAGATGTGGTGCAATCTCACATTTTTTTTTGTGTTTGAAGTGAGGTCCAGCTGCCGGATTAAATTTTTACTGATTCTCCTTTTTTTTATTTTGTGCTGGCACATGGAACGTCAACTTTTTTCTCCACACAAAAAAGGGTACAGAGGTTAAATTGTAATGCTTTGTATTCTAAATTTTGTATTTTAAATTAGGTAACAATAAAGTGCAAGTACCACAGTAAATGGATGGAAAATGATGCACATAAGGCAAGAATAATGCAGGCCTGTCATTTAAAAACTGAAGGAGGACCATAACCGCCCTCCTTAATTAGGCCAGGGGGCTATTTTTTACCCACCTTATCTGAGCTAAGGAGGGCTACTGAGGGTTATTCTAGTATTAGTAATAGTATCGTATCATTCGCATGTATATAATCTTCCATCATGAATCATATAACACTATTATATCTATAGACTATATTCAGACTGGCGTCATGATATGTTCAATAAATTTATATGCAGGATTATACATTAAAATATCAGCAGCATTGAATTTCAAAGAAACGTCAAGTATTTAACTTGAATGATTTCCCTTTTTAGCAAAGGCAGCCATTGTTTACATTATACACATGTCATCTGTATGTGCACAGAAATTGGCTGGCAAATCTGAGTAAAATTGGGAATGTGTTATAGGCTGTATCAAATAAGAGTGCATTTACTCTGCTGTACATTATTTCTCTCTGTCCGTGCATTACAAATTACAATGTATTCTCTCTACTGAAACAATGGCACAACCCTATTCTGTTGCCTGCGCAATATACAGTGAGGTGGGCAATTACTGTCTGCAGAATTTTTTCATTCAAGCAGGCAGTAGCAGTGAGGGAGATCGCCCTCCTCAGAATGACAGGTGTGATAATGCTTCATCAGTAGATTTACATGTCGTGATATGTAAAGTATGTCAAAAAATGCTCATTCTGCATAAAACCTACTCTTTGTTCACTACACTATTTACCAAAGTGTGATGGCACTCTCTTCCCCAGCTATGCAATTTTTATTCCAGTGCGGTCACTGAGCTAATTCCAACTTAAAAAAATTTTGTGAAATCAGAACAGACACTCCCAACAGTTTTCAGTTCTCCAGACAATAATGAAACTATCAAGGCAGTGTTCCCTAGTCAAGTCTTGGTGGCCTAGATAGGCAGTTGCAAACATAAATTGGAAAATCTATGAATTCTAGCTGCTAACTGCATGAATATTGCATTTTTAACCAATTTTTCAAATATTCCAACCATATATATGCATGTTAATTTTTTAACTTTACTTGTTCATGTTTTTAAGGGTACAAAATAGACAGAGTTTGAAGCATGAATTTGATGATTTAAGAAGTGAGTCAGGTGAAAATTCAGAGGAAACATACAAGGAATTACCATTAATGAACAAGCGGTAAAAATTATGTCTTTAATACCTACTCTATTTTATTTTATCATCACACTATTGTCAGGGCTTTATTCAAAAAGATTCAGGTAAACATAATAATTTGGAAACATAAAATTAAAGCACTCTTGCCATTGTGTAGAATTTTTTCTCATTGAAGTTAACACTTGACAGCCAAGCACAGCAGGATTCAAATACCTTTTTTTAAAAAGTATCAAGATATGTTGTGTAACATCAGGAAAGCATATGAAAATTTGTGTTGGTCTCGATAAGGTCTTGAAGGTATGGTGGGGGAAGCATTAACTAAGTATATATATACCCTTATAGGTACGGAATAAGTACTATGGAAATTAATTTTTTGAACAAACTTTAAATCATTTTTACTAAATAAAAAACCCATTAAAATGCCTAGTTAAATCATCCAATGAAGTTGGAATGACTTATAGTGTTCACAGCCCATTTTTTTTTTGTTCAACAAACCGCAGCCACATTTCTAGAGCTACAGTCACCAAATTTGCCACATTTGTAAATGACCATTTCCAATTTAACATTCTAGAATTAGACTTTTTATTTTGGACCTTTAACTAAAACAATGCCTCATTGAAATTTTTTTTCTCTATCTTTTAATATCTAGGCTTATCAAGCCTGCCTCTTTCAAATTTTTGAAATATCATCTCCAACAAAAACAATATCTAAAAATATGGGGCACCACCTGGGAAATTGTGAAGGGTGCTGACCAAATTTTCTAGTGATATTATTGATGTTAATGTCACCTTAAATGTTGACTGATTTTAATTACATTTTTAGCTTAACTTGACATAGTCAAGATAAGCTATTGCCATCATGCGTGCGGAAGTCTGTTAGTCTGTTAGTCTGTGAGTCTGTTCACATTTTCCTTTAGCACAGAAACACCCTGCAGTTCTTGTCTGATCATCACGAAATTTCATATGCAGGTTTGGGGTCATGTCTAGATGAGAACGTCCCCTTTTGGTCGCGATCGGGTAACCGGTATGGCTGCCCGAGCCCAAAACCCGAAAACCATTAGCACAGTCTACAGGTCATATTTAGCTCACCTGACTGAAAGTCAGGGTGAGCTATTCTGATCACTTTTCGTCCGGCGTCCGTCGTGAAGGTGGTGTTTGGGCTTTTTCTCCCAAACCACTGGCCGCATATTAATGAAATTTTATGTGAGAAGGGGTTGTGTCTGCGGACACCGATTTTTTGTCAAATTAGGTTTCGGCTCACATTGAGCAGAGGGATGGGGCAAAAATGCTGCAATTCTTAAAAAATCTTCTTCTCAAGAACCAGCAATAGCAGAGACTTGATATTTGGTATGCAGCTTCCTTTTGAGGTGTAGACTCAAGTTTGTTCAAGAGAAGTTGGAGGGGCTATATTTGACGATGTTAAAGGAGGGGCAAAAATTTTGGCCCCGCCCCAAATTTCTATTTTCCAAACCGCGAGGCCGATTTGAAGCAAATTTTACATGAGTGCTTATTGGGTCATAAGTACCTAATTTATGTCGAAATTTTTTTCCCCATAGCCCCGTGGGAACCACAGGAGCTAAAAATAGAAAAAAATGAAAATGCTCATATCTCCAAAACTACACGCCACTGAGAATTCTTATTTGTTGTGAAGCTTCCTTAGGACCAACCGAATGGAATGATAAAAAAAAATTGCCATCGGTTTTATCATGGGGTACTTTTTGGGGAGTTTGAAAAAGTGCTGAGTCAGCATTTTTTAACACTGTGGGTAATGGGAAAAACATAAGACTACTTTTCTCCGAAAGCACTGCTCCAAAAGCTTTAAAATTTCACATATAACATCTTTGGAAGATTGTTTCACATGTTTATTGAAATGAATTGCCTGGGTGGATATTTGGGCTCTCTATGGGAGCCGAAATGTTTAAATTAGTGCAGTATGAGGAGTATTTTTGAAAAATCTTCTTCTTCAGATCTAGCAATAAAAATGTTTTGATATTTGGTATGCAGCATCCTTAGGGGGGTGAGATTCAAGTTTATTGAAGCCAAATCCCTGGGTTGATATTTAGGCTGAAAATTTGGGGTCCCGTTGTGGACTTCGAAATTTTGGACCAAAATCCGAAAAAAAAATTTTTTTGTTTTTTATGCGTTTCGGTCAATTTTAAGACAAAAAAAATTTTTTTTTTTTACCCCTGAAAATTTGGGGTGCGGGTGGGACTTAGAAAATTTTGGACCAAAATCCGAAAAAAATTTTTTTCGTTTTTTATGCATTTCTGTCAGTTTTAAGACAAAAAAAAATTTTTTTTTTTCCCCTGAAAATTTGGGGTGCGGGTGGGACTTAGAAAATTTTGGACCAAAATCCAAAATTTTCTAAGTCCCACCCGCACCCAAAATTTTCAGGGGAAAAAAAAAATTTTTTTTTTGTCTTAAAATTGACCAAAACGCAGAAAAAACAAAAAAAAATTTTTTCCGGATTTTGGTCCAAAATTTTCGAAGTCCAACCCGGACCCAAAATTTTCAGGGGGAAAAAAAAAAAAATTTTTTTGTCTTAAAATTGACAGAAATGCATAAAAAACAAAAAAAATTTTTTTTTCGGATTTTGGTCCAACATTTTCTAAGTCCCACCCGGACCCAAAATTTTCAGGGGAAAAATTTTTTTTTTTTTTTTTCTGTCTTAAAATTGACAGAAATGCATAAAAAACAAAAAAATTTTTTTTCGGATTTTGGTCCAACATTTTCTAAGTCCCACCCGGACCCAAAATTTTCAGGGGAAAAATTTTTTTTTTTTTTTTTCTGTCTTAAAATTGACAGAAATGCATAAAAAACAAAAAAAATTTTTTTCGGATTTTGGTCCAACATTTTCTAAGTCCCACCTGGACCCCAAATTTTCAGGGAAAAAATTTTTTTTTTTTTTTGTCTTAAAATTGACCAAAACGCAGAAAAAACAAAAAAAAAAATTTTTCGGATTTTGGTCCAAAATTTTCTAAGTCCAACCCGGACCCAAAATTTTTAGGGGGAAAAAAAAAAAATTTTTTTGTCTTAAAATTGACAGAAATGCATAAAAAACAAAAAAAAAAATTTTCGGATTTTGGTCCAAAATTTTCGAAGTCCAACCCGGACCCAAAATTTTCAGGGGGAAAAAAAAATAATTTTTTTTGTCTTAAAATTGACAGAAATGCATAAAAAACACAAAAAAAATTTTTTTTTCGGATTTTGGTCCAAAAGTCCCACCCGGACCCAAAATTTTCAGGGGAAAAATTTTTTTTTTTTTTTTTTCTGTCTTAAAATTGACAGAAATGCATAAAAAACAAAAAAATTTTTTTTCGGATTTTGGTCCAACATTTTCTAAGTCCCACCTGGACCCCAAATTTTCAGGGAAAAAATTTTTTTTTTTTTTTGTCTTAAAATTGACCAAAACGCAGAAAAAACAAAAAAAAAAATTTTTCGGATTTTGGTCCAAAATTTTCTAAGTCCAACCCGGACCCAAAATTTTTAGGGGGAAAAAAAAAAAATTTTTTTGTCTTAAAATTGACAGAAATGCATAAAAAACAAAAAAAAAAATTTTCGGATTTTGGTCCAAAATTTTCGAAGTCCAACCCGGACCCAAAATTTTCAGGGGGAAAAAAAAATAATTTTTTTTGTCTTAAAATTGACAGAAATGCATAAAAAACACAAAAAAAATTTTTTTTCGGATTTTGGTCCAAAAGTCCCACCCGGACCCAAAATTTTCAGGGGAAAAATTTTTTTTTTTTTTTTTTTTCTGTCTTAAAATTGACAGAAATGCATAAAAAACAAAAAAAATTTTTTCGGATTTTGGAAAATTTTGGACCAAAATCCGAAAAAATTTGAATTTTTTTTTTTTTCACCCTGCTTTTCTTGGGAGGGGGCATATGCAGCTTATTCTAGTCAAGTCCCTGGTTTGATATTTAGACTACCGTGTCAGGTGAGCGCCCTCAGGCCCCCTGGGGCCTCTTGTATTTATGAAGGGATTCCATTGTAACTTCGTAGGATCACTCCAGATGATGCCCAAATGAGAATGTCCCCTTTTAGTTGCGATCATTCAACCATTATGGCTGCCCGAGCCTGAAGCCCGAATACCTTTAGCACAGTCTACAGGTCATATTTATGAAGGGATTTCATTGAAACTTGGTAGGTTTGACTTTATATAATGTCTAGATGAGAACGTCCCCTTTGGGATATGATTGGGCAACTGTGACACCTACAGGGACCCGAAGCCCGAAAACCTTTAGAAAAGTCTACAGGTCATAATTGTGAAGGGATTTCATTGTAACCTGTTAGGTTGACTCCATATAATGCCCAGATGATGACATCCCCTTTTGGTCGTGATTGGTCAACTGTGATGGCTACAGATGCCGAAGCCCGAAAACCTTGAACACAGTCTACAGGTCATATTTATAAAGGGATTTCAGTATAACTTTGTAGGATCACTCCAGATGATGCCCAGATGAGAATGTCCCCTTTTGGTTGCGGTCATTCAACCATGATGGCTGCCCAAGCCCAAAGCCCAAAAACCGTTAGCACAGTCTACAGGCCATATTTATGGAGGGATTTCAATGTAACTTGATAGGATGACTCGTTTTGGAATAATTTCACTGTAACTTGGTAACTTTCATTGATATACGTTAACTGTGAGGGCCACATACATTAACTGTGAGGTCATATTAACCCAGCCCTCAGCTCTTTAGTACAGTATACACCTCATATTATTTTTTATCAAAAACATAGCATACAGGGAACAGAAATGAACATATTTCCAATTATCACAATTCTTGTCTTATTTCATAATCCTTTCATAAACATTGAACATTATCCTTTTCGAACAAACACAACACACAAGTTTAGCTACAGAGTCATTGACACTTTCATTGTATGTTGTACAGATCAAAAAACTAAGAGATTGCTGCTTTTTTTTATTTTTAGCTTAACTTGACAAAGTCAAGATAAGCTAATGCCATCATGCGTGTGGAAGTCTGTGAGTCTCTATAAGATCTAGATGAGAATGTCTCTTTTTGGTCACGATCGGTCAACCATGACAGCTGTGCAGGTCCGAAAACCCGAAAATGTTGAGCACAGTCTACAGTTCATATTTATGAAGGGATTTTATTGTAACTTTGTAGGATGGCTCTGTATAATGTCTAGATGAGAACGTCCTATTCTGGTCGGGTTCACTCAACCGTGATGGCAGCCGGGGCATATTACCTAGATTCCTTTAGCATAGTCTATAGCTTGCATTTATGAAGGGATTTCATTGCAAATTAGTAGGATGACTCAGTATAATGTCTAAATGAGAACGCCCTATTTTGGCTGTGATGGCTGCACATATTTGTTTAGCACAGTCTACAGTTCATATTTATGAAGCGAATGCATTGTAACTTTGAAGGATAACTTGGTATGATGTCTGGATGAGACTCTTCTATTTTGGTTACGATTGGACAGCCATTACTGCCTCATGGTCATGTGATGGAGTTGGGACTTTATTCATTATGTACGCGTATATGAAAGGTAGATACGATACAAAAATGGTGAGGTCAGACTTCTGGTTCGAGAGATACTATCGGTTGAAAAATTTCCCCTTAGCGTATAATGCTCTTGACATGAAGTGTTTGTTATTGCTGCTCCTCTGGTAAGGCTTGGCCTATCAAGTTCAGAGTTTTTTCTTTAGGTGTGTCTTTATCTCTAGTACATTCAGTTAAAAAATGATAAGGGTATGACTTCCGGTTCGGGAAACCGCTATGGTCGAAAGTCGGATGAACCTCTTCATAGAAATTTTTTGTTATCACTACTTCAGCAGAACGGTTCAAATTATTGAGTTGGCCATTTTACACTGTGTGTGCCTATATGTGACCTTTAAATCTGGTCAGTTGCCTGGCCCTTTTGATTGATTCATTACACATGGAAGTATCTATGTTGCCGTGCAATTTAAAAATTCTAGTTATTATTATTTGCAAGTACACCCCTTAAATCACGAAAACAGCATCATGAAATTTGGAGGAGTGATAGCCTTCGTGACATAGGTGCGACTGGGACTATTGCGAATTTCATCTAACTTTAATCATGAATGCTCTTCATCTGAAATTCTTCTTTTCACTACTCCTGCAGAATGGCTTGAGGTATCTAGTCAGACTTTTTGCATTATGTGTGCTTGTACATGTGGTATATAATGTGTGAAAATGATAGTGGTCAGACTTCTGGTTCGGAAGATTGTTTGGGGGCCGAAAAAAATATAACAACACTCTTCATGAAATTCTTGTTATTGATACTCCTCCTGAATGGCTTGAGGTAACGCCTTGAGACTTTTTGCATTTAATATGTTTGCCTGTTTATGGGGTAGATAATATCCAAAAATGGTAGGGGCAAATGTTTGGTTAGGGAGATCGTCTGGGTTGAAAATTTGGGGATGCTTTTCATCTGAACTTCTTGTTATCTCTACGCCTCCAGAACAGCTTAAGATATTTATTCCGGACCTTTTCCATTATGCGTGTTATAATGTTAAAAGATGGTAGGGGTCAGATTTCCATTTTGATAGATCAAGTAGGGGCTGAAAAGTGATGTGACATATCAAAATGGCAAAAAATAGAATCACATCCTATTTCTCTGAAATTTTGGTATATGACACATTTGCAAAAAAATAAGAGATCTGCATTTTTTCTTGTAAAAACATAACATGACTTCCGGAATATTGAAGACTACTGCGACCAGGGCATGCTTGTGACATGCCTGGTTGCAAATCTACGGGTGTTTGAGGAAGGAAATATCACAGTTATATGCACGGAGGTGTGCTTATGTAATTCTCGGCTCTATCTGCTGGAAGCACAGTGTGCCATATCATCAACATAGTTGACAGAGCACTTCTGAAGGTACAATCTCCTACCTTCAAATCTTGATTCATTTCACATGTAACACTGTTTAATAGGCGTGGCTATGCACCCCCCCCCCCCCCCCAAAGTTTCAACCAACATGGATGACCGAGCATATCTGAAGATACAATCTCTTACCTTCAAATCTTTATTTATTTCACATATAACCCTGTTTAACAGGCGTGGCTACCTCCTGCCCTGTCCACAAATTTTCAGACCTCCTATCCACGAATACGATAAATAACTACCTGAAACACACCTCTTTTTCATGCTGTGGCCAGTTTCTAGAAAGTGGTCTATTTCTGACATAAAAAATATTCATTAATCAGTGTCCAACAATCTGGGTATCATTGTATACAAATAGTTGAGTTGTCAGTTTAGGACAATCTAAAATAAACTGTTCAAATCCAACTGTTCAGTCCTATATGAAGGTGTGAGCTGTTAAAATTGAACAGTTCATCAAATAGACAGAAATAATTCCAAATTCGGCCGGTGACAGGTTAATAGTGAGTGGAAAAGTCATTGCATTAAGAATAAAGCAGGGACGAATCATCATCTCGGTTTCAATGCGATCCACATTGTAACCACATGGTAACAGCACTTGACAGAAATATGAAACTGTCGAGCAGGGACCATAAAACATATTCTGAACATTTCAAGTAGCTGCGTTCAGTGGTTTGGATATGGTTGGCATATGTCTGACACTGCTGTTTCTTCAATTTTAATGTGAAATTAGCCAATTTATACAGCTTTTTCAACATTAACCCATCCGATATTTCTGTTCACTTTTACCTCCTGGCGATTATCTAACTTTTAAAGGCAGTGTTGGGACTCATTAGCAACAGTCTTGAAGATGCAAGTTTGATTTAGTTCCATCTCTGCATCCATAATGGTGAAGTACAGGTCTTAAGTGGCACTATCCCAGTGAGGGGCAATCTGCATATCCTCGCACCATTTCGCACCAGCTTGAAAAAGACTAAATTCAGAAAATTACCTCCTAACAGGCGACTTGGTACATTAAAAGGCAACAGACACCTTCCACTCAATGTTGGGTAACCCGTCTTTAGCCGTGCTTCGTTAGATGCTTTCTAGAATCATCTAGTTATTATGCTTCCATGTTTACATGGAAGCATCTAGATATTGCTCTGCAGTTTTAATTTCATTCTAGTTATGATTTAAAATCACAATTTATGGACAACTCAGACAATGAGGGAAAATAACTTAGTGCCCTGACTTTTTCTTTGAGAACAATATCCCACAATTTGTCACTGCAGTCTTCATTTTCATTTGTTCATGAATATTAATTAATACAGCTGTTCATGGAGTGTAGGCACTTCATATACTTCATTTATATATGTTATGGTGTTGTCTGTCTGTCCGGGCCAACATTGGGGGTTTAGGGAATATTATTATTAGGGGCTACCTCCAAATTAAGGTAGTGTTAGGAGTGGGGTGGGGTTAGGGTTAAGGATAGCCCCAGAGTAGGGCTTAAGGTTGGGGGAGGGTTAGGTCCCGGGGGGTTAGGGTTGGGGTCAGGGGTGGGGTTTTAGTTTTAGTAGCCCCTAAAGAAAAAATAGCTCCTAATCCTATTGGTTTGGCTAGGGTGGGGGTTGGGTCAGGGGTGGGGTGGGGTTAGGGGTAGCCCCAGGGTAGGGCTTAAGGTTGGGGGGTTAGGTCCCAGGGTGGGTGGGGGGTTAGGGTCAGGGGTGGGCTTTTAGGGTTTAGGGTCAGGGTGGGGGTTGGGTTAGGGTTAGCCCCAGAGTAGGGCTTAAGGTTGGGGAGGGTTAGGTCCCGGGGGGTTAGGGTTGGGGTCAGGGGTGGGGTTTTAGTTTTAGTAGCCCCTAAAGAAAAAATAGCTCCTAATCCTATTGGTTTGGCTAGGGTGGGGTTGGGTCAGGGGTGGGGTGGGGTGGGGTTAGGGGTAGCCCCAGAGTAGGGCTTAAGGTTGGGGGGTTAGGTCCTGGGGTGGGTGGGGGGTTAGGGTCAGGGGTGGGCTTTTAGGGTCAGGGTGGGGTTAGGGTTAGGGTGTGGTTTTTGGGTGGAGGGGTTAGGGTTAAATATAAGTTCTAAGGTGGAGGGGGGGTGGGGTTCTGGGTAAAATAAGGTTTTGGACTTACAAAATGTTTTTTGGTAGCCCATAAACCCGAAATGTTGGAGCGTCCGTTTGTCCGTCCGTCCGTCCGTAAACAAGTTTTGTGTCGCCTACTCCTCCAAAAGTTTACATGCTACATTGTTCAAACTTTGCACACATATTGATCAGTAATTGCCATTGTGCATGTGACAAGTGCAAGTAACTCCATTTTGTTTTTCCAGAGTTATGCCCCCTTTTAGTACTTAAAACATTACAGTATTGTGTCCCCTACTCCATCAACATTTTACATGGTATATTGTTCAAACTTTGCACACATGGTGATCACCAATTGCCATTGTGCATGTGACAAGAGCAGGTACCTCCATTTTGTATTTCCAGAGTTACGCCCCCTTTTTGTACTTAAACATTACAGTATTGTGTTGCCTTCTCCTTCAACATTTTTCATGCTATATTGTTCAAACTTTGCACACATGTTGACCACCAATTGCCGTTGTGCATGTGACAAGAGCAAGTAACTCTCTTTTGTATTTCCAGAGTAATGCCCCCTTTTAGTACTTAAAACATTGCAGTTTTGTGTCGCCTGCTCCTTCAACATTTTACATATTATGTTGTTCAAACTTTGCACACATGGTGATCACCAATTGCTGTAGTGCATGTGACAAGGGCAGATAACTCCATTTTGTATTTCCAGAGTTATGCCCCTTTTAGTACTTAAAACATTACAGTATTGAGTCACCTTCTCCTTCAACATTTTACATGCTATATTGTTGAAACTTTGCACACCTGTTGATCACCAATTGCCGTTGTGCATGTGACAAGAGCAGGTAACTCTGTTTTGTATTTCCAGAGTTATGCCCCCTTTTAATACTTGAAACATTATACTGTTGTGTCGCCTACTCCTTCAACACTTTACATGCTACATTGTTCAAACTTTGCACACCTGTTGATCACCAATTGCCGTTGTGCATGTGACAAGAGCAGGTAACTCTGTTTTGTATTTCCAGAGTTATGCCCCCTTTTAATACTTGAAACATTATACTGTTGTGTCGCCTAATCCTTCAACACTTTACATGCTACATTGTTCAAACTTTGCACACATGTTGATCAGTAATTGCCGTTGTGCATGTGACAAGAGCAGGTAACTCTGTTTTGTATTTCCAGAGTTATGCCCCGTTTTAGTTCTTAAAACATTGCAGTATTGTGTCGCCTACTCCTTCAACATTTTACATGCAATATTGTTCAAACTTTGCACACATGGTGATCACCAGTTGCCGTTGTGCATGTGACAAGAGCAGGTAACTCCATTTTGTATTTCCAGAGTTATGCCCCCTTTTAGTACTTAAGACATTACAGCATTGTGTCACCTTCTCCTTCAACATTTGACATGCTTTCTTGCTCAAACTTTGCACACATGTTGATCACCAATTGCCATTGTGCATGTGACAAGAGCAGGTAACTCTGTTTTGTATTTCCAGAGTTATGCCCCCTTTTAGTACTTAAAACATTACAGTATTGTGTCGCCTACTCCTTCAACATTTTACATGCTATATTGTTCAAACTTTGCACACATGGTGATCACCACGGGCATATGTTGCCCCGCTAGGCAGTGCTCTTCTTCTCCATCGTTTGGGTCTTCTTATGGCCTATTGTGTTTCATGTGTTGAAAGATATGCTCAGTGGTATGTTTGTGTTAGTTATTAAGCTCACGTAAGCAGCCATTATTTATGTCTGAATGGATTATTATTGCGCAGGCTTCCCTTAACCTTTGTTTCTGTTTATGCACCGTGTATACACACATATCCGCAAAAGAGCACCTGATGTGATGCATGAATAAAACATATCTTAGAAGGTTAAAATATAAGTGTTATGCTTATTTCAATTTATTATTATGCCCCCAACCTCCAAAGGAGGATTTGGGAGTATCTAGTGAAGCCCACCGTCCATCTGGCTGCCCATCTGTCTGTCTATTTGTCCATACAAGCATTTTGCATTGTAACTTCTAAGCCATCTGTTGGATCTGGATCTCCTTTAGTATGCTGATAGACCTGCATGGGGGAATGGATATGCACAAGGAACAGGTTCTGTCCAATAATTTTCCCCAGGGTTATAGTCCTTTTCCACTCTTGATTTTAGAAAATTTTTACCAGCCTCTGCATTTCATTCACTTCTTGTTGGATTTAATGTATTCTTGGTATGTTCATGGACCCACTTTGCAAAAGAATATCAACAAATAACAGGGTCAGTCTCATTATTTTTCTAGAGTTATGGGCCTTTTTCGACTTAGAAAATTTCAATTTTTCTGGTTTCAGTATGTTCTTGGTTGTAACTTCAAAGCCATCAGTCGGTTTTGGATCTCCTTTAGTATGCTGATAGACCTACATGGGGGAATGGATATGCACAAGGAAGGGATCTGTCCGATAATTTTTCCCAGAGTTAACATCTGCATTACGTGTACAGTCCATTTAAAATATTCTCTCCTCTCCACTAGTCGATTGCATAATAGGGTGTCTAAAAATAGGATAAGCTAATTGGCTTTGAGGGGAACTTTTTAGTATCCATGGTTATTACTTCAACAATAACACATGCAGTTGTCGATGATGATCTTATGGACAGTCAGCTGTGTTGACTGATTATATGGGACAAATGATTTTAACCAACAATACTTTATTAAGCTATTTTTTTTATTAATGATATCTGACTTTAATGCTTTGCAAGTATCTACAAACATTTGCACACACGAATAACAGAATATATTATATTTTAAAAAATATATATACGCAAGCACTCTTTCAAAGCACTATAATATCGATCGGGTTTTGTGATTAATGATATCTGACTTTAATTTTTTACAGGTATCTATAAACATTTGCACACATGAATGACAGAATATATTATCTTTTAAAAAAAATATATATACACAAGCACTCTTTCAAAGCACTATAACATCGATCGGGTTTTGTTTGCAATGTGGATTAGAAAATCTTTGCTAATATTCCATGGACTTTGCACTCAACTACTAATGGGTAAAAATACACAGTACATGACAGGTGGAGTTCTACCAAATCACTTGTCAAGTGAATGTTTTACAAAACTCATATTTTTTTACACAAACCGATTTTTTTAAGGGCCACCGGATTTATCTGCACATCCATCAA
The DNA here is from genome assembly GCA_031216915.1 of Pictodentalium vernedei. Classification (NCBI taxonomy): domain Eukaryota; kingdom Metazoa; phylum Mollusca; class Scaphopoda; order Dentaliida; family Dentaliidae; genus Pictodentalium; species Pictodentalium vernedei. The sequence goes on from CM062297.1 coordinate 747,137,108, forward strand.
GAGACAATTTGCTTGCTTGTCTGCTGTTTATCGGCGCCTGTAAGTTGAAGTTGAGTGGATAATTCACTCTGTGTGTGATTTGGTTGTAATCCATCCTGTACTTATCTACACACACGAAGTAAATTGAGTGAACAAACTAGACACTTTGCAAAAAGCATTAGCTATTTATTTATTTATTTATTTATTTATTTATTTATTTATTTATTTAAATATTTATTGGTGTTTAAGGTCACTTTTCATCAGCTATGGCTAATTGTGCCCATCGGTCGCAATAGGCCATAGTTGCAGAAAAGTGACATTAAACACCAATAAATAAATAAATTGTGACCACAACAAGGGTCTAAAGTCAAGTTTAGCCGATCGTTTACCCCTTTGGTGCCCATTTTAGTGGACATCCATCCCAGGCACTGGTGACTGGGTCCTATTTCACCAGTAAAGCGGAACTTTCTTACCATAGTAAATAAGCACTGCTTCACTTCCCGTTCCCATGGGGAAAGAAGCACTATTAAATATTATCACAGTGTACATTATTGTCTAAGAAATTCTGTGGAAATGCAATGATTCCCCCCCCCCCCCCCCCCCCCCCCCCCCCCCCCCCCCGCCCCCAAATATTTCAGACAGCACACCTCTTGAGCAAGGTGGTAGTGATCCATTGAACATGTGTTTGTTCAAACACATGAGAATAATTTAACTGTTTTTTTTTAAACAATTTTTTGTGGTTGGGAGATGTGATTTGGTTATACGCACACAACTCGTGTTTTTTTTTATCTTGTTTAAAAAATAGCTTTCCCTGGTTAAACTTTCGTTTCTCCATTGCTGGCGACATTTATATTTTTGGCGAGGAGATAACTGCTTCCAATTTTCGTGAAGTGACACAAACAATTCACGAGTCTCTTTGAAATTTAATTGGGTCCTTTTTTTAGAATTTCACTTCTTTTTTTGAAAACAAAGTACAAAGAACTGTTTCGACCAGGGGAGATAAGTTTGACCGGTGTTTTTATTTTTTTCTCCTTCATTTTTTTTCATGTCACTGATCATGTTGCGTGTCCTGCCAAAATATTTTTTTTCAAGGGTGGTATCTTTTAAAATGGACACATTTTTCGGTAAATTTAACTGATAATTTTCTGTTGGTAAACAATTTTCCTTTACCACGATCATCGAGATCGTTCCAATGAGAGGTCATAAGCTATGTTTTTTTAACAAAAATTTAAAACATAATAAAATTTGAATGGAGATTTTTGTGTATAGTGCTGGCTGAATTTGGCTGTTGACGTTGGGTAAAAACAGAAAGCTTGCTAGCGGTTTTCATGCTTTTTCCCACATATTGGACGATTAATTTTTTTAATGAATAATACATTCTCATTTTAGTTCATCTAAACTATTTCGGTAAAATGCTTATGCGACAATAAAAATTAAATCACCGGGTTTTAACTTTGAAATGTTCGGGCACTCGGCACAGTATAGAATCCATAATCCCGTATCGGAAAAGTTATTACCGCAGCGAAACGCCAGGATGTTTCGCCAAGACTGTCACATTGTTGTTTCAAAAACACATTTTATTCACTGAAATACTCGTTCTATTCCATAATTTCATTTAAAAAATACAGATGAAGCGTTATGGGAATCAATGAAGACAAGATCATTTCGACGGAGACAATCCAACATTCAATTATTCAGAGGGGGGGGGGGGGGGGGGAGAGGAGAATCCAAATCATATATCAGCGAAAATTTTATTTTAATATGAAAACAAATCGAAAATCTCACGAATTAACGAACGGATTTTTTCAATTCCTATATTAAACCGCAGTACAGAGTTCTGGAAATGAAATTTATTGCATTTGTATCTGAATATTTTATTAAATGCAGGGTTTAGAAATTTTCTGACTGAACAATATAATTGCTAATCAGGGACAGTCTGAAAGATTTTTCTCGCCAAACATTAATTGGTTGTGTAATCCTTCTCACATGACCGCACTAAAACAACTTTTCATACCCGGTCGTTTCTACACAAACGACGAGGTAATTAACAAGTGTGGTTTTGTATGCAATGTCACGTAATGCAAAGATGAGGGCGTTCTTGTTATCAATGTGCTTGAAATTAATTCGCATTCACAACAAACTTATTGTCCATCATTTATGCTGTATTTTTGTTTAAATAAATAGTTGATTCCTATTGGGGGACAAATAATGAATTAGTCTACATTCATTTTTATTATTTTTGAAAACGAATCGATGTGTTAATTGCATAAACACAGAATGTTTTTCATATGCGACTGGATATCAGTAATTTGGTTTCATCAAGAAACGAACCGCCTTTGATATCTGGATTTTCCCGTCGTCTTTAATTAGCCTCGCAAAGGGGGTTGTGGACCTGTGAAGACAATGTGTTCACTGGGTGTGACGAAAGGGGGTTTTAAATGGAGCATACACGTAATGGTAAAAAAATATTTGAAGTGATAAAAGTTTGAGATTGATGGTTGTCATTTTTTTTACAACTGGTTCCAAGTTTGATAGGGGCATCTTATCCATGTCTTCATTGCCATTGAACAACTTATTGATATTCATAAGTTCAAAATTCACAATGACAGTGCTGATGGAAATGTTGATCAACTTCCCTCCAGGGTTTATCTGTTTCTCAGATGGATAGAATAAATAAAACAAACATTCCCTATAATGATTTTGTGAGTAATTTTATTTCCAACACACGAAAACAATATATTACATACACAAATATTTCAAAGTATTCATTCCCTGAATTCCATGCACTCTCAAAATTTGTAACTTTCAAATTGCTGGTATGTGTATACTTCGTAACATACACAACTTAGAGCACTTGAAGTGATCACTGGTTGAATGTCAGTGTGACTTATACAACAGTGACATGTAAACTGAGGCAACTGAGCTGAAAATTTGGGGGTGCAACTTATATACCAACTGGTATGTTACCAGAAAAAGATTAAAAAAAATAACAGGACTTGATTTTAACCACTCGGACAACTTTCATTGTGGGTGTGTTTAGAAAGTTATTCACAAGAGCATGCACGTGATCGAAAATGAAGCCACCTACCAGTATTGCCACTTTCAGAAATGAAACAAGTCAATATTTGTTATTCTTCTTTTTTAAAAAAAAAATTTATACATCATTAAAAGCATACAGAGTAAAAACTTAGGAAACAATTTCCTAAAAGCAATTTCCAAACTATCTCAATTTTACAGTCCTTTTGGAATAGTTTTCATATATGTTTGTCTGGAGACAGTCTGTCAGGTTGCTTTGCATTATGATTCCCAGGATTCGCATGAGCTGCATTTCATGAGAATCCACTTAGATTCACCCAAAATTTGGCAAAATTTTGACCCTGGTTTGTGAGTCCAGTTGTACTCTATTTATACAGGTTACTATTATGAAACTTCCAACACATATTAAATTAAATAAAAATGCATGAGATTTTCATGAAAGTTTAGTATGTTGTACTTCTGAAAGAAATAGGAGATAGCTGGGTTTTTTTTTAGTTTTTTGATTTATTGCCATTATTGAGGTTTTTATGTCGCTTCAAAGTTTAGGCTGCTGAGGCAGTTGGGTTAATGGGTTTAGTATGTTAAAAGATGACAAGACACCTTCATTCCAATGTGAAGAGAACCGTTGTTGGCTGTGCTTTGTTGGATAGCGTATAGATAATTGCCCTGGAATTTCAAAATCATCTAGTACTTTAATAGTCTTTGTCTGCTCAAACAAAACTCTGTACTCGCAAAAAGAAAAATGAATGCCAAAAATTTTGTACAACTAATAACAGAATACATTCAAGGTGATGGAGAGTTACGGAATCAAAGGTTCTTTCATATCGTATTTACTTCTGTGTGTGACAAATGGCTACACCCATGCTGATATGGATACACACTTGTTTTGGCATCAATAAGAACTCCTTTCTTACTATTTGCATTTTGAATCACTATATTTTTTAAAAAAGGACAGGCTGAATATCTGTATTCTTAACTGTGGTTACAAAATAAAAAGTACAACTGTAGATTGCACTTGAAGCAAAAACCAAACTGGAAAGTACATTGCCTTCCTTGTGTGAAAACAAATGACATCTCCAATATTTGAAAACAGGGAAACAGTCTTTAATGAACCAGATGAGTGGAAAGAAAAGACAGTCTTACAATTATGACATTTTTCTTCAAAATCTTCATCAGTAAGATTTGTTTTAACCTTTAAAAGCCTATTTCCAATTTAGGTAAACTTTTATTGAAACAGGCATTCCAACATGCAGTCTTTGAGTAAATTTGCATTCTATGTGCACTGGCACTTGTTTCTAGACAAGTCTCGGCTGGTTATATAGACAGCCAAGATTTACCCAGACACAACCACAAAGTCACTGAAAATAAACTATCATAGCTTTGCAAAAATATACGAGAACCTTCTGGCCCTAAAGGGTTAATAGGTTTAAAAATTAAACAGGAATGTGTGAAATAAATATAGGATTATTTTCTCGGATAAAAATACAGATCTGCACTTGGAAAATACAGTAAACCAAGAGAAACAACACCAACAGAAGGGAACATGGTGTTGAAGGTTATGAGTCTTAGGATTATCACTGGGTTGATAGTTTGACAGTTCTGATTTTGCACTGAAAATGAAAATTTCTCTTTCATGGATATTATTATACCTTTTCTAATCAAATTCAAAGAAAATTATAAGGAATTGCCCATTCTGTTTGTCATTTAAACTCTTTCTGTATTTGTCAACATTTTTTTTTTTTTTTTATCTAAACTCACTATTCACAGTTATATTATGGGCAGATATGTGAATAAAGGAAGTTGTGTTCCTTATCACTTTTTCAGGTGTTATGGTTTGTTGATTCTGCTTAAAATATTTCCAACTCCTCCTTCATTCTCGGTGTATTGTAATCAAACTTTGTCATGGATAGGAAATATATAGGGACAAAAAATCCCTCATTGAAATTGAACACCTCGTTGAACATTTTTATTGCCTTGCAATGTCTTCCAAAATTATTATGACATTGAGAGACTTTAAAATTGCACCTTTTTGATGGATGTATATTAATGTGCACATATTTTCAACAAAGCATGATTAAAATACAGTGTTTCTTTATTATCTATGTTTTGTGAACATCAAGTTTGCTCTATTCTGCAGAAAATTGCTCTAATATTATCTGGTTATAAAACGAGCATAAATATAACTGAAAACAAATATATTACATATTTCTTTTTTTACTTGTTGAGAACTGGATAGGAAGTTCAATTTTGTGTTTTCTTCTGAAATGCACTTACCGCAACTTAAAGCTTCATATTCTGTGGATGTGAAATTATTTAACCTATATGGATATGGATTGATACAATTTATGAGAGAGTGCCAAAAATTTTAACAAGGAAAAGATCATATTACCAAAGTTTTCCAACCAAAAATAATTTAACACTCTGTGTTTTCAAAGAACAAAAAAGTAAAAGCCTCCCTCCCTCATTGAGAATTGCTCAAGAGCCAAATGTATTTTTTATTTGGCCTAGACAAATGGGCATGAATAAAGCACCTTGCATTCTGCAAATTTTGAAAGGCTCAAAGCCCATGGTACTTAGTTTGAAACCGTTGTCATTCAGATCTTTAGATATTTCTCAGTGGGTTAACCATAGATGATATATACAGAAGTGCTAAGAAGTGCATAAACATGGTCTTATTTGCTTTGGTTTAAAACACTTTACTCAAATTTCATGATTTACATTTTTCTCCATTTTTGAATGGATTAAACCAAATTGGTTCAAGTTATTGCAGTCACATCACACCCATAATCCAATTGCTGAAAAAATTTTTTTTTTCATTGCAACTTGTCATATGTTTGTAATTTAAATTTATCATGGTTTGTTTCTTTTGGAAACTAATATTTTTAGAAAATGTAATATTTTACACCATTAAAGGATGCTACAAACAATGTTGAACCAATGCAGACAGTAGTTTATGGGAAGAAAACTGTTCAGTGTTTTGTTTCCAAAGAAAACTGATAGTAATTCAATTTCTTTCCAACCCACTCACAGTTGTTTACTTCAGGCTGAATAAATAAGAGAGGGCAGTGTAGTATATATCGGGGAGAACTTAAAGTGGCATAGAAATGACTTGAGATCAAGAAAGCAACATGTGTGAGAGATATTGCAAAAAGACCCAAAAGATCAAAGCATGAAAAATTAATTTCTTTAATGAGCAAGTTGTCCAGCAGAATAGTAGCCTTGATGGACAGACAAGGCATGCAAACCTGTAAGTGAACACAAGTGAAAGAATTCAGTAGAGTAACCTAAGATAGGATATACTCCCCTGAAGACATCAGGAATCATCTGTTAAAGATGAACCTCAAAGGAAAAAGACCCTGGTACGCTAAATCTAAAACAACATTCCAGAACAGGAATAATTTATTGAGTAGACTACTACCAATGAGCTGATACCACAGTTGAGCAGCAGAAAGAGGACCCGGTAGGAACAAGTTCTCGAGACTAGAAACTGCTGAGATAAAAGATAGAAAAGTTGCCCTTCTCTGGTATGCAGCATGCAAAATGTCAGACAGCACCTGGTGAATATGACACGGTTGGTTTCACTTTGAAAGAAGGGGGGGGGGGGGGGTCAATCAAAAGGGTGTGCAGTTCAAAAACTCTCCTGCCTGAGACATAGGCCAGCATAGACCAGTATAAAGTCTGTCATTTACATGAGAAAATTCATGTCTACCTTGGACAGAGGTTTGAATGGCACCCTCTCCCCCTGCACTCCCAAACGATGAAAACAATGAAATATCCAAGCCAAGTTCCACTTGCGCATAACCTGCAAAACCCTTGGGTTTTTCGGTGAAAAGTGTCAAAAAAGCCTAGAGAGTAGTGGAACAAAACCAATACAAAAAGATCTCGGATAACATGGACCTGTATCCCTTGATGGTAATAGGTTGAATCCCCTCAGAATCAAACAAGATCACCAGGATTTCTGCTCTCTGAGAAATTAATTGATTAGAAAAGTCAACAGAAAGCACAATGCCCAGTGACATTAGTCCCTCCACTTTCTCATGCCAGCTGATCCAGTGAAGTGCCTCCATGAAGTAGAAATGCACTCCACTGCTAATCCTGAGAAACCTCTCTGGAGGAGACGGGCCCAGATAAAAGGAAGGTATGAAGGCACAGTGACACAAGAATTGCATGACATTTCTTCATTCTTCATTTGACCTTGGTATAAGAGGTTGAGACATATAGGGAGATGGACTGGACAGGTGGCCAACAGAAGCCTGAGCTTATTAGTGCAAAACCTCTGTGGAGAGGTGGGGTAGACAAAATAATGCTGCAACTGGAAGTCAAGGACATGGTGACAGGGGTGTACATGTGCCCCTCCCCCCCCTCCCCCCCCCCCAATCCTGGCAAAAATTTCCTATAATTGGAAATTTGGAAGGCAAGTCATGAGGAGTTGGAAATTCCATCTATCTGGATTTTAGAGCTGCTTTGGTGATGCTGATGTCTCCTTTACTTCCCAAATTTCCAACCCGGTTTCAAATCGCCAAAAATTCCAACTGTTACTATTTACAACTACAGTGTACGCAATATCGAGCTTCATAAGTATGCATGATGTCAATCGGTACGAGATTTTCTATAGTACGTTTACTTATTGTAATAAAACAATTCCTCGAAATGCACTTCAAAAATATCACATCATGTAAAATCGTTATCCTGAGTTAATTCTATCATTCACAGTTACAAAATGATGAAACATCGAAAATTGATTATTCCTGCATAAGATCTGATTTAATGTTAGGACAGTGAATTGCTGAAAGTTATAAGCTTGAGCATTTATTTAAATAGTACATGTTCAATTCCCTGATTAATAACAAAGAATAATAACCTGATAATTCTATCATAAATGTGTTGGCATTTCAGTTACTAGAATCAATTTTATGTCCCCTTTCATGGCTTCATTTTCAAAATGTTTCTCAGTATTGAATATTTCCAACTATGGGGAGGGACTGGGGGGGGGTGGGGGTTGCAGTAAATCTTGATAGTCTTTTCATTTTTCCAGTGATTTGGGCTGAATTTATGCATTTTCTGCAATGCAATTGATGTTTGAGGTAATATTCCTTTCTTTTAAAGGTAATATTACAGGTGTTACAAATGATGAGTTCTTTGAGTAGGTGATGAGTACTGATGTGTCATTCTAGTCTCTGTCTAAATTGATATAATTTCTCGCAGAATTCACATAAAAATGTATTGTGTATTCTCTATAAGAGGTAAGCAACTTTCAAATTTCCCCTCCACATGTTAGTGATGTCATGGAAAAAAAAAATAGAAAAGGAGAAAAGCTTCAACATTAATTTAATTTTTTTCCAAAGTTTTGTATGTGGAAAAATCATTGAATGATCTTTTATAGGCATTTTGTATTTCTTATCAATCTGCCTTACAATTGTTTACTACAGGCTTGCACTACAGTGGAAGACCCTAACTCGGATAAAATACTCTCTATTTTAATCTTTCCCAAGAGATTTTGGAAAGAAAAGTGGTGTAAAAACACCACGAAAAAATAAGCCAAAACTGGGTCGAGCACCATCAGCGCACACCCAGTAAAGGACGCTCTTCTCTAAGTACAATTCCACGACTTTCGTTAACCAGTCATCAAACCATTCTTCTTTTGTCGGTGCAACCTGGTTGACATGTTGCCATCTTTGCATTATGATACAGTGATAATTCAACTCGTCGATAATGGTTTTCCTGTGACTGGATTATGGATCTGAAGATCGTATAATAACAGGACTGTGTTTTATATATTCTTGTTAATATTTTTAACCACATTCTCATTTTTTTTCTGTATTTTATTTATATATTCCGTTTTCGCGAATGTTTTTTCGACATCGTGTCAACGCAGTTCGGCAATGAAATTTTTCGGTTGATCAATTTTTATTGTTATTGGAGTTAGGTGTCAATGAGGAACTGTTTGGACAAGATTTCTTCACTCTGTTGAGGGCTGAATTTCTGTTTTTTCGGTCCCTGTCGGCCATCTGGGTTCTGTTGTGTACCCACTGTTTTTTTTTCTGCCACCTTCTCTCGTAGTTGAGGGTGTTCTACTTTCTGTATCTGTTGAGTTCACCTTTTTCTTCTACTGCTCTCACCTCTGTTTTTCCAGTTTGGTTCCTTTAGGGCAATTCCTTTTGCCCTTGCCTTTGGTGCGTTCTCGTGGCTGTTTCTTCCGCACCCGTGATGGGTGTGTAACACTGTCGTTTTGGGGCCTCCCGGCTCGACCACGTCTGGTGTGAGTTATACCCCCTCCGTGGGGGATGTGCAGCTCCTCCCGCACCTGCGGGGGGTGGGGTGGGGAACGCTGTCGTTTCGGGGCCTCCCGACTCAACCACGTCTGGTGTGAGTTATACCCCCTCAGTGGGGGATGTGCAGCTCCACCCACACCCGTGGGGGTTGGAGAATGCTGTCGTTTCAGGGCCTCCCGACTCGACCACGTCTGGTGAGAGTTACTCCCCCTCTGTGGGGGATGTGCAGCTCCTTCCACGCCCGCGGTGGGTGTGGAACACTGTCGTTTCGTGGCCTCCCGACTCGACCACATCTGGTGAGAGTTATTCCCCATCCGTGGGGGGTGTGCAGGTTTTTTCTTACCGTGGTGGATACTGCGGGAGCTGTTGGATTTCGAGTGAAGAGATTCCTGGTTCTGGGACAATGTGCGCTCTCCAGTTGACATCTGAGACTGTCAGTAGGGTTGTGACTCCTCCTTTGGAGGCCGAGCTAGGTGGCTCTCTCCCCTTTTCCGCCAGTTCCAACAGATCCCGTCGTATCTGCTGCTACTGCTGTTCCAGCTACAACGTCATCGGGCACCATTTTTAGCCGGCCTCGGCTTATCCTTGCAAGGGTCTGCAGGGATGTCTGTAGTGTGGTTGTGGAGTATCAGCCTCAGCCTTCCCCGACTTCAACTCGGCGAAGTCGGAAGTGGCTGCCAACTGAACCCCCTGCTGTGTCCTCTCAGCCATTGAGCACAGAAGTTTTATACCTGCAGTGGTCTGCAGCGGTGTCTGGTAGTGTAGATGTGGGGTATCGGCCTCAGCCTTCCCTGACTTCAACTTTGCGAAGTTGGAAGTGGCTGCCGGCCGAACCCTCTACTGTGGTCTCGGCGCTGTTGAGTACCACAGTTTTGTCATTGGCATTTCTGTCCACTCATTCTGGCCACACGGCCAGTTTTGCGGGACCAATGCCTTCTGTGCAGCCTGGACCTTCTGCCCCGCAGAGGTCTGCGACGACTCTCCTGAGTTCCCGCTGTGTTGATTCTCGGGATCGTGACCCTTCGCTGGTTAAGAGGGTCAGGTGCGAAGCCACTTTGCTAGTTCGTCCCCATGTCGAACCGGCCGGTACGGGCAGTGAGCTTAGGGAAGCCCTCTCCTTACTCACTCAGGTTCTGTCCAACAGCCTTCCTGTTGCTTCCAGCGAGGCAGCGAGTGGTTTCCAGGCGCCCCCTATGGTGCCGCCTCTCGGGATTGGAAACAGGCCGCTTTCTGATCCTCCTGGTGTGCCTACACCATGGGAGGCGTCGACTGGTTTGCCCATGATGGACTATGTGTCTTCCGACTCCGGGGAGGAGTCAGACATCCTTGATGTCGAGACCCAGCAGTCTTCTGACTTGGGTGCAGCTCTTGACTTTGTGTTTGGGTTCCTTCCGGATCTCAGACCATCAAACCAGCTGACAGTGTCAGCCAGGTCGCGATCATCGGTCGCGCACCTACAGCCTGTGGAGCAACATGCTTCTGGGCGTCTTCAACCATGCCGGTCAGTACAGGTGGTTGAAGCATTTTCAGCCTTGGACTCTAAGCTGAGTTCCAAGGCTATGAAGGCTCCGTTCTTCACCAGGGTTGACACCTTTTAGCCTCCGGTGCGTTATCGTTACTACGATTTCGCCAATCCATCAGTCTGCCAGACTTTGATGGTTTTGGATCAGGACTCCAATTCTCTCGGGCTTTCCAAGCCCAAGTCTGCTGTCATTCCTATGACGACTCTGGAGTCCATGTTTGGCTTATCGAGAGAAATGCTGGGTATACTTTCTCTCTCCGATCACGCCGTCTCTGCCTTAGCTGCCTATCTGCCTCCAGATAGGTTTGACGATGTACAGGCTCCTTTGTGTGTGCTGTCCAAGGTGCTCATGCATCTTACTCACACGCATGCCTGTGACACAGCTATTTTGGAATTAGTTCGAGGGGATTCTGTGCTGGACACAGGCCGATCCCTTCCTGAGGGGCAGCACGCTGCTCTTCGATCTGCTTCTTTGGCAGGTCCGCTACTGTTCCCTGGGTTCCGTGTCGACGGTCCGGGATGACATCCTACGTCATTCCAAAGATCAGCTGCTGCTTCGTCAGCTTGATCAGCCTTCTAGGGGAGGCAGGGACCGTTCAAAGCCTAACAAGTACCCTTCTGCTTCCTCTGCGAAGCAAAGGGCTGATCCTTCTGCCACCGCTTCTACTTCTTACTCACTGGGTAAGGGTAAGCGTCGGCAGGCTAGAGGGAAGTCTCAAGATTCTTCATTCAGTAGAGGAGGTGGTTTCTCCTCTTGTGGGCCTCGTCGGGGCTCGAACTGAAGATCCTCACCTCGATTCATCCCAGGTTGGGGGAGGGATAGCAGAGTTTGCATCACATCCGATCCTTGGGTGTTAGATGTTGTTTCGGTCCGGGCAGCGAATATCCTTCTGGAGGCACCCCACTCTGTCCAGAGTGCCTCTTCCAACCACAGTTTCTTCAGACGTTTTACGTCGGGAGCTTTTGTCCACGGAGATAGACAATCTCCTGCCCAAGTGGGCGATCGAGGTCATCAAGAACATTCAGTCAGTGGGGTTTTATTCCCGCCTGTTCTTGCTGCCAAAGAAGACCGGCCGACTCCGACCAGTTATCGATCTGAGTATCCGGAACCAGTCATTGCTCTCAAGGTCAGCATGGAGACTTTCAGGTCAGTCCGCCGTTCCATTCACCAGGGAGATTTTGCTTCCAGCATCGACCTGCAAGACGCTTACTTTCATGTTCCGATTCATCGGGTGTCGCCGAAGTATCTCAGGTTCGCTTTTCTGGGGCGAGTTTACCAGTTCAAGGCCATGCCTTTCGGCCTCAACCTGGCTCCTTGCGCCTTCACCCGACTGATGTCGCATGTGATAGCATTCTATCGCACACAGTCCAGGGTGACTACTTCGGCATATCTAGACAATATCCTCCAGAGGCATTCCAATTCTGCCTTACTGGAGTTGGATGTCGACACTCTGTTGAGCTTGCTCACATCGCTAGGATTCAGAGTCAACGAGGAGAAGACGGATCTGGACCCTTCTCAGTCGTTTTGTCATCTGGGGATGGCCTTCCGCACTCCGTTCAATACGGTGGAGGTTCCCCAGGCCAGGGCTGTGATTCTCTCAGCTTTTGCTCTGACTCTGTCCCAGTTCACATCCACGACAGCACGGGGTATTCTCAGGCTGCTTGGTCTCTGTGGTTCGGTGACGGATCTCATTCCTCTAGGTCGGCTGCATGTCAGACCTCTCCAACACTTTCTGCTCAGTCGTTGGAGGTCGAATGTCGATTCTCTGGATCTGGTGCTTCAGTTACCAGAATCTCTTCATCCTCACCTTCTCCACTGGATGGATGTTCAGTGGATCACGCAGGGTGTCCCGTTGGACTTACCCACGTCTGATCGCATTCTGACGGCAGATGCCAGCGATCTCGGATGGAGTGCGATGTTGGATCCTCTAGGTCTTTCCCTTCACGGGATGTGGGACCAGGATCGGGCATTTCTAGACATCAACCAGGAGCTTCTTGCTCTTCTTCTGAGTTTCAGGCAGTGGATCCCTCACCTGTCGAATCGCCAGGTCCTTCTGTTGTCCGCCAATTCGACAGTGGTTGCTTACATTCGGAACCAGGGCGGCACACACCGAGTTGATGCTCCACATGGCGGTGTTCCATCGATCTCTTTGCGACTCTTTGGAACCATCAGGTGGACACTTTCGTGTCCCTGTGTTCAGATGCTCTGGCTTTCGCCGTGGACGCTCTGGCCCTCCTTTGAGACGATCTTGTCGTCTACGCCTTCCTGCCAGTTCCAATTCTGCCTCAGGTTCTAGCCCAGATATGAACCTGCAGTTGTTGAATCCTTTCGATCACACCCCTGTCACCTCGGTGGGTGTGGATCAATCTGCTCCGCTCTCTGTTAGCGGCGGTTCCGGCATGTCTCCCTCTACATCGCGACTTTCTTTGCCAAAGTCACCTGAGGAGGTTTCAAGTTGACCCGACTTCATTGTGCCTTCGCCCATGTCTTTATCGGGTCCTGTCTCCTCCGTAGTGGTTTTTAGAGACAAGCAGTGGAGTTGTTTTTCTTCTTCAAGGAAGCACTCACTCCACTGGTTTAGCCTCTGTGGCTCAGTTGAAGGTTCTTCTGTCGATGGTGTGTGATCACTCTGTTGCTTCTGTCACTTCTTTGATCACACCGATTGTGGAGTTTCTGGTATATGGTTCTTTCTGGAGGTCTCCAGCAATGGGTACACGTCCATGCTTCGGAGACCTTTTTCATATGTGGTACCGCATTGTTTCAACACTCATCCTTGCCTCTCCAAGCTTGTTCAGCTCTTTTCTTTGAAAAGGCCTAGGACTTTGCAGTTTACTCCAAGATGGACTATTTCTTGGGTGCTGCTCTGCTTGGGGGGGGGGGGGGGGGCACGCCTTTATCCTGGATGGATATGGGTTTTCTCACATGCCAGATCTCTCCTGCATCCATTTCTCGATGGATTTGTCTTGCTATTCGTGCAGCTTCCTCTCGTCTAGCTACTGGTGATTGTATTACCAATTGTTTTTTCTGCCACGAAGTGCGTGCATTGTCTTCCTCTCGGGGCTTTTACTAACTCCGTCATGTTGTTGGATGTTATACTGGCAGCCTACTGGAGAAATGCTACCTTCTCCATTTATCTGCGACAGTTGCAGAAGCCGACAGAGGACCTTTGTCCTACGGGCCCTCTTTCTTCAGCTCAGGCTGTTGTCTATCCCAGCCATTCAGCTTTTTACAGGGTCAGTTCCAGCTCCGTGCTGTTACTGCCCTTTCTGTCTGTGCGTCGCACTTCACCATACGCTTCATCTTTTATTGTCTTTTACTAATGTTTGTGATGCTATGGTTTGATAGGCCTAGGGATCTCTTCCTCTGTCCACGGTTCCAGTGCAATTGAGTTATGTGTGGGTTGGTTATGTGATTCCCTCCATCCTATTGTCTATTCAGCCTGTAGTAAACAATTGTAAGGTAGGTTGATAAGAAATATAAATTTTATAGTAAATTTCCTTTTTTATTATACCTACCGCAATTGTTTACATGGAGGCTCTCCCGTCTACTTATTTGGGTAAGAATCCTTCCTCCCCGCTGATCACATTCCTCCTATGTTGGCAGACTCAGAAGAATGGTTTGATGACTGCTTGCACACTGGTTAACGGAAGTCGTGGAATTGTACTTAGAGAAGAGCATCTCTTACTGGGTGTGTGCCGAAGGCGCTCGACCCAGTTTTGGCTTATTTTTTCTTGGTGTTTTTACACCACTTTTCTTTCCAAAATCTCTTGGGAAAGATTAAAATAGAGAGTATTTTATCCGAGTTAGGGTCTTCCACTGTAGTGCAAGCCTGTAGTAAACAATTGCGGTAGGTATAATAAGAAAGGAAATTTACTATAAAATTTATATTTTTCAAATATTTCTTCCTCTTTGACTTATGAAAACTTGAAATGTAGGGATAATCTCCCTTCTGACAAATATCACATATTTCACTCTCCATAAATAAGTAAACTTTGCATGAGTATTGAAATTTTTAGCTGCAACTAGCAGCTCTATAAGTCTGTCTGTCGGTTGGTCGGTCTGTCGGTCGGTCTGTCTGTGACCAACGAGTTTCAAAACTCAATAACTTTTGAAATACTTGATGGAATGACTTTATATTTAGCAAGTAAGTGTATCTTATTGATGTCTAGCCACTGTTCAATGCATGTGTTGTTCCAAATATTTTTCTTGGAGTTATAGCCCTTGATGAACTTAAAATTTTGTGACCAACGCGTTTCTAACACCACTCGTCGCAGCTACGGCATTTTTCGATACATTTTTTAGCTTAATTTGACAAAGTCAAGATAAGCTATTGCCATCACACATGCGGAAGTCTGTTAGTCTATTAGTCTGAGTCAGTTCACATTTTTTTTAGCACAGGCTACACACCCTGTAGTTCTTGTCCGATCGTCACAAAATTTCATATACAGGTTTGGGGTGATGTCTAGATGAGAACGTCCCCATTTGGTCACGATCAGTCAACCTTGATGGCAGCCCGAGCCCAAAAGCCGAAAACCTTTAGCACAATCTACAGGTCGTATTTATGAAGGGATTTCATTGTAACTTGGTAGGATGCCTCTGTATAATCTCTAGATGAGAACGTCCCCTTTTGGTCATGATCTGTCAACCGTGACGGCTGACCAAGCCGAAACCCAAAAACTTTTAGCACAGTTTGCAGGTCATATTTAATATGGAGGGATTTCATTGTAACTTGGTAGGATGACTCCGTTTGATGTTTAGATGAGAACTTCCCCTTTTTGTCGCGATCTGTCAACCATGACGACAGCCCGAGCCCAAAATCCGAAAACCTTTAGCACAGTCTACAGGTCATATTTAATATGGAGGGATTTCATTGTAACTTGGTAGGATGACTCCATATAATGTCTAGTTGAAAATGTCCCCTTTTGGTCGCGATTGGTAAACTGTGATGGCTACAGGGGCCCAAAGCCCAAAAACCTTTAGCACAGTCTACAGGTCATATTTATGAAGGGATTTCATTGTAACTTGGGAGGATGACTCCAAATAATGTTGAGATGAGATCATCCCCTTTTGGTCACGATCATTCAGCCTGTATAGGTTTGGCATATAAATTGTCAACAATTCTATTAGCACACCCTACATGCCAAATTTCTCACCCAATCTTTTTCAAATTTCATATGTAGCTTTGGTGTGATGTCTAGATGGGAGCTATTGTATTTTTCTGAATTTTATTGAAAAACATATTGGATTTGGATATAAATTGTCCAACAATTCCTTTAGCACACCCTACAGGCCGTGGCTCTCACCTTATCAGTCCCCAATTTCATGTGTAGCTCTGGAGTATTGTCTAGGTGGGAGCTATCGATTTTTTCGAATTTTGTTAAAAAACATGGCCACCAGTGGCCATCTTTGATTTGAATATAAATGACCAACAATTCCTTTAGCACACCCTACAGGTTGCAGCGCTCACCTGATCAGTCTCAAATTTCATATGTAGTTTTGGAACAATGTTTAGATTTGAGCTATCAAAATTTTCTGAATTTTATTGAAAAACATGGCTGCCAGCAGCGATGGCATATAAATTGCCAACAATTACATGAGCACACCCTACAGGCCCCATCTCATACCCAATCTTTTTTTCAAATTTCGTATGTAGCTTTGGTGTGATGTCTAGATGGGAGCTATTGATTTTTCTAAATTTTGTTGAAAAACATAGCTGCCAGCAGCCATCTTGGATTTGGATATAAATTGGATATAAATTGTCCAACAATTAACACAAACTGCAGGCCAAGGCTTTCACCCGATCAGTCCCAAATTTCATATGTGTCTTTGGGGTAATGTGTAGATGGGAGCTATCAAATTTGTCCTAATTTCATTAAGAAACATGACCCCCAGTGACCATGTTAGGTTTGGCATATAAATTGTCAACAATTCTATTAGCACACCCTACAGGCTGCATCTCTCCCCCGATCTTTTTCAAATATTTTATATGTAACTTTGGTTTGATATCTAGATGGGAGCTATCAAATATTTCTGAATTTTGTTGAAAAACATGGCCTCCAGCAGCCATCTTGGGTTTGGATATAAATTTTCAACAATTCCATTAGCACACCCTACTGGTCGCATCTCTTACCTGATCTTTTTTTTAATTTCATATATAGCTTTGGTGTGATGTCTAGATAGGAGCTATCAAATTTTTATGACTTCCAGTAGCCATCTTGGATTGGCATTTGAATTGTCAACAATTCCATTAGCACATCCTGCAGGCCGCATTTCTCACCCAATCTTTTTCAAATTTCATATGTAGTTTTGGTGTGATGTCTAGATGGGAGCTATCAAATGTTTCTGAATTTTGTTGAAAAACATGGCTGGCAGTGGCCATATTAGATTTGGCATATAAATTGTCAACAATTTCATTAGTACACCCCACATGCCCCCATCCCTCACCCGATTTTATTCAGATTTTATTTGAAGCTTTGGTGTGATGTCTTTTCTGTAGAAACTTGAGTGAATGACATGACATTACTGGATCTTTCTCTTTAGTTCAGTCCCTTCTTGGACAAATTGAGCTGCAGTGTTATTGACACTTTCATTATAAATATTTTTCCAGTACTGTATTAGTCACCCCCCAAAATTTTCAGCTAAATTGCCCCCATTTACGTATAAGTGTTGTATAAGTCGCAGTGACATTCAGCCAGTGATCACTTCAAGAACTCTTGAGTTGCATAAGTTACTAAGTATACCCATACAAGCAATTTCTAAGTTGAAAATTTTGGGAGTGCATCGAATTGAGGGAATGAATACTTTGACACATTTGTGTATGCAATTTCACATTTTCACGTGCTGGGTATAAAATTACTCAAAAAATCATTATAGGGAGTTTTTATTAGCTCACCTGACTGAAAGTCGGTGAGCTATTGCCATCACTTGGCGTCTGTTGTCCATCGTCCATAGTCCATCGTCCATCGTACGTTAGCTTTTACAAAACAATCTTCTGCTCACAAACCAATGGCACAAATTGAAACATATATGGGCCACATCATCTTGGGGGTATTCTGTTTTAGTTTTGTTCAAATGGGGTCTGCGCCCTTTTTGGGTGTGGTCTTATGCCCAAATGTGATGAAATTCTTTAAAAATCTTCTTCTCATGAACCACAAGTGGGAATGCTTTGATATTTGGTATGAAACTTCCTCTTGTGTTCAAGATTAAAAGTTGTTCAAAGAAAGTTGATAGGTCAATATTTGGGCTCTCAAGGGGATGGGCTCACTTTTGAGGTCCCCTGAAAATTTCTATTTCAAGAACCAATGGAGCAATTTGAACCAAATTTTATATGTAGCATTAGTTGATCCTAAGTACTTCATTCATGCCCCCAAAATTTTTGGCAATTCCCCGTGCAAACACCTGGCACGAAAAATAAAAAAAAAATTAAATGTCCAATATTTCCTAAACTGCACGGACTAGAGATTTGGTATGAAACTTTCTTCTGAGCAGTTGAAACAATTGGACAAAAAAATTGCTGGTGAATCTGTCATATGGTTCATTCAGATTACATTTTCTCCATACCCTTAACCCTTACAGTTTAGGACAACTTGGACCAGATGAGCATTTTAGGCTCTCTTGAGCCTCTACTTTTATTTATGCTACCTATCTCAGAAACAAAAAAAAATCTGGTGCCTAGTTGATTAGCATTTCCATTTGCACCGTCATTGTGAACTTTGAACTTACAAATATTTTTAATAAGCTGTTCTATGGCCCTGAAGATCTGAGTGAGATGTCTCTGTCACTTTTGGTACCAGTTTTAAAAAAATGACAACCAGCAATCTCCAATTGAAATTTTATTTTATCACTTCAAATGTTTTTTTTTTACAGATGTTATCCCAGAAGTTAATAATGAATTCAAATAAACATAGTATTTGTATGTTAACTCTCTAAAAAGTAGTGCTGAAACGGTTGGCCCATTTTTGTAACTGGCTAACTGTCAGGCATAAACAGATTTCAACCGGATATCTGTTAATTTCAACCGCTGGTATTATTGTATTGCCTACAACGCAAAATTAATAAGGAATGGCATGAAAACAGTTCAAAACACTGTCACCTGACCTTCGCAAAAAGTAAACAAATAAAAACCATCGAGTGACAATGGAAATCGTTGATGTGCAAACGATCATTAACGCATCGTAACTGGTCACCCTGCATTGCCCGGTCACAAAACCAGGCCTTGCCATTTGAAAGTCACAGGCATGCAACATGCCATGCCCCTGAAACAAAGTTTACTTGTGCTGTTTGTTCTCACATGCGTGCATTTGAATTGAGGGATGATTGTCATTGATATTACATAAGAATCAGTTTGAAAATTGTAGTTAGGCATAATTAACTGTATTAGCCTCTTACCTCGAGTGGCTTGGATTTGATGTGATCAAATCATCATACTCACAATTAATTTTTTGAGTATCTTTTTCTGTTCACTGCTAAGACAAGTGTCACAAACAGTTCCATGTTTACATTTACCTATTCATTGCAATGAAATTTTTGGCGGGATTTTTTGTGAGTCATGAAAAGGGTGCAGTAAGAAATTATTATATACATCATTGTCCAAGCTCCCCTCATTGGCTGACATTGACCACTGAAAAACTAATTTTAAAATGCAAGAATTTAAAATAGTCTTTTTATGACATTCGTTCGTACTTTTTTTTAAACAGTTCAGTAAAATCAAAACCTGGTTTTTCTGAAACATGATGGTAAAGTACCAAACAGTCAATTTATTTTGGAAGTGTCTTTAAAACTTCACTAACACTTAATAATAAACAAGTTAAGACTAAAACTAACTCTCACCTATAATCTGGGACTTGATGACCGAAATCAGAGCAGGCTCAGAGTTTTCTTCTGTCCAGATTCAAATCGCCATTAGAAGTGTCCTGACAATGGTTCCCCTTACGGTTTTGCGACATACAGTGATCAGCAGCAGACAACTGACTTGCCAAGGCCGCAAAACACACATCTTGCACACTTCCCCCTATTTTGTCTGTTTCGAGAAAGACACATGAACAGCCCAGAAATACTGTGCATACGTGCAAGAAGATATCTCAGTTGTAAAGTCAAATAATGATTAAGTCACAAAATATAAATAAAAACTCATTGGTAAGAGCAAAATCATAACAAGATACTGAGGCCTCTTAATAGCTCTCTTGCTTACATGTCTACGATCTTTCGGCTCGGATATACTTGACCCGATTTCTGGAGATACTGGATGTGGATCAGTTGATGGGGCAACTTTACTTGCTGTTGGCACATGTTTTCAATGGTCAGCTAACTGGTAATGCCGGGGTCAGCATATCTTGATTGAATTTAGTATTAGATAGCAAACGATCTTGAGTTAGAGTATCAGCAGGAGATTGTATATCAGCAGTTAATGCAGTGTCAGGTGGCAGCTTGGAGATGAGCTCTGGGAAGACTGGGGCTTGAATTTTACTGTTCTGAGTAGGTAGTGTTTACCACCTTTGTTGGGTTCTTGCGGTGCACTTCTTGGGCCTGGCAAGTTATCAAGATCCATTGGCTCTTCTGGCATGCCACCTGTTGAGTTCTGCTCCAGCCAGTCTGAAGAGATATCAAGGTCATCAGTACATTCAGATGATTGAACTGTGTCTGTCTGCTTGTCCAGTGAGTTCGATTCAAATTTCTTCTTACAAACATACTTGTGTCTTCAACCAAAGGAGAATCAAACCATCTGAGCATAATTTCAGTCGGTCATTATGAACAACAATCTCTGAGTTTCTGTCTTTGATCCTCACAAGGATAGATGATAGCATCTGTATTACTAGATAGGACCCTTTCCAAGGAGACTAATTTTGAGCTTTGACCAATTTTGGTGGCAGAGTTCAATAGATATACAAAGTCTCCAATCCAGAAGTAAGTAGCATTAAGTTTAACATCATAATCACGCTTCTGTCATCGTTGAGACTTTCTCAAGGTTTCCCTAGCTAGTTGATGTGGCCGTTCCATTGTGTCATTCAGTTCTCTTATATACTGGGCTGGGGTGTCCTTGTCTGAATCTAACAAGATGTTGATCGGCTGTAAAACCTCTCTACCCAACATAAGGAAATTCAGAGTATATCCAGTCTGTCTGTTGACTGTAGCCCAAATCGCTCCTGCCAACTGTTGTAGTTGGTTGTCCCACTCCTTTTGCTTTCCTTCAATGGAACACCTGATTGCTTGCAGTATCATTTGGTTGTATCTTTTGTCCTGTCCATTAGAGCATGCATGATATGGAGGAGTCCTAGTCTTTGCAATTTCAAGGAGATGACACAACTGTTTGAAGAGGTTGCTTTCGAAATTTCTACCTTGATTGGAATAGATCTGTAGGGGACACCCAAAGCGCGACTCAAACTGATCGACCAATGTTCTGGTAATAGTTTTGGCGCTTTGATTTGAAAGCGGAAAACACTCCATCCACTTAGTGAATTGATCCACAACCATAAGAATATTCCTGTTGCCTTGATGAGTTTATGTGAGTGGGCCCAATATGTCGATGTAAATCCTCTCCAAGGGATAGCTAACATGATATTGCCCAAGATGTGCCTTTGGTTTCCTATTTGCCTTTTTATTTAAATTGCATTCACAGCACACATTCACGTAATTCTCACTATCTTGTGACATTCTGTGCCATATAAAATGCTGCTGTACTCGGGCTAGTGTTTTATGGATACCAAAGTGTTCTCCTGATTTTGTCATGACAGTGATGTAAAATGTCGGGAACCATGTTTCGTGGAACCAGCAATAATAGTCGGGATTTGGTTTCTTTTACCCACTGATAGTATAGGATTCCTTGTTTGTCTCATAGCTGAGATATACACAAATTCCAATGCCTGACTGCTGGGCTGTTGAGGTGTATATCTACTTTTGTTTCATCATCCATCAGGTCCCTTATGTTCCTCTCTCCACCTTTTTTGTGATATGCTCTCCACCCAGTTTGACAAAGGATCAGTTTCCTCATCTTCTGCGAGGTTTCTAATTCCAAATACATCCTTGGGTAGATTCAGCATTTTAGGTGAACTAGTGTCTTTTCCAAGGGAATGTCATTATCAACATCCTCCTCAAGCCCATTACTGTTGTGCTCGCTGGCAGAATTTACAACCTCCACAGGGCAAGTCCTCTGGATTGCAATCAGCAAATTAACAATTACAGCATGCTGTCTGATCAGGGATTCTGGATAGTGTGTCTGCATTTGAATGTTGTTTTCCAGGCCTAGGTACAATCACAATGTCATATTGAGCCAATTCTTCAATCCACCGAGCTAGTTGACCTTGAATGTTTTTGAAACGCATGAGCCAAGTTAAACTGTGCTGGTCTGTTCTTAATATGAATTGCCTGCCTAGCAAATAGTTTCGATATTTTCATACAAATGTTATTGCCAGCAATTCCTTTCTGGTAGCACAATACCTTCTTTGATATCCAGTGAAAACTTGACTCGCATATCTGATAACTCTTTCCTGACCTTCCTATACTTGGGATAGAACAGCCCCTATTGAAATGTCTGAGGAATCTGTATCTAGCACAAACTTGTCATTGGCCGTAGGGAAATTCAGAGATTCCAAGTTTCCAAGTTGTCTTTTAAGCTCATTGAATGCAGTCTTATCTATATGGTGTCCAATGGAATTCCTTGGATTTTCCAGCCAGATCATGCAATGGAGCCGCTACTTCAGCAAAACCTGGAATGAAGTCATGATGATAATTTACGAAGCCTAGAAATGATTGCAGACAGTCCTCGGAATTAGCGACGGCATTCAGCAATGCCGTCGCAAACGCCGCCGCCATGGGGCATGACGGCAGCATTTTCTTGCCGTCGCAAATTGGCAGCCATAATATTTTTTACTTGTCCCAATCACCTGAAGTCCGTCAGAACTGATCATCCAACCCTACATAACATATTTTTTATAGTCGTAACTGGTGTATAAAATCAATATTTGAGGAAATATCTTATATTAATTAATTTGAAAGTAAGTTTGTACAAAATGTATGTGGTTGAAAAAGTGTTCATAACCAGTTGTTTTTCGTTTGTATTTTTTCGAAAGAACCCCCTTGTTGACTGTGATGCACGTTTAAAATAACCCAGGAATTCCTGGGCAATTCCCTTTTGACGTCACACCTTACATAAATACAACCAATCGAATTCTTCGTTTCATGAAAGTATGCTAAATTGGTGAACTGGGACAATGCGGCAGTTCTTTTGGTCATTGATGTAATTTCAACAGAGCACGTGGTCATGTTCCATTTTAATTTTAGCATTCTCCACTTGTGGCATATGTAAACTGTACAATCTCAAACAAACTGAATTGGAAAACAATCAATCAGTTCAATAAAAAATAAACGCATTGCGCACAAAACAAGGGTGAGTTGGAAAATAATTCTTGTTGTGTTTATCGGGTCAGAGTCAACTCGCCCCGGGTTGTTGCACAATGCAAATATTTCTGTCTCTAACAGTTACTGTCAAAACCAATAGGCTAATAATGCATGGATGCGAGTTACAACCAGCCCCTAAAATTAGGACAACCAGCCAATCAATTGATCACTTAATCGAACTACAGCTTGTTCAACTGACCACCCACCAGTGATCTCTTGTCCATTCGAAGTCAGCTGTTCTGATTAATGATTATTATTCACTTAGTGTCATAATACTGTCATCCAAACAATTCAATTCAAAAGTGCCATCGCTGATAAAAATTTGTCGCAGAATTTTTGGCGACTGCAATGTTGTGCTGTCGCAATATTTTCCTAATTCCGAGGACTGTTGCAGATCACGTGTGTCGGACATGGACAGTTTTGAACAGTGTCCAGTTTTTCTGGAGTGATGGCAATCCCTTTAGCATTGACAATTTTTCCTAGGAATTTGGAGTACAAGTTTTAAGTTGTTTAAGTGGTCCAGAAAATCCATTCCAAAGATAATCATATCATCTATGTAAGCCAAGCACTCTATCCACGTCAGGCCATGAAGTACAAATTGAATGATCCGCTGAAACGTGACCGACACATTACAGAGCCCAAAAGCCATCCGTGTGTGCTCAAACATTCCATATTTGGTGATGAATGCAGTCTTATGACAGTCATCGGGGGAATTTTTACCTGCCAGTATCTGCTGCATAAATCAACTGAGCTCATGAAGAAATTGTCATGCAAGGCATCTAAACAGTCCTTGATGTTAAGAATAGGAAAGGCTTCCTTTCTAGTTTTAGAATTGAAACCCCTGTAGTCAATACAATAGCACAATGATCCATCTCATTTTCGAACCAGTTCTAGAGCTGCAACCCATTACAACGAAGACAGCCTAATGACTCCATGCTCAATCATCACTTTTGATGTTTTCCCTCTTCATGTTCAAAGCCGATAGGAGTCTGGCACAGTTTGTGTCTGATAGGTATGTGGTCTCCAATGTCTATCCGGTGTAGGATTGTATCAAACATACCAATGTCCATATCATTTTTAGAAAATACATCCTCAAATTCAATTAGCAGCTCTTTAAGACAATTAGCCTCATTGGGTTTCAGGTGTTTGGCTGACTCCGAGTATAGCTTTTCCAGATGACAAGGTACTTTGGTGATTTGTATTACTATCAGCCTGTACTGTTCTAATGGTCACATTTGAAAAAAAGGATTCTATACAGCCTTGATATGGTTCTAAATGCACCTCCTCTACATGCCCAAGAATGTGCCCTTTGGGATGAGTGACTGACGTGGACTCCCAGTTTTTGACACTGACTTGTTGTTTCAGTTAGTTGACCTAAATTAGAATCCTTGGCATCATGAATTGAGCCGATTCATGTGGTTGTATAATGGCACATTGGCTCAGGATAGTTGACAGTTTAACATCAACTACTTTAAACGATCCTGGTGGCAAATAACACTTTGATGCAAGGACAACTTCACAAATATTGGATGGATCACTGCTGTTAGTTGCAAATGGCTTTTAGTGTCTTCCCTCCCCCTCCAATACTGATGGATGAATTTGGAAAATCTATCACAGCACTTTGTTTACTCAAAAAGTCAATTCCCAGGATAAAATCATCTCTAATGTGTGCCACAACCACGTCCATACAAGCCTGAAAATAAGCAGTCTGACATTTGTAGAATGAGGTCCCCAGAGGGTGAATTTGATGCTATTGGGCCAGTTTATCCTCTGGGTACCTTTTTCTGTTTAGTTTTGAGACCCTGATTCAGATTGAGGTTCACAGGGGGTAAATTTAGTGATGCTACCCTGGGTAGCATCACTAATAGTCCGTGAGCTAGGAAGGTCAACTGTGCACCCCCCCCCCCCCCCCCCCCCCCACTACTTAACTTCCTTGGTACCAAAATGAGCGCCAATGTATACTATTTACGAAACAAGTTAACAGAAAAAATTTTGGGATGCAATATGCTACCAGGTAGATGTTTTACCCTACCCTACCCTAAAATTTGCTCCAATCCAGTAGGGGTAGGGGTAACTTTTTTGTCACGTAAACTATCAAAATATGGTTCAAATACCTAGTATTTGGTATAATTTTAAAGCTAATACAACAAGAAACAATATTATTACTGATCTTGTTCATGTGGGTCCAAGGTGATGACGTCAGAGGTCAAAAGGTCATCGACAGAAAGTGAAAACGCAAATTTCAAAGTTTTTGTTGCATGTTTTTCACATGTGTAGTTTGTCCAAATGCCTAATATCTTACTTTCTTTGTATTTATTATCTATTTATTTATTTATTTATTTATTGGTGTTTAAGGTCACATATTTCTGCACAATGGCTAATCACGACCATGAGTGGAGGAAGCCGGAGTACCCGGAGAGAACCATCGAGCAAGGGCGAGCAACTGTCAGCTCCCCAACATACTAACTCCACACAAGCAGGGTTAGCATTGGTTGAAGACAGGTGCACCATCAACGTGCAGTACGCCTTAGTGCACAGCGTCACCGTGCCCCCATATGGGCAATGGGGGTGAAGTGTCTTGCCCAAGGATTCGAACTGAGGACCTCTCGGCTTGCAGCCTGCACCTCTACCTACTGAGCCACCGCGCGCCTTTTTTGTGTTTTCAGATTGCACAGAGTATACTTGATCAAAATAAAACTGATTTAGTTCATTGATTAATGAACTATACTTACCAGGGGGATATTTAACCCTACCTTCCTTTCGGGCTCGATCAATTTTGTTTGGGGTAGGGGTAACTGTTTTGTCTCTTAACCTATCAAAATATGGGCAAACCCTATTGTGTGTGGTATCATTTAACAGCTAATTGACCATGCAACAACATTAGCACAAAAACTGATTATACAAATCCAGTGTGATGACATCAGAGGTCAAAAGGTCACCGAAAAATGTCAAAATGCAAATTTAAAGGCATTTTTGCAATATTGGCAAATGTGTACTTGGCACAATTGACTAATCATCCCCCGAGTTCCAGGTTCTTCTATCTGTCAACTGATACAGTAGGTAGATTGGACAACCTGGAACTCAGGGGATGTAATGTCTAAAATTCTCTGTGTTTTCAGATATGGAGTATATTCGCCCAAAATAAAAAAAATGTTTTTGTTCATCAGAATTACATATTCTAGACTTTCAGGTCATGAATCTGCTCCTAGTAGATTCACTTCTAATTTTTTCTGTTAACTTGTTTCGTAAATAGTATACATTGGCACACATTTTGGTACCAAGGAAGTTAAGTAGTGGGGTGCACAGTTGACCTTCCTAGCTCACAGACTAATACTGTTTGTGATAATCCAATATTTTCAGTTTAGCATTTTGTAGACTGACTTGATCTGAAGAGAGTTGGGTTGGATTGCGATAATCTATGCCAACCCATTGGAGTTTAAATTTCTCTCGAGTCCAAATCTTGGTCTAGAGCAATTTTTACTGTAATGACTAGCTTCTCCACAATTATAGCAGGTAACTTTCCCTCGTGGACTAGAAGGAGGTGTCATCTGAGTCTGATCAAGAGGTTTCTCTTGTCATGATTGATATGAGTTTGTCAAGCCTTTGAGCCAGTGTGTCCGTTAGTGTACTCATTCCATTCTTCAGTTCTACATGCTCACGCTCCAGACTGTTTCTATCCAAATATTCACGACCAATAGCTCTGTTGCTCTTGCTGGCATATCCTGTGTTGGGAGAAAGAAGTTCTGATTTAGTGCCATCATCTGAAACATTCTCAAAGAAAGTAACTTTCCGCACATAATTTTTGCGTTGGCTGCCATGGCAACCATCTGGGAGTTTTGGTGACTTTTGATTCACCACGCAATAACTTGAAAACAATATATTCAACTATAATGGGTCATAAGCCAGGAATGTACAAATTATTTTTGAAGGAATTATTGACCTTTCGTTCAACCAAAAAGTTCTTCACAAGCGCAATTTCTTCATGGGTGGCAGTATGTTGATCCACTGCCTGGCGGTGCACTTGTTTTATCTTCTGACACCAATGAAGTGTCTTTAACACTTCATTAACACTTACTAATAAACAAGTTAGACTAAAACTAACTCTCACCTATAATCTGGGACTTTATGACCGAAATCAGTGCAGGCTCAGAGATTTCTTCTGTCCAGATTCAAGTGGCCATTACAAGTGATCTGACAACGGTTCCCTTCAGGTTTTGCAACAAACAGTTTTCAGTTGCAGACAACTGACTTGCCAAGGTCACCAAACACACATCTTGCAACCAGGCATGTTTTTTGCCCCAATACACAACACACCATTACCAACACTGAGGGATTATTTCAGCATTATAATCTGATATTAACAACGCCTCAACAAAGAGAAGCATATCAAATTTGTTATGTTACATCGACAGGCATGTGCCCACAGCTGTCCATGCAGAAAACAACCTGCAGTGCACTCAACTCTTGGCAGTTTGTTACAAACATTTATCCACGACTTGACAGCTCAAGTGACCAAAATAACTGTTCATTCAAAATTCCAACACCTTAACCCTTTCATGTTACATCGAAAATACATCATGTAAATCGACAAATGTTTGGTAGCTTTGACAATCTTGTGTCAGCATAAGAATTCTAATGTCTCACAGTCAAATACTATTTTCCTGATGCTATCCTGTAAACTATAGGTATAGCGGTTATCCTGCTTGATGGCTTTTCCAACTGGTTGCAAACCGATTATCTGGCTAACCGTTTCAGCACTACTAAAAGCTGGGGGTATGTGCATACACAAGAAACAAAGGGAAAGCGGAGCCTGCACATTAATAATCCATTCAGACATTAATAATGGCTGCTTATGTGAACATTAATAACTAACACAAATATACCACTGGGAATATCTATCAACACTTAAAATAGAATGGGCCATAAGAAGAACCAAACTATGGACAGGACATGAAGTGCCCACACTCCATAAACAGCTGTATTCATATGCATGAACAAATGATACTAAAGACTACAGTGAAGAATTGTGGGTTATTTTTTTGGAAGGAAAAAGACATGGTCATTACGTGTACAGTGCATTAAAAAACTGAGTCCTGCTATGATAATTAAGATCAGTCAGCCTATAAATAGATTCTGTCAATCATTGACTGCAATGGAACTATTTCAGTCTCCATGCTAATAAAACACACAGGCTGTCTGTGTTGAGATGAGTGAGGAAAATGTTATTTATTTATACCAGAGAGAAAACTGGGATTGTTTGAGGTTCTTATAACATAACACAAACCATTAATTTATTTTCTTTTATTACAATAATTAAAAACAACTATGTCCATATTCTCCACAGCAGTCTAATACACGCCAACATTGAATTTGATTCGCTTTCCCTCAACATGACATCTTTGATCACTGCTGGTATCAAATATGGAATCCCCCCCCCCCCCCTACCCACAGGACCACCACCCACTGATGGCCAAAGGTCACATTGGAGGAAATTATCGGAGGGGGTCACACCCTCCCCCCCCCCCCCCCTAATCTCCTCCAACTTGTCCTCTGGTCAAGCCGTGGCCCCTAGCCAAGTATTCAGCCTTTTTAGTTGCCAGACATTCTCATCCTTGAGTTGCATTGTCCCCCCCACCCCCCCCCCCCCCAAAAAAAAAAAAAAAATGTTGGCTACACCCCTTAATGGACTACCTACCATTAAGTCCATAGATTTATATACTATACAAACTCCACACAAACATGGTTAGCATTCGTTAAAGACAAGTGCACCAATGTACATAACGCTTTAGTACACAGCACCACTGTGGCCCATGTAGGCAATCGGGATTAAGTGCCTTGCCCATTAGATTTCATTTGCTAAAAAACCAGACATTTCCGTGCACGTGAAGATGTGTGCTGTTTATTGAGGGAAATCACCCATCCATCCTCAGATTCATGTCTAAGAATATTTAGAACAAAAAAAAAAAAGAAATTCGGGAGAAAGTTGACTTCCATGGCAAAATGTCCTTCAATATGCATGACAACATGTTGGTCTGGTCGGAGGTTTGGTCAAGGGCGAACAAGAAATCGCACCAAAGAATATTCTCCAAACGAGATGGCATGTGGGCAATTGGAATTCACATTTGATAAGTGGCGGAGCTACAGGAGGGGAGCAGCCCCCAAATCAAAACCTTATTTTAACTACTTTCATCCATCTATCGAATGTTACACCCATAAGCCTATTGAGGCAAAACTTTTGTACAGTGTTCGGTTTGGGTAATGTTCAGACAGTTACCTCCAGTCCAGTTGGGAGCAAATTTTACCCGAGACACTCAGTACACTAGATTTTAAAAAACATTTCTGTGTGTGAGGGCCACTGAACCCCTACTCTAGGGAGGGGATGCTCCATCGCCAAGGCCCAAGGCACGCTCGGACTTGGTTCCTTGGGACATGACCATGCCATGCTGCCGCTTAATATTGCTCAGCCCCCTCCCCCTATTTGAGAATCCAACCTCCGCCCCTGCATGGCCCTATATTTTTTAGGGCAGAAAAAAAAAACATCATGTATTTTGTGAATTTGTTCAGGCCGTATCTACAGAGTGAGTGTACATACTCTTCCATTTACATGTACGTATGGCAAATGTTAAAAAATTATAAAAAATAAATAAACAAACACACACACACCCAAACAAAAACATTGTGTTGAACAGTGTTTTTGGGGTGGGTGATATGGAACCCAGTGAGGTCGTGCCCCTTCCAGCACCCCTACCCCTCCATTTCTGCATGTCACCATCACTGCTGTTATCAAGAAGTTATCAAGCAAGAATTAAGGAAGAAAAATACATTATGAAAAAGCCATTTCCACCAGTTGTGTGGTTCTGGTGTTTAACTGTTTGCCTGCATGTACAAAGATACGTTTTTATCCCTAAAGCAGAAATCAGACGGTCACCAATCAGACAATAGTCAACCTGTTTGTTCACTCAATCACCAGAAAGATGGTCCTTTGGGGTTATTTGACATTCTGATAATCACATACACTTTGAGCTAAATAGTTAGTAGTAGGAAGGCGTATATCTGTAGGACAGAAAACAAGGGGAAAAAATTTCAACTTTTTATTCAGCAATAACATTGAGTAGCCTGTATTTTTTCACGAATACAAATTGTTTCACACAGTCATGTCGAACACGTGCACAAGAATCCAGACACTTTACTGATTTGTGCAAGTACAGTTCGCTCCTATGCAGACCGTCTCATTCTGTTAAATCGAATCAAACATCATATTTTATCCGTGGACAACCTATTTTTTGACGGTGGCTGTCCAGCTGCTTGGTTCAAGCTCTGCAGAGTACAATGCCATATTGGACAGGTTTTAAAAAACCCACAGAGTGTAAATTCCAAGATATAATAAATCAAGTTCAGTGTGAAACTGGAAAAAAAATACATTTAAAAAAAGTTGGTAAAGAGACTTCTGAACTAAAATAAGAAACTGTGTGAGGGGAAACTCCACTCTGAGTGTACGTGTCATAATTAACCTATGCCATCCATCATCTCACTCAACGTTTTGAAGACAAATATTATTAACCTTTCAATCGAGTCCTAAAAACCAAGAATGTAACAAGTTTGTCACAAACTCCCAATAAAAAATCGGCTGTGGATACAAAAAGTCACACCTCACAAAACTCTATTGAACTTACACGTGAAGATGATTATAATTGTTTGTTCAGTAATTAAAACCTGTGGCAATAATCTTTTAATAAGACAGTCACAACAGGGGTATTAGCAACCAGTGACATAATCAAACTACTACTTGTTATTGTTTAAAGCTTCTTTTGTTCAACGACTCTCAGCAGTCTGTTGTTTTGCGCATGTTAACTTCAAATTAATAGTAGAACAGAATCATTTAGCAATGTGAATAACTTTACATTCGTTTAACAGAGAAAATTAGTTTTTAGACCTCTCTCTCAGTTTATTATCTTGGGATAAACTTCAGAAAAAAATCAACAATGGAGGTGGGGGGGGGGGGGGGGGGGGGGGGGGGGGGGGCAAAAGACACAAGAGTGTGGTATTTATTTATTTATTTATTCATTTATTTATTTATTTATTTATTATTAAGTTATTGGGGGATTTCCACGTCACTGGTTGTGGCGACTAATTCTTTAAATTTCTGGACAAAATCTTTGGAGCCACGCACAACCATTGAAAGGTGGCTAGCTCTTATGCTAAACTATTAAATTTATAAATAATTGTTGCCCCCCACAGTGATTTTGAGGTAATCAAAACTAAAAATGCATGTGATGAGCAACAACTTTGATATGTAAGGTCTTCGTTGATCTTGCAGACTGTTTTTTTACTTTAAATTAAGTTAAAACAATTGCTGTATTCAACAATATTATGGCGAATTAATAATTAAAATTACTGGTGGTCTTTTGGGGGGTGGGGTGGTGTGGGTGTTATCGTTGGAAAATGTAATTATTCGATTCCAGTTAATAAAAGCGAACAGGATGTCAATATATCATCACAAGCACAGATCCGTACAAATTATAATGAGGGGTCCAAAACCTGGGTGATTAAATTCAAGCCTTACTTCGTTGATTCTCTGGCAAGTGATAGCTCGCTTTGGGGAAATGGTTAGGGTTTATGATGGTATTAAAGGTTGGTGGGCTGTCACTATTTAGTCATTGTGCAAAAGTATGTGACCTTAAACACGAATAAATAAATAAATAAATAAATAAATAAATAAATAAATAAATAAATAAATAAATAAAGGTTGGTGGGAGAGACGTAATTTTTCCTTGGGGGGGGGGGGGGGGGGGGGGGAAAAACTTATTTCTATAAGATTTTAGCATGCTGTTATACACTTAGAGTTCACTTAGAGTACCAGTATTCCCATATTTATTTGCGTGAGTGTTTCATTTACAAGGACGTTTATCAAATTTTCACATGATGGGCTTAAATTGTAATGAGTGCTGTCGACTCCATGATAAAGTTTACCGTTAACATATATTTTTCCACGGGTTTAATAAAAACAGAAACATGAATGAATTTAAATGAACAGCATTGAATACAAGCACAACCAATTAATTTTTTAAAAGATACACATTTCTGCTGCGAATACAAACCACCGTGGATCCGCACTAAGATGTTCTACAAATTTTTTTTCTTATAGTATGCAGTGAGCACTGGTGGGATGTCACATATATTTGTGACGGCACCTCATTAGTTGATAATAATTAATGGGCAGGATTATGGTAATGTCAGTGTGTCGAAAACAGAATAGCACTCCGTGGATTAAAATGTTGTATTATTGACAATTTTTTGACACGTAGGCCTGCCAAATTCATAATTTTCTTATGGTTATGCATTTTCGAACAAAGTAGTTTTCTTTTGATTGATTCAAAACCGGGTCTTTACACGTAATGTACTTGTTTTCCCCAATATCTGAGTTGTCTGTATATTGTGATTTTAAATCAAAATAAAATAACACTGTGCATGTTTGTAAAAAATGCTTAATTGAAGATATTGGTTTCAGCTGATCATAAGGTAGCGTGTACAGTAAATTTTATTCAACTGTTAATTGCCCAAAATATAACTGTTGTCAACTGTTTACAAACTCAGTGTCCAGAACATTGCCTG
Organism: Pictodentalium vernedei; assembly: GCA_031216915.1. Lineage (NCBI taxonomy): Eukaryota > Metazoa > Mollusca > Scaphopoda > Dentaliida > Dentaliidae > Pictodentalium > Pictodentalium vernedei. The sequence continues at coordinate 747,169,923 of CM062297.1, forward strand.
GGTTTTTCACCCCAAAATTAGATAAGTTTATCCTACTGATGATCAAGATGCACCCTTAATTTGGGGATAATTTTTCGAGGGAAAAAGTGTGATTTATACACTGGCTGGATAAACTTCACTTTATACATGTATTGCGGTCATGAATGCAGAGTGTAACAATTGTTACAGTATAGAACAGCCAATCAAAATTGTATTTTTTATGTGAAACTACAAAGATTTGCATACTTGGTGATTTGGGCGATTCGTTAAGTGAATCAATTTTTGCCCCTGCATGATGCCATCCAACAATGTACCAGATGTTACTAATTCTTTTTTATATATACTATAAAGAATTAGTAACATCTGGTACGTTGTTGGATGGCATCATGCAGGGGCAAAAATTGATTCGCATAACGAATCGCTCAATCGCCAAGTATGCGAATCTTTGTAGTTTATTTTTTAATATATGGAATAATTAAAAAACAAATTGAAAAAATTAAAACATATTCTTCTATGTGTATTTTTAGGAGTTCTTTTTCTCCCCCAAAATTTAGTTACTTGAATCTGGCACATCTGCAACACAACATTCAGCCGCAGCAAATGGCATGTAAACCAGCAAGTCATGTAGTGGTTCCCCCTAGTGAGAAAGTTGGTCAGTTAACAACATCTGGAAGTATCTATGCTCTTTATAATCAGTGTAGTCCAGAAGAGAAAGAATTCAGCAGAGAGATGCATTTTCAAAAGTCGGCTAGTTTGAATTACAGAACACTTCCTCCTCACAGACAGCTGCAGTATGTGGATTCTGAGGCTTCTAATTTGTAAGTAATAAGACTACACAAGAAAGATAAAGATAAAAATTATTACCTGTATAAAAAATGATACAGTGGATAGGATACTTCTTAATTGAATGACCCTGTTAATTGAATATTCGTTTTAAACACAAAATCATTTTCCCTACCTTTAGTACAAATTTGATTTGTTCATTGCATACAGGTTATTGAGTAAACACTCCTGTTACTTGCATTACGTGTACGCTCCATTTAAAACCCCCTTTCGTCACATCCGGTGAACACATTGTCTTCACAGGTCCACAACCCCCTTTGCGAGGATAATTATAGACGACGGGAAAATCCAGACATCAAAGGCGGTTCGTTTCTTGATGAAACCGAATTACTGATATCCAGTCGCATATGAAAAACATTCTGTGTTCATGCAATTGATACATCAATTCGTTTTCAAACATAATAAAAATGAATGTAGACTAATTCATTATTTGTCCCCCAATAGGAATCAACTATTTATTTAAACAAAAAAAACAGCATAAATGATGGACAATAAGTTTGTTGTGAATGCGAATTAATTTCAAGCACATTGATAACAAGAACGCCCTCATCTTTGCATTCTGTGTGCATTGCATACAAAACCGCACTTGTTAATTACCCCGTCGTTTGTGTAGAAACGACCGGGTATATGAAAAGCTGTTTTAGTGCGGTCATGTGAGAAGGATTACATAACCAATTAATGTTTGGCAAAAAAAATCTCTCAGAGACTGTCCCTGATTAGCAATTATATTGTTCAGTCAGGAAATTTCTAAACCCTACATTTGATAAAATATTCAGATACAAATGCAATATCTTTCATTTCAAGAACTCTGTACTGCGGTTTAATATAGGAATTGAAAAAATCTGTCCGTTAATTCGTGAGATTTTCGATTTGTTTTCATATTAAAATACAATTTTCGCTGATATATGATTTGGATTTCCTGGAATAGAACGAGTATTTCAGTGAATAAAATGTGTTCTTGGTGTACGGTGTTTTTGAAACAACAATGTGTCAGTCTTGGCGAAACATCCTGTAGTTTCGCTGCGGCAATAGCTTTTCCGATACGGGATTATGGATTCTATACTGTGTCGAGTGCCCGAACATTTCAAAGTTAAAACCCGGTGATTTAATTTTTATTATAGCATAAGCATTTTACCGAAATAGTTGAGATGAACTAAAATGAGAATGTATTATTCATTAAAAAAATTAATCGTCCAATATGCGGGAAAAAGCATGAAAACCGCTAGCAAGCTTTCTGTTTTTACCCAACGTCAACAGCCAAATTCGGCCAGCACTATACAAAAAAATGTCCATTCAAATTTTATTATGTTTTAAATTTTTGTTAAAGAAACATAGCTTATGACCTCTCATTGGAACGATCTCGAAGATCGCAGTAAGGGAATGTCAACCAAGGTTTATGTTGTTTTGACCAGCGATGGAGCACTGAAAGGGAAAAAGATTCCCATTCCGATAAGGCAAGCACTTCGAAGGGTTTTCCCCGTCATGTCCTTCCATCACATCCTGGACTGCATTGACAGTAAAACTTGTTTACCAACAGAAAATTATCAGTTAAATTTACCGAAAAATGTGTCCATTTTAAAAGATACCACCCTTGAAAAAAAATAGTTCGGCAGGACACGCAACATGATCAGTAACATGAAAACAAAAATGAAGAAGAAAAAAATAAAAACACCGGTCAAACTTATCTCCCCTGGTCGAAACAGTTCTTCGTACTTTGTTTTCAAAAAAAGAAGTAAAATTATAAAAAGGACCCAGATTGAATTTTAAAGAGACTTGTGGGTATAACCAAATCACGTTTTCCAACCACAAAAAAACTGTTACCCCCCCCCCCCCCCCACCCCAGTCAATTATTCTCGTGTGTTTAAACAAACACATTGAATGGATCACAACCTCGCTCAAGAGGTGTGCTGTCTGAAATATTGGAGGGGGGGGGGGGGTCCTTGCATTTTCACAGAATTTCTTAGACAATAATGTACACTGTGATAATATTTAATAGTGCTTCTTTCCCCGTAGCAACAGGAAGTGAAGCAGTGCTTATTTACTATGGTAAGAAAGTTCCGCTTTACTGGTGAAATAGGACCCAGTCACCAGTGGGATGGATGCCCACTAAAATGGGCACCAAAGGGGTAAACGATCGGCTGAACTTGACTTTAGACATTTGTTGTGGTCACAATTTATTTATTTATTGGTGTTTCATGTCACTTTTCTGCAAATATTGCCAATTGCGACCGATGGGCACAATTAGCCATAGCGGATGAAAAGTGACCTTAAACACCAATAAATAGATAAATAAATAGCTAATGTTTCTTGCAATGTGTCTAGTTTGTTCACACAATTTATTTCGTGTGTGTAGAAAGTGCAGGGTGGATTACAACTGAATCACACACAGAGTGAATTATCCACTCAACTTCAACTTACAGGCGCCGATAAACAGCAGACAAGCAAGCAAATTGTCTCTTGATGGATGCGTAGATAATTCTGGTGGCCCTTAAAAAATCAGTTTGTGTAAAAAGATATGAGTTCTGTAAAACATTCACTTGACAAGTGATTTGGTAATAGTCCACCTGTCACGTACTGTGTATTTTTACCCATTAGTAGTTGATTGCTAACTCCATGGAATATTAGCAGAGATTTTCTGTTCAAAAGTGCAAACAAAACCCGATCGATATTATAGTGCTTTGAAAGAGTGCTTGTGTATATATTTTTTTTAAAAGATAATATATTCTGTTATTCGTGTGAGCAAATGTTTGTAGATAAAGCATTAAAGTCAGCCATCATTAATAAAAAAAATTGCTTAATAAATGTATTGTTTGTTAAAATCACTTGGCCCATATAATCAGTCAACACAGATGACTGTCCATAAGACCATCATTGACAACTGCACTTGTTATTGTTGAAGTAATTACCATGGATACTAAAAAGTTCTCCCCAAAGCCAATTAGCTTATCCTATTTTTAGACACCCTATTATACAATCGACCAGTGGAGATGAGAGAATATTTTAAATGGACAGTACACGTAATGGAATGAAAAATCTTATAATATTTAAAAAAATTAACATGACAGTCACCAAATTTCTCATGTTCATAAGCCTATTTATTTTATCCATTGTATCTTGTTTGACAGAGCTCCATAAATAGAATAAATGCTCAAATTATCTTCAGAATACAGGAAAGTGACAAAATCCCTGTTAATTTAATACTCCTGTTAACTGAACAATTTTAACTGACAAAGTGGCTATCACTGTATAGTTGGGCGAATAACTGTTCGTTCATTTTGTGATACAAGTATGAAACTTACAGATCATTTTTGTCCGATGTGCCATCCAAAAAAGCAAAATGCCCACCAATTCCAAGATGGCTGCCATTCTGGTTAAAAAAAATAAGATTGCCATCATAAAAATTCCATTCACTCAGTTATTGGGAGGGTGAAGGATGACAATTCTGAATGCACTGAAACTCACTAATATCAATATTCTATAAAATGCAGGGAAAACAGAATTATACTCACCTTTTTATGGAGTTACACTACACAAAAATCAGCAAAAATAGGAAAAAAATTCAACATTTTCTGACAAAAATAACTTATGGTCTAGGCATGTAGATGAAAAAATGTACTTTTTTTATAATTTTGAAATTTGGTGTGTAGGTTTTTTTTTATACGAGCATGAAATTTGGTGTGTAAGCATTTAAGACCATATCAGTCATTCCAATATAAGAACACAATTCTTTATATGATTACTGTGGCTATGGTTGCTAGGCAAATATTTGGCTCATAGCAACCACAGCTTTGATCGATGATATCCATCATATTGATGGCATATTAGAATATAAGGAACAAAAAGTAATCCCCTTTTGGAAGGCAGTAATATGTCCATGGCCCCAGGTTCTGGTTTGTTATGTATTTCCTTGGCAATGGTTGATATGCAAGTGGTTATCTGTAGCAACCATAGTTTAAATGATATTTTTCCATTTTTTATAAAGGACGAAGGCACCGGAGGCGCCTGGAGTTGAGACTGAGGCGAAGCCGACGTCGAAACTTGTGAGTTCTTTATACTAATTTCACCCTTTTTTTTTAATGTAGGAAGTAGTTAACGAGATGAGACTTCAAGAGTTTGACTCTGGCTGATTAAACTTTTTTTCCCAAAGGAACCGGGGACAAATGAAGTTACATTTTTTCAAGGATACTCAGACGCTAGAACAAGTGATGGCTCTCCACCATTGCTTTCACCCTCATTGGGTCAAGGGACCCTTAATATATTGGGTGAAGGGGGGGGGGGCTAATGGGTCACTGACTATGTCACATGACGTCCATAGCTAGTAAACACGCCCCTAGCAATGGGCAAACTACTGGACCAATTTTGATACATGGACCCAACATGCATTGCAAATGAAAACAGACAGGTCAATAGTGTCGTCACGTGACTTCCCTAGCAACCAGAGCGCCTCCTTAGCAACAGGCTAACTACTGGGTCGTTTTTGACCAAATTCGGTATACAGACCCAAAATGCATTGCAAATAAAAACAGACAGATCAATGTTGACGTCTCGTGACTTCCCTAGCAACCAGAGCGCACGCTTAGCAACGAGCTAACTACTGGGTCAATTTGGACCAAATTCGGTACACGGACCCAAAATGCATTGCAAATGAAAACAGACAGATCAATGATGACGTTACATGACTTCCTTAGCAACCAGAGCACCCCCTTAGCAACGGGCTATCTACTGGGCCGGTTTTGATCAAATTTGGTATACGGACCCAAAATGCATTGCAAATGAAAACAGACAGATCAATGTTGACGTCACGTGACTTCCCTAGCAACCAGATTGCCCCCTTAGCAACGGGCTAACTACTGGGCCGATTTTGTTCAAATTCGGTATACGGACCCAAATGCATTGCAAATGAAAACAGACAGGTCAATGTTGATGTCACGTGACTTCCCTAGCAACGAGAGTGCCCCTTAGCAATGGGCCGATTTTGACCAAATTCGGTATACGGACCCAAAATGCATTGCAAATAAAAACAGGCAGGTCAATATTGACGTCACATCTTTTTTCCTCTTCCCTGACATGACCCAGAAGCACAGGATTAGCTGTTTCATAATTACTCGCAGAATTATCTGTTGTGATAACTACAAACAAGACCGGTACGTCAGTATTTTTTTCAGTGAAATTAATGAAAATGGCCCAGAGAAATTGGCACATAAAGCTCTAGGCCTATTTAATTCAAAAGACAAGTCTGTGCTGTCTTTTGAAGTGTGTGTGTCTGTGCTGGCTTGTGTAGTTTGTGTGTCTGTTGGGCAAATCGCCCAGAAACCTGGTCCGAATCGTCCACAAACATGGTCCGAATCGTCCAATAATCTGGTCCGAATCGGCCAGAAATATGGTCCGAATCATCCATAGATCTGGGCCGAAAGTTTTGTCTTTTATAAAAATCTGGTCCGAATCGTACACAGTCCGAATTGTCCAGACACCATGTAACGAGTTAATTTTCTTACGTTCGATGTGTACTCTGAGGTTACTGATAGAAAACCCTGATAGAACCAATCGTATTTACGGAAAATGCCATTGGCATATTATCATCGTCCTTTTTTTGCCCAGCACTGCTGTCTTTTCTTGTTTGTAGAAAGTTCGAGAAATGAGCCTAAAAGAGAAATTAATCAACATGATATGAAGAATATATTTTCGATATCCTTATCCATAAGCATTCCCCAAAGAACTTTTGCTAAGAAACACTTCTGACCATACATACCATATATCAAATCAATCATAGGCCCATTACTCATACTGTAGGTAGGGATACACATATCTTATCCAGGCACTAATGAGATGATTGAACTAGAACTGACTGCAAGAGAACTTTAACAACAGTTTTTGAATTGCAAGGCATCACCCAATTCAATAGAAATAATTTAGGGCTGAGAACTAGGAATGACAATTTTGGGATAAAAATGAAAAAAATTGGAAAGAAATTGGTATAAATTGGAATTCTCCAAGACAAATTTTAGAAATAGCTACTAAACATGAAATGTTCTAAGAAAAACATTATCAATGAACACATCTCTTGGGTTCGGGTGTAACAACAAACTTGAATGATTTGAATGACTCAGACGATTGGTTGTCTGTGTTATGCACTTCATGAGGATGATAAAAGTTTGATACGGGGTAAAACTGTTGGAAATGAAATGAAATTATCACAAAAGTATAGTTTTGGGGCAAAAATGGAATGAAATTGTTGGATATTGGAATTCTTATTAAAAATATAGAATTGAACTGAGGGTAGACATATGAACCATATTTTTTTTAAAAATTGAATAGCTCAGTAATCCAGTTTTGAGGCAAATTTATTTGATGCTTATTGTGAGAAATTGGTTTTTCTGTGAAAATGGTCATGTACCAGGGCTCCTCTGCACCAGTTATGACTGAAGGGACTACTCATTTCATGATTTTGCACTGTTTCTGGAACTGAGGGATGATGGGTTGATGAAAGTAGATGATAGAAATCTGATGTTTCAGGCAATGAGTTCAACAAAATGCCTAAGGGGGATTGTTGAACCTATTACCCGATCTTTTTTTCTGACTACTCATGAATGCTGGACCCTTCAATGAAAGGTTGATTAATTGAATTGATAGAAGAGGATTTTTGCTCATCGTTAACATAGGGTAAAATATGCTCCTTGTTCTTTGTCCCACACTTTGTCAGCCCTGCTGGTGAATTCATTCTTTGACTTTACATATTATAGGAACACCTTTGAAACATAATTGCTGAAAGTATAACAACATGGTGTAGGTTTCAAAATGTTTTCAATCACAAAACTTTCAAGGATAACATCAGTGTTCAGACTTCTGTGTTCGTTCATATCAATCATTTGTTCTAACAATATCTGGGTTTTTTTTCAACTTTCTCCATTCACTGAGATAGAAAGGTGGAAATGGCAGATTTTCATGAGTGAATAAGTTGATCAAACTCCCTGTCCTGTTCGACAAGATTTGTTCAGCGATGCGAATAAGGCTTATTCATTCGCCAGGAAGACAGTGCTATTTGCTCTCTTTCAAAAGGAAATATTGATAGAATTCTTCATAATTGGTTGAGTTAATGAGACTACTTGTTTGGTCATATCTTATGAATTCTGCCTACTGTGTCCTGCCTATCTGGAGAAAGAGTCTGGAAAGCAGTCTTTCTCAGTCCCATGTACCCAGGATTTCAAAGAAACTAGATTATCAATCAGGAGAAATATTGATAGTTATACATGACAGATATGATCTACCAAGCCTATAGCTTCCATGGGCAAAAAATTGCCTACATAAATCTGCAGAGGAGATGTCTGTCAAACTGAATCCTTTGTCATGAAAGCTCTCTCTCAGAAGTTGATGTTTCATGTCCAAAATATAGTGATGTTCGTTGTGATTCCATTTAAGCTATGGTTGATATGAGTTGGGGTTTGCCTAGCAACAAAATAATTGATATATTTGCAGCTGCTCGAATTATCTCCTTCAACGCTTTGAAGAGTATGATTGTGTCATACCGGGATAAGGCCACACTCATTCCAAAATGTTAGGAAGAAAATCCGAATTGCTATACACACACAGATTATTGACATTTTAGTCCTGTTTTTCCTGGACTTCATTTACAAAATGAGACATATCAATGGGCAGTGGGTATTTACCAACCTATACCCCAACCTGATTTGTTCCAGAAATTTTTTTTTTCAAGAGTTATGATATATTAATAAATCAGCCAACATAGAAACACCTTGAGCATGGTGCCCATTTTGAATTTGGTAGCCATCTTTTTTTTTTTGAGTGGCACATCAGGCGAAAATGATCATTACTATTATATGAGGTAACATACCAAATTTCACACTTGTATCATAAAGTAATAAGAGTTTAAGTGATATTTCAAACCAGCCAGCATTGAAATACCTTGCCCGTGGTGGCCATCTTGGATTTGTCAGCCATCTTGGATTTTTTGGATTGGCACATTAAGCAAAAATTATCAGTCTACAATGTGAGGCCACACTAAATTTCATTAGTGATAAAGTGATAGAGTATAAAGTGATATTTCAAATCATACAGCATAGAAATACTGTGGCTGCGGTGGCCATCTTTGATTTTTCCAAGTGGCAAATGAGACAGAAATGATCAGTACTGTAATAGGAGGTCACATAACAAATTTCACGCTTCTGTCACAAAATGTTGATTTTTCCTTATTTTAAAATTTATCCGTTCAAAAAGTTCTCTCAATTGAACCCATTTAGTACTAAGTTTCTGGCAGGGATTGTTCAAAATATTTTCAGCAAAATAAGCGAACATATTTTTATTTTTTCAGGAAGTTTCAGTTAAGTTATAATTGAATCCCACAGCCCAATAGGGCTGTGGTATTAAATTTTTACTGAATCCTGTCACCACATGCCTTTAGATTACCCCAATTTCACACCGTTTAAAGGTGTGCCCAATTTAGAGAAGGTGTGAAGTCATCAAGAATATATAAATTCTCTGTGCTTCTACATTTGAGAATAACTTCCATCATAATAAGACCCTCGAAACATAAAGAAAGGCAAGGCAATAAAACATAACAGGATAAGACTTATTTATGGTTTTAATGTGCCCAAATTAGAGTAAAATGGTGTGCCCGAACTAAATTAATTTAAAGGCCTGGGTCACCATTCTTTTTGTCTCATTTTATCACTAATTAAAAACCTTTTTTTCTGTTCATGCATTTTTAGGCAAAATGGTTGGCTTAATTATTTTTTTTCTTTCTGTTCATATCACAAGGAACCGAAACAAAAATGCATTTAGGCCTGCCCTAAACCACACCTCAATGCCAGTTGTTAAAATTACACTGCACAGTGTGAATGGAAAAGAACCTCTGCATGCTCATATTGACAGATAAGTGCCATACCACTTCTTATATTTGGGTTGTGCAATGAAGAATTATTATTATTGTTTCAAAATGAAAAGCAATTAATATTTATCTCACCATTTTAAAAATTCTTTCAAAAGAAAATCAAATAAACAATGAAATCCTTATCATGTTTTTTATTCCATGTTTAATTTTTTATATGCAATTAAAATTAATACTGAGATGATCGTCTGCGTTCATCGTTTTCCCCAAATCAAACATAAACGATTGCCAGTCATAATTATTACCAACCTGTCATAAAGATATAATTGATCGGACTGATTTAAATAAAAATACCACCTACCTGCATTCCACAGTGCTGTCCTTTCACCATCAACTGAATGTATGCAGTTCACTGACAAGAGACTGAAAGAATATCAGTTCTCAAAATTTATGCTTGACATTTCACAAAATGCAAAATGTAGGCATTGTTGTACAACATCCGCAACACACTGTTTACATGCAACTGGTATCCAGAGAATGCATGATGTTGGATTTGAACTAAGAGACATTATGTACGTGAGTGGACATTGAAATGAAGGTTCCGTCTACGGTTACAGTAGAGAATGTCCCACTTTAAAGAAACAAAATATCAGTGAAACACTGTCCTCCGTGACAATTCAGCCTTGTGCACAACAAGGTCAGCATGAACAAAATGCTACATCACTGACGTCCATGGCATCCTCAAACGAAACTTTCGCAATCAGAACTTTCCAATTTCCAAATAACCTGAACGAACTCTTTTTGATGCAAAATTCAGCCCACTTCATGTCATCTGGGTTTATATTGAACTCCACATTTAACAACTGTGTTTTCAATTTCTCAGGAAATGATCAAAATCAGAATTAGATTTAACCCAGCGTTGCTTTAAATGACATCACCCTCTCATCAAGTGAAAGGATTGAAGTGGCCTATGGCATTCCTTTCAACTTACACAATTCGTTGGTCAATAAAAATTTTAATGACACAAGAACATTTTTCAGTGAAATGTGTTGTCATTTCAAACAGAATTTTAGAAAACTAGGCCTTTTTTATTCAGTTCTCAATAGGAAGCATGGTGCGACCTGGTTTTTATTATAACTCCTCAAAGTAGAGAGTGTTTAAATTTATTGCCACCTAAGTTTAGTTATAAGGAATAATCATTTGTTTCTGTCTATTTCTTGAATTATGAACCCCAAAAAACAAAGGCCAAACATGGCGTAAATGGGCTATTCCCAATTACACAGTTTGGCCTTTGTTTTTTGGGGTTCATAACACAAGAAATAGACAGAAACAAACGATCATTACTTATTTGAAAGACAAATTTTCTTTTATGAAAAAATTTATGTGTACGAGATTGAAAGGATTAATAGAGTGGAGCGCTCTTAATAGGATATTTTTTAATTCAATATATCTTAGATGAAGAACTCTGTTAATTGCATATAACTTTCCAACATAAAAACAATATGTTCAGAATGAATTTGACCGTCAACACTGCTTAACTGAATTTTTAAAAAGTGATCTGTCAGGAAATTACTTTGACAACTATTGAATTCTTCATGTTCCTGGCCTTAGAACAATCAGTAGAAGCATTCAATCCATTGCATCTTGTTTGGCAGAACTTGATGATCTCTGTCAGATAAGATCTACAAGAATACGTGTTCAATTTTTTATTGTTGACAGGTTAGAAGAAATGGGTATTTTTATGATAAGGGTACTGTTATGGTGGAATCAACTCCTCCTACACTATTAAGATTTGGTTATCCCTGGCTAGAAAGGGAGTCTGTAAAGAGCTCTGGAGTTTATTTTTCAATAACTTGGATTTCAATTAATTATGGTGTGCTGCTTTATATCAACAATATCTTAGACACGGTCAATCAGCACCATTATTTGATGAAAATTAAGGTTTTTGCACTTTGTTTCCTGAATTTTGCCCCAAATTTTATTGTTTTTGCAATAACTTTAACAGTAGACCTCACATTTCAATGAAATTTTATAGACTTTGTGTCATCCGTGAGAACCATGGGAAGTGGATGAGTGCTTGTTTACTGTAGGAAACAAGTTCTGCTTTACTGGTAAAATAGGACCCAGTGACCAACGCCTGTGGTAGAAGTCCTCTGAGGTTGACAGTATGATTGATTCACTTAAACTTGATTTGATACCTATGCTATATCCATATCTGCTGAAAGTGGCCCTAACCAACAATAAATCAATAAATTTGAAAACTATGGTAATTTATCAAAAAACGAGAGAATTACCTTCCTTTGTTTGTTGAATTTTGCTGGGAAATTCATTTTTTTACAATAACTTGAATAGTAAACATCAGAATACTATCAATTTTGACATCACTCCCATGTATTAATAATGTCCTTGGCAAGTTAAAAAATTATAATTGTTTCTTGACACCTGAGGATTCCTGGGAAGTGGAGCAGTGCATGTTTTCTGTTGTAAACAAATTCTGCTTTACTGGTCAAGTAGGACACAGTAACCAGTACCTGATAAGGCAGTGTAGGTGTAAGTGTTTGGATGAAACTTTACTTCATACTTATGATGCAGTCATGTTGTAAACATAGATGCTAAAAGCTACCTTAAACACCAATAAATAGATAAATAAATACCCTGTAGGAACCCCCAGGAAGTGAAGCAGTGCTTGTTTACTGTAGAAAACAAGCTCTGTTTTATTGGTAAAATAGGACCCTGTCCCCAATGCTTGGGTGGAAGGCCTCCAAAATGGGCAACATTGGTTTTACCGATTGACCAAACTTGACTCTATCTCCTTGTTATGGTCATGATTAGTAATTGTGCAGAAATATGTTTCCTTAAACACCAATAAATTACTTCTTGAAAATCAAGTGAGTTGTTGTCCCTTGTTGGTTCCATTTTACGTGAATTTTTAGCTCAACTTTGACGAAGTCAAATTTGAGCTATTGTCATGGCCCGTCGTCCGTCTGTCCGTCCGTCCATCTGTCTATCTGTCCGTCCGTCTGTCTGTCCGTCTGTCCGTACGTCAACAATTGGCTATGGCTCGGGCTAGAGGTCGTATTTATGAACCGATCTTTACGAAACTTCTTGTGTACCTTTGTTATGACCCTGGGATGGGAACGAGTGTTTTTAGGTGTGGTCCGAAATTGAAGATGGCTGCCAGCAGCCATTTTGTACCGATGATGCAAAAATCAGTTTTTTGTACAGAACTTCTGTATGAAAGTTCTGATTTGAATAAAGTTTTGTATAAATGTTTAGTACCATGGGATACATCACATATAATACGGGTTTTTTTCTCGTGCGTAAATTATGCAAATTAGACTGACTTTGATTTATTTAGTGTTACTTTCAGAGCTGTAAGTGCCAAGCTGCTATGGCTCGGGCTAGAGGCCGTATTTATGAACCGATCTTTACGAAACTTCTTGGGTACCTTTGTTATGACTGTGGGACGAGAACGAGAGTTTTGGGGTGCGGTCCAAAATTCAAGATGGCTGCCAGCTGCCATTTTGTACCGACGATGCAGAAATCTGTTTTTTGTACAGAACTTCCATATGAAAGCTCTGATTTGAATAATTTTATGTATGAATGTTTAGTACCATGGGATACATCACATATAATACGGGTTTTTTTCTCGTGCGTAAATTATGCAAATTAGACTAACTTTGATGTTTTTTGGTGTTACTTTCAGCACTGTAAGTGCAAATGCCAATACGGCTCGGGCTAGAGGCCGTATTTATGAACCGATCTTTACGAAACTTCTTGGGTACCTTTGTTATCACCGTGGGACGAGAACGAGTGTTTTGGGGTCCGGTCCGAAATTCAAGATGGCCGATGGCATCCATTTTGTACGAAATTTGGTGCAATCAGATTTTTGCACAGAACTTCCTTATGAAAGCGCTGATTTGAATAATTTTTTGTGTGAATGTTTAGTACCATGGGATACATCACATATAATACGGGTTTTTTTCTCGTGCAGAAATTATGCAAATTAGATGAACTTTGATTTTTTCAGTGCTGCTTACACACAGTAAGTACACATGTCAATACGGCTCGGACTAGAGTCTGTATTTATGAACCGATCTTCACGAAACGTCTTGGGTACCTTTGTTATCACCTTGGGACGAGAACGAGTGCTTCTGGGTGCGGTCCAAAATTTAAGATGGCTGCCAGTGGCCATTTTGTATCGAAATTAGGTCTAATCAGTTTTTTGTACACAACTTCTATACGGCTCAGGCTAGATGCCGTATTTATGAACCGATCATTACGAAACTTCTTGGGTACCTTTGTTATTACCGTGGGGTGAGAATGAGTGTTTTTGGGTGTGGTCCGAAATTCAAGATGGCCACCAGCAGCCATTTTGTACCAAAATTAGTGCAATCAGTCTTTTGTACAGAACTTCTGTAGGAAAGTTCTGATTTTAATAAATTTTTGTATGAATGTTTAGTAACATGGAATACATCACATATAGTATGGGTTTTTTTCTCGTGCAGAAATTATGCAAATTAGATGAACTTTGATTTATTCAGTGCTACTTATACTCTGTAAGTGCACATGTCAATACGGCTCGGGCTAGAGGCTGTATTTATGAACCGATCTTCACAAAACTTCTTGGGTACCTTTGTTATCACCTTGGGACGAGAACGAGTGTTTCTGGGCGCGGTCCAAAATTCAAGATGGCTGCCAGTGGCCATTTTGTACCGAAATTAGGTCCAATCAGTTTTTTGTCACAACTTCTACACAGCTCATATTTGTGAACTGATCTTCACGAAACTTCTTGGGTACCTTTGTTTTCACCTTGGGACAGGAATGAGTGTGTTTTGGGGTGCCTTTGTTGTCACTGTGCTGTGAGAACAAATATTTTGGGGTTCAGTCAGACCCACTCTGGGACTCAAAGATTTTTTCTAGTTTAGCATCTGACTGTCACCCACCTTTACAATACTTTACCTATACATTTGTTACAGGCTACGGTCAGTATTTATGTACAGACCATTACAATACTTTATATGTACCTTTGTTATCAGGTCATTACCTAGATGTTTGTCATTGCTGTGTCACATACTATACATGTACATGTCTTTGTCTTGACAAGTTGAGCTACAGTGTCATTGACACTTTCATTTTTATGTTTTTGTCCCCCGAAAATTTCCCCTGAAAAAATTGTTGTTCGGGGACTATAGAAATCTGCATTGTCTGTCCGTCCGTGTGGATATCCGTCCATATGTGCATCCGTCCCACTTGGTGTCCCCAGGCTTAGCAGAGGTACATTGTGGGGTTTACAATTTAGGGTCAGTGGTAGTTGTGAGGTTGGGTTAGCACAGTGGCCATTTGTGGAGTTATTTTTTGCACTGTGGGGTTAATTTTTTGACCTTGTGGGGTTAAGGTTTAACATGGGAAAAATCCCACAAGTAAGAACGTGTAAGAATGTCCATGATAACTCCAGTTTGGATCATTTGATTGGAACCAATTTTGGTATGTGACCTTCTTATCTCAAACCACAGGTCAAGTTCGAATATGGGTTCGGCCAGGTTATTTTTATTAGAGTTATACCCCTTTTTCAACTTAGAAATTTCAAGATTTGCGGTGTCCGGATGATAACTCCAGTTAGGATTATTTGATCAGAAAGAATTTTGGTATGTGACTTTCTGGGGTAATAATACAGGTCAAGTTCGAATATGGGTTCGGACCGATCATTTTTACTAGAGTTATGCCCCTTTTTGACTTAGAAATTTCAAGATTTGCGCTGTCCGGATGATAACTCCAGTTAGGACTATTTGATCAGAAAGAATTTTGGTATGTGACTTCCTGGGGTAATAATACAGGTCAAGTTCGAATATGGGTTCGGACCGATCATTTTTACTAGAGTTATGCCCCTTTTTTGACTTGTTTTTTCGGGGGACATGTGGCCGAGCGGTCTTTTATTGATTACTTGAAAAGTAATAAATATTAGTCTTCAATAACTTTTAGCACTGCTTTATTAGCCTGTGTGAAACACACAGACTATTGTTTTTGTACGATTATTTTTCTTTATTCTTTTTTCTTCTTTTTTTTCTTCTTCTTCTCCTGTCTTCTGTCTTCTCATCACTTTTTTGTCCGCAAGATAACTCCGCCCTATCTCGTTGATTTTTGGCATGCTGATAGACAGTCACAAGTTCTCGGCCACCTATGTTTTTCAGATACCTGGGGTATCAGGGGTGTCTGTAGGGGTGTTTTGAAAGTGGGTCACGCCCATATCTCAGGTGTGGTATGACGTATGGACCTGGGACCAACACCAAATGAGTCGACACTCGATGGAGATTCAAAATATGGGTCAAGGTCACGGAGGTCACCTAGGGGGCATTAAGTGCATTTTTCATAATTGCTGGAAATCACATTTTTTGACCTCCCAAAGCATTCCTGATGTACACACATGCATTTTGACGTAAAAAAAGTGGGCGTGGCCAAATTTTTTGAAAGTGGGTCACGACCATATCTCAGGCGTAGTATGACAGATAAACCTGGGATCAACACCAAATGAGTCGACACTCAGTGGAGATTCAAAATATGGGTCAAGGTCACAGAGGTCACCTAGGGGTCATTAAGTGCATTTTTCATAATTGCTGGAAATCACATTTTTTGACCTCCCAAAGCATTCCTGATGTACACACATGCATTTTGACGTAAAAAAAATGGGCATGTCCAACATTTTTGAAAGTGGGTCACGCCTACATCTCAGGTGTGATATGGACCTGGGACCAACACCAAATGAGTCGACACTTGATGGAGATTCAAAATATGGGTCAAGGTCACAGAGGTCACCTAGGGGTCGCTGAGTGCATTTTTCATAATTGCTGGAAATCACATGTTTTGACACCCCCAAAGCATTCCTGAAAAAAAAAAAAAGTGGGCGTGGCCAAAATTTTTGAAAGTGAGTCCCGGCCATATCTAAGGCGTGGTATGATGAATGGATTTGGAACCAACACCAAATGAGTCAACACTTGATGGAGATTCAAAATATGGGTCAAGGTCACGGAGGTCACCTAGGGGTCATTGAGTGCATTTTTATCCCCCCGAAAAAAAATTTCGGGGGATATAGTCGTCACGCGTTTTTTTTTTGTCCGTCTGTCCGTACGTCCGTCTGTCCGTCCGTCCATCCGTCCGTTTACATTTCGTTTCCGGATGATAACTTCCCTTGAAATAGTTTGATTGTAACCAAACTTGATATGTGGCTTAAACATATAAAAATACAGGTCAAGTTCGAATCCGGGTTCATCCTGATTAATATTACCAGAGTTATGCCCCTTTTTAATTTAGAAAATCTTATGATTTTTGGTTTCCGGATGGTAACTTCCCTCAAGATAGTTTGATTGTAACCAAACTTGATATGTGGTGCAAACATATCAAAATACGGGTCAAGTTCGAAAATGGGTTTGTCCTGATTAATTTTACCAGAGTTATGCCCCTTTTCAACTTAGAAAATCTTATCATGATCACACTTTTTTCGGGGGGATCAGCTGCCCCGTGGATGTGGCAGCCCTCTAGTTCATAATTGCTGGAAATTACATTTCTTGAGCCCCCAAAGCATTCCTGAGGTTCATACATACTTTTTTACGTTGAAAAAGTGGGCGTGGCCAAAATTTTTTAAAGTGGGTCATGCCCATATCTCAGGCATGGTATGACGTATGGGGCTTGGGACCAACACCAAATGAGTCGACACTCAACTCAATGGAGATTCAAAATATGGGTCAAGGTCACGGAGGTTATCTAAGGGTCATTGAGTGCATTTTTCATAATTGTTAGAAATCACATTTTTTGAACCCCCAAAGCTTTTCTGAGGTCCATACATGCATTTTTACATTAAAAAAGTGGGCTTGGCCAAACATTTTGAAAGCAGGTCACGTTCATATCTCAAGCATGATATAATGAATGGACCTGGGACTAACACCAAAATGAGACAACGCTTGATGGAGATTCAAAATATGGGTCACGATCACGGAGGTCACCTAGGGGTCCACCTGAAAGAGGTCACCAAAGTCATCAAGTGCATATTTTTCAGAAAGACTGGAAAATGCATTTTATTAGACCTTAATGCATTTGTAAAGTTTATGAACATATTTTATCACTCATATTAGTGAGCAGAGCCAAAAATGTCCATTTCTGATTCGTGTATCGAACCCTTTGAATGCTGGTCACATATATGCCTTTTCTGGTTTCTTATAAAAAATTGTTCTGATTCCAGTATGAATATCTGTAAATACTATTAACGAAAATCCATTTCTGATTTGTTTAAAAATATTTTACTCCTAAAAATAAGCCTCCATAAATTCACTTTCGCTATAGTTGATTCCTGATACTTTAACCCTTTTCACACAGACTTGAATTTACTGGGTGCAGTAAATTCTGTTTCTCTAGTTTTTATTCAAATCTGCATATTTTGAAAGGCTGTCCATGTTTTTTTTCAAGTGAATACCAACTGATTCAAGTTATTTTGAGAATGTGACCTCACAGGACAATAAAATGAATGAGTTTCCATACCAGCCTTGCCCTGACCTATTTCTTTCTCTTTTTTTTTTAGGAAATTGACCTTGTCCACACATTCTTCCCACAGTTATGCGCTTTTGAATTTAGCCTTTGAGTGAGCATATGACCAAAAGTTGTACGGGGGTTAATTTCAACAATGACCAACAAATTTCAAATATTTTTGGTATGTGGGCTCATGAGTTGTTTAATTGGAATGAGTTTGCATATCGGCTTTGCTCACCCAGTTTTATAGGAGCTATGCCCCCTTTGACTTTGATTTTTTCAAGTAAGTCAGCATATGACCAGAAGTTGTCTGGGGTTAATTTCAACAGTTACCAACGGATTTGAAATATGTTTGGTATGTGGGCTAAAGGAAGCAGTGAATGAAGCACTGGAGGTGAAGAAAAGGCAACCTATATTTCTACCTCAGGCTATACAGGACGTTCTGCATCGACTGGCTCCTTCACGAACATAGTGGACTATTGGATGGGTAGAACTGTATGGGGCAGGGGTGGAGGAGGGGGGGGGGGGGTGGGAGTTGCAATTCACTCTCTGCCTTCTCAACATCCTTCCTTTTTTGCAATACTTTTATCCTTCAGTTCAGGAGCTTCTGACAAAAGGTGCAACCTCTCCCCAAAGAAGGTAGTTGCAGATCTTTTGCATCTTAACTCCACTGTAATGTAAATGTTCTCACCTTTTACTTGGAGATTCCAAGTAATGCTGTGGGAGATGTTTCGAGTTAACAGGGCTTGCATGATCTTATCTGGAAACTCCATTGTTGGAATCCGAGCATGGCATTTTATCTGTCTTGACTCCTTGATGTCCAAGGTCTATGGCTATGCAGCAATATGAGTGAAGTCACTTTTCCCCCATAAGCCTTTTGTGAGAAGTCAATTGACACTGTTGGTAATGGAAAAAACTATAAAAAAAAAACTTTCTCTAAAAGCACTCTTCTAATGCTTCCATGTTTGATGTGTAACATCTTTGTAAGAAGGTTTTACAAGTTTGTTGCAATTGTAACCCTGGCATCAAATTTGGAGTTGCCATGGACCTCAGGGTAATGTAAGCAACTTAGGGATACCAAGTTGAGTGAGTGCAATATATGTGAAGCATTCCCAAAGTGTGAAACCGAATTCTCAAATTGACAAGCAATCGGATTGGATATAACCAAGGAGATGATGTCAGATAGCCAATTATGAATATCCTTTTAAAGTAGTTACTAATGCTACTGTTGAGTGAATCTTTTATGAAAGTTTATTGTGCGAAAATTTTATTTGAACTTATCAATCAATGACAACGCTAGGAAAATGTAAATTTATTCCATTTTGGCAAGATATGACACAGTACACTAATTGGTTATTGCCTGATAAAATGGAAATTTATAGTGTGAGGTTCAGACTTTGTGTGAAATCTTTTATTGTTGTTAACATTGAGGGAGTCGTCATTGAAGTCACATATCAATTCCAAGAAACTTGTCAAATGTGTCGCTTGAAGGGCAAAGAAAACTTATTGCATGGGTACAAAAATTTATAGTGGGCTGGGTGGGCAGAAATTCTGTGGACATTATGAACTGTAGAAGCTCATTATTCCAACAAAAGCTGTGAATTAAATGCTGAATTATTTGCAAAAATGTTTCCAGACAGTGCAGTTGTGAGGCACTATTCTTGGGTGAGAGGAAACCTGCCTACTTTGTAAACCATGGACTTGCACCTTACTTCAGACAGCCGTTGGCTGATGGTTTAAAACTGACAGATGAATTTGTTCTATTATTTGATGAATCTTTGAATGAAAAACTTCAATCAAAACAAATAGACTTACATGTTCGATTTTTTTGCAGAGATAATCAGGTCTTCATCCACTTTTTGGACTTATCGTTCATGGGGCATGGTGGGGCCAGTGATTGTGTTGAACACTCTCAAACCTTTGTTGAGAAATTGAAGCTGGAGTCATTTATACAGATATCCATGGGATGGGACAATTGTGACTCATAAATTTTATAGAGACTTTACCAGTGAGATATTTGTAGCTGCCACTAATAAGAAAATATTAAAGCCAGCCATAATCAAAGACTTTAACACAAAAGCTAAACTTGCTAATTATGAAATACAAGATGATGATATTTTAGATTATCGGAAAGTTGAATTGGGGTTTTCTGCCAGTAAACTTTGATCATCAGGCCTCACTGAAATGGAAAAACTTGATTTTAGGATGGAATGCAGAAGGTGTCTTTAGTTGCTTTCCCAAAAGTTGTTAATGAAAACTCCCCTCAAGTTTGATTCGGAATGCATCATGTTTTTTACCAACTTTTTGAACGACTCAGAAAAATGTAAAAAAAAAATAATAGGAGTTCATCAGTTCTTGTACATGCAAAACAGATTGATGAAAAAAACTGTGATGATATTATTCGTTGATACACTCATTTCAAAGAGACCGATGTTGTAGTGAATTCCAGTGCCTTCAGCAAATTTGAAGGATCTGTTCGACTTGATGAATTGCTATTTGAATGCATAAATTGGCAATCAACAGTAGAAAGAAGTTTTTCCATTAAATCAAAGATGACTAAAAAATAAAAATGAACACCGAACACAGTTACATAGCTGAAAGTGTAGTAAATGATGCAGTCAACCATTATGGGGGAGTAACTTCTGTAAATATTGACAAAACAATGATTCAGTATGCAAAAACATCTCGACAGGCATATGAAAACTACATGTAAACTCTGAAAGGCAACACTAATACACACACATCATTAAAGAGAAAAACCCTTGATGATCTGACTAATGCTAAGAAGAGATTATGTTTGGACATACAGTTGCTTGAAAATTCTTCAGATGAAGCAGCTCAGAAAGCTGAGTCTACTGGGAATAGGGACTGGATTGTGAAATTCAATATGTACAAGAAGGCCATCAAGGAAAAACATACTTAGCTTAAGGAAGTCAAGGTTTCCATACCAAAATGTCACTGGTCATTGAACATTAGTATACATGGGCATTGTAAATAGGATACAGTAACTGTATAATGGATTTTAACCCCTTGAACCCTAGCGGCCACTTTACCAGCCAGGAACATGGGACGTCATTATATAGGATGGCAGTTTAGTAAATGTGTTGGGTAGAGCAATCAATATTTTCAAGCCTTAGGCTGCACGTTGAAAATATGGATTGGTCTACCCCAAATAATGAATATGGACTCTTCTTATTGCTGCCATTGAACTGACAGAGAAGATACGACTAGAGTTCAAAGGGTTAAATTTAGAGCTGTATAGTAACTGTTGAAATAATCATTGAGGATAGACTGTTAACATGTGCCTTGATTTATCATATTATGTTGAAGTTTCTCCTCTTAATGGTATCCCAGGTTAACCTGTAAGTATTTTTAATCACTGGTGCTTGAAATTTTCCAGTCAGGTTCTTGAAAGTCCTTGAATGGAGCTTAAATTTAATTTTGAAAATTCTGTTGAACCCTGCTAAAACGTCCAATTTTAACTCATAACATCTTTGTTAGTACCACTGCTCCAAATGCTTCTATGTTTGATATATGGCATCTTTGTAATGATGATCTACAAGTTTGTTTTAATTGTGCCTGGTGGCTTCAGTTTGCCATGCAATTTTGGCTTGGAGCTTATGTAAATTCATAAGTTCTGGTCCAGAGGAAGGAGAGCGGTTGGACATTGAGGTGCCAAAGAGCTAGTTGGCATCGTTGATTCATTTTCAGTATGCATCACTCTATCCTAATCCTCTGGTTTGATCCATTGGGAATGGAGCTTAGGATAGGGGTGACAAGACTTTGATGTGTGGTAATAGTTGTGGTCATCTCTTCCTTCTTCTTTTGCGATAACTTCTCGAACTCTCTCGTCCTTCACTTGCTGAGTTAAAGTAAGTTACTTGGAGAGTCCCAAGTAAGTGGAAAATCAGCACTCAATGCAAACAGGGCTCTGTATGTCCACCGGTATTTTTTCATGTTGATCTTCTAAGCCTGTTGTGGTGTATAGGTATCACAGAACTAAATATTTTCCCATAGGGGACCATTATAATGTTCAGGCAAAAAAAAATATGATCGCATCACTTTAAGTTTAGCATTAAAATATCTTTGTCAAGTATAGCCCTTCAAACAACTTTTTCTGACCCCAAAACAAGGGGTCATGCAACAAATAAGAAAGAAAAATTGACAGCAAGGGAAGTACCGGTCACATGCACATATTTTTCAGGGAATTCCCTACAAAAACACACCAAATGTAAATTGTATTTGTAGGTCCAAAAAAGGGGGCGTGGTGACGTTGCGGTAACCAGTTCTTGTCAGATTACTGAAGTTAAGCAACGTCGAGCCCGGTTAATCCTCGGATGGGTAACCGTCTGAGCGATCGATTCGGACTCCCATGTTGTATCCTTGGGCAAGGCACTTAACCCTGATTGTCCACATGGGGGCACGATGATGCCGTGTACTAAGGCATACTGCACATCGATGGTGCGCATGTATTCAACAAATCTAACCCTGCCTGTGCTGCAGGGCGGAGTTGCGATGTTGGGGCGCTGGCAGCTGCTCGGTGGTTCTCTCCGGGTACTCCAGCTTCCTCCACCTATAAAACTATCATGGTCATGATTAGCCCTTGTGCATAAGTATGTGACCTTAAACACCAATAAATAAATAAATAATAAATGTAGGTCCAAAAGTCATCAAATCACCCTCTTTTTTATCTGGAATATTCATCAATAATGCAAGATGTCAATAGAATGCTTCAAACGTTTATTGAAACAATTTATTTTCCCAAAGCTGTTTATTATGAGAGATTGCATCGCTTCCGAGTGCAACATTTCAAGGCGGGTATTTCTAATTCAAATATTTAGTTCGGTAATACCTGTATAGACAATGGGATTCTACTATTTTGTAAGACGTACTTCCTTGATTGACTCTGATTGACTTGGAAAATGTGCATTTTCATAGAGGGTGCCCATGTGGTTTCTTTAGCTCCTCCCACATTTTTCAGTTTGGAGTATTGAAACTTTGCAGTGTTATTGTTAACATGTTGGTGATGTATTTCATGTATATAAATATCAGGATACATGTTCATCCATGAAAACCATAAGGTTGTATAGACTTGTGTTCTGTCTGCCAAGTCTATCAAGATATCAACAATAGGTAACGTCTTCCAATAACTCCAAACAATATCACCAGAGGTTCCTTATTTTTGCCTGCCTACAGGGGGTCCACAGACCCTGATTGGGAAAGAGTCCTGGTCTCTTCCAACTGGGAATTTTCACATCGTGAAAATTAGCTCCAACATCATTTAATAGTGATATCTTGTTTGCAGTTACTATAATAATTAGCACCAAAATCATTGAATAGTTTCAATAACACGTCTATAATCATTTTTGTAAATTTTGAAGGAAATTTCAGGGTAAACAAATTTTCACAGGGTCACTTCCAGTTTGCTTTTTATTGAAAGCAGAGTGAAGTTTTCCGAATCAAGATGATTTCTTTGCCCTGGTAACCTAGTGTCTGCGTGCTGCCTTTCATGGACTTGGAAAAAGTTTGTTATTTTATGATAGATGTAACTCTTCCAGTGAAATCAACTCCTCCCTCGTATCTTGAGTTTTTAGTTATTGAAAACTTTAGTTCATTATGTCTCCCCTTCCCAGAAGGGAGACATATTGTTTTAGTGCATATTCTTCTTCTTCTTCTTCTTCTTCTTCTTCTCATACAAACTTTGTCCGGGCCATAACTTTTTTGTCTTTTGACCTACACCTTAGATACTTGGCATGTGGATGTATCACCATGAGCCGGTGTGCAGTGTACCATAGTGACCTTCTTGTGACCTTGACCTTTGACCTGAAGGTCAGATTTATGTGTTTTTTTAAGGGAAACATCACACAAACTTGGTCAAATTTATGTACTTCAAATAGGGAATAATTGTCCAGATCAGAACGTTTTTGTTTTTTGACCTAGGACTTAGATGATTGACATGTGGATGTATCACAATGAGACCACATGTCATCATGACCTTCATGTGACCTTGACCTCAAGGTCAAATTTATGTACTTTAAATAGGGAGTAATTGTCCAGACCAGAATTGTTTTTTTGGACATGTGGATGTGTCACCATGAAACTGCATGCCCGCTACCTTGATGAACTGCATGTGACCTTGACCTCTGACCTCAAAAGGAAGGGGAGACATATGTTTTAGTGTGCTAAAACACTTTCTGATTATTGTTGGTATCTTGGTCATCAAAATGTATATAGATCAAAGTGGTATGTTGATTTAGGTGTTGCAGGTGCTCAGGGAGAGATATGCAGCCATGCTTGCTTCTTTGGTCTTTGGCTTCTACTTTTGCTTTCTCTTTTTTGGTGGACTCTTTGTTGGTTTTTTGATTGACAATATTGGTGTTAATGTTTTCTTGAATGTCGAGCTCAGGTTTTGATAATCGTGACTATCTTTCTTGAAAGAAGAGATCTGGTTTTGATGAACTTGACCATCTTTCTTTGATTTGCAATCAGTCCCTGTGACTCTGCTAGTGGTGCAAGAATTCCTCTGGTGGCTTCAGTTTGCCAGGCAATCTTGGCTTTCTTTCACCCTTTACCCAACACAGACGATATAAAAATTTATTATTTTAACTATCATTTTTTTAAATTTAAAAAAAAAAATCAACAAAACCATATCATGTGAACTCTCATTGGAACTAGCTCATTCCAAAGAGTGGTCACATGATATGGTTTTGTTGAAATTTTTTGAAAAATGATATTTTTTCAGCTGCTCAGTTTGCATATTACTTGGGTGGATGTGGACGATTCGTTGGGTAAAGGGTTAAGGCTTGGTGCTTACGTAAATTCCTAAGTTCTGGTCCAGAGGAAGGAGAGCAGTTGGAGAATGAGATGCCAAAGAGCCAGTTGGCATCCCTGACTCATTTTCACTGTGTGTTACTCTATCCTAATCCTCTGGTTTGAATGTAAGGCTGAAAAGACTTGTGTTCTTTGTGTTCTGTTTGCCTAGTCTATCAAGATATCAAGAGTTATTGCTCTTTGAATTTCTAATTTTAACTATTTTAGATAATATCTTCCAATAGCTCCCAACAGCTATTTCCAGAGTTTCCTTATTTTTGCCTGCCTATAGGGGTCCATACACCCTGATTGGTAAAGAAACTGGTCTCTTCCAACTGGGAATTTTCACATGATGAGGACCAAAATAACGAAATTTTGTGAAGTACTTTTATGAAGAGATTTCTTGAAAAAGTTAGAAAGCCTCATATAATAGTTTACTTAACATGTTTAATTAATCTGTTAACAGAACTAATCCATTGCAAAAGTATATATGGGCACTTTTACAGTGTGAAAAGTTCATTGTTCAATTCTGTTACCTCCTTTGATGTGTCTCTCCAACGTTGACTGAATTCCAGTTAACATTGAAGAAACATACCAAGGGAGGTAAAAGTTGGAAAATGAACATTGTATTCTCATGTTTTCTGTGCCTTCTTTCTGTAGACCATGCACAGGCACAAGTTCACAACACTTGTTTTAAATCAAAGTTATTAAATTGAGACCTGAAGTGTAAGTGTTCAGGAAATTTCTGGTTGATACAATTCATACATGAAATTCTATTAACGTTATTTGCCAAAATCAACACAGCCTTCACAAGAGAACAATATTGTGATTATATCGTTAATCATGACCTTCTTTCCCCAAAACTTTGATTATTATTTTGGCTAATATCATCCTGCAATACTTTTAAATGCTGTTCATGTGATATTCAATCCTACCAATATGAATAACAACCAGTGTTTATAACCTGACAGTATGCAATAACAGTTGTGAAATTTGGACACCAAATTGGGAAAAACATTACCTTTTTCCCATTGGGAAAGGAGACAAATTTCATCCCCTTTATAACTCCAATGGGACCCCTGGCCAATATCATTCTTCCAGAGTTATTGTCTTTTAAATGTTTGAGCATTTTTGTGTTTCCTTTTGGTGGCCATGTTTTGTTTTTGTCAATCCCTTGTTGGGTCACCTGACTGAAAGTCAGGGTGGGCTATAGTGATCACTCTTCTTCCACTATTTCCACTATTTTGAAGGTGGTACTTGTGTCTTTTCTCCCAAGCTCCTGGCCCAATTCCAGTCAAATTTCATGAGAGTGATCACTGTGGAGAGGCATTTCAATTTTGTTAAAATTAATAGTTGTCTCCCATGTGAAGGGGGTATCTTGATATTTGGTACTGAGCTCCTTTTGAGATGTAGCATAAGGTTTGTTCAAACAATGGCCCTGAGCCAATATTTGCCATTGCTATGGGAGGGACAAGTGTTTGGCATCACCCAAAATTTTTATCTTCAGTACCGATGGGTCGATTTGAATCAAATTTTGTGTGCATTATTATTGGGTCATAAGTACTGGTTTGATTCATGCAAAAAATGTTTCCCGCATTGCTGTGAGAACCCCAGAAGCTAAAAATAGTAGTCAAACCAGTAGAATTGATTAAACAAAAATAACATTGCAATTGGTTAATGGTTGTTTCATGGTGTACCATTTGGGGATGCCCATTTTAACACTGTTGATAATGGGAAACTGCAGATTCACTCTTCTTTCTTGTAAAACACTGACTACAGTCTTCTATTTCAGAACCACTGGACCAAACCTAAACTAACTTTGATTTTATTTGGAAGGGGCATTAAGTGTTACCCTTATCCGTCTGTCCGTACGTATGTACGTACATCTGAACATCCATCCCGAATATGGTTTCCAGACGATAACTTTAGTTTAGAAATGGAACAAAATTTTATACATCAATTTATAACCACATAAAACAGGTTGGGATTGCTAGTGGACTTGGTCCGATTTTTTTTTGGCAGAGTCATAGCCCTTTTCCAACTTACAAAACATGTTGATATTGGTTTCCGAACGATAACTTTAGATTGACTGAACGAAAGGAAACAAAATTTTATACATAGATTTAAAAAACACATAATACAGGTTGGGATTGATAGTGGGCTTGATTCGATATTTTTTGGCAGAATTATGGCCCTTTTGTGACTTGAAGACATGTTGATATTGGTTTCCGGATGGTAACTTTAGTTTGACTGAACGAAATGAAACAAAATTTTATACACAGATTTAAAAACCACATAATACAGGTTGGGATTGATAGTGGGCTTGATCCAATATTTTTTGGACGAGTTATATGTGTCCGATTTCAATCAAACTTGGAATATTGCTTACTGTAGACAATATACCAAACGGGTTTGATTTTGAGTGTGGTGCGGTAATTTTTATCTGAGTTATGGCCCCGTTTTTGACTGTTAACCACTAAATATAGTTTATCATAAAGCAGGGGCATTAGTGTCCCATGGACATGTTCGGTGGCCTGCTGTAGTGGTGCTATGGTTTAATGGAGATAAGATAAGATATTTATTTATTCAATATCAACAAAAATAAATGACTAGAAACTCATGCTTGGGGGGGGGGGGGGGGGGGCGGCATAGCCACCCTTGGCATTGCATTTGTTTGAAGGAAAGTTGCTGCTCCCATTTAGGTAGGGAGTATTTTTCCAAAAGCTGACAATTCTTTTAAAATCTTCTCATGCACGACCAGTAAGATTGTTTTGATATTTGGGATGTGACTTTCTTTTGTTGTGAACTTTCAGGTTTGTTCAATTAATTTTTCTATGTCAATATTTGGGCTTGCCATGGGAGGATCACAATTTTGGGGCTCCACCCATATTTTTAGCTCACCTGAGCGAAGCTCAAGGGGAGCTTTACTAATCACTTTCCATCTGTCGTCCGTCATCGTCTGTCCATCCGGCAGCCGGCATTAACTTTACATTATCTACTTCTTCTCACAAACTACTCAACCAAATTGAACCAGATCTGGTGTGCATGTTCCCATCACATGTCAATTCAAATTTTTTCAAATCAAGTTGCCCCGCCCCTTGGTAGGGCCACGCCCAAAACGTGAGCCTAAATCTTAAAAATCTTCTCATGAACCACCAGTAGCAGAGACTTGATATTAGGTGTGCAGCTTCCTTTTGGGGTGTAGACTCAGATTTGTTCAAGAGAGTTCTAGAGGCTATATTTGCCATCGTTATGGGAGGGGCAAGAATTTTTGCCACACCCAAAATTTTCTATTTTCCAAACCGAGAGGCTGATTTGAACCAAATTTGATACGAGATTTTATTGGGACATAAGTAGTTGATTTATGCTAAAAAAAATGTTCCCGTCGCCCCATGGGAGCTACAGGAGCTAAAAATAGAAAAAAATTTAAAACACACATATCTCCAAAACTGCATGGAACTGAGAATTTTTATTTAGTGTGAAGCTTCCTTAGGACCAACAGAATGGAATGGTAAAAAAAAATTGCTATCGGTTTTATCATGGGGTACTTTTGGGGAACTTTGAAAAAGTGCTGAGTCAGCATTTTTTAACACTATAGGTAATGGGAAAAACATTTAATACTACTTTTCTCCCAAACCACTGCTCCAAAAGCAGTTCATAATTATAATTATAAATGTGTTCATAATTATAAATGTGTTTTGTCATTTTTCAAAGCACTCCCATCCCTAGTGTAATCTGTGTAGAACTTTGTGTGGAGAAAACTGTTTTTGGAAGCCTTCTATTGTGCTTGCATGTGAAAAATAATATATATGAGAAATAAATACACACCATTTATAGTTCATTGTAGATTTTATTGATATGCAAATAGTGTATTTTCATGATACATTTATAGAATTCACAATACCTTATTTTTGCACATAGTAAAATAGTTCATTCTGTGAAGTAACTTTCTACTAGGTTTTGCGAATGTTTTTATCTTAAAATACTGTTCACAATTTTGGTGAAATTTTTTTTAAAATAATGCATGTAATTAGTTTTGGTAATTTTTCGTATGACATGTTAACATTTATAAGCTGCAGCAGTCAGGAGTTTCTTAAACGAGAAGGGCCCAATTCTGACTTTGACAAACATTGTGGTCTTGAATCGGGTGACACAACAGGTACTCAGACAGAGATCCTCCAGATGATAATCAAACAACAATGGCAGTGGTATCTAGTCAAGTCTCAGCAGCCACATCTCTGGACTAGAAATGCTGCCCTGCCTCTGTGCTTGCTGATCGTAATTTGTAGCAATGTGGCAAAAATTGTTCTGATCCTTAATTGGTATAGTTTTAGTTAATTTTTGACAGTCAGATTTTATTCAACAATTATTTTGTTATAATTGAATGAAGTGTGCCTGACACTCTCAAATAAACAAGCCTGTTTAAACAAAATATCACATTTGGTTCCGCTCAGTATAAAGCACATACACAAGATTATGAAAACTATTGTGGCCTCTGTATTCTTCAATTAGGTCTTTATATCCTTGGGGCTCTAGCCCGTGCTTCATGATTTAAAGAGCACATTCTGTTTTGCTGCAGTGATTTCTGGGCAATTTCTGGCTGTCCATGCACACATCAGATACTTGCCTCATACCATTTCTTGATATAATACAGCATTGACTTGGATGGCTTCCTCATGATTTCTTATTTGGACACATGTTCTCGCGGCTACAATATTTGTTATTTTAAGAAATTGGTCCTTGAGAAGTAAAAGCCTTATATTGGAGGAATCCTGTTGATATCCTTCCAGTAAAAATTCACAAGTAGTCACAAGTAGCAGTTTGTACACCCTCCACCCCCTGCCAACCCATCCCTCCCCCCCCCCCCCCCCCCCCACACACACACTAAAAAATGAAATAAGAATACAGGTGGATATATTTTTTACAAAAATAATTGAGAAGATTGTTGTTATACACTGTTACAACCCTAATGCTGGTGGACTTTTATTGATATATTATTCCAGAGACTCCCCTGACAAAGAATGGTTTGGTGGGAAAGGAAGTGTTAGAAATCTTGTTCAATTATATCAGGGTCAAGAAAATGAGGTAATTCTTTCTATGCAGTATGAAATATTTACATGCAGTTGTATTTTTATGATGGAGACGTAACCATTTATATGCAGTTTATTAAAATTCTATACTTGATATTTTTAATTATGTTTGGTCATATTATTTTATGGCAGTGTCATGTGTTTTCATTCATATGACTCTTTGCCTCCATTTGGCCATCCATTTGTACTTATCCCAGGCAAGCCAGAAAATAAGCAGACTGTCATCTGCAAAATGAGGTTCCTAGAGGGTGAATTTAGTGATTCTACACTGCACAGCAGGGTGGCATCACTAAAATTACCCCCTGTGAACCTCAATCTGAATCAGGGTCTCAAACCTGAACAGAAAGAGGTACCCAGAGGATAAGTTGGTCCACTGTATGGGATAGTATCAGCAAATTTGCCTTCTGGGAACCTCATTCTGCAAGTGACAGATTGCTTATTTTCTGGCTTGATCCCAGGTTCTATTTATTCTTGGAATACCAAATTAAAATTTATGTGTATAAATGTGTGCAGTAGAGCCCATTAAATTAAAGATTTCTTAACCCTTAAAGGCCCAGATATTTTTAGTTGAGTTGTGACGAAGTGAAACTCGACTAAAAGTTTATTGAATGGCAGGTGGGCGGTTATCGATCGGGCAGGTGGGCGGGCGCACGTAAACAATTGTTTTCCGGATGATAACTTGATAATGGTTCGACCCACGTTCATGAAGCTTCATAGATAGGTTGACATCGGTGAAAGGAAGAACCCTATTCATTTTGGACTTGCTTGGTCAAAGGTCAAGGTCACAGTGACCTTGAACATAGTAAATTGTAAACAATTGGTTTCTGGATGATAACTTGACTATGGTTCAACCCACATTCATGAAACTTCATATGTAGGTTGGCCTTCGTGAGAGGAAGAACCTTATTTATTTTGGAATCACTAGGTCAAAGGTCAATGTCACAGTGAGCCTGAACATAGTAAATCAAAACAATTGGTTTCTGGATGATAATAAATAATGGTTTGACCCAAGTTCATGAAATTTCATAGGTAGGTTGACATCAGTGAGAGGAAGAACCCTATTTATTTTGGACTTGCTAGATGAAAAGTCAAGGTCACAGTGACCTTCAACATAGTAAATCATAAACAATTGGTTTCTGGATAATAACTTGATAATGGTTTGACCCACATTCATGAAACGTCATAGACAGGTTGGCCTAGGTGAGTGGAAGACCCCTATTTATTTTGGACTCGCTAGGTCAAAAGTAATAAACCGTAAACAATTGGTTTCCAGATGATAATTTGACAATGGTTCCATGAATCTTCACTGGTAGGTTGGCATTGATGCAAGAAAGAGCCCTATTTATTTTGGAATCACTAGGTCAAAGGTCAAGGTCACAGTGACCCTTCACATAGTAAATTGTAAACAATTGGTTTCTGGATGATAAGTTGATAATGATTAAACCCACTTTTGTGCTGTCACAACTCGACATTGGATTGGTGATCCTATCGGCATTGTTTTTTATACATGTTTTGCTACAAGATGACAGCTCATGTTGTGACTTTCAGTTGTTTCTGGACAAGATTTGCCTAGAGACAACTGTCAATATAGTTAGAATATACTTTAAGGTTCAATTAAAGATTTCAAGTTGAGGCTCCGATTCTAAGATATTAAAAAATGTACCGAAGTACGAAACAGGCCTTTAAGGGTTAAATAAATAATAATTAGAGAGCTCAGAGGGTTTTAATTACACTATCATGTCGGGAAAGTTTGTTGCTCTTCATTTGCTATTGAAGAAAACCCATTTCTTAAGTTGTGCATTCCTGGCTTTTAGAGGAAGGGGAGACCTGAAAACTCATAAAAATGACATTTAATTGCACTTTTGTGTACATTCATGATTTTTTGGCTCGAAAATTGTGTAATGTTCACTGATCACAAAAACATAACTTTAGAAACAAATTTTCTTTGAGTTTTCAGGTAAGGGTTTTTTAGTGGACACTTTTCCATGTAACTTGGCATGATATTAGCTCTGTGATCAGACATTTAGAAAATACTTCTTTAGAAATGAAAATTTCTGGCATTTTCAGATTAGAAGGGGTCTTCCATAGACCATCTCTCTCCAGGCCCGCATTTCACTTTCAATTACATTTCTGCGACGAACCATTTAACTCAGCATGGTTTTAAATTCAAGTTTGGATTTTAGAAAATGTATCTAAGAAGTAAAATTTTCTGGCATTTTCGGATAAGAAGGTCTTTTTTAGGTGATTCTTTACAACGGACAGAACCAAAAGTGAATGATAAGAGTATAGTTGCAGTGGAAGTTTCTGCATTTTCGGACAGCAGGATAATATATTCAAGTTTTTATTAGAGAGGACAAAATAAATACAGTGGGGAACTGAAGCTGTGATTACCCCCCCTCCCCTGCCCCTCCTGATTGAATGACAGTGATAATATTATGAATGGGATTGCAGACCAGCCATGTCCAAGTTTGTTTTTTTATGAGTTATTGCCCTTGTTGGACTTCAAATTTCTTGTCTTATTACCTTTTCTTGTCAACACAATGGAAAGAAAACCATTCCAGATTTTATTTCCAAATTTAATATATAGCTTTTTGGTGATAAAGTGATAAATGGGATTGCACACCAGCCATGTCTTAAGTATTTTTTTTTTAACTTAAAAAATTTTGTCATCTCATCTGAAACTCACACCCAAAGCATTTGTTCTTATAATGCAAATGAAGCAAAAAACTTGTTCACATGACCTGTGAATAATATTTTACACCTGAAAAATCAATAATAAGGCATGATTTTGTAATTTATTCTCCATGTGTGACTCCTAGAAAGTGGTGCAGTTCCTCTTGAATCAAATCTAAAAATAGAATTTTTTTTATAAAATAGGGTGAAATAGGAACTGGTAACTAATTCCTGGGGTGGAAGTTAACAGAAGTGCACAGCATAAGTATAAGCGATTAGCTAAACTTGACTGTATTCTTGTGTTGAGATCACAAGATAGCCATTGCTTCTGAAAGTGACCATATATACCAATAAATAAATGTAACTTATTTGCGCTTTTTCAAGTTCTCAGACCAGGAAAAGGTGTAAATAAGTTAAATTATAGGTACACACAGATGGATTTTTAAAATCCTGCCCAACAGTAGAGATTGTGGTGTGTCACTCCTGTGGCTGTACATGTGATGCCACTGATATTACTTTCTTAACTCTTAACCCGTTGAGTATTTTAAAAATATTTTTTCATCACATCTAGTCAATGCTGCTTCATAGCAGCCATGACTAGATCTGATGATAAATTCATGAAAATTTGACTCAGAAATCAGTGGTCCAAAGGTTGATACAATTTGCTAGGGAAACTTTTCCTAAATGAGCTCAAAATTTACTTTTTTTTCAGTGGCATGTGGATTCCTGTACTGGACAGCAAGTCTGGATATAAGTTTTTGGGGGGTGCCAGACAAAATGACAAACTGACTCTTGTCGGTCATTTAGAGACCCTGCCCAGCTGCCCTGCCGGACATTTTTTTTAGCATCAGTCGCAAACAGTCATTTTTAGTCTGTTCAAAGGAGCTTAATGAGAATTTACACATACCATGAAGGGTTTATACCATATCATTGATAAGTCAGTGTGACGACAGTACTTCAATTGAAACACTGCACTCGGGTTGCTTTTGATAATTGTGAATACACAAATTCAAATCAAGGGGAAGCACTGTATGTTCGATACATTGCCGGAGTAATCCCCTGGGAAAGTGTTCATCTACAAAATCCTTGTTTTATGTTTTTGTTTTGCATTGAATTTTTATAACGTGGTATACGGAATTCAGAAATGATTGTCATGTATTATGATGATGGGAAATAAACTGTTATGGATTTTTACTTTCAATGAAAAAAAAATAGAGGTGAGCAATAATTCACCCACCATTCCCACGCATCACTGCCCACTTAACTATGAAAAATCTCATAACTGAGTCAGACTTGGTCCGTGTCCGATCTCTTATATCCAGACTTGCTGGGCAGGAATATCTGCCAGCAGCATGCAAAGAGATAAGGACTGTAATGTCATAATAACTTAATGAATTACAGAAATAGCTGTTTTTGTCTCTTTTGTTTTAGAAGAGACAAGATTTGCTTTTGCTTTAGCAGAAGCGAAATATAGATGTTGCTCATTCCAAAGGCCTATGTAGGCAGCCAAGACTTGACCAGAAGCCATTGCTAAGCTACCAGATTTACAGGTTGTAATATGGTAAAAACAATGTGTTTATTTTCATACATTTTGAGATTTCTCAAGGTTTATTTTCATTATATTACAGCACAAGTTTCAACAAGATGTACTGAGTAGAGATTTAACAAGCAGCACAAAATTAAATGAATTACATCGCAAAGATGTTAATGATTTCCGTAAACAGATTTTTCTTCAGAATCCGCCACATGCAGAATCTAGAATAGGAGGTGAACACGGCTGTTTGCCAACAGTTGTTCATAGCCATAAGAACAGAGCATCACATCAAAGTGGTCAAGTTAATCAAATTAATTCGAAAAATATTTTCTTCAAACCTCATTTTACTCACAAAGAGCCAACAAAGTATGGTAAAATGCCAGATCAAGCTTTTGTTGGTCATGATTTCTTTCAACAAAGACACTATAACCAGAATGTTGATACAGTGACAAATGCTCCACAACCCCCATTACAGATGCCTCCATATCAAGACCATATTCAGCCAGTTCAGAAGGTAATGTTTTTCTGTCCATTCATCCATCTGTTTGTCCATCCATCCTTCAGTCCATTCATCTTTTCAACCATCTATCTGCTACCTGTGTGACGGCTAGTACCAAGCATTATCTATGCCAAGCAACGTCAGTTTATCACATTGGAAAGGGTTTGTTTAGGATGGTAAATTTGTGTAGGGGTATCGAAAATTACAATTCAAGTATATTTCCAGTATTTACCAACTTAAGATCATTTCTCCATTATTATGCCCCCGAAAAATTTTCGACGGGGTATATAGTCGAGGTCTCCGACTGTCCGTACTTCTGTACGTCTGTACGTTCTTCCCTCCGTCCGTACGAACATTCTGTATTATAACTCGAGCATCATTTGTCAGATTTTAATGTTCTTCGGTATGGTGATAGGGCAGCTTGGGGGAACGGATGCCCTCATACCTAGCGTTTCGTCCATTCATGTTTGGTAGAGTTATGGCCCCTGTTTGTTTTTGGCCTCTGTTTCTGACTAAGGTCAATTGTACCATAGCGTATAGGGCAAAGCACTGCCCAATTTTTTTTTTAGTTCATTATTTTTCTGTGGCCCAGTGCTAGCAGGGGAGGTTGCATGACATTTTAACCTTTACATATCAATATATCCATATAAATATGGATGACACAAGAATTATAGTGATTTTGGTTCCAGACCATTTAAAATTGTATCACCGCACAAATCGATTTCAAATTTTATTTGCTTATTACTAATGTCAAAGTACAGGTCAAGTCAGATTTGGAGGTTTACGCCGATCATTCTTGCAAGAGTTGTGCCTCTTTTTGAATTAAAAAAATCACAAATTTCCCAATTTCAGCTTATTCTTACTGTCCAGTGCCTATAGGGGAAGTGCTGCCCAATTCTTTTTTAGTCCACTATTTCTGTACTGCCTAGTGCTTGCAGGGGAGGTTGCATGTCATTTTAAACTACATATCAATATAACCATACAAATATGGATGCCAATTTCAGCTTTATTCTTACTGGCCAGCCAATGCCTATGGGGGAAGTGCTGCCCAATTTTTTTTAGTCCACGATTTCTGTGCTGCCCAGTGCTTGGTGGGGAGGTTGCATGTCATTTTAACCTACTGCATATCGATATAACCAAATAAATATAGATGCCAATTTCAGCTTCATTCTTACAATGTCTTATAGGGGAAGTGCTGCCCAATTATTTTTTAGTCCACTATCCCTACTTTTTCTAGTCCACTATTTCTGTACTGCCCAGTGTTTGCAGGGCAGGTTTTCATGTCATTTTAACCTACTACATATCGATACATTCATATAAATATGGATAACACAAGAATCATAGTGTTTTTTTATTTCGTTCATTCAAGTAGTTTGAATGAACCAATTCAAACATTCAGAAGTTATTTATTTACATGCAAGTCCAACTTTGCTACCTTCGGGGGCATCAGCACACGCGTTAGCGCTGCTCTTGTTTTTGCAGGACTGGGAAATGCAAAATCATTTTCCCAGTTTTCCAGTATGGCATAGAAACCCGGTCAAAATCTGACAACCAATGCCAGAGTTATAATACAAAATCTTTGCACAGACAGATAGATGGACAACCTTAACATTGGCCCTTAAGTGTTTTTTCTTTTGTTGCAAACCCAACCACCCTAACACTTAAGGACAAAGGGATTACTACTTAACTGGTAGAGTGCTGAATTATTTTTGGTCATCAAAATTTGTTCACATATATTAGGCACTCTCCCATAAATTGTAACAATGCAATTCCCAACAGTCTAAATAATTTCACTTCAAAGGTGATATGAACAACATCCACAGAATATGAAGCCTTTAAGTTGTGGTACCGACACTTCAGAATAAAGCTCAAATATGGGCTTCCAGCACTCTACCAGTTAAGGAAACAGTACCGGGTACTTAGACGATGGAAATCTTTTATGTTAGGCATACCTCCTACTCCTTAAGGAACTGAATGTCTGCCTGGACAGATGCGCAGGTCAAAGTACTACAAGGGCCATAACTGGTATGAATGTGTTGACAAAATATGTGGTTTTGGATATCATTTCCCCCATGCTGGTCTATCATGATACCACAAAGGACATCAAAATCTGACAACCGATACCACAGTTATAATACAAAATGTTTATACAGATGGATGGCTGTACGGGTAGAGATCTTGACTATATACCTGCCGAACCTCCTAAGGAGGTCTGGGGCATAACATGGGTATTATGAGCTTGAACTGTATTTAGGATAAACATGTGACAGACGGACAACATTACTTATTTTCCAATGTGTATGTCAGTGGGTCCTACTCATAATATGTGTCACTTCCCATCTTTAACATATATAATGCTGCTTGTCAAGCTTGGGAACCCTCAGCCATATAATGCAGATTGAATTGTTATGGGGACAGAAAGATGAATTGATACATTGACAGATAGAGTGGGATACTAAGACAAAGTCACTTGCCTGCCTTGCAGTGAAAGGTAACAATTTATTTATTTATTGTTGTTTAAGGTCACATATTTGTGCACACTGGCTAATCTTGACCGTAACAGTTTTACAGGTGGAGGAAGCCGGAGAGAACCACCGAGCATCGATGAGCAACTGTCAGCTCCTCAACATTCTAACTCTGTTCAAGCTCCGCTCAAGCAGGGTTACAGCGGTTGAAGACCTGTGCACTATCGACGTACAGTAAACCTTAGTACATGGCATCATCGTGCCCCCATGTAGGCAATCCGGATAAAGTGCCGCCCAAGGATAGAAAGTGGGCCTTCCCGGACGGGGATCGAACTCGGGACCTCTAGCATAGAAGTCCAACAGTCTACCACTGTGCCACCGCACTCCGAAAGGTAATAAGAAGCAATAAAACAGCAGACTAAATGATAAACCCATTTATTAGTTTTCTTTTCTGTAGACTACTGCCTGGTAACACCATTCACCTGGCAATCCCTCAAGATGGCTTCTCATAGAGATGACTTGCACGTAATGTCTCTATCATTTTTGAGAAAGACAGAGTGATGAATGATTGGGTGGATGGATGTCAGTCCATCCATCCATCTGTCAGTCCATTCTTCCATCTGCCAGTCCATCCATCCATCTATCTATCCATTCCATTCCATCTGTCTGTCCATCCATCCAATCATTCATCACTATCTTTCTCAAAAATGATAGTGACATTATGTGAAAGTCAGCTCTACTAGAGAAGCCATCTTGGGAGATTGTCAGTCACAATGTTTTAACATATAACTTGTAACTTCTGTAGTGGTGAAGCTTCAAGTTTGTTGAAGGAATGTTTTGGGGGCAAAATTTGGGCTCATGCTGGTAGAGGCAAAGTTTATGGCCACCAATGACCAAATTTCTTTTTTTATAACCTGTTTTGGTGTGCAATATTATGTAACAGCATGTACTTATTTATGCTGAAATATATTTTTTTTCATGTTGCTATGGAAACCCCATGAGCTACACCCATTTCTTACAGGCTTGCACTGTAGTGGAAGTCCCTAACTCGGAAAATATACTCTCTATTTTGATCTTTCCCAAGCGATTTGGTAAAGAAAAGTGGTGCAAAAGCACCAAGAAAAAATAAGCCAAAACTGGGCCGGGTGCTACTTCTCCAAGTACATATCCACGGCTTCTGGTAACCAGTGTGCAGGCAGTAACCAATGAATCATTCTTTTTTCGTCCGCCCATGTGGCAAGACGTCCATATTTGCATTGAGTAACAGTGATATTTCAGCTCGTTGGTAATGGTTCCTTGTGACTGAAATTATGGAACTGAGGATCGTATAATAACAGGACTGTGTTTTATATATTCTCTTTATTATTTTCAACCACATTTTCATTGACTTTTATATATTCTCCGTGTTCGTGCGTGACTTTTGTGTACTGTGTGGTTGGGACATACAATTTTTCGTTTGATAAATTTATGTTATCCTTTTGGATATTATTATTATACCCTCCGCAAACAAAGTTTGGGGAGGGGGGGGGGGGGGTTATATAGGAATCACTCCGTCCATCCATCTGTCCATCCGTCTGTCCATCTGTCCATCCTTATAAGCGCAACTCCTCTTAAACCGATTGAAGAATTTTCATGAAACTTTACACAATGGAAGAACTCCATATGAAGATGTGCATGAAATAATATAATTCTGTACTGACATTTCCAAGGGGAGATAAACTAACTTATACATTTCAGGCGCGGAGGGTATCACTTTGTGAGCTTGCTCACACTACTTCTAGTTATTATTGGAATTAGGTGTCAATGGGGGGGGGGGGGGGGGGGGGGGCATATGGACAGGATTTCTCCTCTCTGTTGAGGGCAGAATTTCTGTTTTTTAGGCCCCTGTCAGCCATATGGGTTCAGTTGTGTTCCCTCCGGCACCCTTTATTTTTTTTCTGCCACCTTTCTTTTGTAGGTTGGGGGGTTGTTCTTCTACTTTCTACATCTGTTTGAGTTCACCTTTTTAGCTCACCTGACTGAAAGTCAGGGTGAGCTTTTCTGATCACTCTTCGTCCATCATCTGTCCGTCTGTCCGTCCGTCCGTCCGTCCGTCCGTCCGTCGTCCTGCGTGAAGGTGGTGTTTCAGCCTCTTTTCTCCTAAACCACTGGCCACATTTTAATTAAAGTTCATGTAAATAGTGGTTACTATAGGGGCATTTTGATTTTTATGCAAATTAGGTTTCAGCTCATATTGAGCAGAGGGGTGGGGGGAGAAAAATGGCCACATTTTTTGAGAATCTTCTAATGAACCACCAGTAGCAGAGACTTAATATGTGGTATACAGAGTCTTTTTGAGGTTTAGAATCAAGTTTGTTCAAGAGAAGTTTGTCGGGCATTATTTGCCTTCGTTATGGGAGGGGCAAAAATTTTGGCCACGCCTAAAATTTCTATTTTCAGAACTGTGAGGTTGATTTGAAACCAACTTTGATATGAGATGATAATGGGTCATAAGTAGTTGATTGATGCAAAAAAATTTTGTTCTCATTGCCCCGTGGAACCTCGGGAGCTGAAAATAGGAAAAACTTTAAAACTGCCATATCTCCAAAACTGCACCGGCACCGAGAATTTTTATTGGTGTGAAGCTTCTTTAGGACCAACAGAAAGGATTGGTCAAAAAAAAAATTGCCATCGGTTTTATCATAGGGTACAGTTTCGGGACTTTGAAAAAGTGCTGAGTCAGCACTTTTTAACACTGTAGGCAATGGGAAAAAACATTAAAAAATCTTCTTGATATTTGGTATGCAACATTATAGGTTGGATCTGATTCAAGTTTGTTCAAATCGGCCCCCTGGGTTCATATTTGGGCTCAGTATAGGAGCCCGATTTCGAACTTAGTGCATTTTAGGCAGATTTCTTAAAAAATCTTCTTTTCCAGATCCAGCAGGCAGAATCTTTTGATATTTGGTATGCATCATTGTAGGG
Organism: Pictodentalium vernedei; assembly: GCA_031216915.1. Taxonomy (NCBI): domain Eukaryota; kingdom Metazoa; phylum Mollusca; class Scaphopoda; order Dentaliida; family Dentaliidae; genus Pictodentalium; species Pictodentalium vernedei. The sequence goes on from CM062297.1 coordinate 747,210,139, forward strand.
TGAATCTGATTCACATTTGTTCAATTTGGCCCCCTGGATTCATATTTGGGCTCACTATAGAAGCTCAAATTCGAACTTAGTGCATTTCAGGCAAATTTCTTTAAAAATCTTCTCCAGATCCAGCAGGCAGAATCTTTTGATATTTGGTACGCAACATTATAGGTCGGATCTGATTCAAGTTTGTTCAAATCGGCCCCCTGGGTTCATATTTGGGCTCAGTATAGGAGCCCGATTTCGAACTTCGTGCATTTCAGGCAAATTTCTTTGAAAATCTTCTTCTCAAGATCCAGCAGGCAGAATGTTTTGATTTTGGGTATGCACCATGCTTAGGGGGGGGGGGGGGGGGGGGGGGGGGGGGTGGGGGGGGGGTGGGATTCAAGTTTGTTCAAGCCAAGTCCCTGGGTTTTATATTTGGGCTCACTGTGGTAGCCCAAATTATAACTTAATTCAAAATGAGGAATTTTCTTTAAAAATCTTCTTCAGATCCAGCATCGGAATGTTTTGATATTTGGTATGCAGCATCCTTGGGGGGGGGGGTGAGATTATAGGTTGGATCTGATTCAAGTTTGTTCAAATCGGCCCCCTGGGTTCATATTTGGGCTCAGTATAGGAGCCCGATTTTGAACTTAGTGCATTTTAGGCAGATTTCTTAAAAAATCTTCTTTTCCAGATCCAGCAGGCAGAATCTTTTGATATTTGGTATGCATCATTGTAGGGTGAATCTGATTCACATTTGTTCAATTCGGCCCCCTGGATTCATATTTGGGCTCACTATAGAAGCTCAAATTCGAACTTAGTGCATTTTAGGCAGATTTCTTAAAAAATCTTCTTTTCCAGATCCAGCAGGCAGAATCTTTTGATATTTGGTATGCAACATTGTGGGTGGATCTGATTCAAGTTTGTTCAAATCGGCCCCCTTGGTTTATATTTGGGCCCAGTATAGGAGCCCAAATTTGAACTTCATGCATTTCAGGCAAATTTCTTTGAAAATCTTCTTCTCAAGATCCAGCAGGCAGAATGTTTTGATATTGGGTATGCACCATGCTTAGGGGGGGTGGGGGGGATTCAAGTTTGTTCAAGCCAAGTCCCTGGGTTTTATATTTGGGCTCACTGTGGTAGCCCAAATTATAACTTAATTCAAAATGAGGAATTTTCTTTAAAAATCTTCTTCAGATCCAGCATCGGAATGTTTTGATATTTGGTATGCAGCATCCTTGGGGGGTGAGATTCAAGTTTGTTCAATCCATGTCCCTAGGTCCATATTTGGGCTCACTGTGGGAGCTTGAATTGTAACTTAGTTCGAAATGGGGAATTTTCTTAAAAAATCTTCTTCTTCAGATCCAGCAGTCAGAATGTTTTGATATGTGGTGTGTAGCATCCATGGGGGGGGGGGGGGGGGAATTCAAGTTTGTTAAACCCAAGTCCCTGGGTCTATCCTGTGGGAGCCTGAATTATCACTTAGTCAATATGAGGAATTTTTCTTTAATAATCTTCTACTTCAGATTCAGCATTCGGAATGTTTTGATATTTGGGTGCAGCAACTTTAGGGGGGTAAGATTCAAATTTGTTCAGGACAAGTCCCTTGGTTCATATTTGGGCTCTCTATGGGAACCCTAATGACAACTTAGTTCAAAATGAGGAATTTTCTTTAAAAATCTTCTTCTTCAGATCCAGCAGTCGGAATGTTATATTTGGTGTGCAGCATCCTTAGGGGGGTGAGATTCGAGTTTGTTAAAGCCAAGTCCCTGGGTTCATATATGGGCTCCCTGTGGGAGCCCAAATTATAACTTAGTTCAATATGAGGAATATTCTTTAAAAATCTTTTTTTTTTAAATCCACTGGTCAGAATCTTTTTGGTATAAGCTTTTCTTAGGAGGAGCAGATGCAACTTGTTGAAATTAATTTTCTGGGTTGATATTTAGGCTACCATGTCAGGTGAGTGCCCTCCGGCCCCCTGGGGCCCCTTGTTCTTCTACTGCTCTCACCTCTGTTATGCCCAGGACTGTTCCTTGAGGGCAATGCCTTTTGCCCAAGCATGTGGTGCATTTTCGTGACCGTTCCTCCCGCACACGCGGGGATGGGGAACACTGTCGTTCGGGACCTCCCGACACGACCACGTCTGGTGAGAGTTATACCCCCTCCGTGGGGGATGTGCAGTCTTTTTCTGTAGTGGATACAGCAAGAGCTGTTGAGTTGTCTGGTGAAGAGATGCCTGGTTCCGGGACTGTGGTCCCTCTCAAGTCGACATCTGAGGCTGTCACTAGGGTTGTGACACCTCCTTTGGAGCCGAGCTTGGTTGCTCTCTCCACTTTTCCACCAGTTTCAACAGCTCCTGTCATATCTGCTGCTACTGCTGTTCCGTCTGCAACGTCATCGGTCACCGTTCCTGCCGGTCTCGGCTTATCCCTGCAGGGGTCTGCAGAGATGCATCTCTGGTAATGTGGATGTGGGGTATCGGCCTCAGCCTTCCCTGACTTCAACTGGGCGAAGTCGGAAGGGGCTGCCGACCGAACCCTCTGCTGTGGCCTCTAAGCCGTCGCGCACTGCAGTTTTATCCCTGCAGTGGTCTGCAGAGATGTCTGGGTAGTGTGGACGTGGGTTATTGGCCTCAGCCTTCCCTGACTTCAACTCGGTGAAGTCGGAAGGGGCTGCAGGTCGAACCCTCTGCTGTGGACTCTCAGCCGTTGAGCACCGCAGTTTTCTCATTGCATTTGGATGTTCATGGTGGGGCCACCATGAGCTCTGTTGCATTTCCGTCCACTCACTCTGGTCCCATGGCCAGTTTTTGCGGGACCAACGCTCTTTGTGCAGCCTGGACCTTCTGTCCCTCAGAGGTCCACGGCGACTCTCCTGAGTTCCCGCTGTGTAGATCCTCGGGGTATGTCGTACCTCTATACGCGTCTGCCTTCAGATGTTTCGGCAGCCACCCATCGCCTCGCGTCAGGTGTATTTGAGGATTGTGACCCTTCGCTGGTTAAAGGGGTCAGGAGTGAAGCCATTTTATCGAACTGTTCCTTGAGGGCAGTGCCTTTTGCCCAAGCATGTGGTGCATTTTTGTGGCTGTTCCTCCTGCGCCTGCGGGGATGGGGAACGCTCTCGTTCGGGGCCTCCCGACACAACCACGTCTGGTGAGAGTTATACCCCCTCCATGGGGGATGTGCAGTCTTTTTCTGTGGTGGTTACTGCGGGAGCTGTTGAATTGTCTGGTGAAGAGATACCTGGTTCCGGGACTGTGGTCCCTCTCAAGTCGACATCTGAGGCTGTCACTAGGGTTGTGACTCCTCTCCCGTTTTCCACCAGTTTCAACAGCTCCCGTCGTATATGCTGCTACTGCTGTTCTGTCTGCAATGTCATCGGTCACCATTTCATCTGGCCTTGGTTTCTCCCCGCAGGGGTGTGCAGTGATGCATCTCTGGTAGTGTGGATGTGGGGTATCGGCCTCAGCCTTCCCTGACTTCAACTGGGCGAAGTCGGAAGGGGCTGCTGACCGAACCCTCTGCTGTGGCCTCTCCACCATTGAGCACAGCAGTTTTATCCCTGCAGGGGTCTGCAGAGATGTCTGGTAGTTTAGACATGGGGTATTGGCCTCAGCTTTCCCTGACTTCCACTCCGCGAAGTCGGAAGGGGCAGCCGACCGAACCCTCTGCTGTGGCTTCTCAGCCATTAAGCACAGCAGTTTTATCCCTGTAGGGGTCTGCAGAGATGTCTGATAGTGTAGTATCGACCTCAGCCTTCTCTGGCATCAACTCGGCGAAGTCTGAAGGGGCTCACGGCCATAACCTCTGCTGTGGACTCTCAGCCGTCGAGCGCCGCATTTTTCTCATTGGATTTGGATGTTCATGGTGGGGCCACCATGAAACTCCGTGGCATTTCCGTCCACTCACTCTTGTCCCATCAAGGCCAGTTTTGTGGGACCAACGCCTTTTGTGCAGCCTGGACCTTCTGTCATTCAGAGGTCCGCGGCGACTCTCCTGAGTTCCTGCTCTCTGTAGATCCTCGGGGTATGTCGTACCTTTATACGCATCTGCCTTCAGATGTTTCGGCTGCCACCCGTCGCTCCGCGTCAGGTGTACTTGAGGATCGTGACCCTTCGCTGGTTAAAAGGGTTAAAGGGGTCAGGAGTGAAGCTACTTTATTGGTTCGTTCCCACATCGAATGGGCCGTGAGCTTAGGGAGGCTCTCTCCTTGCTCACTCAGGTTCTTTCCATGAGCCTTCCCGTTGGTTCCAGTGAGGCTACTAGTGGTTTCCAGGCACCCCCTGCAGCGCTGCCTCCCGGGATTGGAAACAGGCCGCTTTCTGATCCCTCAGGTGTGCCTACATCATGGGAGGCATCGGCTGGTTTGCCCATGATGGGATATGTGTCTTCCGACTCACAGGATGAGTCAGACATACCTGACGTCAAGAGCTAACAGTCTTCTGACTTGGGGGCAGCTCTTGAGTTTGTGTTTGAGTTCCTTCCAGATCTCAAACTGTCAAACCAGCCGGCGGTGTCAGCCAGGTCATGATCATCGATCGCGTGCCTATAGCATGTGGAGCAACACGCTTCTGGGCTCCTTCGACCGTGCCAGTGAGTACAAGTGGTTGAAGCATTTACAGCTTTGGACTCTAAGCTGAGTTCCAAGGCTGTGAAGACTTCGTTCTTCACCAGGGCTGGCACTTTTTTTTACCTCCAGTGCATTATCGTTCCTATGACCCCGCCATTCTGTCAGTCTGCCAGACTTTGACGGTCTTGGATCAGGACTACACCTCCCTCAGGCTTTCCAAGCCCAAAACGGCCGTTATTCCTATGGCGACTCTGGAGTCCCTGTTGGGCTTTTTGAGAGAGATGCTGGGCATGCTTTCTCCTTTGTGTGTGCTTTCCAAGGCGCTCATGCATCTTACACGCATGCCTGTAACACGGCTAACTTAGAATTAGTTTGCAGGGACGGTGTGTTGGACACAAGCCATTCCCTTCCTGAGGGGCAGCGTGCTGCTCTTTGATCCGCTTCTTCGGCAGGCCCGCAACTATTCCGTGGCGACGGTCTGGAATGACGTCCTACATAATTCCAAAGATCAGCTGCTGCTTCGTCAGCTTGATCAGCCTTCTGTTGGAGGCAGGGGCCATCCAAAGCCTAACAAGTGCCCTTCTGCTTCCTCTGCGAAGCCAAGGGCTGATCCTCCTGCCACTTCTACTTACTCATGGGGTAAGGGTAAGCGTTGGCAGGCTAGAGGGAGGATTCGGGATTCTTCATATAGTAGAGGAGGTGGTTTCTCCCTTTGCTGGGTCTTGCCGAGGCTCGAAATGAAGGTCCTCACTTCGATTCATCCCAGGTTGGAGGAAGGATATTGGAATTCGCAGACCTTTGGGTCATTATCACATCCGATCCTTGGGTGTTAGATGTTGTTCTAACAACACAAGTTCCTTTAGACGTTACACGTCAGGAACTTTTGATCATGGAGATGGACAATCTCATGTCAAAGGGGACATCATCATCATCAAGGTCCTCAAGAACATTCATTCAGTTGGATTTTTTTCCAGCCTGTTCTTGGTGCCAAAGAAGGACGGCAGACTCCGACCGATTATCGATCTGAGTATCCTGAACCAGTCTATCATTGCTCCTCAGTTCAGCATGGATACTTTCAGGTCGATTCGCCACTCCAGTCACCAGGGAGATTCTGCTTTCAGCATCAACCTGCGAGACGTTTACTTTCACGTTCCGATTCATTGGACAGCACGAAAGTATCTCAGGTTCGCTTTTCTGGAGCAAGTTTACCAGTTCAAGGCCATGCCCTTCGGCCGCAACCTGGCTCCTTGGGCCTTCACCGACTGATGTCGCATGTGTTAGCCTTCCATCGCACACAGTCCCTGGGTGACTACTTCGGCATGTCTAGATGATATCCTCCAGAGGCATTCCAATGCTGCCTTTCTGGAGTCAGATGTCGACACACTGATGAGCCTGCTCACGTCGCTAGGGTTCAGAGTCAATGAGAAGTTGTACCTGGTCCCTTCTCAGTCGTTTTGTCCTCTGGGGATGGACTTCTGTACTCAGCTGAATACGGTGGCGGTTCCCCGGGCAAGGGCTGTGATTCTCTCAGCTTTTGCCCTGACTCTGTCCCAGTCCACGTCTCCGACAGCTCTGAGTATTCTCCTGCTGTTCGGTCTCTGCGGTTCGGTGATGGATCTCATTCCTCTAGGTCGGCTGCATGTGGGACCTCTCCAACACTTTCTACTCAGTCATTGGAGGCCGAATGTTGATCCTCTGGATCTGTTGCTTCAGTTTCAGGAGTCTCTTCATTGTCACCTTCTCCCCTGGACGGATGCTCAGTGGATTATGCAGTGAGTTCCCTTGGACTTCCCCACATCCGATCATCTTCTGACAGCAGATGCCAGCATTCTCGGATGGGGTGCAACCTTGGATCCTCTAGGTCTTTCCCTTCACGGGGCATGGGGACCAGGACAGGATCGAGCAGCTCTTCACATAAACCAGAAGGAGCTTCTTTCTCTTCTGAGTTTCCAGCAGTGGATTCCCCACCCTTTGAATTTCCAGGTCCTTCTGTTGTCCGACAATTCGACAGTGGTTGCTTACATTCGGAACCAGGGTGGCACACACTCGGTTCCCATGTATGAATTGGCTCGGGATCTTCTGCTGCTCGCTCAGGTTTCACAGATTGTGGAGTTTCTGGTATATCTATTTGATTTCCGGGTTCCCCAGCCTGTTACCATCAATGGGTACAGTTCCATGCTTTCGGAGACCTTTTTCATATGTGGGACAGCGTCGTATCGGCACTAATCCATACCTCACCAAGCTTGTCTGGCACTTTTGAGCTCACCTGAGCAAAGCTGAAGGGGAGCTTTACTGATCACTTTCCGTCCCTTGTCCGTTGTAAACTTTACAAAACCGACTTCTCCTCCAAAACCACTAGCTCAATTTTATTCAGATGTTGGGTAAATGTTTATTACCTAATGCCAATTCGGATTTGTTCAAATGAAGTTTCTTCTCTTCCTGGGTGGTGCCACACCCCCAACCCCCAGAGGCAGATTTGAACCAAATTTGATATGAGAGCTTATTGGGTCATAAGTAATTAATTTATGTCAAACTTTTTTTTCCTGTCGCCCCATGGGAACCGCAGGAGCTAAAAATAGAAAAAAATTAAAACACCCATATCTCCAAAACTATACGGCACTGAGAATTCTTATTTGATGTGAAGCTTCCTTATGACCAACAGAATGGAATGGTAAAAAAAAATTGCTATCGGTTTTATCATGGGGAGCTTTTTTGGGGCTTTGAAAAAGTGCTGAGTCAGTATTTTGTAACATTTGTGGGTTATGGGAAAAAACATTTAAGACTACTTTTCTCCCAAACCACTGTTTCAAAAACTTTCAAATTTCACATATAACATTTTGGAGAATTGTTTCACATGTTTATTGAAATCAATTCCCTGGGTCCATATTTGGGCTCTCTATGGGAGCCCAAATGTTTAAATTAGTGCAGTATGAGGAATATTCTTTAAAAATCTTCTTCAGATCTACCAATAAGAATCTTTTGATATTTGTTTTGCAGCATGCTAGGGGGGGGGGGGGGGGGGGGGGGGGGGGGTGAGATTCAAATTTGTTCAAGCCAAGTCCCTGGGTTCATATTTGGGCTCACTATGGGAGCCCGAATTATAACTTTGTTCAAAATGAGGAATTTTCTTTAAAAATCTTCTTCAGATCCAGCAGTCGGAATGTTTTGATATTTGGTATGTAGCATCCTTAGGGGGTGAGATTCAGGTTTGTTTAAGCCATGTCCCAGGTTCATATTTGGGCTCACTGTGGGAGCTCGAATTGTAACTTAGTTCAAAATGAGAAATTTTCTTAAAAATCTTCTTCTTCAGATCCAGCAGTCGGAATGTTTTGATATTTGGTGTGCAGCATCCTTTGGGGAGTGTGATTCAAGTTTGTTAAATCCAAGTCCCTGGGTTCATATTTGGACTCCCTGTGGGAGCCCGAATTATAACTTCGTTCAATATGAGGAATTTTTCTTTAAAAATCTTCTTCAGATTCAGCAGTCGGAATGTTTTGATATTTGGCATGCAGCATCCTTAGTGGCGTGAGATTCAAGTTTGTTCAAGCCATGTCCCTAGGTATTTGGGCTCACTGTGGGAGCTCGAATTTCTTACTTAGCTCAAAATAATTTTCTTTAAAAATCTTTTTCTTCAGATCCAGCAGTCCGAATATTTTGATATTTGGTATGCAGCATCCTTGGGGGGTGAGATTCAAGTTTGTTGAAGCCAAGTCCCTAGGTTTATATTTGGGCTCCCTGTGGGAGCCCGAATTATAACTTAGTTCAGTACAAGGAATTTTTCTTTAAAAATCTTCTTCAGATTCAGCAGTCGGAATGTTTTGATATTTGGCATGCAGCATCCTTAGGGGGGTGAGATTCAAGTTTGTTCAAGCCAAGTCCCTGGGATGATATTTGGGCTCCCTTTGGGAGCCTGAATTATAACTAAGTTCAATATGAGGAATGTTATTCAAAAATCTTCTACTTCACATCCACCAGTCAGAATCTTTTGATATTTGGAAAACGGCATCCCACTGGAGGTGAGATTCTAGTTTGTTAAAGCCAAGTCCCTGGGTTCATATTTGGGTTTCCTACGGGAGCCTGAATTATAACTTAGTTCAATATGGGAAATATTCTTTAAAAAAAATTTTTTCTTCAGATCCACTGGTCTGAATCTTTGGATATTTGGTATAAGCTTTTCTAAGGAGGGGCAGATGCAACTTGTTGAAATCAATTCCCTGGGTTTTATATTTAGGCTACCATGTCAGATGAGCACCCTCAGGCCCCTTCTTGTCCTTGAAAAGGCCTAGGACTTTGCATCTAAACCCAAGATGGAATCTTTCTTGAGTGCTGCTTTGCTTGGGGGTGGGGTGGGGGGGGGGGGCATCGTTCGAACCTTTATCCCAGGTGGATATGCGTTTTCTCATATACAAGACGGCTTTTCTGATGGCTTTTGCCTCAGCAAGCCGGGTTGGTGAGCTTCACTCCCTCACGGTTGATCTGGCCTTTTTCAGGAGTTCTCCCAACAGTGTTACGTTTACCACTGATTGCTCCTTTCTGGCCAAGAATCAGACACCAGAAACGACTCCACCTCCTATCTGTATCAGGGCTCTTCCTTCTGGTGAGGGTAATCGCTCTTTGCTCTGTCCGCTTCATGCAATTCGCATTTATCTCAATCGGACACAGTTCATTAGGAAAGGCAGGGACTGATTTTTTCTGCCCCTTATTCCTGGTCGACAGAAGATCTCCTCAATCCATTTTCTCGATGGAATTGTCTTGCTATTCGCACAGCTTACTGGCGATTGTTTACCTCTTGGGCTTATGCTAACTCCGTCAAGTTGTTGGATGTTATGCAGGTAGCCTATTGGAGAAATGCTTCTACTTTCTCCACCTTCTATCTGCGTCAGTTACAGGAGCCATTAGGCTTCTTACAAGGTCAGTTCCAGTTCTGTGCTGTTACTGTCCTTTCTGTCTGTGTGTTGCACAGAACCGTACGCCTCATCTCTCATTGTCTTTTACTAATGATTGTGATGCTATGGTTTGATAGGCCTAGGGACCTCTTCCTCTGTCCACGGTTCCAGTGCAATTGGGTTATGTGGGGGTTGGTTATGTGATTCCCTCCATCCTATTTTCTATTCATCCTGTAGTAAACAATTGTAAGGTAGGTTGAAAAGAAATTTAAATTTTATAGTAAATTTCCTTTCTTATTATACCTAACACAATTGTTTACATGAAAGCCCTCATGTCTTCTTATTCGGGTAAGAATCCTTCCTCCCTGCTGATCACATAACTCCATTGTTGGCGGATTCAAAAGAATGATTCATTAGTTACTGTCTGCGCACTGGTTACCGGAAGCCGTGGATATGTACTTGGAGAAGAGCAACCCCTACTGGCTGCATGCCGGTAGCACTCGACCCAGTTTTGGCTTATTTTTTCTTGGTGCTTTTGCACCACTTTTCTTTCCTATCGCTTGGGAAAGATCAAAATAGAGAGTATATTTTCCGAGTTATGGACTTTCACTGTAGTGTGAAAGCCTGCAGAAAACAATTGTGGTAGGTATAATAAGAAAGGAAATTTACTATAAAATTTAAATATTCAATGATTCAGTATTCCCTATGTTGTCTCTTTTAATGGTATACATTCATGTTTGTTCTAAAAGAGTTTCTCTCTCAATATTTCTGCTTTCCTGGGGGGCCGAAATAGAAGGTTCAACCCAACATTTAGTTTTTTTAACTAGTCGTCTAATTTGAACCAAAGTTGGTATGTAGTATCATTGAGGGAGTCGGGAGGCAAATACAACCAAAATATAACGCAATAAGTAGTAAAAACCATGGCTGAGCTGTGCGGGGGGGGGGGGGGTTCTCTAGACATAAAGAGGCAAACAGCTTTATGGACGGATGATATGCAGTCATGGCATCAATGACTAAATTGACAATGCAATTTTGTTGTGAATAATAACAATCAGGTTGTTCATAATTGCATATATTTATCATGAATACAGAGCTCAGTGTTTAGGAAATGCAATACTCTATCTTAGTGTGTTTTCGCAATTTGATATAAATTCAATAAATTCTGAAATTAGGCTGCACCAACACATTTCTCAGAATTTCCACTTATTTGCTCTCCAGTTGCACCGGGATACCATTTGTTGAATGTTAGCTATCACTAAGAATTGTAAACAAACTAGTAATAATAAATGGTGAATTTAGTGGACACCAAAAGCAAAATACTCTCAACATTTTACCAAATCGAAAGGCAGATGCTTGCAAACAAAATTCTTGAATAACTAAATGTTTTCATTTGTTTGCATCAAAACATATCTTATGACTCCTCACTGGAATGAGCTGAGCAAGCTCATTCCAATGAGGGGTCATAAGCTATGTTTTTGAGGCAAAAATGAAAATAATAATTAAAATTGAATGGGGAATTTTGTGAATAGCGCTGGCTGGTTTTGGCTGGTATATTGAGTAAAGGGTTATGGTTCCACTCCACAGTTTTCCAGGAAATCCAAAAATGACATGTCATACACTGTCTTCAAATGCGAATAATCTTTAACTTAGTTATCTGACACAAAACATGTACAGTGGAGCCCACTTAATTGGATATCTCTTACCTGAATAACCCTGTTAATTGAATATAATTTCCAAACACAAAACCATTTACCATACCTCCAGTACAAATTTGACCTGTTAATTGAATATAGGGTATAGAGTAAACCCCTGTTAATTGAATAAAAAATCTTGCGGCCTGTCAAGAAATTACCCTGACTCTCTCCAGCTTTCCTTTGTTTATAGAGCTACTTGGCCTTAGTTCATCCATTACAGGCAGTTAATCTATTATATTTTGTTTGACAGAGCTCATGGAGCTCTGTCAAACAAGATATAATAGAATAAATGCTAAGTTTATCTCTAAAATACAGGAAAGTGACACAATCCCTGTTATTTGAATACTCCTGTTAATTGAATAATTTTTATTGGCAAAGTGGCTATTCAGTTAACAGGGTTCCACGGTATTACATTTTCCAAGTCCACTAAAAACATAAAGCTCTGTCAGATAATGTAAAAATAAACAATCTAAATATGGGTGAAATATTTTACTGTCAAATACAAAGCTTCAACCTGGAAAATTGAAAGGAAAAATCAGGGTTGGCTGATTTGAATCAATTGATTTAAATCATTTGATTTTTTTAAACAAATCATTGATTTAAATGAAAAACAAAATGTCAGAAATGTTTTTAAAACAACTTGGAAATGAGCTGAAACAAGATGGAATGCATATTAATTGTAGAAATACAGTAATTAGACAGTGTAACTATGGAATGGGATTATACATCCCACTATGTCTTGACTACTGGAATGTGCTGCAGGTTAGTTGAATGTTCCTGAACAAGTTTATATAATTTTCAGCTTATATGAATAGAATCATATTAAAGTGTTCATAGATTTTAAAGCATATATATGATAATCTTTCAATGAACCCATCAGAAATTTGGGTAATTTTGGTAGTTACATTTACTCCTATTCAATGGATTGCACACTCAGAACATGCCCCCGTCATATTAGAAGCCTTTCAGGTTCATAGCAGCCATGTGCTGCAACAGAAACCAAGATGGAAGTCTCCAGTTTCCACCTTAACAACACACTCTGTGCTCTAAAGGAAAAACATCACAAGATAGTTGCTCACATGTGCAACCATGACAACCAAACATTACATTACTGGGTCACATAACTATGACATTGCATCAGCCTCCCCCATTCCCTCCTCCCATTATTGGTGTATCTTCACATATCTTACTACTGCCATAGGCTGGGGTGATATAGGGACCTCATCAAAAATATAAAACATTATTTAGCCACATTCATACTGCAGTTCTGAGGAAAAAAGTGTTTATTCTTATAATGGCAACAGTATGCTCCAAAGGTCTGATATTAAATAAAAATGCAAACATTTTTCCTTTTTGTACTGTATCACCATACAAGAACTCACATCAGCTTCTGGGGTGTGGGGGTGGGGGGGGGGGGGGGGGGGGGAGTGTTAAGTTTTTTGATATAAAATGTCCATTTGGTCAAGTAATTATCATATATTTAGCAGCAACTTACTGGAAATTGATTAACCCTTTGATTGATATATAACACAACAAGCTTAAACGCTGCATTTTAATATGGCAGAGAATGAAAGGTGGTAATTTGTCTGAATCGTCATGAAAAAATGACGAATGGCTAAAATTTGAGATGTATGACGTTACATGTTGACTGTGTCTTGCATCAAATGCTGCACTTCATGAACCACCAATCTGATCTGAGCCATTTTTAGTGGTAAAAGTTACAGGACAGCTCAATCACTGTTGTGTCATCGGGTTGGAAATTAAAAATGGTCATCCTCGGGAATTGGAGGCAATTCAGTGCAAACTCTATCACATGGGACCATATTTCAAGAAAATGTATCAGGTTACAGCTATGATACAACCAGTTCACGAAATTTCACCAATTGGCTGATGCAAAAATGTAATACAAATTCCCTCTCCGGGTGACACATCCCCACCTCTCACAGATAGCCTATATATAATGAACTTCAACAGTATATTCTTCCAAACATCCAAACAACCGCCCCCCAAACTGCCAAGCCAAGCACCAAACCGCCAAAAACACCGCCCACAATAGGTATATAAACGGGGGTAGACTCAACAAAAAACAATAATATAAACCTCTGACGAGTTCACGATTGAACGAAACCAGTCAGGTTACAACTCAATGGATCCAAACCGGACACTGCCTTTGAGTGCCATCAAACACGAGGTGTACCTCTCGAGTCGTCTCACGACAAATTTTCAATTATATTTATATTTCACACCAACTGTGAGATGGCGACCAGCAACAGTACGGCCGGAAGCTCCAGTAGCAGTATGAGCCTTGGAAACACTACAGACAGCCAATCTAACCCAACCGTCATTGATGAAAAGCCGAACAAACACCAAAGAACGGAACTAGAGATGGTGAGAATCAACGAACAGAACACATCACTCTACAATGAGATACGGTCACTCGCGACCAAGCACAACCACGTTATAAATCTAATTAACTACCGCCACTGCAAAAAACAATTTGTAGGCGAAACAAAAAGACAGTTCGGCACACGCCTACGTGAACATCTCACCGACATAAAATACAGCCGGCAGACACCTGTCGCTATACACTTCAACGACACTAACCACTTGATCACCGATGTCCAATTTCGCATCATCTATGTGCTCCGCTCAGATCCTGAAAGTGATCATTCTGAGGTCAGGAGAAAAACAGAAGAAATCCAATGGATATACAAGCTATGCACGCTAACCCCATTCGGCCTGAACAGAAAGGATTTTTAAATATTTTCTTCTTTGTTAACCTTCTTTCGCCTTCTGTTCTAACGTCAAAAGCTCATGACAAAGGCCTGAGATTTGTGTACGCCACACTGACGTCACAATTAGGACGATGCTCCCTATGTCCTATGCGAGAGAGGTGAGGGACGTACAACTATTTTCAACATGGTTTTTCAATGCAAAATCTGCTCAGCCAGCTACCAACAAGCTCAAGGGCTTCAAAGACACAAGAGAGTCACACATCAGCAATCGGGACGAAAGGAATGTCCCATATGCCACTCTGTATTCAAACGCCTGGAATATCTAAAAAAAAACATCTGGCAAGACAACATAAATCAGGAACAATCAAATCGCCAACTGTACCATCAAAAGACTGCGCCACACAAACAGAGACCACCCCTAGTTCGAGCTTCAGGAATTGCGGTTCACAAACAGACAAATCCCATCACCAATCGACAAATTCCTGTTCAAGCTGGCCACCAAGGGCGACAACCTCTCACAGCGAATTCCTCACAGCATCCAGAATGGAAGCACCACCCAGCGTAAAAGCCATTGATTTTTTTTAATTAGAAAACACAGAACCCAAGCCAACACCAACCACAACGATAGACATAATCAGAGAAATATGGAACACAATCCATACGCCAGACTCCTTTGTACACCGCCTCAGATGGAACACAACTGATTCACCAACTACATCACAGCCATCACGCAGAGACTCCATGTCACCAGTAATCACAAACCCAGAGTCAACGAACAGTTATTTCATTAACCCCGACATTGGCTCACCTCACCCAAGAACAGCCAGCCATCGGGGCAACACACCACCAGAACTTACAGACATTTCCACCCTATATGCCACCGATAGAGTGGTCAGATTTGCAGCTCAGAGCCTAACGCAATGGCAATCTACCGACCAACAACATAAGCACCAATAAATTGTTTTCCATCTATCTCTGACAACTTTTCATCCACTCTCAGTCCACAACCATTTACCACAAATCCACATACCCCTGTTTGGACGCCAACAACCCCACCAAACCCCCTCCCCCAACCCCCACCCCCCTCCCCCTGCATCAGGGAGGTACTACAACCCCCCAATCTGGGGTCCAACCAACCACAAAGGAGACAACCACCTACTCCATTCCTGCTCCCCCTCCCCAACCGCCAACCAACAATGGGAAACCGCCCAGAAACTATTCCAAACTGCCACCAAACCGCCAATCCCATCTCCCTCTCAAACCGCCCACCAAATAATGGGAAACCGCCGAATCACGTCCAAACAACCGCCCACCAAACCACCAAGCCAAGCTACCAAACCGCCAAAAACACCGCCCACAATAGGTATATAAACGGGGGTAGACTCAACAAAAAACAATAATATAAACCTCTGACGAGTTCACAAATTGAACGAAACCAGTCAGGTTACAACTCAACGGATCCAAACCGGACACTGCCTTTGACTGCCATCAAACACGAGGTGTACCTCTCGAGTCGTCTCACGACAAATTTTCAATTATATTTCACACCAACTGTGAGATGGCGACCAGCAACAGTACGGCCGAAAGCTCCAGTAGCAGTATGCGCCTTGGAAACACTACAGACAGCCAATCTAACACAACCGTCGTTGATGAGAGGCCGAACAAACGCCAAAGAACGGAACTAGAGATGGTGAGAATCAACGAACAGAACACATCACTCTACTCGCGACCAAGCACAACCACGTTATAAATCTAATTAACTGCCGCCACTGCAAAAAACAATTTGTAGGCGAAACAAAGAGACAGTTCGGCACATGCCTACATGAACATCTCGGCGACATAAAATACAGCCGGCAGACACCTGTCGCTATACACTTCAACGACACTAACCACTCGATCACCGATGTCCAATTTCGCATAATCTATGTGCTCCGCTCAGACCCTGAAAGTGATCATTCTGAGGCCAGGAGAAAAACAGAAGAAATCCAATGGATATACAAGCTATGCACGCTAACCCCATTCGGCCTGAACAGAAAGGATTTTAAAATATTTTCTTCTTTGTTAACCTTCTTTCGCCTTCTGTTCTAACGTCAAAAGCTCATGACAAAGGCCTGAGATTTGTGTATGCCACACTGACGTCACAATTAGGACGACACTCCCTATGTCCTATGCGAGAGAGGTGAGGGACGTACAACAATTTTCAACATGGTTTTTCAATGCGAAATCTGCTCAGCCAGCTACCAACAAGCTCAAGGGCTTCAAAGACACAAGAGAGTCACACATCAGCAAACGGGATGAAAGGAATGTCCCATATGCCACTCTGTATTCAAACGCCTGGAATATCTAAAAAAACATCTGGCAAGACAACATAAATCAGGAACAATCAAATCGCCAACTGCACCATCAAAAGACTGCGCCACACAAACAGAGACCACCCCTAGTTCGGGCTTCAGGAATTGCGGTTCACAAACAGACAAATCCCATCACCAATCGACAAATTCCTGTTCGAGCTGGCCACCTAGGGCGACAACCTCTCACGGCGAATTCCTCACAGCATCCAGAATGGAAGCACCACCCAGCGTAAAAGCCATTGTTTTTTTTTAATTAGAAAATACAGAACCCAAGCCAACACCAACCACAACGATATACATAATCAGATAAGCCTGGAACACAATCCATACGCCAGACTCCTTTATACACCGCCTCAGATGGAACACAACTGATTCACCAACTACATCACAGCCATCACGCAGAGACTCCATGTCACCAGTAATCACAAACCCAGAGTCAACGAACAGTTATTTCATTAACCCCGACATTGGCTCACCTCACCCAAGAACAGCCAGCCTTCGGGGCAACACACCACCAGAACTTACAGACATTTCCACCCTATATGCCACCGATAGAGTGGTCAGATTTGCAGCTCAGAGACTAATGCAATGGCAATCTACCGACCAACAACATAAGCACCAATAAATTGTTTTCCATCTATCTCTGACAACTTTTCATCCACTCTCAGTCCACAACCATTTACCACAAATCCACATAGCCCCGTTTGGACACCAACAACCCCACCAAACCCCCTCCCCAACCCCCACCCCCTCCCCCTGCACCAGGGAGGTACTACAACCCCCCCCAATCTGGGGTCAAACCAACCACAAAGGAGACAACCACCTACTCCATTCCTCCCCTCCCCCCCAACCACCAACCAACAATGGGAAACCGCCCAGAAACTATTCCAAACCGCCACCAAACCGCCAATCCCATCTCCCTCTCAAACCGCCCACCAAACAATGGGAAACCGCCGAATCACGTCCAAACAACCGCCCACCAAACCGCCAAGCCAGGCACCAAACTGCCAAAAACACCGCCCACAATAGGTATATAAACGGGGGTAGACTCAACAAAAAACAAAAAACAATAATATAAACCTCTGACGAGTTCACGATTGAACGAAACCAGTCAGGTTACAACTCAACGGATCCAAACCGGACACTGCCTTTGTGTGCCATCAAACAAAAGGTGTACCTCTCGAGTCGTCTCACGACAAACTTTCAATTATATAGTATATTCTTTTCCATAAAGCCTTCCGGTTCCTCGGATGTAACACTGGCATTTTATTTTGCACGGGATTACTGTTCCAGCTCACTTCAAAGCACTAAAGTTTGAAGGTCACACACAAACACTATAAATACTCAGCTCAGGTGGAAAGCGTTGTCTTTGTATTTTGAGCGACTTACCATTCCATTTCGATCATATCATCCTCTAATAGTAGCAGCAGCGATAGTTTTGCTTATAAAAAATCTACTCTCCTTGATTCGACATCAGATTCAGAGAATTCACATGATAGTTCCACTGATGGTGAAATATAAAAAATAAATATTTTTGCCTCTGACATATTTTCCAGTGGCGAGTTCAGTGGGAATGGCTCGAAGAGCAGTTTACAAATCACTGTGGGTGAGGTCGCTGAGCCATCCGATGTTTGTGGTGATAGAGAGGAGGATGTAATCCCCTCCAGTCAAGCACGTCCCAGTCGTTCTGTGAAAAATGTTGAAAATACGGCATCACGCTGTGATCCGGATCGACTCAGACGGGTGAATACGGAAGTATCGAAATCAAAAGTAGTATGGGGGAGTTCATCCCAGTCTGCTAGAAAACGAAAACATAAAATGTCTCACCCACCTCAAAAGAGGTCGAGATTGAAGATACCATTACAATACTTTTGATCAAAATTCTGCGACAAATTTGGTTGATACACAAGCAGCAGTTCATGATTTGTTTGGCTCTGATTCTGAGGCCAACTTGGATCTTTGCCCAGTGATAACCCACACAGAATAAATTCTGAACACAGTGGATCAGATGTCAACAACTTGTCGGAGGATGATTTTTTTTAATTTACCTAAACTATGACAATTAACTCAGATATAACTGATATAGTTCCCAAACATCCTGTTCCCCAAAACTGTAAGCTGATATCAGCACCGAAAATTAATTCTGAATTCTGGCAACAGCTGGATGGTCGCACCAGGACACGTGATTGTCAGCTGCAAGATACACAAAAAATTATGGCTCATGCTATGACACCACTCTTAAAAATGGTTGATAATTTAACGGAAATAAAACACACTATTGGAAAATTAAAAAAACAAAAACTAAGTCAGTTTAATGATAATCTAGAAAATGCTAAAACAAACTTGACTGATGGAATTACCCTGATGGGTTCAGCCATTCATGATGTGTCTGTTAAACGACGACTGTTAATAAAACCAAATTTTAGCAATCCATTCAAGGCTTTGTGTGCACCTGACAGACCAATTACCCTCAATTTATTCGGTGATAATGTCTCCAAGGAGATTAAAAAAGCAGGAGAGGTCACCAGGGTAACCTTTCAAAGTAGAGGTAGGGGCTTCAGAAATAGAGGTTCTGGTCCTTTTTAGGCAGGCGCCCTTATTACAGTCAACATCCTCGTTCGTCAAATCAATACAACCAGGGCTGATAGCAATGGTCAGAAAGGTCGTCAAACTACAGGAGACCATACAGAGGCAACCACAAGTTTGCATACCAACAGGACAGGAAGTAAATGTGAGTGTGTTAAAACCTGGTGGCAGAACTCAACATTTTCTCTCTGAATGGGAGAAACTGACTCATGATAGATTTATTTTACAAACTGTGAAAGGATATGAAATAGAGTTTGTGTCTTCACCCATTCAACGTCGGCCACCTTCTCCTCTGCTTTTTTCATCCGATGAATCACAACTGGTGGATTTTGAAGTACAAGAACTGATTGATAAAGGGGCTATTCTGGTTTGTAATCACAAACCAGGTGAATTCCTTTCCAATATTTTCTTGTGGGAAAAGAAAAATGGGAAAATGAGGCCCGTGATTAATTTGAAAACACTGAACAAATATGTTGCCTATTCCCATTTTCAAATGGATACATTACGATCTGCTTTACAACTGATCAAAGTTAACGATTTTTTCACATCTATTGATCTTAAGGATGCTTATTTCAGCATTCCAATCTGTGCTCATGACCAGAAATATTTAAAATTTTCTTGGAGGGGAATTCTCTATAAATTCACCTGCTTACCATTTGGCTTGGCCCCAGCACCCCGCTTGTACACCAAGGTCATGAAACCAATTTTCGCCAATCTGCATAGTAAGGAATTTGTTGTACATACTATATAGATGATTCACTCACTATCAACCAATCAGAGAAAGGTGCCCGTGAAGACACACACACTGTGTCAGATCTTTCAATAGGTTAGGTTTTGAACTTAATTTCTAAAAATCAGTTTTACGTCCCACAAGGGAAATTACATATCTTGGCCATATCATTAATTCAGGAACTTTTACCATCCGTCTCCTCTTAGAGAGAATTAACACTATTGTGTCAATGTCAAAAGCAGTTTTGGCTGCACAGAACCCTACTATTCGAATGGTAGCGAGACTCATTGGTCTCTATATCGCTGCTTTTTTGGTAATACATATAGGTCCTTTGCACTACAGATCACTTGAAAGGATAAAACCAATGGTTTGAAGAAATACAAGTCATATTCTCATAGTATTCGGCTGTCAAGAAACAGCAGAATTGAAATTTCATGATGGATTGGTAATGTTCGTTTACTGAATTCACAGCCACTTCGAGTATCCTCACCTGATCACACACTTAGTACTGACTCCTCCTCTACTGGTTGGGGTGGCATTTTAGACAGTCAATGGGCTAATGGTCAGTGGAATCCAACACAGCGGAAACGTCACATCAATGTTCTAGAACTTCTGGCCATCAAGCAGTCATTGCTTACCCTGGCCAATAATTTACGCAGTTGCCATATTTGTGTTAGAACTGATAACACCACTGCAATGTCTTATCTTAATAAAGTAGGTGGCAGGAGAAACGACCTCTTCAATGTCTCTAAAAGTATTTGGCTATGAAATATTCATATCTCAGCAGTTCATATCCCTGGGAAACACAATTTACTGGCAAACTCTTTATCCAGGGAAGGACATAGTTCATCGGAATGGAAATTACACCTGAATATATTCAGTACTCTTTGTAGCATTTTCTTCGAGCCCACAATAGATTTGTTTGCTTCACGAAGAAACTGCCAATTACCCATGTATTGTAGCTGGTACCCTGATTGCAATGCATTTGCAACATTTGCATTTTCCATTTCTTGGACTGAGCATTTACCATTTCTTTTTCCTCCTTTCTTATTGCCAAAGTTCTTGCAAAGACAGAGGAAGACAAGGTCAATCAGGCATTAATCGTTGTTCCCTGGTGGACAACTCAGTTGTGGTTCCCCAGACTGTTACAGTTGATGGCCAGTCGACCAGTAAAACGTCCACAGACCAAGCAACTTCTGAAAAATCATCTTACAGGCAAGCTACATCCATTGTTACCAAAATTAAGGTCGATCGCTTGTACTATATCCGGAAACACTTTAAGACAAAAGGCAATTCGAAGGAAGCTTCAGACATCATCCTTTCCTCCTGGCAGCAGTCGACTACAAAACAATATGGGTATGCCTGGTGCAAGTGGTGTTTGTGGTGTGATACACAAAAGGTTATGTTCAACCCACTGAAATTCAGGTTCTAAATTATCTTTCTGTTTTGGGAAGACACAAGTCATACAGTGTAGTGAATACGCATAAGTCCATGTTAATCCAAACCATGATCGCACTTGGTAGATCTGAGTTTTCATCCACACCACTCCTTACCAGATTTATGAAAGGGTTCTTTAATCACAAACCACCGGTGCCGACTTATAACTACACTTGGGATGTTTCAGTGGCCTTAAACTATTTAAAAACCTTATATCCTCTTGATACTTTGTCTCTTGATGTTTTGACCAAAAAACTAGCATCTCTCATGGCATTTGTCTCACCCCAAAGAGCACAAACATTTACCTCGTTAGATCTAAATTACATGCAAAGGACTGTCAATGGCATTAGATTTGTAACTTCCACTCTGCAAAAGACATCCCGACCAGGACATATTTCTTATAACATTCATCTTTTCAAATATACTGATGCTCGGCTTTGTGTGGTACACACTTTGGAAACATACTTGGAAAAGACAAAAAACATACAAAAATCTGATAAACTATTTATTTCTTTCAAAACCAAGAAATCAATATCTACATCTGCATTTGCTAGATGGGTTTGTGAATGTATACATAAAGCAGGTATTAACAGTTCTTTTAAGGCACATTCTGTGAGAGGCGCTGCAACTTCAGCAGCTGTTCGGAAAGGTCTCCCATTGAGTCAGATTCTAAAGGCTGCAAATTGGCAATCTGCAAAAACTTTCCATGGTTTTTATTGCAGGAACCTTGAAAACACGGCTGAACAGTTTTCACACACCCTTTTGACATGACTTGATATCATCCATTCACATGTCTGTTGAAGTACAGCCTTCATACAGCTTGGATTCAGTGAAGAAAGCCTGCAATGATATAGACTCTTTTTCGTTAGTGTTTTTGTAGAAAAACATCAATTGAGAAATGGATTTATGTGTATTTTTTGTTGTTGTTACTCTCTCAGGTGTTCTGTTTCACTCTGATTACTTCTCTACATGCGGCATTCAGTGACTACGCGATATGTGACATACACACTACATTGATCATACCTGTGTCGCTATGGGGCTTCATGTACTCATATTTAGTGATAAAAGCTTTGAAATCATGCCAGTGTTACATCCGAGAAGCCGGAAGGCTTTATGGAAAAGAATCCCCCACCTCATCCAAGTCATCCGATGGATGAGGGGATTCTTTGAATACAAGCCTGTAGGTTTGAGGATGTAACACCCACCCTCATTGGGTCAACGATACACTGTAATACACATTTGTTTTCCAATGTTCCCCACCTTATTTATGGTAGGGTTTTTTTATCATTAAATAAGACTATTCTTTGAAGAGACAACGCTTTCCACCTGAGCTGAGTATTTATAGTGTTTGTGTGTGACCTTCAAACTTTAGTGCTTTGAAGTGAGCTGGAATGGTAATGCCGTGCAAAATAATATGCCAGTGTTACATCCGAGGAACCGGAAGGCTTTATGGAAAAGAATCCCCCACCTCATCCAAGTCATCCGAAGGATGTGATGGATGAGGGGATTCTTTGAATACAAGCTTGTAGGCTTGAGGATGTAACACCCACCCTCATTGGGTCAACAGTACACTGTAATACACATTTGTTTTCCAATGTTCCCCACCTCATTTATGGTAGGGTTTTTTTATCATTAAATATGACTATTCTTTGAAGAGACAACGCTTTCCACCTGAGGTGAGTATTTATAGTGTTTGTGTGTGACCTTCAAACTTTAGTGCTTTGAAGTGAGCTGGAACAGTAATCCTGTGCAAAATAATAGGCCAGTGTTACATCCTCAAGCCTACAGGCTTGTATTCAAAGAATCCCCTCATCCATCACATCCTTTGGATGACTTGGATGAGGTGGGGGATTTTCTCATAGTATTCAGCTATCAAGAAACAGCAAAACTGAAATTTCATGGTGGACTGGTAATGTTCATTTACTGAATTCACAGTCACTTTGGGTTTCCTCACCTGATCACACACTTAGCACTGACTCCTCCTCTACTGGATGGGATGGCATTTTAGACAGTCAATGGGCTAATGGTCAATGGAATCTAACACAGTGAAAACTTCACATAAGTGTACTTGAACTTCTGGCAATCAAGCAGTCATTGCTTACCCTGGCCAATAATTTACACAGGGGTGAACTGATAACACCACTGCAATGTTTTATGTTAATAAAATAGGTGGCAGGAGAAACGACCTCTTCAATGTCTCTAAAAGTATTTGGCTGTGGTGTTCAACTTGAAACATTCATATCTCAGCATTTCATATCCCTGGGAAACTGATCGCTTGTACCATATCCGGAAACACTTTAAAGCAAAAGGTATTTTGAAGGAAGCTTCAGACATCATCCTTTCCTCCTTGCGGCAATCGACTTCGAAACAATATGGGTATGCCTGGTGCAAGTGGTGTTTGTGGTGTGATACACAAAAAGTTAGTTATGTTCAACCCACTGAAGTTCAGGTTCTAAATTATCTTTCTGTTTTGGGAAGACACAAGTCATACAGTGTCATGAATACACATAAGTCCATGTTAATCCAAACCATGATTGCACTTGGTAGATCTGTGTTTTCATCCACACCATTCATTACCAGATTTATGAAAGGGTTCTTTAATCACAAACCACTGATGCCAAGATATAACTATATCGCAAGGTCTTGGTTCTGTGTGGTTCGAAGATACGATAAGTTGGTGGAACTCCAATAAACAGTTTATATACAATTTATTTAAAATATCACAGTTCTTTTACATCATGTTCCAAGTCTAATATTTACATCATCAAATATATTCTATACAAATCATAGTTAACCCATTCCAAAATGACATAGGTCCTTATAAATTCACAAGAAATATTTCCTCCGCATAAACTGAACACTAATTGCTCCGACGTCCAAGATCTGAATGACCAAACCTGAGAAACTTCCTGCTAAACCGAACACAAGCAGCACGAATGAGAACTACTCACTAAACCTTCAACCAACTTAACCCAAAAGCAACCAAGTCGCAAAGACAAAGCGCACACGAGTGACTATAAACCTGAAATATTAAATAGTTGGGAATCTTCACTAGAATTCAAAGGCAACTTGTAAATAAAATAAAAGCATTTAGATTAATAATTTATATCTCCTATTCTGTACACTGCCACATTCTCCCCCTCCATGAAAAAAAAATGATGTCCCGTCATTCAACGGAATATTGAATGATGAAGAGTACTGATCTAGAATGGAAGTAAATAAACATATTAATCCTTGAAAGAGAAGTACATTATTTCACTTCCTACAAAAGAATAAATATTAGCATCCTCTGTAATTGACCAGTGTGGAATACAATACCAATAAAACTCTGTAAAATGACAAAATATTATTTAAATAAATGACTAACTAGAAATAAATAGGAAAAGAAAAGGATTTAGAAAAATAAACCCACAAACAGAATATAATCCTGAAAATAAATAATAAATAATCCTGAAAATAAATCCTGAATGATGTGAAAATCAAATCAGCTTAAGGCTTAATCCTGCTACACACACAGTTGACTGTTGAACAGAGTCCATCGGCCATAAGGTACCAGCCAAACTTTAACAATAATCCAAAGCTATAACAACTAGTAATTTCTTTTTTAGAGGAGATACATGTGGAACAGATACAAAATATCATCTGAAAAATCAATAGTTTATCAGCTGATCCCCCTGTATGATGTAACTGAATTCTTACATCAGACACCTTTAAAATATTTAGAATTTACAAAATAAAACATTTCTTAAAGCTGATGAATCTATTTAGATACCTGTAAGAACTGTTACTAGATAGTAAAATATACATATAAAATAATCAATCCAGAATTGCATTAAAAACAGTTTGTAACATGTCAGGAGACATACTTGAAAAAACTTCCTTGGTAGTCAATTTTTTAAGTAGTTCAGCTTTTACGACTGTGGAGGACTTACCATTTTCTTCTTGAGTTGCTTGAGAAGTCTAAGTACGTAGTCGCCACTTTCAAGCCATCTTGGTGGTTTTCTCTGCCTGAGAGATCTTCTGGGGGTCGGTGTTGGAACATTAACATTAGATGCTGGTAATGCATCTGCAGATGCAATGTTCAACACAGGAGATACAGTTCTCCGATGATCCATACTCTCCGTGTCAGTTCCATAACTGACCTGTACTCCAGTATTGTCATCTGACAATACCGAAGAACCGTTAACAGTTGGAGAGACTTGACTTCTTTCTGTAATTCTGTGTCGAACTTCTCCAGTTACCACTGTTCTGGCATGGCAGTCGTCACTACCAGAAGAAGTTGTACCGGTCCCTGTCTGCAACTCTCGGGCATCACCTGGCTGCGACGAGACAAATTCTTCCTCCTCGCAAAAAGCATTTGACGGTACCACTGGATGCATTGGAAGGATATCATATACTACCAATTTTTCATCTGAAGTCTCACTTTCAATTTGACAGGTGTCTTGAGATGGAATCTGACAAATAGGTTTTGGTGAAACTGGTTTTCGTTTTCTTGGAACAACTGGTGGTGGTAGTACTGGTTCATGGTGCTGTAACACATCTTCAGATCCTTTTATGGTCACAGGAATAGTAGTACTTGGTGATGGTACAGGCTTTTTCATGTTATCTGTGGTTACTGCTGTTGAATCTGTTTCTGTCTCCTGTTGACTGTCCTTAAGTTCAACATCTGTGTCCAAAGGCAACGACCCTATGGGTAATAAATGGTTCCTGTGCAATGTTCTTTTCAAACCATCACCACTTTCAACCACAAACACAAGAATGGCATCATTGGGTTTTTCTACAACATGGTAGATCTCATGACCGAAGCGATCTGCCAGCTTGTGACGGCCATCAAAAGCCAGAGTTTTAACTAAAACCCTGTCACCAACTTTAACATAAAATGGTGTAAAACCAGTACTCTCATGTGTGGTACAGTTGTAGGCATGTACCAACGGACCAGCATAACTCTTCCAGTCTTTTTTCTTTTCAGGTTCCAAAGTACCTAACATACTTAGAAAAGTTTGGTTGAACCGCTCACACAACCCATTTCCCATTGGATGGTACGGTGTCGTTCTAGATTTTTGTATACCACATATTTGACACAACTCCTTGATCAGTGCACTCTCAAAATTGCCACCTTGGTCAGAGTGCAGTCGATCAGGAAAACCATAATGTACTATAAAATTATTAAAAATTACATCTGCTGTGGTTTTTGCAGTCATGTTCTTGGTTGGATAGGCCTGTGAATACTTTGTAAAATGATCTGTAATTACCAGTACATACTGATGACCACCTTTCGATGTCTCAAGTGTCAAAAAATCCATACACAGAAGTTCTAATGGGTGTGAAGTTTTAATCGACACCAATGGAGCTCTTGTGTTGGTTGGCGATTTTCTAAATAAACAACACTTGCAATTCTGTGTCCACTTTTCAACTGTACTGTCAATTCCAGGCCAATAAAACCTTCCTTTTATTAAAGTAATAGTACATTCTCTGCCAGGATGTCCGACGTCATCATGTAGAGATGTCAAAACAGTTCTGATATGGGAAGAAGGTATAACGAGCTGAAGACGAACTTCAGAAATGAAAGTAGTTTCTTTATAAAGTGCTCCCCTTTGTAACTTGAACATATCAAAATGACGATACATAGTAGAATGTTTTTTTGACATGGGCAATGATGATCTTCTTGGACGAGCACCTGATCTTACAGCTTTCATCCATGGACCTAAGAAAGGGTCTTTCTCTTGCAGTCGTCTCCAATCTTTTGATGTCATATCATCAACATCTTGACCAGTTGATTCATCAAGAGAGTCCAATACATCAGCCGAACAACACATACTCTCAACAAATGGCTGTTGTACTTGTAAAGATTTACAAATGGCTTGAATAGAAGTCTTCCCAATCTTCTCTTGTTCTTGTTCTGGACTTTCTTTTGCATATTCTGGCAGCCGAGACAGACAATCTGCATCAATATTCATTTTACCAGGCCGAAAAAGAATTTCAAAATTAAATGCTGCTAGAGATGATAGCCATCTCTGCGAAGTTGCATCAAGCTTCGCTGAAGTAAGTACATAAGTTAAAGGATTATTATCTGTGAATACCACAAATTCATGCCCATACAAATAATCGTAAAATTTGTCAGTAACAGCCCATTTCAGAGCTAGGAACTCCAACTTATGTGCTGGATAGTTCCTCTCTGCGTTACTAACACCACGAATTGAATACGCAATAACCCTTTTCACTCCATTTTGTTTCTGGTAAAGGACTGCTCCTAAACCACAAGAACTTGCATCAGTATGCAATTCGAACGGTTCAGTATAATTAGGATAACCTAATACTGGTGGCATAGATACGCAGTCTTTAAGTTTATTAAATGCAAGTGCTTGCTCTTCACCCCATTTCCATTTGTCAATATAATTTTACTTTCTTTTACCTTTCTTTTTTGATATATTTGTAGGGGGAAGCAAGTCAGTTAATGGTTTTGAAATTTTTGAAACATTTCTGACATATTTCCGGTTATAACCGGCAAAGCCTAAGAATTTTCTGAAGTCATCAGCATTACTAGGTGTGAGCCAATTGACAATTTTCTCAATCTTAGAAGGGTCAGCCTCTATGCCATCTGCAGACACAACATGGCCTACATATGAAACCTTTTCCATAAAAAATTTACACTTTGTTGGAGAGAGCTTCAAACCACACTCTTGTAACCTCTTAAAAACCATTTGAAGTCTCTCCATATGCTGTTCAAACGAATCTGAAAATATGATAACATCATCTATATACACAAGACATATTTTCAAGTTTAACCCTTCTAAGCATTGCTCCATCATTCGCTGGAAACTTGCAGGGGCATTTTTTAATCCAAATGCCATACGGTTAAATTCATAAAACCCTAAAGGCCCTGATGTAAATGCTGTACGTTCCTTATGCTCTTCTAAAATTTCAAGTTGGTGATAACCTGATTTCAAGTCCAAAACACTAAAGTATTTTGATCCTTAAAGATAATCTAAAATTTCATCTACCCTCGGAAGAGCATAGGAATCCTGAATTGTTTTCTTATTCAAACAACGATAGTCAATACATATTCTAAGGTCACCAGATTTTTTTTGTACAAGCACCATATTAGATGCATATGGACTATGTGACCGACGAATAATACCTGTGGCAAGCAACTGATGAAGGCGATTTCTCACTTCATTGATCATACTGGGTGGTATCTGCCTATATCGCCTCTTAAATGGAGTTTCATCATCTAAATCAATGCGATGTTTCACAGTATTGTAAAAACCATTGTCAAGATCATTTTGTGAGAAAATATCTGCAAACTGATTTATAAGATTTAAACCTTGTTGCAACTGTTCTGATGACAAACCTGAAGAATTAACTTCAATCTTATCAGTTAACAACAAATCATCATGAACATCACTTGGTGACAGAAGGTCACCCTCAACGGACACTGGTTGAATTTCACAAATTGTTTCATGAGGTGCAATATTAATTGTTTTTGTAGAAATATTTGACAAGTGCACTTAGGTTGTTTCTGTGGCATTAATTATTTAAAAACCTTATATCCTTTCAACACTGTCTCTTGATATTTTGACCAAAAAACTAGCATTTGTCATGGCACTTGTCTCACTCCAAAGAGCACAAACATTTACCTCGTTAGATCTAAATTACATGCAAAAGACTGTCAATGGCATTAGTTTTGTAACTTCCACTCTGTAAAAGACATCACGACCACGACATATTTCTTATAACATTCATTTTTTCAGATATACTGATGATCGGCTTTGTGTGGTACACACTTTGGAAAAAATACTTGGAAAAGACAAAAAACATACGAAAATCTGATAAACTATTTATTTCTTTCAAAACTAAGAAATCAATATCTTCATCTATATTTGCTAGATGGGTTTCTGAATGAAAACATAAAGCAGGTAGTAACAGTTCTTTTAAGGCACATTCTGTGAGAGGTGCTGCAACTTCTGCAACTTCAGTAGCTGTTCAGAAAGATCTCCCATTGAGTCAGGTTCTAAAGGTTGCAAATTGGCAATCTGCAAAACCTTTCCGTGTTTTTTTTTGCAGGAACCTTTAACACACGGATGAACAGTTTTCACACACCCTCTTGACGTGACTTGATATCATCCATTCACATGTTGGTTGAAGTATGACCTTTATAGAGCTTGGATTCAGTGAAGAATGCCTGCAATGATATAGACTCTTTTTTCATTAGTGTTTTTGTAGAAAAACGACAATAGGGAAATGGATTTATGTGTATTTTTTGTTGTTGTTACTCTCTCAGGTGTTCTGTTTCATTCTAATTACTTCTCTACACGTGACATTCTGTGAATACGCGATATGTAACATACACACTACATTGATCATACCTGTGTCTCTATGCAGCTTTGTGTACTCGTATTTAATGATAAAAGCTTTGAAATCATGCCAGTGTTACACCAAGAAGCCAGAAAGCTTTACGGAAAAGAATCCCCCACCTCATCCAAGCCATCCGAAGGATGTGATGGATGAGGGGATTCTTTGAATATAAGCCTTTAGGCTTAAGGATGTAACAACCACCCTCATAGGGTCAAAAGTACATTGTAATACACTTTTTTCTCCAATGTTCCCCACCTCATTTATGGTAGGGTTTTTTTATCTCACCGAAGGGAGCTCAACTTATCACTTTCTGTCCGTCATCTGTCGTCGTGAACATTTTTCAAACGACTTCTCCTCTGAAACCGCTAGGTCGATTTGCTCGAAACTTGGTATGGATGTTTATTACCATATGTCAATTCAAGTTTGTTCACATGAATTGGACATGCCCACTTGGGGCTCCATAGGGGGCGTAACTTTGATAGCACCGTATGAATTATAAAAAAATTATTAAAAAATCTTCTTCTCCAGAACCAGTGGGCAGAATCTTTTGATACTTGGTATGCAGCATCTTGGTATGGGTCTGATTCAAGTTGGTTCAAATCGGCCCCCTGGATTGACATTTGGGCTCAGTATAGAAGCCCGAATTCGAACTTAGTGCATTTCAGGTAAATTTCTAAAAAAATCTTCTTCTCCAGATCCAGCATGCAGAATCTTTTGATATTTGGTATGCAACATTGTGGGGTGGATCTGATTCAAATTTGTTCAAATCGGCCCCCTGGATTCATATTTGGGCTCACTATAAAAGCTCGAATTCGAACTTAGTGCATTTCAGGCAAATTTCTTAAAAAATCTTCTTCTCCAGATCCTGCAGGCAGAATCTTTTGATATTTGGTGTGCAACATTGTGGGGTGGATCTGATTCAAGTTTGTTCAAATCGGCCCCCTGGATTCATATTTGGGCTCAGTATAGAAGCCCGAATTCGAACTTAGTGCATTTCAGGCAAATTTCTTAAAAAATCTTCTTCTCAAGATCCAGCAGGCAGAATCTTTTGATATTTGGTATGCAACATTGTGGGGTGGATCTGGGTTCATATTTGGGCTCACTGTGGTAGCCCAAATTATAACTTAGTTCAAAATGAGGAATTTTCTTTAAAAATCTTCTTCTTCAGATCCAGCAGTCGGAATGTTTTGATATTTGGTATGCAGCATCCTTAGGGGGGTGAGATTCAAGTTTGTTCAAGCCATGTCCCTAGGTCCATATTTGGGCTCACTGTGGGAGCCCTAATGATAACTGAGTTCAAAATGAGGAATTTTCTTTAAAAATCTTCTTCTTCAGATCCAGCAGTCGGAATGTTTTGATATTTGGTATGCAGCATCCTTGGGGGGTGAGATTCAAGTTTGTTCAAGCCATGTCCCTAGGTCCATATTTGGGCTCATTGTGGGAGCCCTAATGATAACTGAGTTCAAAATGAGGAATTTTCTTTAAAAATCTTCTTCTTCAGATCCAGCAGTCGGAATGTTTTGATATTTGGTATGCAGCATCCTTAGGGGGGTGAGATTCAAGTTTGTTCAAGCCATGTCCCTAGGTCCATATTTGGGCTCACTGTAGGAGCCCTAATGATAACTGAGTTCAAAATGAGGAATTTTCTTTAAAAATCTTCTTCTTCAGATCCAGCAATCGGAATGTTTTGATATTTGGTATGCAGCATCCATAGGGGGGTGAAATTCAAGTTTGTTCAAGCCATGTCGCTAGGTTCATATTTGCGCTCACTGTGGGAGCTTGAATTGTAACTTAGTTCGAAATGAGGAATTTTCTTAAAAAATCTTCTTCTTCAGATTCAGCAGTCGGATTGTTTTGATATTTGGCATGCAGCATGCAGCTTCCTTAGGGGGTGAGATTCAAGTTTGTTCAAGCCAAGTCCCGGGGTTCATATTTGGGCTCAATGTGGGAGCCCGAATGATAACTTAGTTCAAAATGAGGAATTTTCTTTAAAAATCTTCTTCTAGAGATCCAGCAGATGAATGCTTTTGATATTTGGTATGCAACATCCTTAGGGGGGTAAGATTCAAGTTTGTTCAAGCCATGGCCCTAGTTCCATAAAATTTGTCTCTCATGACTTCATTCCTTTGTTGTGTTGATGAACCATGTCTAACTGAATGTGACCCCTAAATACTTCTTTGAACCACTTTGGCCGGTGAGCGATTAAGGCTCCTTGGGGCCTCTTGTTATCATTAAATATGACTATTCTTTGAAGAGACAATGCTTTCCACCTGAGCTGAGTATTTATAGTGTTTGTGTGTGACCTTCAAACTTTTGTGATTTGAAGTGAACTGGAATGGTAATCCCGTGCAAAATAATACGCCAGTGTTACATCCTCGAGCCTACAGGCTTGTATTCAAAGAATTCCCTCATGCATCACATCCTTCGGATGGCTTGGATGAGGTGGGGGATTTCTATGAAAACAAGATTTTAAAATTAAGTTCCATGCAATGTGGTTATTTAATCCACCAGAAACTGGTTTCAGATTTTGTTTTACATAATCATAACTGGACAATAAGAAAATATTTCTTTTAATTTTTACTATGTTGAGATTCTATGTGATAATTTTTTTTATCTCTTTTTTCTTGTGATCTAGTTAAGACAGAACTTTGAAAGTAAGTTGGCTCATGTTTATCAAGAGAAAAAATCTTATCCTGAACCATCAGCACCAGTTTTGTCTCAAACAACATTTGATCGTATTTTCGGAAATCAGAATCAAGAAGGGATCCATAATAGGCCTACAGGTAAAAAAAAACATAGTTGATGTAATACTTTCCAATTTTCATCACTTTGAATAGAAAAATTTGTAAGGAATGATTTTCAACATAAATAAAAATTGAATACTTTTATAACTCTGTTCATAGATGCTCTATCATGGCTTTTGAACAGTTTTCTTGCTATAAATTCATCATGTCAAGTTATCCTTCACAACAGTACATAACACAAAGTTCTAATCCAAGAAGTTCAAGGATGAGATTTTTCAGTTAATTATCTATTTTACATTATAGGAAGACCAAGTACAAAAACTTTAATTTACCTAAATTACTGATATCCCAGTATTGCATTCTACTGAAAAGTTGAAAAAACTTTCTTTTCCCATGATCACTGAATCGTTTTAATAAAGTAGCAAAATTAAGTTAAGAGATATTGATATATAGAAATAAAATATATATAGGTCAATGGCCCCAGCCTTTAAATACAGTAATCTCAATAAATGAAAGATCTGTGGAGATGCAACCGCTCGAATTTAATTCTGTCTTCTCCCGTCTCCGTACGGGATTCCATGAGATTGCACAAGTTTACCAAGAGGTGATGTGTTAGTTCACCCTCTTTCACACTGCACACAAAAGATTCAGGTCATCGATTAAATCTATTATTATTTGAACAAATGAAAGTTATTTTCAACCACAATATTCAAATTATATTCTTTGGACGATTGTCAACAAGTGGAAGATACAATAGAAGGACAGAATTTTTCCAGAGAACTGGTGAGGCAAAAGAATTTTGTGTCCCACTCTGTCGGCCTGCAATTAGGGATTTTGCCATTGTCCAGGAAGGGAGCGTGGTGGCTCAGTAGGTAGAGGTGCAGGCTGCAAGCCGAGAGGTCCTCGGGTTCGAATCCCACCTGCGGCAACCGCGTTGTGTCCTTGGGCAAGACACTTCATCTCCATTGCCCGCGTGGGGGCACGGTGGCATTGTGTACTAAGGCGTACTGCATGTCGATGGTGCCCTTGTCTTCTACCAATGCTAACCCTGCTTGTGTGGCCGTTGCTCGGTGGTTCTCTCCGGGTACTCCGGCTTCCTCCACCCGTAAAACTGTCATGGTCATGATTAGCCATTATGCATAAATTTGTGACCTTAAACACCAATAAATAAATAAATAATTGTCCAGGTATCTGCAATCAGAATTCCAGACTTCATCTGTGTTCAACAACCCGCAATCGGGTGAACACAACATCTTGTCTCTGTGGATGATCGGGAACACAGGGTCGAGGTATCCGATGCACAATTGCACAAGGATTTTTTCCCAATGGCGGCTTCTCATTCTTCCCGACACTGTTTTTCCAGACAAAGGAATTCCAGGATGGTGCCATTTTGTCGCAACTTACTCAAGCGATTTTGGGACTGCAACAAACTTTTACAACAAAATTTGATATGTTGGGACCATCTTCAACAAAAACATCAAGGCTTGGAGATGATGAGGCGATCTCTACAGCATCAGATTCGGGGGACGAACGCCTGACAGAGGAGCAGATCGATGAACTTCTACACTCCAACAAAATTACGAAACAGTGCTAGGACAGGAGTTTTTTTTATCGCCAGTCAGAATCACTGGCTGACCAAGACAGCTATCTATCGTCGATTTACAAGGAAATGAAGTTTGAGGAGGAGGTGGGTCTAGCTCTGGATGTTCAACTTGCGAAAATTAGTTTGACTGACAAAGGCCTCAGTGAAGCCCATTTAAAAACTATTCAACAACGGTCTACCCAACCTCAGAACGTCAACAATCTTCTGGTCCCCAAAGTTAATAGAGAAATTTGGAGCAAGGTGCAATCTTCAATAATCTCCAGGGTCGCGAAGCTTCAGGGGGCCCAGTTAAAATTTACGTAGGGCACTTATGCAACTCTTCAAGTTCTTAATAATTTGGTGAAGGGGAAATCTCAACAGTCACCACTTGACATTGAAAACAACATTAAAATGTTGGTGGACTCTGTAAGTCTGTCCATAGCTGCACACCATGACATGTCTATGCGAAGGAAAGAATTGTTCAAGCCAGATTTGAATAGTCGGTATGCTCCACTTTGTTCTGTGGCCAACAAGGACTAACAGATGTTGTTTGGCGAAGATCTGGCAAAGTCCATCAAAGACATTAATGAGACAGACAAAGTTGGTAGTCACTAACCGCTATCACAAAGGCAGCACTTTTCCATTCAAAGGCAACAGCAAATTCGCTAGCAAAGGTGAAAGGCACTTTTGCGGAAAGCCAGCCACAACACCAACCGACAAAACCTTTACCACAAAGTCGACAAACACTATTATGCAAGTCACATACCTGTACCAGTTCTCCCACCTCAACGATGACGACTTCTCCCGCCAACCGGACAACGCACATGGAAACAACAGAACAGGTAAGCATCAATTTTCTTTCTTAGTCTTATCAGTGGTCTCAAATTCAAGTTGCAGGGCCTAGTGAACATTTTCAGGGTCCGGGCCGGTCAGTTGAAGTTCCATGTCCACAAACTGGCGGAAAATCACAGCTGACCATTGTATATTGAACAATATTACAGGCATTAATATTGAGTTGTCGGGCCTACCGATTCAGTGTTCTCTACCACGCACAATTAAAATCAGTCTTCAAGAACATGAGATTATTTCTCAAGAGATTAAGAAACTTTTGGTGAAAGGTGTTATAAAATCAGCAACATCCGATTGCATTGGAGAATATATTTCCACTGTATTTATTCGACCTAAAAAAGATGGGTCATTCAGACTCATTTTGAACTTGAAACAATTTAATGAACAGGTTGACAAGAAACATTTCAAAATGCAAAGTCTACAAACTGCCCTCAGTCTCATGACACCTGTTACATGGCATCTGTTGATTGGAAAGACGCCTATTCTTACCAATAAAGGACAGTCACCAGAAATTTTAAAGATTTTTTTTGTAAGGAAAAAAATACCAATTTTGTTTTCTCCCAAATGGGCTCCCTTCAGGACCTCGTATTTTTCAGAAAAATTTCTAATGTGTTTTTTGCTCATCTTCGATCTCTTGGTCATTTAAATGCATCTTACATAGACGACTGTCTGGTGGGTGAAGATTGTTGCAGTAACATTCGGAACACTGTTAATCTGGGCCTAGAAGCAGGGTTTATAATTCACCCTGAGAAATCTCATCTGGACCCCTCACACACACTTGTATACTTGGGGTTTATTTTTTATTCCACTACAGTGACTGTCTCACTGACACCTGAGAAAGCTACTGAATTCGAACGTTATGCATCCAGTTATTATGCAGGGATAAGGCTACAATTCAGAGTGGTTGGTAGGCAAAATGGTTGCAGGTTTTCTGGGGTTTCAGTTGGGAAAACTTTTTTATCATAATTTAGACAATGCTAAAACTCATGCACTAAAACAAACTCGTGGTAATTTCAGCCATTTACTGAGCATCTTTCCAGAAGTCCAGGATGACCTTAGATACTGGATAGACCATATAACAAAATCCAATTCCCCTGTTTCCCATGGCAACCCTGAGATCATTCTGCAATCAGATGCTTCGAATCTTGCATGGGGTAGTGTTTTTGGAACACAAAAAACAGGGGGGAGGTGGTCAGAAGAGGAAGCAGGCCTCCACATAAATGTTAAAGAGATTTTAGCAGTTTGGCTAACTTTGCAATCATTCTGCAACATGTTCAGCAACAAGCATATTCAAATTCAGAATGACAACACAATCACTGTAGCATATATCAATAACATAAGTGGAACCAAACATACTTGTAATTGTCTGGCTCAAAAAATATGGCACTGGGCTCTGAATGGAAAAGTGTGGTTATCGGCGACTCATATCCCAGGTGCTCTTAATTTCAATGCGGATCACCAAAGTCGATTTCATGATAATACTGAATGGAAAGTAGATCCACTCATTTTTCGCAAACTTACTCTACTATGGGGCATCCCTGAAATTGACGTGTTTGAATCCAGACTAAATTATCAGGTGGTGCAATATGCTGCCTGGCAGCCCTACCCAGGGGCAGTTGCCTTTGATGCATTTTCCTTCTCATGGTATCACACATTGGACTACATCTTTCCACCATTTAACTTGTTGGGAAACATTTTGCAAAAAATTGACCAGGACGACACTTTGGTGATAGCCCCCTTTTGGACCACACAATCACGGTTCTCAAAACTCACCAGAAAACTTATAGACTGCCCTTTTCTTTTACATAGGGGAAAATACACACTGACACTGCCCTACACAAACGAACGTCGCCTATTGACGAAGATGCAGCTGATGGCATGCAGATTGTCAGGAAAACCCTCCAAAGTAAGAAGATTTCAACGCGAGCTGCTGACATCCTCATGTCATCATGGCGACACTCAACAAAGAAATAGTATCAAACTTACATTGGTCAGTGGCAAAAATTTTGTGGTGAAAGGGGTGTTAATACACTGTCACCACCTACAGGTATGGTCTTGGAATTTCTTACCGTATTATTTGACAAAGGTTTATAATATAGTGCAATTAATACAGCTCGCAACGCTCTGTCAACATTTTTATAAACTGATGAGGGAAAAACTGAAGGCAGTCACCCTTTAGTAATGCGTTTTCTTCGTGAAGTTTTCCAACTCACACCAGCTGTTCCCCAAAATTTGGGGGTCTGGGATGTACATCCAGTTTTGAACTGGATACAATCAATCACTATTACTGACAGCACATCGTTAAAATTGTTAACCATTAAGTTAGCTGTTATTTTGGCCTTATTAACTGGTAGAGTGCTAAATTATTTTTCAAAGGTGATTTGAAATATTTTGTTCATAAACAATTGTTTTGTTACAATTTATTGAAGAGTGCCTCATGGCACTCTCCAATAAATTGTAATAGAACAATTTGCTTAAACATTTTTTGTGTTTCAACTGTTGAGCAAACGGGGAACTGAATACAGTGTAAAGCCGCTATAGTGACTTTCAGCACTTTTCAGAAGAGCCCTGATAGTGGCTTCTAGCACTCGAGCTGTTAACAGCACAGAGGGTTCAAACCTTACATTTATTGAAAATAAATAATATTATACAGTTTGACACTTACTATTTGATACACATTACAGACTGAGTTAAACAAAGTCGGCCGGGCAAACACATCAGACCCATAGAACTTTATCAGTTTCCAGATGATACAAACTTGTGTGTATATACCACATTACAAAAATATTTACTGCATACTTATCAGTTGAGAAAGGATATACAATAACTGTTCATAAGCTATGTACAGCCACACAAACCGGTCACAAAATCGACCATTGCATGTTAGATCAAAACCGGACTTGCCGTAGCTGGAGTGGACATATTGTTTACACCACATAGTACAAGGTCGGCTTCTTCCTCATTGACGGAAGACAATTTGGTACCGGTTTCAACTATACTGTCTACTGTAGGCTGGTTCCAAGAAACCACCTTCACAAAGTTTTACAAAAAGCCTATTACCAGGCGAGGAGAATTTGCATCCTCCTTGTTATCAACATTCAAACAAAATTAGGTAGGATATAATATATAGCATCAGCAGATGCAAAGCTATGAATGAAATTATTCTCAAATACTGATAAAATTATGTTAGGTGTTTCTTTGAGTTTTTCCATGGTTTTTATTTGAGTAACTTCGAGGACTGCATTAAACATCTCGTGGAATCCCATACAGAGACGGGAGAAGACAGAATTGTCTAGTTAAATGAGACTTATCTAAAGGGTAAGGTGCTGTTTGACTGTAATTCTATCTTCTTCTGTCGTAGGGAGGGATAACTTGCCCTCCCTGCCCGACCCCATGCATGTTATCCATACTAGCACTTTGTGTCAAAACTCGTGCTATTGAGTATAAACACATATAAAGCATACACTTACAATAAATGCCTGTTAATATCAGATTGGGGCTTAATTGTACATGTACATATTCATGCATGTTACCGACCTCTTGTTATGTTGAAGTATGACCTCTCTGTGATCTCATGCAATCTCGTGTTATCCCTCCCTACGTCAGAAGAAGACAGAATTACAGTCAAACAGTGCCTTACCCTTCAGTTAAGTCTTGTTTAACTAGACAATTTTGTATCATCTTTGTAAAGCAGGAATTACCCCATGCATTGTGCTGGGTCCAAGCTACTGAACAGAAACGTTTTTTGGAAGTTGACCCTGATGGAGTTGATCCCAGGTCTATCTCACCCAATTGCCTAGCCATTATTGCTCTGTCACCATAACAACTGAGCAAATGGCAACCCCTAAATTTATATAAAATGATACTGGTGTGCCTTTCCCCCCTCCCCTCCTCCACCCCTCCCTGACATCTTCCCCCTGAAGGAAAGATCTTCCCCTTCACCTATTCTCATAGCAACCATTTGAAAAAAAAAAAAAATTATTTACACTCTCACCCAACCATAACAACCAAAGTCCAAATAATGTTTGTAAAGGATGTATGAATGTCTACAGGACTTTGACAAGATGATGGGTGGGGGGATATCTAGGCCTGGTTATCTCCCCCACCCCACCCCACCCATGACAAAAATTGGAATCAAATTCTTCCAATCTTATACTGTTTAATAACAAGAGCTGTGAATTAGACAATCCTAGAATCTTTGCAGCAATTTTTTGGACAAAAATGGAAGGGGGTGGGGGCGAGTGGTTCGGGGGAGATGTCCGGGCCTGAATATCTTCCCCCTCACCCATTCAAAAACCACAGCAACCATTTGTAAAAAATAAATAGGTTTTATTCTACAAAGTTGGAACAGTGGTTGTAAAGGTCGTATGAATGTCTACAGGACATTGATAAGTGATAAGGTGGCTGTGGGGGATATCCCCCCCCCCCAAACACACACACACACATACACACACATCCATGTTAAAATATAATATAGAAAACTTGGAAGAAACAAAAATTCTTCCAATCAAAAAACTGGTAAAAAAAAATCTTTAGGTCCATCAGCCAGTCTTTTGAAAGTATACAGGATCTTTATATGTGGCAAATTCAAGTTTGTTAAAGTCATTTCCCTGGGGTCCTATTGTAACTTCATGCAAGATGGGGAATATTATTTAAAAATCTTCTTCAGATCCACTATTTATTATTTATTTATTGGTGTTTAAGGTCACATATTTCTGCACAGTAGCTAATCGTGACCACAACGTGGAGATAAAGTAAAGTTTATTCAATTGTTTATACTCAAGTTGCCTATTTTAGAGTTAAACAAACACGGCTTCACTTCCCGGCATTCTCACAGGGGTTCAGATTCACTAGTCAGAATCTTTTGATATTTGGTGTAAACTTAGAGCAATATGAGGAATATTCTTTAAAAAAATTTTCAGATCAACCAGCCAGAATCTTTTAATACTTGGTATTCAGCATTCTGATTCAAGTTTGTTCAAATCAAGTTCTTGGGTTCATATTTGTGCTCTGTGGGAGCCTGGATTTTAATATAAGGAATATTCTTTAAAATATTCTTCAAACCCACCATTCAGAATATTTTTGATATACAAAATGACTTGATACATGGTACAGAGCCTCCTTTTGAGGTGTAGAATAAAGTTTGTTCAAATGAAGTTTGTAGGGCAATATTTGCCTTCGTAATGGGAGGCACAAGAATTTTTGACCTCACCCAGAATTTAAATTTTCTGAACCGATGAGCTGCTTTGAACCAAGTTTGGTGTGTGAAATTATTGAGTCATAAGTACTTGATTTCAACATCCTCAGTGGAGGGGGTGGTGTCAGATTCTACTTGGTTCAAATGAGGTCCCAGGGCCAGGGATCATCTTTGGACTCCATATGGGAGCCCAAATTTTAACCTAGTTCAGTAGGAATATTCTTCTTTAGATTCATCAGTCAGAACATTTTGATATTTGCTCTACAGCTTATGTATGGTTGTTAGATTCAAGATTGTAGAAATCAAGTTCCTGAGTTTAGAGCCCCTAAAGTTTATATGTGGTATATTGTTTAAAAACCTTCTTCAGATTCAATATGCAGAATATTCTTTTAAACCTTTTTCAGACCCACCTGGCAAAATCTTTTGATATTTAATATACAGCTTATTGGAGGGTTGGGGAGGGGGGGATGATTCAAATTTGTACAAATCAAGACCCTGTTTGTATATTTAGACTCCCTTTGAGCACAAATTTTAACTTAGTGCTATATGAGGAATAGTCTTTAAAAACATCTTGGGAGGGTGGGTGGGTGGGGGGGGGGGGGGGCAGGAATGTTCAAATCAAGTCCCTGGGATCATATTTAGGGCACCCTATGGGAACCCAAATCTTAACTAGTAGTGTAATAGGGGGAATATTCTTTAAATATCTTCATTACATCTACCTGCAACAATCGTTCGATATTTGATATACAGTATCCTTAGTGGTGTTTGATTCAAGTTTGTTCAGATCAAGTCCCTTGGTCCATATTTGGGCTTTTATGCTAGCACAAATTTTGGCTTAGTTAATATGAAAAATATTGTTTAAAAATCTTCCTTTTCATATCCAAAAGTCAAATATTTTGATATTGGGTATTCAGCATTCTTGGGGTGGGGGCGGCTCAAATCAAGTGTCTGTTGAGACTGTAGTGTTAACTAGCCAAAGATGTTGAATGTGATCGTATCCTTCTTTAAACAAGTTTCTCTGAGCAATTAAGGCCAGGCCTTTTGGTTTTTTTTTGTAACTGAAGAGGAATGACTGAGAAATTTATTGAAGTCATCATCTGTCTATAATAACTTTTCGATTGTTTTAGATTTTTTTTAACAAATCGAATCAAGGCTTCCTTTTATATCATAAATACTGCAATAGACTGCATCATCACTCAGGGGTTTTTTTTAGATCACCTCACTGCAAGTCGGGGTACATTTTTGCCATCACATGGAGTCTGTCATCATGTACTAAACAAAAACAAAAATATCCCTTGACCTCGTGTGGCCCCCCAGAGCTGAAAATTGAAAAAAAAAAAATTAAATTCCTATCTTTTCAAAAACTGGACAGATTAGACATGCTATTTGGTATGAAGCTTTCTTTGGAGTTGAAGGATCAAATGAGTTCACAAAAACATATCGGTTGCTACATGGGGCAAAGAGGCATCATATTGACACTCCCTTCCATTTTAATAGTCTGATTATAAAAGCTACTTCTAAATAGAGTTCAAGTTTTTATGGTGTAAACTCAAGTTTTTTAAAAAAAAAACGTTTCTAAGATAAATATATGATTTGATTGAAGGATGTCATTTTGACAACATTTTTGTGGATTTATGAAACAGGAGACATGATGGAAAACCTAGGATTTAGTTTCAACCCATTCTCTTGTGGAAACTGGACAGAACCAGTTAGACTTAAACACCCCAAGCAGCAAGATAGACTTAAACACCCCAAGCAACAAGATACATGCTACAGGTCGAGAGTTGTTGTTTTCATGAAGCTAATAGATTAAACCCTTTTATTTATATACCTCATTGGAAAGCGACCTGTATTCTGTAAATCTGTTTGTCAAATCTTGTATTTGAATCTTCAAATTTATTATGCCCCTGTTTTGATGTGCATATACTCAAGGTTTACATCCATTCGTACATCTGTACAAACATTTCACATTATAACTCAAGCATCAGTTTCAGATTTTATTGTCCTTTGGTTTGGTGACAGACCAGCATGGAGGAAAGGAAATCCACATATTTCTGGCTTTGTCCATGCATATATATGTGCCATTTTTATGGCCCTTGTAACACTCCGAAAACTTTCAGTATCAACATTTTGCATTATAATTCAATCATGGTTGTTGGATTTTGATATCCTTCGGTATGGTGCGAGACCAGCATGAGGTATATCACAGGTTTTGTCCATACATACATACCGGAGTTGTGACCCTTATTATGCTTTGAAAACTTTCCATACAAACATTTTGCATTTCAACACAAGTATCGGTTGTCAAATTTTGATGTCCATTTGTGTGATGAAAGACCAGCATTGGGAAAAGGACATCACATATCCCGGGTTTAGTCCATGCATACATACTAGAATTATGTCCTTTGTTAAATTTACAAAACTGACCCTATCAACGTTTTGCATTATTATTTGAGCATTGGTTGTCAGCTTTTGATGTCCTTTAGCATGGTTATAGACTAGCATGGGTGAAAGGGTATCCACATATTGCAAGTTCCGTCCACATATCCATATGTTATGTGTTCTTTGTTAAACATACACAAAACTTTCCCTGTGAATATTTTGCATTATAACTCAGGCATTGGTTGTCCCTTTTTTGGATATTTTTTTGGTTTGGTGATAAACCAGTATGAGAGAAAGGATATCCAAATTTTTGCAGGTTTCCTCCATGCATACATACCAGAGTTGTGTTCCTTGTTTGTTTAATTTACAAAACTTTCCTTATGAGCCTTTTGCATTGTTTTTTTTTTTTGTCCATGGGAATAACTTTTATTGAATGGCAGCAGAAAACTGAATTATAATTATATTACCCAGACTGAGTGGGTATGCAGGGGCAGATCGTCTGCATGTGTATTCATTTGTTTGCTCAAAATGGCAGACATTTATGTCATCTCAAGAAATGCCATCACTCCAGTGAACAGCATATGTTAGTTATCTGTGGTATTGCAGTAGGGGGAATATGCAGCACGTCTTTTTTTTTAGTTTCATGTAACCCTAAGAATACTGGGTTTTAGCTCACCTGAAAGTCAGGGTGAGCTATAGTAATCACTCTCCATCTGTCGTATGTAATGTCGTCGGTGAACATGGTATTCTTGACATCTCCAAAAAGGCTGGACCGATTTCGGTTAAATTTGTGGTGGTTGTTTGTTCTGATACTGCAAATTTAATTAAATTGCCCTGCCCCATAGAGAGAGGGTGGGAAAAATGCTCCCAAATTTAAAAAACAAATCTCATGAACCAATGGGTACAATGACTTGATACATGGTACAGAGCCTCCTTTTGAGGTGTAGAATAAAGTTTGTTCAAATGAAGTTTGTAGGGCAATATTTATACCCCCCGCAAACAAAGTTTGGGGGGTATATAGGAATCACCCTGTCCATCCATCCGCCTGTCCATCCGTCCGTCTGTCCATCTGTCCACCTGTCTGTCCATCCTTATAAGCGCAACTCCTCCTAAACCGTTTGAAGAATTTTCATGAAACTTTACACAATGGAAGAACTCCATATGAAGATGTGCATGAAGCAATATAATTCCGTTCTGACATTTCCAATGGGAGATATTCTAACTTATACATTCGGGGGGTATCACTTTGTGAGCTTGCTCACAGTACCTCTAGTTGCCTTCGTAATGGGAGGCACAAGAATTTTTGGCCCCACCCAGAATTTAAATTTTCTGAATCGATGAGCTGCTTTGAACCAAGTTTGGTGTGTGGAATTATTGAGTCATAAGTACTTGATTGATGTAAAAAAATTTCCTGCGTCCTGGTGGGAACCCCTGGAGCTAAAAATAGAAATATTTTCAAATGCCCCTAT
Source organism: Pictodentalium vernedei (assembly GCA_031216915.1). Classification (NCBI taxonomy): domain Eukaryota; kingdom Metazoa; phylum Mollusca; class Scaphopoda; order Dentaliida; family Dentaliidae; genus Pictodentalium; species Pictodentalium vernedei. The sequence goes on from CM062297.1 coordinate 747,253,681, forward strand.
TTCCCAAACTGTGGAGAACAGAGATTTGTTTTTTGGTATGACGCTTCCTGCTATCGGATGTGTCATATTGTATCGTTGGGGGAACTGAAAAAATTCTGAGTCTGCATATTTCCAAAAAATAAAAAAAAAGTTTCTCCCGAACAACTAATCAGAATCTTTTGATATTTGGTATACAGCATCCATAAAGGGTCAGATACAAGTTTCTTAAACTTAAGCCCCGCGGTTCATATTTGGGCTGTATACAGGAGCTCAAATTTTAACTTTGTGCAATATGAGAAGTATTCTTGAAAGAATCATCTTCTCCAGAACCACGAGTCAGAATCTTTCGATATTTGGTATACAACATTGTTACAGAGGTCAGATCCAAGTCTTTTAGTCCCCTACCAGCATCACCGGAGGGGTCTATAGGTTTTCACTCTGTCCATCCATCAGATTGTCCGTCTGTCAGTCTGTCTGTCCGTCAGTCTGTCAGTCACACTTTAGTTTTCCGGGGTTTTTTTGGAAACGCTTCAACAGAATGATTTTATTTTTGGTAAACTACTATAGAACGATAACTTACAGATCAAGTTTGAGATTCATGCTGATTGCATTATTCTTGTGTGAGTTACGGCCCTTGGAAATATGGAAAAGCACCAAAATATCAGTTTTCCGGAGTTTTTTCTGGAGTTTTTTTGGAAACGCTTCAACGGAATGATTTCATTTTTGGTAAACTACTATAGAACGATGACTTATAGATCAAGTTTGAGTTTCATGCTGATTGCATTATTCTTGTGTGAGTTATGGCCCTTGGAAATATGTAAAAGCACCAAAATATCAGTTTTCCAGACTTTTTTTTGAAACTCTTCAACGGAATTCATGCTGACCACATCTAGGTTATAACATTTGTATAATTATTAATGCTCATTAGTCCGGTAGGGGACATTGCTTCAGGGATATGTGCACTCTTGTTCATATCAAATCCTTCAGTTCATATTTGGGCTCCCTATGGGAGCCTGAATTTCAACTTTGTGCAATATGAGGAATAATCTTTAAACATTTTCTTCAGATCCCCCATTCAGAATCTTTTAATATTTGGTATACAGCATCCTTATGGAGGTCAAATCCAATTTCATTCAAATCAGGTCCCTGGGTCCCAAGGTTGGTATTTGGGCACTATATGGGAGTTTGATTTTCAGCTTAGTGCAATATGGGAAATATTCTTTAAACATTTTCTTCTCCAGAAGCACCAGTCATTATCTTTTGTTATTTGGGATACAGATTCTTTACAGTGGTCATATTCAAATCAAGTCCTTCGATTAATACTTGAGCTCCCTATGGCAACACTTTGTGCAGTATGAAGAATAATCGTTAAAATTCTTCTTCAGATCCAATAGTCACAATCTTTTGATATTTTGTATGCAGTGTCCTATGGAGATTAGATCCAAGTTTGTTCAAATCAAGTCCCTGGGTTGATATTTGGGGCTCTCTATGGATATTTATCTTAGTGCAATATGGGGAATATTCTTCAAAAATTTTCTTCTCTTGAACCCCTGGTCCGAATCTTTTTATATTGGGTGTACACCATTCTTGGGGACATCATATTCAAGGTTGTTCAAATCAAGTTCCTGGGTTAATATTTGGGCTCCCTATTGGAGCCTGGAATTTAACTTAGTCCGTTATGCTGAATAATCTTTAAAAATCTTCTTCTCCAAAACCACTTGTCAGAATCTTTTGATATTTGGCATGCAACATCCTTATCGTGGTTGATATCAATGTTGTTGAAATAAAGTCCTTGAGTTAATTTGGGAGCCCAAAATTTGACTTGGTGCAAAAGAGGAATATTTTTTTTCAGTCTTCTCAATCACCACCATTCAGAATGTTTTGATGTTTGGTGTACAACACCCAAGCCACGCTCAGATTCAAATTTGTTAAAAACAAGTCCCTAGATTCATTTTAACTTAGTGTAGTATTATAAATAATCTTAAAAAATCTCCTTCTTCAGATCTGCCTTTCAAAATCTACTGATATTTGGTATACTGCATCCAAGGGAGGTGGAGAGGGCAGATTCACGTTTGTTCAAGTTAAGTCCCTAGATTGAGATTTGGGCTCCCCAGTTTAGCTTCACTGAAAATCTAGGCATTAATTCTGTGGTAGCATCTCAATACTAGAAAATCTGACATGGACAACAGAGTTATTAATAATTAAACGATTTCATTCCTCTTGTGCAAGTTTTGCTGCATGAGGTTTTGCCATAGATATTGAATTGCAAAACTGTTCAGAGATAATTTGATGTTTCAGCTGTCAAATGTTTCAAAGTGCTTTTATGCCAGTTATACATTCAGGCTTTCATGAGCTGTGTATTATGTTTAGAAGGGAATGTGGTGGCTCAGTGGTTACGGCATTGGACTTCAAACTGAAAGGTCCATGGTTCGATCCCCGCCAGGGGTACCAACTGTGTTGTGTCCTTTGGCAAGGCACTTGATCCCAATTGCCAACATGGTAGCAGAGTGGTGCTGTCTACTAAGGCATACGGCATGTCGATGGTGCACTTGTCTTCAACCACTGCTAAAACTACTTGTACGGAGTTAGTACATTTAGGAGTCTGACAGTTGCTCGATGGTTCTCTCTGGGTACTCCGGTTTCCTTCACCCATAAAATTGTCTCACACAAAGTGACTATGGCTGTTGAAAGTATCATTAAACCCCAATGAAAAATAATAATGTTTAGACAACATTCTTTAAAAATGAAGACTTTTCAAAAATGACCTTATCCATTAACTGCCAAATATATATAAATTGCTTTTCTTTGTGTTTATTTGTTTCTATGCTTTAGCATGACAAGTTTGTAAATAAATATCTGTTTCTCACATGCCTGTATACAAGATGGCTGTGAAATGACTATACCTTTTTAATGTTAAATGTTGTTAGATGCTAGCATTAATTTCTGTTTAGCTGGTTAGTATGCTTTTTCATTGGCATTTTCCTCATGGGACTCTCAGAAGTGGAGCTTGATTGCTGTGGTAAGCAGGGTCTATTTTACTGGGTGAATAAGACACAGAAACCATCATCTGGAGTGGATGTCCTCCAATGAGGGTAGCAAAGGTATAATCGATTTGCCAAACTTGGCTTTATACTTTTGTTGTGATCCTGTTATAGCCATTGATGCTAAAGTAGCATTAAATCCTAATGAATAAACAAATAAATTAAATATACATACAGAAGCCTGGTATATATTTTTAACATAGGAGAATACATGTTAGTACAGAAATTACTTTACTATTTCAGTTTTTTTTTAAATGTTTTCCGTGGGAACAGAAAGTAGAGCAGTGCTTGTTGACTATAGAAAACAAATTGGGTTTTAATGGTAAAAAAGAACTTGCTTGGACTGAAACTCCTCTAAGGTGAATAATATAGGAATAAGCGATTTTAAACAAATTAGGTTTTAATAGCAAAAATGGACCTGCTTGGACTGGAAGGAACTCCTCTAAGGTGGACAATATAAGTATAAACGATTGGTTAACACTTTTCGCATGGCAGGAACCTAAAGTCAAGCATCATTGCAGACCAAGATCGGCAACAGTAGTCAACATTTTAGCTGATTTTGTGTGTCTTTCTTGAAGTGCCATTAATCAAACACAAACATTTTGTTTTGAATAATGTAGGTTGCATTGTGTTTATTTTGGCTGCTGAAGTACAGAAATGCCAAACAATGACCCCCCCCCCCCCTTCCCCCCCCCTTCCCCCCCCCCCCCCCCCAAATCCTTCTAAATGGATGATACTTACATGATGCTTTATCAGTTATTAGTGATTCATACTCAAGTTCCTGAGTTTGATAATGACAGTAAATTAGTGAATTGGACAGTGAATTAGAATCGGAATCATAAAGTTAAACTTTGTCAAACAATAAAGATGATAGAGATAGTGATGCAACTCAACTCGGATCATGATTCTGACCACTGTCAGTTGCCATTCCCACCTCCAGTTTGACAATTGTCACCACATGAATGTAAGAGGCAGAACCAAAAGTATTTTCTATTGGGTCATGATGTTGGTCTTTTGAATGGCCACATCATATATAAAAAATTATTATCCCTTTCAATGAAATCCCTGGGGGCAGTTTTAAAATTATAAACCTTTAGTATAATAACCCATACTTCGGTAAAATTCCTGAAAAATATTATGTAGTGAGAATTGTGTTTGTGAGGCTGAATTTTAATATGGTGCAATATTTGAGAAACGATCTTTAAAAATCTTCTGTTCCAGAACCAAATCTTCTTCTTTAGATCCACCGGTTGAAATTTGTTGATATCTGGTGTAAAGCATCCATATGCAGTGGAGGGAGGTGGGGATTTAAGATTGTTCAAATCAAGTTCATGCGTTCAAATTTGGAATATGTCAAATAATCTTCAAAATTCTTCATCAGATCCACCATTCAATTTTTTTTTTTATATTTGGTATACAGAATGCTTGGGGGAGCAGTGTGGGGGAGGGGGCAAATTCAAGTTTGTTCAAATTAAGTCCCTGGGTTGATATTTGGATTCCCTATGGAAGGCCAAATTTAAACTGTGCCACATGGGGAATATTTTTCAAAGATCCTCTTCAGATCCATTAGGGTGAATCTTTCAATATGTCTTAATAACATTGGGTGGGTGGTTGAGATGGGGTCCAGCCATTGAAGTTTTTATACCCTTTCCTTGTTTCTGTCAGTCCGTCCATCCCGAAGTTGTATCATACACTACACTCATACCTTTCAAGACAGCCATCTAAAATTCTGCACAATGCTAAACTACATTCAGGACATCACTATGTTAGAAGGTCAGACAACTCTGTATGTTTTTGTCACAGTTATTGCCCTTTATCAACTTCCTCAGTTTCTTGTGTAGAGAGTTGAAACTTTAGGATATGGTTACACAGGCCTTGAAATTGTGCAGCATCTATAAAGTTTGTAGAAAAAGTATTTTTTCACAAAATTATTAACCTTTATCGACTTAGAAAATTTCCTGTATTTTTTAATTGATGGTACCTTTATGGTGTAATCAATTCCTTCCACAGTTTGTAATGTGGAGATTGTAAAGTTTAGGATATGGTTACACACACAATGAAGATGTGCAACATCTATAAAGTTTGCAGAAGAAATTTTTGTAAGAAATTATTGCCCTTTATCGACTTGAAAACTTTCTTGTGTTTTTTAATTCAGGATACCTTCATGGTGTAATCAACTCCTTCCTCAGTTTCTAATGTAGAGAGTTGAAATTTTAGGATATGGTTACACAGGCCTTGAAGATGTGCAACATCTATAAAGTTTGCAGAAAAAGGGTTTTTTTTTACAAAAATTATTCTCTATCAACTTAGAAAAGTTCTGGTGTTTTTTAATTGATGGTTCCTTCATAGTGTAATCAATTCCACTCACAGTTTCTAATGTAGAGAGTTGAAAGAGTAGGATATGGTTACTCATGCCTTAGAGATGTGCAACATATATAAAGTTTGCAGCAAAATATTTTGTCACACCATTATCAAATCATGTCTCTTACATTTGGTAAAGAGGTGGGGGAGGGGGGTGGGTACCTTTTTGTGTCACCCTATGCTGACACTGAATAGTTTTTAGCTCACCTGACTTTCAGTCAATGGAATGGTAAAAAAAAATGCTATTGTTTTATCATGGGGTACTTTTTTGGGACTTTGAAAAAGTGCTGAGTCAGCATTTTTTAACACTGTGGGTAATGGGAAAAACATGTCAGACTACTTTTCACCCAAACCACTGCTCTAAAAGCTTTCAAATTTCACATATAACATCTTTGGAAGATTGTTTCACATGTTTATTGAAATCAATTCCCTGGGCCCATATTTGGGCTCTCTATGGGATCCCAAATGTTTAAATTAGTGCAGAATGAGGAATATTCTTTAAAAATCTTCTTCTTCAGATCTACCAATAAGAATCTTTTGATATTTGGTATGCAGCATCCTTAGGGGGGTAAAATTCAAGTTTGTTCAAGCCAAGTCCCTGGGTTCATATTTAGGCTGAAAATTTGGGGTCTTGTTCCAGACTTAGAAATTTTGGACTAAAATCAGGATTTTTTGTTGTTTTTTTTATGCGTTTCGGTCAATTTTAAGACAAAAAAAATTATTTTTTTTTACATTGAAAATTTGGGGGCCGGGTGGGACATAGAAAATTTTGGACCAAAATCCGGAAATTTGTTTTGGGTTTTTTATGCATTTTGGTCAATTTTAAGACAAAATTTTTTTTTTTTTTTACACTGAAAATTTGGGGTCCGGGTGGGACATAGAAAATTTTGGACCAAAATCTGGAAATTTGTTTTTGGTTTTTTATGCGTTTCGGTCAATTTTAAGACAGAAAAATTTTTTTTTTTTTTACACTGAAAATTTGGAGTCCGGGTGAGACTTAGAAAATTTGGGACCAAAATCCGGAAATTATTTTTTTTGTTTTTTGCGTTTTGGTCAATTTTAAGAAGAAAAATCTGTTTTTTATGCGTTTATCTCAATTTTGTGACGTAAAAGTGCAGGAACTGAAAATAGAAGGAAAATCCTGTGTATTGTGTGGGCACAATCGCTTCATCTAGTTGGTATATGCTTTTCTTAGGAGGGGCGTATGCAGCTTATTCAAGTCAAGTCCCTGGTTTGATATTTAGACGACCATGTCAGGTGAGCGCCCTCAGGCCCCAGGGGCCTCTTGTTATGATAATGCTCCAATGGTCGGTAATCTGTCAAACGTCTGTCATCCTTCATCCATCACCCAGTCAGTGTTTCATTTCTGTAATGCTGTCTATGGTATTGCAGGCTGGGGCATATACCACCCTTGGTGTTGCTCTAGTTTCTATTCACCTTTGATGGGTCAGGGGTGGGGTTAAACTGAGGTTTGAAGGATTTTGAGTGATTTGGGACCTAAAAAATTCACTCAAATGACTGGAACACTCCCCCACAAGGTATGGTAACTATGCCATCATAAAAAATTGCTGAAAGTTGGTTATTTGGAATTGGCTGTCTTGCAAAAATATTTAAGACACAACTTTATGCTGTTAAATTGACAAGGATGACGACATTTTTCAGTTCATATTTTGCAGTTGACGGACAAGAGTACAAAACCTCGAGAATGATGTATAAATTTTTCTGGGGTTTAAAGTTGAATTTTGAAGCGAACATGGGTACAAGTCAACAGTTTGCAGATGCTTTGGATGATACAGACCTTGCCTTTATGTCCAAACAGTCCAGCGTCTGATTCGTCCAAAGTTTGAATTGTCCTGCAGCTCAGTAATAGTGAAGGAGTTGTCATTCAACAACATGATGGTAAAAAACGCATGAACACTCTAGTTTCCTGGTACAATTAACTTTTATATCAATAGTTTATCACAAAATGTGATAAAACACAGGACAACTTAAGAAAAGCAGGTTCCGACCACTAAATTATGCATAACCAGTAAATAGTTTATTTTTTATTTCCAGGCCTGTTTCATCACTGTCCAATACATTGTAGCAAAAGAAGTACCAATGAACAAATTTTTTTTTTTTAAATTAAGTAACCAACGTGTTATTTTATTTATCACTTAATTGTTAAAACAGTGGTTATACATTTTAGCTAAAAATTGTTGTTTTGAACGTTCTGATTGCATACCAAGTTTAACACATGGTCATTCCATAAAATGTCTGTAGGGCTGTCACGATTTTTTAATTTCGGAATCGATTAATCATCGCAAATAATCGATAATAATTGATTAATCATACTTAGATGACCCCCCCCTCTTTGAAGTCGTTATAGCTGACCAATCTCAAGTAAACAACGAAGATGATCCTCTGTTAGATACATTCAAAGCTTTGATGTTCTGAACTTTTGAACCATCAGTGTAATAATCAAGACCGGTCATCAGTTGCGAACTTCACAAGTTTGCAACTACCGACCGGTCTTGATTATTACACTGATGGTTCAGAAGTTCAGAACATCAAAGCTTTGATGTACCTGAAAGGTTCTTGACCTTTTACCTTTAGCAACAATAGTTTTTTCATCCAGTTTTTTTTTTAATTATTAAATGTCTAAAACGGGTTAAAATTTAGCGATTCGTCGACAACGAAAAATACTAATCGATTTTGGCGTGAACGATCGACAATCGATTAATCGTGACAGCCCTAAATATCTGTTGAGATTTTTCAATAGATTGAAAAGAATTATCCTAAATGACAGGTGGTTGATTAAAAAATATATTGCCAAATCCGGATCCATTGTACTTCACATTACCAGAGGGTATATCTTATGCATGAGCAGCTTGGATGATACTGTAGCAGTTGTATTGTTATTTGTGTATTTGATAAGGAAGTAATTATGATACATGCATGGGATGTGAAAGTAACTGGGGAGAGTTAAAAAATATTTTCCTTATTGGGGAGCTTTGTCACATATTCTGATGTAAAGAAAAAGGAGACCTCCCTATCCTCTAAAAAGTGACAACTACCGAACATCAAGAAAAACTTGTTTTCTTTGTTTTATATCACTTATTTGCATCATTCCATGAGGCTTTTTCTGGCAGTAACAATATGAATGTCAAAGACATGGTGTTTTTTTTTTTTCACTTGTTTTTCAATCCTAACACTGGCCTGATGGTTGTAGTTTGAAAAGGCAGAAAATAAACATTCTACCTGTTGCTAGCAAATTATGTCAAGGCTAAAATTATTCCACTTTTTTTTTTATAGATGATAAAGTAAATGCTGGTAGACCCGAAATACCTCTCTTGGATCTGCGGAGTGAGACATCAGATGTTAAAAAATCAGATAGTAAGGGTAGTCTTACCTCTGTTTCACTGGAAGATTCAGGTAATTTTTTCAAACATTTTCAAAAAAGTTTATATAGTAAAGGAATTCTGTGATGAAACAGAAAATTTTGTATGGGCAGTTGATGCCCAGAATACCATTGTCTGTTCAACAAAATATGCCAACATCATTCATTAGTAAATATAATTAGAAAATTGTGATGCTGTAGAATCACATGCTCACCCAGTCTGAGAATGAAGGCTGATACTTGGTTAAAATTGAAATACATTTTGCTATGCACTTCAAAATTATTCTTTTAGTTTTCAAGTAATTGTAAGTGATTAGTTAGTTAATAAAAAACTGTTATATGCCAACTTGTAAAAATGATTGTATTACATAAATGGTCTGTCTGTCTGCCTGTCTGTCAGTCGTTCCTCCTGTCTGTCCATAAACAATTGTTTCCGACTGATAACACCAGTTTGGGTTATTTGATTTCAACCAAAGTTGGTATCTGTATTCCACAGCTGGAAATACAGACCAAGTCCAAATATGGGTTCCGTCCAATTATTTTTATTGGAGTTATAACCCTTTTTCAACTTAGAATGTGACCTTCTTTTAAATTTTTGGTTTCCGACAGATAACTCCAGTTTGGATTATTTGATATCAACCAAAGTTGGTATGTGTATTTCCCAAGTGGTAATACAGGTCAAGTTAAAATATGGGTTCCATCCAATCAGTTTTACATGAGTTATGCCCCTTTTTTGACTTAGAACTTGACCTTCTATTAACATTTTTGGTTCCGACGGATAACTCCAGTTTGGATTATTTGATCTCAACCAAAGTTGGTACGCGTATTACCCAAATAGTAATACAGGCCAAGTTTGATTATGGGTTCCTTCCAATTCTTTTTACATGAGTTGTGGGCCTTTTTGACTTAGAAATTTCTCATTACCATCAACATTTTTCCATATGATAACTTGAGTTTGGATTCATAGATCTGGACCAAACTTGCTTTCTGTCTCAGTTATATCAAAATGATGGTTAAGTTCGAATTGGGGCATGGTACGATGATTTTTACAAGAGTCATGGGGCTTTTTGACTTGGAAATTGCATATTTCCATCAACATTTTTTCAGAACTTTTTTTTGGGCATAACTTTAACAATAGTTAACAGATTTCAATTCTTTTTAGTATATGTCTCTATAGCAACAATGTCTACATCAGCTTCAGTGACTAGCCATATCCGATGAAAATTATGATGAGTTATTGCTCTTTGTTAATAAATATTGTGTAATGCTTGTTTAGGGAATAGCTAAAACAGTATCCAAATATCAGTTGTTTTGCCCCCCCCCCCCCACCCCGCCCCCTCCACCCCCATGTCATTTAAGCATATTTTCCCAGAATAAAAAAAAAATTACCCAGCACCTCCCCCTTCCCTGACTCATTTAGGCAATTTTTTATCTTTGCCCCAAAATGAAAACCAAACTAAATTGCTCCCAACCGTGTCATATAAGTATTTTTTTTTTACCTTTGCCACAAAATACATTTGAAGTGGTTGCGTGCAGAAAAAAATTGACTCCTATAACACCCCCCACCCCACCCACCCCACCATCAGTTAGGCAATATTTTTTTCTTTACTCCAAAATGCATTTTTGAAAGGTTTAGCACTTGGCCGTTTGTTGAATGAAAACAGTGATTATGTACAATTTGAAAAAGCCTAATGGGCTGTTTTCACTAGTTATGATTAAATCACATCCAAAGTTCCAGGGCATACCATTCTTTAAAGCTTGAGAGCAGTAAATCTCCCTACTAAAACTCCCTGTGTGGTACTCTTTGTGACAAACTCCCTGAGGCTGGGGATATAATTGGAATAAGGCAGCCTTGGGTAAATTTTTCTTAGTCACATATGTAACAACAAGACTTTGGGGATTTGAACAACAGAAACTCTTTTTAAAATGTACATTTTGAGTATGCATATGACTAGGAGGTGCTGCGAAATTGTAGATTAGTTATGTTCAGATTGCTAATCTAGGGTCTTGTAGCCTGTTTATTTGTAGTGTGATAATAAATCATTTCTACAAGCAACTCGAGTGATATTTCAGTGGACAGGTCTGCATTATTTTTAGCTGCGACTAGCAGCTCTATAAGTGGCAATGTCGGTCTGTCTGTCGGTCGGTCTGTCTGTGACCAACGAGTTTCAAAACTCAATAACTTTTGAAATACTTGATGGAATGACTTTATATTTGGCATGTAAGTGTATCTTATTGATGTCTAGCCACTGTGCAATGCATATGTGGTTCCAAATATTTTTCTTGGAGTTATGGCCCTTGATGGACTTAGAATTTTGTGAAATTGCACCACCCATTGCAGCTACGGCGTCGATGTCGCGATTTTTCTCACATTAATTCTTTTAAGACAAACGGTATGCAGGTGTAAAATTTCCTTTGTGTGATGAGAATGCCAGGCCTCTCCAACAACAGTATAATTCGTCTTTGATTTTAACGCCAATTTACATTTATAAATACTGCGAACCTGACTTCCTCACCTTCATTGAGGGAAGAAGGGTGGCCTTAAAACTTACACTGGTGTCATTGAAGGTCATTTAACCCCCTTAACCAATACATCCAATCAAAACATTTGCTCTTGAAATATTAATTTACTTTTGCTTGTAGTCATCTTCTTCTTATAAGACTTGATTGGGTATTTGAACTTATATCATATGCATAGTCCGTCATACAAATGAAGGTATATAGTATCTGATTTGGGATTGTTGAGGGACCGGCAGGAGCGATTTCCAACGCCAGTATGGTGCATATAAAATAAGTTGCGTCATGACTGGTACATTTAAAATTATTTTATTTATCCACTGAACAATGTCTAATACGTTGCAAGTTTTTATCCATAATCTTGACTGAAATCCCCCCAACTGCACCACCAGGGTAGGCCTTTGACAAATTGGAGATCCACGAGGATTCAACTGCTTGAGTTAAATTCTATAACACCTATGTCAAGCTCGAATCCCACCAGGTATTGTGCTAATTTCAAGACAGAAGTGAAAATCTGCTTTAATGCAAGGGAACTCTCTGACCATACAACACCGTATTACCACTGGTTTATGGCCTAGGCATGTTCTAGAGCAACTCTCCTTTTAAAAAAACTTCTAAATAACACTTGAAGGAAAACACTCCAGGTACTATTATCATTCTCAGTTGTAAGAAAAACAATTGTAGAGATTGCAATTTTACTGCAAAAAATATCGTAGCCATATGCAAGTACACTTGAATATTCATTATCTGTTGAGACTATGATCACACAAAATTCATAAGGCTGGGGGGGGGGGGGGGGAGGGAGGGGGGTGGTACTGGGTAAGTGAGTGGTTGTTTGGGATAAAGGCATGGATGAAGGCAGAAAGATGAACACTTTCTCGATCCTGATTTCTTAAACTGTCTCAACTTCTCTTAAAGCATGTTTCCTACTTACTCATAAATTTTGTGCATAAATATCTGAAACAAATGATAATCTTGGTATGCCATGCATAAGATTTAGCCAGCTATACCTCCATTTGCCCTCAATGTGTCTGTATACCTGCAAGCTTGTGGAAGTTACTGAAGAAAACCTGCATTGTGCTCTTAAAGATGAATTACTCTAAATGTTGAATGGTCATTACAAGAACAGTTTAATTGTAAGTTCAATAATTTGTTATTCACTGATGGATATTAGAGAGGTGCAATTGCGAGAGCCTTTTGAGTAGAAGTGTGATGAAGCAGATATGTGATCGTGTTCCACAATTTCCCAGCACTGATTTTATGTCTTAAATTTTTATGAAGATTGGTACACTTTGGGCCTGGAGAATAACATTTTTTTGCTCAAATTGAATGTTGAATTGAATTGGGATGTGGATTTAACATCGAATCGACTATAGAATACAATTATTGTCTGTGGCAAATATATTGTTTCAAAATATCAAAGTGATGTTTTATTGTTGTGTTTTTAAGCATATTCATTAAGTTTGTTTATAATGTGTGTGAATGTACTCTTTGGTAAGTTGCCTTCATAGAATGTATCTGTCTGCCAATAGTGGCCATATTGAATTTGGTTTCTCTCCAGTAACTCTTGAATGCTGACTCGAATCAATTTCATTTTTAGCTCAACTTGACAAAGTCAAGATAAGCTATTGCCATCACATGTTCGGAAATCTGAGTCTGTTCACATTTTCTTTAGCACAGGCTACACCCCCTAGTTCTTGTCTGATCATCGCAAAATTTAATATGCAGGTCTGAGGTCATGTCTAGATGAGAACATCCCCTTTTGGTTGCGATCAGTCAACCGTGACAGCTACACAAGGCTGAAACCCCAAAACTTTTAGCACAGTCTACAGGTCGTATTTATGAAGAGATTTCATTGTAACTTGGTAGGATGACTCCATATAATGTCTAGATGAGAACGTCCCCATTTGGTTGCGATTGGTCAACTGTGATGGCTATGCGAGCCTGAAAACCTTTAGCACAGTCTACAGGTGGTATTTATGAAGGGATTTCATTGTAACTTGGTAGGATGACTCCGTATAATGTCTAGATGAAAACATCCCATTTTTGGTCAATATCGGTCAATCATGATGGCTGCATGGGCCCGAAACCCCAAAACCTTTAGCACAGTATACACATATTTTTGAAGGAATTTCATTGTAACTTGGTAGGATGATTAAGAATATAATTTGTATTAATGGAAGTTTAAGCTGAAACAAGAATATCTTTCACTAATTAAACTAATCTCATATGGTTTCCATGTATACCAGGCTAGGTACAAGTAGCTGAGTTGATTGATATCATGTATAGCCTCAAGAGCTATTTCTATAAGTTTAACTAAGTTCTTTGCAGATATTCTAATGTTAATACTAGGCTTTCCACGGTTGTTGAATTTTACCATTTATTACCTCCAAGCTGACTCAGTGTTGCAGGCAGCAGAATGGTATTTTTCTGCAGACCTGAACAATCTTTCCATTGTTGTGAGTTAATGGTGACATTCCAGAGTTATGATATGGGTATGACCAAATATGGAACGGGAATTTCAAAACTTGCTTATATGTGCAAAGTCCCAGCTAGACCAAATCAGTCTCGCTAGTTGCTTTGAAATGCACAGACATTCTGTTCAGTCTGTTAAGTAACCACCCACCTGCCCCGTCAATCCCCCTTCCTCGTTTCCTTCTTACCCTCTCTGCCTTGTCCACATTTTCTGTTTCTCTTGGGTACTTTATGGTTTTTGCTTTTGACATGCCTCACTGTGGCTCGGTTTGCTGCCTGATCTGGCTGGTGGTTGTGATGCTGAAAATACTTTGTGTTCTCAGCATCATCTCCCCAATTAACTTCAGTTACCTAGCCTCCAGTACTAATCTTCACCCATGGTGGACTTTGCAACTAGGTACTAGTTCCAGCTAGACCAAATCAGTCTCGCTCGTTTCTTTGAAATGCACAGACATTCTGTTCAGTCTGTTAAGTAACCACCCACCAGCCCCATCAATCCCACTTCCTCGTTTCTTTCCTGCCCTTCCTGCCTTGTCCACTTTTCTGTTTCTCTCTTGTACTTTATGTTTTTGTTTTTGACATGCCTCACTGTGGCTCAGTTTGCTGCCTGATCTGGCTGGTGGTTGTGATGCTGAAAATACTTTGTGTTCTCAGCATCATCTCCCCAATTCATTTCAGTTACCTAGCCTCCAATACTAATCTTCACCCATGGTGGACTTTGCAACTATGTACTAATTCAACAGCATGTCTTTGTGTGACACTGCAGTATTCATACCTCGGTCACACCTGATGATACCACCATATCGTGGTGTTCTCCTAATTCTATGCTGTATTGTGAAGCAGACTGAATCACCTCAAAGGGCTGGTGGTTGCGATGCTGAAAATACTTTGTGTTCTCCGCATTGTCTCCCCAATTCATTTCAGTTACCTAGGCTGCAATACTAATCTTCACTCATGGTGGATTTAGCAACTAGGAACTAGTTCAACAACATGTCTTAGTGTGACACTGCAGTATTCATACCTCGGTCACCCTTGATGATACCACCACATCGTGGTGCTCTCCTAATTCTACTCTGTATTGTGAAGCAGACCGAATCACCTCAAATGCTCAAAATGTTTGAATGTGTATATATGTACAGTTCATTTAAATAAATAGAAGAAAAAATATAATTCATACTACTGTGTTGTTTACTGCTTGAACTCTGTATAATGTCTAGATGAGAACGTCATATTTTGGTCGGATTCAGTCAACTGTGATGGCCACAGGAGCATGTTACCCAGATTCCTTTAGTACAGTCCACAGCTTTCATTTATGAAGGGATTTCATTGTAAATTGGTAGGATGACTCGGTATAAGTCTTGATGAGAAGATTGTATTTTGGCCATGATCGGTCAGCCTTGATGGCCACACAGGCACGTGACCTAGATTTGTTTAGCACAGTCTACATTTCATATTTATGAAGCGATTTCATTGTAACTTGGATGGATAACTCGGTATAATGTCTAGATGAGACTGTTCTATTTTGTCCCATGTCTTTAGGTTGTTTTTATGAAGGGATTTCATTGTAACTTTGTAGGATAACTTGGGATGATCTTTACATGAGAGTGTCTTATTCTGGTCATGATTGGTGAGCCGTGACTGCTGGAACATCATGTGACCTAGATTCCTTTAGCAAAGTCTGCAAGTTATATTTATGAAGGGATTTCATTGTATCTTGGTAGGATGACTCATTTTGGAATAATTTTACTGTAACTTGATATCTTTGGCTAGCAGACATTAACTGTGAGGGCCATATTAACCCAGGCCTCAATTCTTTAGTATAGGCTACACCTCAAATTATTTTTATTTAAAACATAGCTTGTAGGGAACAGAAATTAACATATTATCAATTATCACAATTTTTGTCGTTATTTCATTATCCTTTCATAAACATTGAACATCATCCTTTTCATCAAACACTACACACAGTCAAGTTAAGCTACAGTATCATTGACACTTTCATTTGGTTATGCATTATTGGTATCTAGAGGAAGCTTCCTTTCGATTTTGGTTCAGATAACAAATTCAATATGGCAGACACAATCGGTGACATTCCATACTTTGCATTGCTCTTGTTTTGTTTTTATAAAAATAGACAATGATGTTACTGTGACATTTCTAAAAGTTAAAGTTTGCATAGAAAAAATGCAACACCCCCATTATAGCTGAACACCTTATTTTTTGTCAGAAAACTTTCTAAATGTTCAGAATTTTATCGAAGATGGCAGGCTTGTCTTGTACAAAATTAACTGACAGAAAAGAAAGACAATGCTGTGATAGAAATATGTCTTAAGCATTAACAAGAAATGGCACAAACCATATCAAGGATTTTGGGGTTTCATCCGCATTTTACATTAATATCTTTTGCAGTTAGTGTTTCCGATATAAAAGGTGACAGTCTTGAATCACAACTTGTAAATCGCTGGGTTTCAAAAGAATTAAGAAAAGTTTCCAAAGAATTACTACCTGGTCCATCTGATGCTGTAGGTACGGTAAAGTAGTTATATAATTTGTTAATGTGTCAGACAGCGTACTGTTTTTATGAACATGGGAATCAGCTAGCATTTTAATCTGGCTCACTGACAAATATGGGACTTTTTTTAAAGTGGGGTATAGTGGATTGCATCTGTCCATCTGTATGTAGGTCAGTCCATTGATACAAGTCCATATGAGTTCATAACTTAGCTGATAGTGGTCCAATCTTCATGAAATTGTATCTGGATGTCCAGTATGGCATGCCTTTTCAGACACATATCAAGGTTAAGCTGTTCACACATTCCTCTTTTGAGGTATGCCCCCTTTTTCCTTTAAAAAATAAATAATTTTTGGTCATACAAGTTCATAACTCTGTTGAAAGTGGTCTGACCTTGATGACATCATACATAGGTGTCCAGTATGACATTTGGTACACTTGTTTTGGGTGACTTCTAGATGAGACCTATTGATTTTCTTCCATTTCCATAAAAAATGTTGCCTGTAGCAACGACCATCAACTTTGCCATTTTGTCTGTCAAGAATTTTCTTTGGAATACCGCATAGTTCATGTTTATTATTTGATTGCTTTGAAACATGGTGTGCTTGTTTGGAGCTACCTCTAGATGTGAGCTTTGATTTTTTTTTCGCTTCTCTCGAAAAACGTTTACGAATGTTGTCGTTAGCAATGACCTTTGAACTCATTGCATTTGTGCATCAAGATTTTCCTTTGGCAAGCCCAGCAGGGTGAATTTATGGTTGGAGTTGAAACTTGGTATGCATGTTTGGGGTAACCTCTAGATGTGAGCTGTCGATTTTCTTCTATTTCTGTCCAAAAAACAGTGCTGACAGCAATGACCTTTGAAATCAGTGGATTTGTGCATCAACATATTCCTTTGGCATGCCCTACAGGCCACATTTATGAATGGATTGCTTTGAAACTTTGTTCAAGTTCATCAAAAAAATGTTTCCATAGTCGAACTTGATCCATATGTGCATCAACATATTCATTTTGCATAGATTTCTTTGAAACTTGGTATGCTTGTTTGGGTGACCTCTAGATGGGAGCTATTGATTTTCTTTCATTTTCATCAAAAACATATTGTCGTTAGCACCAACCTTTGAAGTGCTCAATATTAGATTAGATAATGGAAATGTTTCAATCTCCCTGGATATCGAAGCACTTGAAAATGAACTTGAAGAAATTAAGGATAAAAAAATAAAAGACATCATACTTAGAACCAAAGCTAGGTGGAAAGTTGAAGGTGAAAAACCTACTAAATACTTTTGTAACCTCGAAAAAAGACACTTCACCGAAAAAACAAGAGACAGCTTGATAAAATCAGATGGTTCTGAATTTAAAAGAGATTATTGCCAGTCAGCGAACATATTACAAAAATCTCTATTCTTCGAAAATTAGTAAGAGCGAAGACTCCAATGACAATCAGCTTTTTTACCCAAATAGCCCATTCTTAAATTTTTAGATGATGAGAGCAAATCACTGGAAGGTTTACTCACAGCTAATGAATACGTAAAAGCATTGAAAAGTATGAAAAATAATAAAAGCCCTGGGTCTGATAGTTTTACAGTGGAATTTTACTAATTTTTTTGGAAAGATATTGGGATATTTCTTCTTAACTCCTTGAATTATGGTCACAATTTAGAAGAACTTTCAATCTCTTAGAAGGGGAGCATTATTACTTGTATTCCCAAACCTTACAAGCCTAAAGTGTACATTAAAAACTGGAGGCCAGTATCTTTTATAAGTGTCGATGTTAAAATGGGATCAGCTGCAATTGCTAACTGATTAAAAATGTTCTTCCTAAGTTAATATCCGAGACCCAGTTAGGTTTCATGAAAGGGAGGTATATTGGAGAATCCACACGATTGACCTTTGATCTAATCAGGAAGTGCGAAGATCTCAACATCCCAGGAATCTTGGTCATGTTAGATTTTGAAAAAGCATTTGATTCTTTAGAATGGACTTTCATAGAAAGAGCTTTAAGATTTCTAAAATTTGGACCATCAATACTAAAGTGGTTTAGAACATTGTACAACAATATTTATAGTCGTATACTCAACAATGGTCATTGTTCAGAATCTTTCACTTTACAGAGAGGTGTTAGACAACATGACCCACTGTCACCTTATCTTTTCATTCTCAGTGTGGAGTTGTTGCGCTCCTCTCTTAAGTATAATCCTGATATTAAAGGCATTAACATAAATGATTCGGAATATCTTATAAGTCAATATGCAGACAATTCTTCCCTCTTTCTGTATTGATAGATTCACATTTATGAAGTACTTTCTAGTTAATAACTACACTAAAAAATTGAAGAAGATGGAAAAGTTGCTGAATGATTGGTTTTTCAGAAAATTTACTTTGATGTGGAAAACTGCTGTGATAAAAACCTTGGCTCTTCCGATTCTAATTCATTGTCTGTCCTGCCAGAACCAGAGAAACATGTTTTTATGAAGATTCAAAACCTTCTTTATAGCTTCCTTTGGTCTGACAAAAAAGATAAAATAAAGAGAATTTATAATCAACACCATAGAGAAAAAGGCCTAAAATTCCCCCACTTATAGAGTTATAGCAACTGCCTTAAATTGTCATGGATTAAAAAACTTATTAACCCATCAATAACAGCTCCTTGGAAAACTCGTATAATAGATGAGTTTGAAATTTTAGGAGGGTATAAGGTATGGTTCCTAAACATGGAAGGCCTTTTAAAAGTAGCACAAAATATGAATGACTTTTGGAAAAGCATGCCCTGAGCTTGGGCCTTCGTTAATAAGAATACTGCCAAAACCCTGGAAAACATTGTATCCCAACCTCTTTTCTACAACAATAATATAGAAGACAACAAAAAGGTGTTTTCTAATAAATTATGATGTAAAAAGGGAGTTTATTTTGTTAATAACCTAATAGACTTTTTCCGAGATCTGGTATTATGGGGGAACTGTAGCTGCTGAATGTCATTATCAGCATGTTGTGGTACTTTGCGTAGCCAAGCGCGATGATGCTCGTGACACTCAAGCTGGATTGCTAGTATTTAGGTCAAACAAATTGTATTCTCGTGTAAATCATAAACATAGTCCATTCGTAGTTTATGAAAATTACCCCCTGCCGCTACTATCAGGGATGGGGTTATATTAGAACTGATTGTCGCACAGTGACATGACCGATTACGCCATTTACTTGTGTATTTCATCCAGCTGATACATTTATATATAAGAGTGGCTACACCCTATCATATTCTAATTGATAGTGACCTTTTAAACATGGACATGGTATTGATAAATCTGAGTCGAGTGACGGATATACTGGATTGTCCGCCATCACTTTTGTGGATGTTGTGCGGTTAAACGACAAACACTTTTTGAGAGCTATGCCTTGATATTGAGAGCATATCAACAAGGTCCACACTGAAAGACGAATATTGCTTAGTCTTGTATGGCTGAGACATAATTTAACTTTTGAAAGAATCGCTAGGTCTTTCCAACTGTCAGTCACTTCTGTACTTGTGATAATTCACCACGTTTTTGGGGTCATTTGTGATGTCATCACTCCTAGAGAAGTTTATTGGCACGATCTTGATTACTAGGACACGTTGGAAAATCTGTATTGATAGATTCGCATTTATGAAGTACTTGATCTTGCATACTCGGTGCTGCTAGGAGAAAAGGTGTATATGTGAATGGTTGCTTCTCAGAAATATGGACCTTTAAAAATTAGTGATAATCTTGTCAGAAGCCATGTTTTGCGCATACCCGTGCCAAAGTTGAACATGGAGAGAAAGCAAAAGACAGCCCATGTTTCTACATGCATGGCTATTGGTAATTAAACGGTGTTTTGATTCAACGTGTGCAGGGCGAAGTTTATTTGCATCAATGTGACTGAAGGGCATTCAAAACTTTTTTACTTTGGTGGTTCTGTTACACTCCGGGTATCAACAAATACCCGGAGCTACTTGGAGTAAGGTCAAATATTACATCGTCTGCCACGTTTCAGTACCACTTTAAATACCTCTTTGACTCCAGAAGAATCTGCCGTCTTGAAACCAATTGACTTCGCATTTCATACCAAATGGTTGGGTCCCATTCGCGAGCAAAAACGCCCCACATGGCATGTGGCGATCACATTCGGCCATTAATGATTCCTGGTGCGATCACTGTGATAATTAGAATCTATATGCGGACATGAAGGCTATGAGAAGAGGCCTCAATTCATAGGCCTCTTATCCTAAAACGGATAAACTAATCACTAGACATAGATAGTGATGGTCCGTGGCGATCACTATCAATCATTAGTGATTGTCTGGTGCTATCATATTGACCACTGAACCATATGAGGATAATAGGCCTGTGAGTTAAGGTCTCCACTTATAAAAGGTTTTCGAATGTGAATCAGTGTACATCCAAATCCACCAAGGAGCCGCAGAGCACCATAGCTACCAAGTGCCACCATACCCACCAAAATGGCGGAACCCATTGCCAAAATGGTCTGTGGAAACTCTCGTCACCTTAGAAACATGCGCTGCACTTGCACAGGAAGACAACATGTCACCATGAGAAAACATCACAAGATGGCCGGCCTTCGTATTATCAAGGAAACCCCAAACCCTCTCTTCGGTTTCCATGACTGGTGACCTCAGTTGAAATCTGGGTAACAGGCTGAATATATCCATGTTATACTACCTATTCATGCACGTCGAAATCAGTATCATACAGACTCTTCAAATAAAACCTGCGGTCGACATTTGCAATACAGGCTTTATTGTTTGATCTGTCAATGGATTTCAGGTTCTGTGCCAAGTTTCACCAAAGTTGTTGCCATGCTAGACTGCACAGTGATTAGAATTAACCGACCACTGGTATCGATACAACGTCACTATTATAGAAGAGACAAGAGAGACAAGGGCTTTCATTTTGTCATTTTCTTCCAAGAATTGATGACTTTTGTAAAAAAAAGACTGCCAAGGAAGAGGAATATTTGCTTACGCAAATATTTTGACAAAACTAATGCTTTCTACACAAATTACCAGAATTAACATACTAACGGAAATTTCTTCCGAAGCCCTTTAACACAATTTTGTGCTCTTTTTCATTGTGCACACCCTCTAGGCACGTCTCGTGCCTCTCTGTATACCCTGTGAACAGCTGACTCCAAGAGTGGGAAACTACTATCTTCGCTTATAGCTCTCATTATAGCTGAAACACTGCCTTTATTTATGTGGTGTTTGAAGATCTCTGCCTCTTCCTGGGTCAAAAGACTGCCGCGCGGCATGATGCAGTGTACAGCAATAAATTGTGCAAACTGTCCAAGTTATTCAATATATCATACAATATATGTAGGTGGTCGATCACAAGCATGAATTTGTTTGGCCTAACTGAGCGGTGTTTCCTCATTGCGACACGAGAAACTTCACCCTTCAAGACCCATAATACCACAACACATTGATAATGACATTCTACCGGTATAAAACCTTGATAATACCCACTTCGGAAAATGCTAATGAATGAAAATAAGGCATTTCTTTCTCATCAGGACTTCTCGGACAAATATAACATTCACACTCCATTTGCAGTCTTTCAGGGAGTGATCAACTCTCTACCATTAAAATACTGTTGTCCACAAAAATATTGAATTATTAAATAGTTGTATCAAAGCATGCAGAATGTTTTATCCTAAGTTTCTTGAATTTGTAGCAAAATCACCACATAAAGCTAAAAAAAAAATGGAATGATCTATTGAATGTTAGCTTTCAGAGGACTGAAGGTTGATATTCAGAGATCATTCAAGATTTTGGACGACACATACCTGCAATATAAACTTGTACATAGATGCTTATATACCAATTCTAAGCTGTATAAAATCGAATCGGTAGAGACAGAACTGTGTACCTTGTACCTTTTGCAAAGAAGCAAAAGAGACCGTCTGCATTTATTTTACAACTGTTTTGTCTCAAAAACAATCTTATTGAGGTTATCAGAAACACAAAAAGAACTAGAGCGCACTGTCACAGTGCCGATACTATGATGATTCGTGCAACGCCAATGATGTTTTAAAACTTGTTGGTGACAAAAAAACTTGTTGGTGACAAAAAAACTCGTTGGTGACAAGTCCATAAATGTGACAGAAATTATCTGAATGTCTTGCAGTATTGAGAGGATGTAGACATCATGAAGATATACTTGCATACAAAGTATGGTGTCATTCCATCAAGTATTTTAGGAGATATGGTGTTTCAGTTTTTAATAGTTAAGCAAGACACGAAGGAAGGTTTCCTTGAATTGGGAAAATGTCTTAGAGTTTTATCTAGGAAAGCGTATCCAAAACTGAATGCAGTATTGAGAGATGGAACTGGCACGCGATTAATTCCTTCGAGCTTCAAACAATACAGAACTATTATTAAAGTTGAGACAAAAATTACCAAACACCCTTGATGAGGCCATCCATATAGCCATTGATTGGCAATCAGTAGAGAATGATGTTAAAATGACTACATGCCCTAAGTCCAGTGAAGTTGAACAATTAGTAAGTGCAACTAGTAATGTAGGGGAAAATTCTGATAGTTTAGAAGTTATGAAGGAAATGATTGGTTCACTGAAAGATGAATGGAATGAGAGAAGGAATTATTGTTCATCTGGCAACCCATTTGGTCAGTCAAGAGGAAGAGGCAGAGGTTAACAAAACTTAAAAAAATGCTGGGTGTGTGGAGAAATTGGGCACATTCAGTGTATATGTCCTTGTGAATTATTATGTTGGAACTATGGAAAAAAAGGTTGCCTACAGTCAGCATGTCGCCTACCGAAGAGACCAAGAAACAAGTATTAACTGACATGGCAGGTCACACATCGGTTTCAACCCAAAAAGACCCTGAAAATTTCCATTTAAACCACTTACAAAATGGTGAAACCCATTCAACTATGGACAATCAGTACATTGCATGGGGGCAAATAGATAATATTCACACTGAGATGTTAGTGGACAGTGGGTTAGTGTTTACAATAATTCATTGGAATTTATTTAAGGAAACTGAGAAAAATTCTGGAAATTCTGCTTGTCAATCCTTTTGCAGGTACCGTAGTTTCTGCCAATGGCAATCAGCTGGATGTAAGTGGATGGATAAAAGTTGTGATTGAAATCAATGGAGGTCAGTTTGTACAAAGTGTGTTGGTTGTTATAGACTTGGCTCATTCTTGCTTATTGGGAATTGACTTTTTACAGAAACACAAGGTCAAGGTTGACTTTAGTACTGTGCAAATTCAAATGGGGGCAAGACATACTGGTTTGGTGACCATGAACAATACTAATACAACATATAGAGTGAAATTAAAAAAAAAACAGTGACCCTTCCATGTCATGAAATGATCATTCCTGAGAAAATAAACTGTATTCATTGTGGTCCTGCTTCAAAGTCATATATCGGATTATTCGAACCCACACGTAAACTAGCTATGGGGAGGTAATTGTGGCACGTAATATTACTAAACTTTCTAGTACCTGTTTGAATCTCCAGCTAATGAACCTTTCAAATGACGATGTTATATTATATAAAAACGCAACAGTTGGTAGTCTGTGTGCCATTGATGATTATGATATTCTTGATGATGGTGGCACAGGGTTTCATGGAGCAGCAGATTGCAGCTCCGAAAACCAAAGTCCTGTCCATGGATTGAGCAGTGATATTCCCGGAGCAGCAGTTAGCAGCTCCAGGAATGTGTCAGCTGTGTTGGCAGCAATCAATGTGGACATAAATCAAGCTTTATCGGAAATCAAACAACAACAATTAAATACTCTGATTAATGAATTTAAAGATGTATTTTCTACAGGTCCTCAAGATCCTGGTAGAACATATATTTAGAAACATAGAATCAACACCGAAGACAATCCAGCTATTAAACAACCTCCTCTTTGACTCTTTTTCAACCTTGGACTTGTGTAGTGGGTATTGGCAGGTTGAAGTGGAAGAAAGTGATAAGGATAAAACTGCATTTGCAACACTGTATGGACTGTTTGAGTTCAATGTTATGGTGATGGGCCTCACAGGGGTCCCTAATACCTTTAAGCGATTAATGGAGGCTGTGCTTGCTGGTCTTTAATAAGAGATTTGCCTTGTTTATCTCAATGATGTAACAGTCTTTAATGGTATATTTAGTCACACTTAGATCGATTGAGGGAGATATTTCAACAGTTTCGTAAGGGAGGCTTAAAAATTAAACCCCCAAAACATCATTTAGCAATGGAAAGTGTCAATTGTTTAGGTCATGTGGCTTCCAGATTAGGGATTGAGACGGATCCCGAGAAAGTTTCAGTTATTGAGAAGTGTCCTCCACCGAAAGATTTAAATGAATTGAGACATTTTTTGGAACTGGTATCATATTATCGTAAATTTAAAAAACAAAAAGGCTAAAATAGTGAGACAATTGTATAAGTTATTACAAAAGCAAGTGAAATTTAATTGGTCACACGAATACAATGATTCCTTTGTGAAACTGAAGAAATTTCTTATTGAATCCCCAGTACTGTCATACCCACAAGGTGAAGGCACATATATATTGGACACAATGCCAGTAATTGTTCTGTTGGGGCCGTTCTTTCGTAGTTGCAGAATGGTCAAGAGAACATATTGAGTTATGCTAGTCAATCATTATCAAAATCTGAAAAAAACTATTACTTTATTAGGAAGGAGTTGTTAGCCGTAAATAGACAGAATCGCACAAGCGTTTGAATGGATTAATGTTTATCGCACAAGTTTGGTTGGGCGCAAGAATACCACAAGAGGCGAAGCCTCGAGTGGTATTATGCACCAAGTCAAACCAAACGAGTGCGATAAACATTAACCCATTCAAACGCTTGTGTGGCTCTGTATTTATTACACACCTTCGCAAATTTCTGAAACAGGCCTTTCACGGTAATACTAAGTGAGAATTAACCTATCCTTCTGAGACGAAAAGGAAATAAAATAAGACAAAAATCCAAATTATTCTTCGCAAGCAGGAGACCAGTCTTATTGTTATTTCGTACGCCGATTGAACTTTCATTCATAGTTTCACTTGCAAATTGTAATGCGTCACCACTTCGATCGATGAAACACTGTTCATCTGAAATACAGTTTACCGTCTTTTTATGCCTCAATTTTACAGCGCGAATTCTGAACGGTCGATGTGATCCCCACCAAAAAAGTTACCACACATTCACAAGAAACAATTGATGTAAATTCGGAAAATCCATCAATGAGAAATTATAAAAAAAATACTCACATGTTTATCTGACTTCCAAATTCCATGCGACTGTTGTTACTCAACTGACTGACAGACAGGTTAAGATTTAAGTCAAGATTACAGTAGCCATTGTCAATTCATCCCACGTAAATTAAATTTATATCCTTATTATCCAAGAGAAATGATAGTATTGTTCACTATGCCTGCTCAAAATTTATTAAAGTTCGTGTTATAGCCTTTAACAGGGGTACAGAATCCATACGAAATCAAGTGAATATCGGCAGGCAATTTGTTTTGTATTTCGATTTGGTGACCTAGAAACTTGCTCGCGCGACGTCACTCATTCGAAATGACGTCACTAATAGACGCTTTCATATTCTGTCTACATTGTTCTTTGGTTTGAACTGTATGCCAGTCATTTCCATGCCATACTTTAACTCATCTGGTTATTTAATGAATAGTCAGTCAGTATTGTTCACGGTAAAAAAATAAATTAGAAAGTTTCTTTTGATGGTCGGTCAGTGTATAGGATATGAATTTCATCAGAAACAATATAAACTCAGATATTATAGACCGTGAACATCCACTTTACAACATCAAAATAAATGACCCATTGCATCGAAATGGGCCCATGTACTGTATCCCCAGAAATATGACTGGTTCCATTCTTACATTAAAAAAGTGCAAAAATCTGTATCCCACACGTGTGCAATAAAAGTTTATTTTTATCAGACATCCTAGAATGTCGTGAACAAACCTTAATTTTAATTGGGTGTGTAATAATTACCTTTGTTGAGAAATTCAGGCATTATTTGTTGGGGAGAAAATTCTGTATTAGGACTGACCACAAAGCATTAGCATGGCTTTGGAGGTTCAGAGAGCCGGATGGACAGGTAGCAAAGTGGAAAGCACAGTTGGCAGAATATGACATGAAAATATTGCACCGAGCAGGCAACCTTCATAGTAATGCTGATTCAATGTCAAGGCCACCCATAGAAGTTGCCTCCAATTTGTTAGCTGCACATGCAGTAGACCTTAATTCTTCAATTACAGAAGACGACATAAAAAATGAACAAAAATAAGTGTAACATTGTACTAGTGTTTCACGATAGTGTTCAGGAAAAACAATGATCAGAACCCTGTTCTTCAGATTCGTGTCATTTGGAACTCGTACAAAAAAACACGGCAGTTAAGTTTTACGTGGTTTATTTAACAACAGAAAAAAACAAACTAAACATAAATAAAAAGAATTCAACAAAATGTATATATAAAAATAAATTAAATTCAATTTTAATCATGGCCAATAAAGAATGGATTCCACGGTTTCCCCTTTCGACAATGGCTGAAAACAAACTTTACCCCCAGCTACGTTATTTGGACATCCCCTATCGTAAACAGTACTTCAGATCCTAGTAGGAGAAACTGCGCCGCATGGAATTTAACATCATAAATGCCATATTCCATTCAGCGCAATGATTCTAATGGAACACAGAATAGGCCCCCCTTTTACATGAAGAGATATCCAATAAACATAACTTACAAGGTTTATAATACGGCTCAGCTCGGTCAAAGCTTTTATGCCAGAAAAATGCCAGAAAATGCAGTTTATATAGGAAATTTCCTGCCGAGCACTCCAAATACTGAGTTTTAATTGGGAATCTCGATTTTGCATAAACCAATATGCAACAACTCATAAATTTTAAGGCATAAGACAACTGGTTGAGAAAAATAGGAATTTAACAGGAACTCGGTAATACCAATTTATTTATTTATTAGTGTTTAAGGTCACATATTTCTGCACAATGGCTAACCATGACCGTGACAGTTTTACGGGTGGAGGAAGCCGGAGTACCCGGAGAGAACCACTGAGCAACGGAGAGCAACTGTCAGCTCCCCAGCATACCAACTCCACACAAGCAGGGTTAGCATTGGTTGAAGACAGGTGCACAATCGACGTGCAGTTCGCCTTAGTACACAGCTTCACCGTGCCCCCACGTGGGCAATGGGGGTGAAGTGTCTTGCCCAAGGACACAACGCGGTTGCCGCAGGTGGGATTCGAACCGAGGACCTCTCGGCTTGCAGCCTGCACCTCTACCAACTGAGCCACCGTGCCCCCCCGGTAATACAAAAATAAACTTATAAACTTCTGTTACAAGGCAGTACGCACATAAACAAGTGTCCCTGCGATAATATTATTATTTTAATTGACGTTTCCCAAAACCATTACACTCCCCGCCCCTGCCCCTGCCCCCTCCTTAAAAAAAAATAATGTCCTCATTTATACCCAAACAAAAACCTGACAAATATTTAGTATACTGGTAAAGAACAAATGGGACCCAACCAGAAATATTAAGCTTTTAAAACATACCACTCAAAAACATCAATCGGACCCGGGATGTCATACCAGTAAGTAAATATAATGTAATACCAGTTTAAATAATCTGCTTAGTGGCTTCCTAGCACACTGCAATCAACATCAGCAATGTCTCAATCGAGCCATAAACAGTTTTGGTGGCAACCTGCTGAACGGATTCATATCTAGTAATACGTACTTATAGGACTAAAATGAAACACTTGAGGCAATAAGGAGTTACCAACAGGACATAATGGCAATGAAGATGGAAATATTAGACTACAGGAGTAACCCAGTAAATAAATAGTGGGAAGAATGTGCAGAAAGGGGCAGGGAAACCAATGCAAATATTGGGACTTCACTACCTGGTACAATGTGAAGAAAAACAATAACAAAATTGAAGAAATAAAAATATAAAATGAAAGTTCTTAAACTTTTCCAAATTTTGAAAAGTCCTGCCTCTCTGCCAATTCTCTTGTCTCTGTTGAAGATTCAGATGACTGTTTCCACTTTTTCTCTTCATTCTTCTTAAACAAACAGTTCGACCATCTTCTTCAACCACTACTACAACCTCTTCGCAATGGCCAAAGGATTCGCCATCCTCTGTAGCAGGGACTGAGACCTCAACATTTTCCTCTCTTCCAGAGCAAAATCTCTGAATTTCACACTACGGGCCGAAACAGGCTGAAATGGCATCAGTACCTCTCCTGGGTCCAAAAACAAATGGTTTGCCTCTCTTGTTTTGTCAGCCTGCCCCTCTACAAATGTCTTTGTAACTGGTTCTGTCACACGTGCCTGAACCAACACGGTTCACAAAGGAACTTTTGTAACTCGAGGAACTTGTGTCTTGAAAACCAATGCTGCTTCAACTCGCCATATGATGTAAAAGGTGGAAATTCCTCACAGCCCTTCACCAAACACTTCGTTACGCCTTCCTCAAACATTGGCCTTAGACCGTCATCCAATTCTTGCACCTCTGTCTCATCAGCCATTAAATCTACTACTTCATCCCTTGTCTGTACATAATGTCAAATGTCGATGTTATATTATATAAAAATGCAACAGTTGGTAGTCTGTGTGCCATTGATGATTATGATATTCTTGATGATGGTGGCACAGGGTTTCATGGAGCAGCAGATTGCAGCTCCGAAAACCAATGTCCTGTCCATGGATTGAGCAGTGATATTCCCGGAGCAGCAGTTAGCAGCTCCAGGAATGTGTCAGCTGTGTTGGCAGCAATCAATGTGGACATAAATCAAGATTTATCGGAAATCAAACAACAACAATTAAATACTCTGATTAATGAATTTAAAGATGTATTTTCTACAGGTCCTCAAGATCCTGGTAGAACATATATTTAGAAACATAGAATCAACACCGAAGACAATCCAGCTATTAAACAACCTCCTCTTTGACTCTTTTTCAACCTTGGACTTGTGTAGTGGGTATTGGCAGGTTGAAGTGGAAGAAAGTGATCAGGATAAAACTGCATTTGCAACACTGTATGGACTGTTTGAGTTCAATGTTATGGTGATGGGCCTCACAGGGGTCCCTAATACCTTTAAGCGATTAATGGAGGCTGTGCTTGCTGGTCTTTAATAAGAGATTTTCCTTGTTTATCTCAATGATGTAACAGTCTTTAATGGTATATTTAGTCACACTTAGATCGATTGAGGGAGATATTTCAACAGTTTCGTAAGGGAGGCTTAAAAATGAAACCCCCAAAACATCATTTAGCAATGGAAAGTGTCAATTGTTTAGGTCATGTGGCTTCCAGATTAGGGATTGAGATGGATTCCGAGAAAGTTTCAGTTATTGAGAAGTGTCCTCCACCGAAAGATTTAAATGAATTGAGACATTTTTTGGAACTGGTATCATATTATCGTAAATTTGAAAAAAAAAATGGCTAAAATAGTGAGACAATTGTATAAGTTATTACAAAAGCAAGTGAAATTTAATTGGTCACACAAATACAATGATTCCTTTGTGAAACTGAAGAAATTTCTTATTGAATCCCCAGTACTGTCATACCCACAAGGTGAAGGCACATATATATTGGACACAATGCCAGTAATTGTTCTGTTGGGGCCGTTCTTTCGCAGTTGCAGAATGGTCAAGAGAACATATTGAGTTATGCTAGTCAATCATTATCAAAATCTGAAAAAAACTATTACTTTATTAGGAAGGAGTTGTTAGCCGTAAATAGACAGAATCGCACAAGCATTTGAATGGATTAATGTTTATCGCACAAGTTTGGTTGGGCGCAAGAATACCACGAGAGGCGAAGCCTCGAGTGGTATTATGCGCCAAGTCAAACCAAACGAGTGCGATAAACATTAACCCATTCAAACGCTTGTGTGGCTCTGTATTTATTACACACCTTCGCAAATTTCTGAAACAGGCCTTTCACGGTAATACTAAGTGAGAATTAACCTATCCTTCTGAGACGAAAAGAAAATAAAATAAGACAAAAATCCAAATTATTCTTCGCAAGCAGAAGACCAGTCTTATTGTTATTTCGTACGCCGATTGAACTTTCATTCATAGTTTCACTTGCAAATTGTAATGCGTCACCACTTCGATCGATGAAACACTGTTCATCTGAAATACAGTTTACCGTCTTTTTATGCCTCAATTTTACAGCGCGAATTCTGAACGGTCGATGTGATCCCCACCAAAAAAGTTACCACACATTCACATGAAACAATTGATGTAAATTCGGAAAATCCATCAATGAGAAATTATAAAAAAAAAACTCACATGTTTATCTGACTTCCAAATTCCATGCGACTGTTGTTACTCAACTGACTGACAGACAGGTTAAGATTTAAGTCAAGATTACAGTAGCCATTGTCAATTCATCCCACGTAAATTAAATTTATATCCTTATTATCCAAGAGAAATGATAGTATTGTTCACTATGCCTGCTCAAAATTTATTAAAGTTCGTGTTATAGCCTTTAACAGGGGTACAGAATCCATACGAAATCAAGTGAATATCGACAGGCAATTTGTTTTGTATTTCGATTTGGTGACCTAGAAACTTGCTCGCGCGACGTCACTCATTCGAAATGACGTCACTCATAGACGCTTTCATATTCTGTCTACATTGTTCTTTGGTTTGAACTGTATGCCAGTCATTTCCATGCCATACTTTAACTCATCTGGTTATTTAATGAATAGTCAGTCAGTATTGTTCACGGTAAAAAAATAAATTAGAAAGTTTCTTTTGATGGTCGGTCAGTGTATAGGATATGAATTTCATCAGAAACAATATAAACTCAGATATTATAGACCGTGAACATCCACTTTACAACATCAAAATAAATGACCCATTGCATCGAAATGGGCCCATGTACTGTATCTCCAGAAATATGACTGGTTTCATTCTTACATTAAAAAAGTGCAAAAATCTGTATCCCACACGTGTGCAATAAAAGTTTATTTTTATCAAACATCCTAGAATGTCATGAACAAACCTTAATTTTAAATGGGTGTGTAATAATTACCTTTGTTGAGAAATTCAAGCATTATTTGTTGGGGAGAAAATTCTGTATTAGGACTGACCACAAAGCATTAGCATGGCTTTGGAGGTTCAGAGAGCCGGATGGACAGGTAGCAAAGTGGAAAGCACAGTTGGCAGAATATGACATGAAAATATTGCACCGAGCAGGCAACCTTCATAGTAATGCTGATTCAATGTCAAGGCCACCCATAGAAGTTTCCTCCAATTTGTTAGCTGCACATGCAGTAGACCTTAATTCTTCAATTACAGAAGACGACATAAAAAATGAACAAAAATAAGTGTAACATTGTACTAGTGTTTCACGATAGTGTTCAGGAAAAACAATGATCAGAACCCTGTTCTTCAGATTCGTGTCATTTGGAACTCGTACAAAAAAACACGGCAGTTAAGTTTTGCGTGGTTTATTTAACAACAGAAAAAAACAAACTAAACATAAATAAAAAGAATTCAACAAAATGTATATATAAAAATAAATTAAATTCAATTTTAATCATGGCCAATAAAGAATGGATTCCACGGTTTCCCCTTTCGACAATGGCTGAAAACAAACTTTACCCCCAGCTAGGTTATTTGGACATCCCCTATCGTAAACAGTACTTCAGATCCTAGTAGGAGAAACTGCGCCGCATGGAATTTAACATCATAAATGCCATATTCCATTCAGCGCAATGATTCTAATGGAACACAGAATAGGCCCCCCTTTTACATGAAGAGATATCCAATAAACATAACTTACAAGGTTTATAATACGGCTCAGCTCGGTCAAAGCTTTTATGCCAGAAAAATGCCAGAAAATGCAGTTTATATAGGAAATTTCCTGCCGAACACTCCAAATACAGAGTTTTAATTGGGAATCTTGATTTTGCATAAACTAATATGCAACAACTCATAAATTTTAAGGCGTAAGACAACTGGTTGAGAAAAATAGGAATTTAACAGGAACTCGGTAATACAAATTTATTTATTTATTAGTGTTTAAGGTCACATATTTCTGCACAATGGCTAACCATGACCGTGACAGTTTTACGGGTGGAGGAAGCCGGAGTACCTGGAGAGAACCTCTGAGCAACGGAGAGCAACTGTCAGCTCCCCAACATACCAACTCCACACAAGCAGGGTTAGCATTGGTTGAAGACAGGTGCACAATCGACGTGCAGTTCGCCTTAGTACACAGCTTCACCGTGCCCCCACGTGGGCAATGGGGGTGAAGTGTCTTGCCCAAGGACACAACGCGGTTGCCGCAGATGGGATTCGAACCGAGGACCTCTCGGCTTGCAGCCTGCACCTCTACTAACTGAGCCACCGTGCCCCCTCCAGTAATACAAAAATAAACTTATAAACTTCTGTTACAAGGCAGTACGCACATAAACAAGTGTCCCTGCGATAATTATTATTATTATTTTAATTGACGTTTCCCAAAACCATTACACTCCCCGCCCCCGCCCCTGCCCCCTCCTTAAAAAAAAATAATGTCCTCATTTATACCCAAACAAAAACCTGACAAATATTTAGTATACTGGTAAAGAACAAATGGGACCCAACCAGAAATATTAAGCTTTTAAAACATACCACTCAAAAACATCAATCGGACCCGGGATGTCATACCAGTAAGTAAATATAATGTAATACCAGTTTAAATAATCTGCTTAGTGGCTTCCTAGCACACTGCAATCAACATCAGCAATGTCTCAATCGAGCCATAAACAGTTTTGGTGGCAACCTGCTGAACGGATTCATATCTAGTAATACGTACTTATAGGACTAAAATGAAACACTTGAGGCAATAAGGAGTTACCAACAGGACATAATGGCAATGAAGATGGAAATATTAGACTACAGGAGTAACCCAGTAAATAAATAGTGGGAAGAATGTGCAGAAAGGGGCAGGGAAACCAATGCAAATATTGGGACTTCACTACCTGGTACAATGTGAAGAAAAACAATAACAAAATTGAAGAAATAAAAATATAAAATGAAAGTTCTTAAACTTTTCCAAATTTTGAAAAGTCCTGCCTCTCTGCCAATTCTCTTGTCTCTGTTGAAGATTCAGATGACTGTTTCCACTTTTTCTCTTCATTCTTCTTAAACAAACAGTTCGACCATCTTCTTCAACCACTACTACAACCTCTTCGCAATGGCCAAAGGATTCGCCATCCTCTGTAGCAGGGACTGAGACCTCAACATTTTCCTCTCTTCCAGAGCAAAATCTCTGAATCTCTGAATTTCACCCTACGGGCCGAAACAGGCTGAAATGGCATCAGTACCTCTCCTGGGTCCAAAAACAAATGGTTTGCCTCTCTTGTTTTGTCAGCCTGCCCCTCTACAAATGTCTTTGTAACTGGTTCTGTCACACGTGCCTGAACCAACACGGTTCACAAAGGAACTTTTGTAACTCGAGGAACTTGTGTCTTGAAAACCAATGCTGCTTCCACTCGCCATATGATGTAAAAGGTGGAAATTCCTCACAGCCCTTCACCAAACACTTCGTTACGCCTTCCTCAAACATTGGCCTTAGACCGTCATCCAATTCTTGCACCTCTGTCTCATCAGCCATTAAATCTACTACTTCATCCCTTGTCTGTACATAAAAGAAATCTTGGCATAAATATGCTTTGTAATATAATCCTCTTCAGCTAAGGTGAATACACATCTCTTTGGCTTGATAACATGACCCAGTCATGTTCTTTTAGGACTGTCATCCCTTATCTCCACTGTTTCCTCCTGCTGATCACTCCCACTTACTTCTTCAATATTGGACTCCCCATTACATCATTATGGTCTATTACTGACTCCACATTCCCAGACCGTTTTGCCATTTCATTACACTCATTGATCCAACTCTTTGGAAGAGTTTTACCCCTAAACGGCTTTAGATGATTCACATGTACCACTACTGACCGTTGACCTTTATCCTTCTGAACTTGGTAGTTCACCAACATTAGTTTTTAAAAAAAACAAATAAGGACCAGTCCACCCGTTACACAGTTTGTTAGCAAGGGCTGGAGGATACCACCTCCAAACCCAGACACAAATTTTCGGGGCTTTAAACCATGGTTGTAATAGTTTTTCTGACAGCAGATCTATTCAAATTTTGAAACAAAAACATGTACAAGTTTCTAATAGTATTCTGTACCCAATGGACATAATTGACTGGACAATAATCCTTCTCTTCCTTGGGTGGTGCTCTGACCATTAAATCAAGAGGGCCTTCAATTTCTCAGCCTAACATAATTAGATTTGGACTACACATGGTACTTTCGTGGTTAGTTGAATGATAGGCCATCATAACATAGGGCAAATGTTCATCCCAATCATCTTGATTCTCATTCGCAAATGAGGCCAACATCTGCACCAACGTATGATGATTAAATCGCTCCACTTATCCATCAGATTGGGGTCTATAAGGAGCCATTCTAGTCTTTTCAATCCCTTAGCTCACACATAATGCCTGAAACAAATCAGACTCAAATTGTCTCCCTTGATCTGTGTGGATTTCTGTTGGAATGCCGAAATGCACAAATACATCTGTTATTAATTTTTCTGCCACTGTGTAGGCTCTATGGTCAGAGACAGCAAATGCCTCTGTCCTTTTGGATGAAATAATCTCCCATCACAATAATATACCGATTCCCATTTTTCGAAACTGGGAAGCCTCTGAAAATGTCCAGAGCTATTCACTGCATTGGTTTTGAAGCTTTATCTTGCTGCAGAGAGGACTTAACCCTACCAGGGCCTTCCTTCCGTTTAGCGCAGAGTTCACAGGTTTCACATCATCTTTTAATATCTGCCGTCATGCCTACCCAATATAGAGTTGTTTTCTTACAGACTCTAATGTCTTGCCTCTTCCTAAATGACCAGATGTCTTAGTGTTATGGAGATAATTTATCACTTTGTCTCTCAATTTAAAGGGTGCTAAAGTTTGTTTATAAAGATTTCCCTGTGGGTTTTTCTCACAATCCCCATATAACACACCTTCCTCAACCATCAGAACTTGCCACATTTGGCAAAAAAACGTAATCTTTTGACTCAAACTATTCCGGATAGATTTTGACGGCTTAAGATCATGCTTTACTTCCAATAGCTGGCTCAGCCTTTTACCAGTCTTTTAACAAACTTTGAGTTTATGAATCAACCCAGTTAGAGACATCAGATCCACATTCCTGTGAAGAATTTTCCACGAAAACAGGAGATATACTATTCCTTCTGTTATGTAATTGACTAACTAAACTTTCACTCTCGGGCATTTGTAATCTCTGACAAGCTGCACAATCCATCCTTTTACAAACACATGCTCTACGAGAGAGCCTGTCTGCATTAAGGTGTTGACTTCCCTTCCTATACTGAATCTCAAAAGTGTATGTGTCTATCACCGAAATCCATTTGGTCAACATACCCTCTGGGTCTTCGAAAATTTTAAATCATACCAATGATGCGTGGTCTGTCCTTATCAAAAATTTTTGCCCCTACAAATGTTTGAACTGTTTTAAAAAATATCCACTGCCAATAACTCCCTATATGTTGTTCAGTAATTTTGCTGTGATTTACTCAAGAGTGTGGTTGGCACGTGCTTTTACTTTCTCTTCCCCATTTGGATTTGGGACAAAACCGCTCCCTATCCTGTGGAACTTGCATCCGTATCCAAGATAAACAGACCAACTCTCATGAGATAAGACAAAATTGGAGAAGAAACAAGCAGCTCTTTGATTTTTAGTCAAGTTGTGACAAAGTCAAACTCGACTTATAGTTTGATGAATGTCAGGTGATTGGGCAGGCATAAACAATTGGTTTCTGGATGATAACTTGATAATGGTTCAACCCACATTCATGAAACTTCATAGGTATGTTAGTTTCGGTGAGAGGAAGAACCCTATTAATTTTCAACTTGAACATAGTGAATTGTAAACAATTGGTTTCTGGATGATAACTTGACTACGATTCAACCCACATTCATGAAACTTCATATGTATGTTGGCCTTTGTGAGAGGAAGAACCCTATTTATTTTGAACTCGCTAGGTCAAAGGCCAAGGTCACAGTGACCCAGAACATAATAAATCAAAACAATTGGTTTCCGGTTGATAACTTGATAATGGTTCAGCCCACATTCATGAAACTTCATAGGTAGGTTGGCATCTGTGAGAGGAAGAACCCTATTTATTTTGGATTTGCTAGGTGAAAGGTGAAGGTCACAGTGGTCTTCAACACAGTAAATCTGTAAACAATTGGTTTCCGGACGTTAACTTGATAATAGTTCGATACACGTTCATGAAACTTCGTAGGAAGGTTGGCATTGGCGAGAGGAAGAACTCTATATGTGACCCTGAACATAATAAATCAAAACAGTTGGTTTCCAGATGATAACTTGATAATCGTTTGGCCCACGTTCATGAAACTTCATAGGTAGGTTGGCATCAGTGAGAGGAAGAACCCTATTTATTTTGGACTTGCTAGGTGAAAGGTCAAGATCACTGGCCTTCAACACAGTAAAACTGTAAACAATTGGTTTCCGGATGTTAACTTGTTAATGGTTCAACCCACGTTCATGAAACTTCGTAGGTAAGTTGGTATTGGTGAGAGGAAGATCCCTATTTATTATACCCCATGCAACAAAGTTGCAGGGGGTATAATGTTTTTGACTGGTCCGTCCGTCAGTCAGTCAGTCCTACTTGTTTTCCGGACTTTTTTTCTACACGCTTCCAGATATTGAGCTGATTTTGGGTATGTGAGTCTAACATGGTGGCCTACAGATCAAGGTTGCATTTTGTTCCGCTCCACTGATTTTTATCAAAATTACGGCCCTTGAACTTTGAAAAGTTCATCAAAATTACAGTTTTCCGGACTTTTTTTCTACACGCTTCCAGATATTGAGTTGATTTTTGGTATGTTAGTCTAACATGGTGGCCTACAGATCAAGTTTGCATTTTGTTCCGCTCCACTGATTTTTACCGAAATTACGGCTCTTGAACTTTGAAAAGTTCATCAAAATTACAGTTTTGCGGACTTTTTTCCTACACGCTTCCAGATATTGAGCTGATTTTTGGTATGTTAGTCTAACATGGTGGCCTACAGAACAAGTGTGGGTTTTGTTCCGCTCCACTGATTTTTACCAAAATTACGGCCCCATAGACTTTGAAAAGTTCATCAAAATTACAGTTTTCCGGGCTTTTTCTCTACATGCTTCCAGATATTGAGCTGATTTTTGGTATGTTTGTCTAACATGGTGGCCTACAGATCAAGTTTGCATTTTGTTCTGCTCCACTGATTTTTACCGAAATTACGGCCCTTCGACTTTTAAAAGTTCATCAAAATTACAGTTTTCTGGACTTTTTTCTACACACTTTCAGATATCATTAAAATTACAGTTTTCCGGACTTTTTTTCTACACGCTTCCAGACATTGAGCTGATTTTTGGTATGTTAGTCTGACATGGTGGCCTACAGATCAAGTTTGCATTTTGTTCCGCTCCACTGATTTTTACCGAAATTACGGCCCTTGAACTTTAAAAAGTTCATCAAAATTACAGTTTTGCAGACTTTTTTCTTACACGCTTCCAGATATTGAGCTGATTTTTGGTATGTTAGTCTAACATGGTGGCCTACAGAACAAGTGTGGGTTTTGTTCCACTCCACTGATTTTTACCAAAATTATGGCCCCATAGACTTTGAAAAGTTCATCAAAATTACAGTTTTCCGGGCTTTTTCTCTACATGCTTCCAGATATTGAGCTGATTTTTGGTATGTTTGTCTAACATGGTGGCCTACAGATCAAGTTTGCATTTTGTTCTGCTGCACTGATTTTTACCGAAATTACGGCCCTTCGACTTTGGAAAGTTCATCAAAATTACAGTTTTCTGGACTTTTTTCTACATGCAGATATTATCAAAATTACGGCCATTTTAGTATGTGAGTCTACCACAATGACTTACAGATCAAGTTTGCATTACGTTCTGCTCGGCTGATTTTTGCGGAACTTACGAGCCCTGGACTCTGAAAAATACAAGTAACAGATTTCCGGGTCATTTTCCTAAAAGTTACAATTTTCCGAGCTTGAAATATCGGGGCGCGTGGGGTATGTGAGCGTGCTCACTAAGGTTCTATATTTTTAGATGTGCTAGGTCAAAGACCAAGGTCACAGTGATCTCGAACATAGTAAATCGTAAACAATTGTTTCTGGATGATAACTTGACGATGGTTCAACCCACATTCATGAAACTTCATATGTTGGTTGGCCTTCTTGAGAGGAAGAACCCTATTTATTTTGGACTCACTAGGTCAAAGTTCAAGGTCACAGTGACCCTGAACATAGTAAATCAGAACAATTGATTTCCGGAAGATAACTTTATAATAGTTCGACCCACTTTCATGAAATATCATAGGTAGGTTGGCATCACTGAGAGGAAGAACTCTATTTATTTTGGACTCTCTAGGTGAAAGGTCAAGGTCACATGGCCTTCAACATAGTAAATCCGTAAACACTTGGTTTCCGGATGATAACTTGATAATGGTTTGACCCACATTCATGAAACTTCATAGGTAGGTTGGCGTAAGTGAGTGGAAGACCCCCTATTTATTTTGGACTCTCTAGGTTAAAGGTCAAGGCCACAGTGACCCTGAACATAATAAAATCAAAACAACTGGTTTCCGGATGATAACTTAATAATGGTTTGGCCCACGTTCCTGAAACTTTTTAGGTAGGTTGGCATCAGTGAGAGGAAGAACCCTATTTATTTTGGACTCGCTAGGTGAAAGGTCAAGGTGACAGTGGCCTTCAACATAGTAAATCCGTAAACAGTTGGTTTCCGGATGATAACTTGATAATGGTTTGATCCACATTCATGAAACTTCATAGGTAGGTTAGCATAGGTGAGTGGAAGACCCCTATTTATGTTGGACTTGCTAGGTCAAGGTCACAGTGACCTTGAACATAATAAATTGTAAACAATTGGTTTCTAGATGATAATTTGACAGTGGTTCCAACAACGTTCATGAAACTTCATAGGTAGGTTGGTATTGGTGCAAGAAAGAGTCCTATTTATTTTGGAATCACTAGGTCAAAGGTCAAGGTCACAGTGACCCTTCACATAGTAAATTGTAATCATCTGGTTTCCGGTCGATAAGTTGATAAAACCCACTTTTGTGCTGTCACAACCCGACTTTGGATCAGTGATCCTAGCGGCATTTTTCACAATTAACATCCCATTTAAACTTGACATGTTTTCTGGTAAGTTTTGTCATGGGAGAAGCCAAAGAAGCAAAATTGGCAATGAACCAGTGGTAATACCCTGCACATCTCAGAAAACTTCTAATTTTTGACACTGAGTGTGGGGTAGGCCACTGTTTAATACCCTCTACATTTTTAGGACCGCAACTAATATCATAATCAGAAACAAGATGGCCAAGATAAGACATTTCAGTAGCAAATAACTTGCATTTAGTTGGTTTCAGCTTTAAATTTGCATTTCGGAAACTTTCAAAAAGTGACCTTAACTTTTCCAGAGCTATGTCGAAAGTTGAACCATATACAATGACATTGTCCAAATAACACAGACATCTAGTCCATTGTAGGCCACCCAAAACCATCTCCATTAACCTAGAGAACGTTGTGCTTGCAGTTGAAAGACCGAATGGCATCACATTAAACTCAAACAGTCCCCTATGAGTTACAAGAGCTGCCTTGGATTTATCTTGTTCGTCCTACCTGCCAATACCCACTGGCAAAGTACTAAACCGCTGGGAGCCACCTAAGGTCTCCTAACACATCATCTGTTCGTTTCAAAGGATAAGCATCCTTTCTTGTCACAGAATTTAACTTATGGTAATCATTACAGAAGCAGACTGATCCATCTTTTCGAGAAACCAAAACTATTGGGAAGGACCAAGGACTATTACTAGGTTGAATAATTCCCTAATCTAACATTTTAGCAATTTCTTGATCAATAATTTCCCTCTTAACCTGAGAAGCCCTTCTTGGTGGCAACTTAAATGATTTCCCTTGTCAAGTCTGTATATTGTGTTTAACAACATCTGTTCATCCCAACTTACCATCAGGACCCACGAAAATGTCCTGAAAATCAAACAATAAATCAACTACTTGTTTCACCTCAGAAGGGGTTAATTTCTCTGAGAGATCACTATCCAGAATTGTCAAGTGTTCTGGTAATTCTTCAGAACTTTTCACCAAACTTTCGGCCTTTTCTTAAAATATCTCCTTACGAGACATAAGAACCTGCTTATTTCCGTTCTCACCACTGTTAAGGCCATAAGTAGTAACCTTTACTTTTAATTAGCGAATTGGGTTCCATTAATCCTTCAGGTAGATTGAATTCACCATCTATCAAACCATAAATTCCATATTCAGAGTTCGGGGGAACTTCTACTGAGTTTGCTAACCTGACATGAGCTAATGGACAGCCCTTATTGCTCAAGGACCATTTCATCTGTTGGTCACGTAATTTGAGCATTCTTTTATCGAAATTCAAATTTCCCTTATATTTCAAAGAAAATCTGTCCCCAATATTCCAGACAAGCCATTCACTTCAGCAACTATGACTATGCTCGTAGACCTTATTGCCTATAACTAAGTTCAGTAACATCTGTCCTTTAACTGGCAATGCCTCTCTGGAGGCAGCAACCAGCGTAACACAAACGTTTTCTAAGTCTGCATGCAAACTATCTTTAATCTCTAAATATTTTACATCTCAAACAATTGTTACAGCTGAACCTGAATCTACTAAAAACTGTTGCTCTTTTATTAATTTCCACGTCCACAAACAGACAATTTGACTGAATAGGTGTTAAATGAATTTTCTGCCCTTGATTGGATTGTTTATCCTTATTTTTCAAGGTCAAGTTTTCAGGCTCAAACTCGACCTAAGTTATTTTCCCAGATCTAAATCTTTGGAATAGCCTAAATCTGTCTGTTGGTCGCGCTCAAACCTAACTTCACACTTATGTTTAGGATTCCAATTTTCATTATTTGAAACATTTCTTTTTAGCCTTTGCCTTAATATTATTTATGACCACAAAATAGAAAGTGGATGACCCACAGCAGCGAGCTTGTTTGCTCGAAAGACAACTGAAGACAAATTGCCATATTGGCACACTGCTTTTATTACACTTAATAATTACATAAATATTGAAATGTGGCAGTGTGCCCGATACAACCTATGAACTAATTAATAGAGTTATCCCCCCCTTAATAAACCTGAAATGCGAATGAATGTTGATGAGAATTCTGATTTTGGAGAGCAAAGGTAGGCGGAAACTACGCTTGAATACTTAACTTATATAGTTGGATGTGCTCAGGCTGGCACATCTGCAGTTGTTACTAATTATATGCCTGAAACAAAGAAAGTTAGGAGTGAAATTTAATCTGGTCATCTCAGTCAGAGGTATTCACATATTTATCCGCACTGACCGGGCATGATAGTTTACTGCAGTGTAATTGATATGAGCTGTTCCATTTGAGAATTGCGCAGAACTGCGTAGTTTAGGAAGTGACCCAGATTGAACAGCTGACTTTATACTGATGCCGAGTTTACTGTAAGTGAAATATGTACAATATTTTGTTCCCATAAATGAGGTCAAATTCCCCTGGTATTTGACCTCCTATTTATGACCACAAAATAGAAAGTGGATGACCCACAGCAGCGAGCTTGTTTGCTCGAAAGACAATTGAAGACAAATTGCCATATTGGCACACTGCTTTTATTACACTTAATAATTACATAAATATTGAAATGTGGCAGTGTGCCCGATACAACCTATGAACTAATTAATAGAGTTATCCCCCCCTTAATAAACCTGAAATGCGAATGAATGTTGATGAGAATTCTGATTTTGGAGAGCAAAGGTAGGCGGAAACTACGCCAAAGTTGATGCCTATATCTGTCGCTTCGCCTTGATATTGCGACAGGAAAGGTATCAGCCCGCCAACCCGACGCTGCTGGGGGAAAGTGACCGTGTAGGACGTGTAGTGTTGAAACGCAAAGGCCAATGGAACAGCCAAAGATAGGGACAACCGGAAATGGGAATTGCAGGACAAGAGAAACTCGAGGATGGTGGCAAATCCGAGCAGCATCAGGATCCCAACAATGAGCAGACAGGCGCTCGTTGCTAGCAACCTGATGGTGACCCAACTGGCCTTGGACAGCCCCGAGATGATACAGGGAGAGTGATAAGGCCCTCAGGGGTATAAAGGGGGGGGGGGAGATAAACGGATAAACGAAAAGAAAAAGTGTAAATATGTAACAAAAAAGGCAAACATGCACAATAACAAGGCCACTACATGTATTAAATGGATGATAAATGATTGGTATTGTCCTGTAATGGTTCAATTGGTAATGAAAACGGCAAGCAGGTTGTGAAGAACCCTGAAAAGTTTGTGGCAGGCATGGATGCACATGGTGGCCTGGCCAACTGTCCTATGGAAACAAGTGTTAATGTAATGGTAGACCATGCGTAAAGCATGATCGCCCAATAAAGTGTGTATTCGAAGTCAAGCATGTAGAAATATCAACACATCGGTAACCGATCGGGTTGCACAGTGACTCTGGTACGACAGCTGCGTATAGACTAGTGATGTGGTGACTATCTCCTTGAATATCAAAGTCTGTGGAGGAAATACTGTGAAGAACATACCATATCACGGCAGGGAGGATATGGTAGATAAGCGGTGATGGACACACCCGTAAAAAGGGAGGACAGGGTATCAGCTGGGAGAGCATGCAAGGAACGTTGTTGCTCCCTGCACGATGCCCCAGATGAGCCCCCAATAAGCCTCCGGCAGAGTTTTAAATGCCAGACCCCCCCCCCACACACACACAACCATAATATGGGGCAACTTGGTCCCCGCGCGGAGCAAGCCCAAGCATGCTCCTAAAAAGAAAAAAGGGGCACAACCCAAAGAAATCAGCCCAAGCTGGAAAATGGGGGAGGGCACGCTCAAGCATGCCTCCATCTCCCCAAGGAAGGGACAAAAACAGGAAAGCAGAGTGAAGGTGGAAGAACAAGCCCAAGCATGTCACCACCTGAGTTCTCAATCGTGCCAAGACAAAAAGGGGGGAGGGGAGTCAAGCCCAAGCATGCCTCCGTACACCTAGCAAAAGGACAAAGTGACAGAACAGCGGAGAGACAAGCTC
Organism: Pictodentalium vernedei; assembly: GCA_031216915.1. NCBI lineage: Eukaryota > Metazoa > Mollusca > Scaphopoda > Dentaliida > Dentaliidae > Pictodentalium > Pictodentalium vernedei. The sequence continues at coordinate 747,297,187 of CM062297.1, forward strand.
AAGCATGCCCCACTCATGAAGATAAGGAAGGAGCACGAATATAGGAACGAAAGGCATTAGTCTTCCACCGCCCCATTAATCGAATCTGCGCATCGCTGTAATTCCTGGAGGCTGCCAGCGTGGCCGCCCAATACAGAAACTATGGCCCTTGAAGAAGGTGGGGTCAAGACCGCTGAAGAGGAGTCACCGGTGTAAGGTAGAAGTAAAGACCCTGCGGAGCACCGGGGAACCATCAGGGAAAGCAAATAGAGGACCTGGGGTGGGGCCCCGGGAATGTAAATAGGACAGTAAAAGCTTAACAGGGCAAACAAGGTGAGGTTGGGACCGTAAACACACCTCCTGGGGGGACCGGCCCAAATTGTGCTTAACCCTTTACCTAACGTGAAAAGCAGACGACACTTGCAAAAAAAATTCTTGAATAACTAATTTTTTTTCATTTTTTGTCTCAAAAACATAGGTTATGACCCCTCGTTGGAACGAGCTCGACGAGCTCGTTCCAACGAGGGGTCATAACCTATGTTTTTGAGACAAAAAATGAAAAAAATAGTGAAAATTAATTGGCGATTTTTGAGAATAGCGCTGGCCGGTTTTGGCCGTTACGTTGGGTAAAGGGTTAAAGTCGCGGAAGACCAGAACCACGGACTGCGGAGACCGGATGAGGGCATCCGCCAACTGCAATACTGTGTTACCCTTGGACGGACAGGAGGGGCAGAGCTCTCCTATCCTGGCAAAACCATAAAAGGCAGTGGCAAACAAGGCCTGAAAAAGGCCCTGCTGATATGCACTAGTTGCGCACACGTCCAGACTGGAGACTAGGTGCTGGAGAATGGTCTGTGTGATGGGGAGCCGAAGATCGGTCGACGGACATAACCGTTTCACCCCTGCAAGGAGCTTACGTACAACAAATTCCTGAGTGGGATCCGGGAGACCCCGCAGCTTGTGGACATAAGCCAAACCTGATAACATGGAGGTGATGGATGTTGCAGAATAATGTTCCCGAAACAAAAAGGATACAAACAAGCACAGCACAGAAACAGGAATCGGCCACGAAAGTAAAATGTCGAAGCGAGAGCAGAAAGCAGAGAATTTTCCAACAGTTCCCTCGTAGGCCCGTCTGGTGGATGGGGCTAAGGCATGGTCCAGTAGATGATTCACAGTGTCAGCAAGTGGTGCAATTCCAGGTCCGGAGGGACGCAAACAGGGTCTGGATAACAGGTTGGAGCAACTTCCTTGAAGGCGGTGACCTGTGAACGAGAAAGGTGATCGGCCATGATATTGAGTTTGCCGGGGATATGCCGAGCACGAAAAAGCACATTATGACGCAAACATGTAAGCACGAGAGACCGTAGTAATGTGAGCAGGTGAGCATCCTTAGAGGTCTGAGAATTTATGATGGACACCACCGACTCATTGTCTGACAGGAAAAGGATACGTTTGTTTTGCATGTGAACCCCCCAGAGTCGGAGGGCAAGGACAATGGGATAGAGTTCGAGCACCGCAATATTCAAGCCCTGCACGCGGGGGTCCCAACGACCGTAGAACCAAGACCGCCAAAAATTCCACCGAAACCACAGGAGGCCGCCGCATCTGTGTAAAGGGACAAAACCGCATTTTCAGTCCACAGGGTATCCAAGAAAAAGACCTTCCCGTTAAAATCCTGTAAAAAGGACAACCACATGCGAAGATCGGATTTAGCTTCATTCGTCAAACGAACTCGGTGATGTGGGCGAGTCAAGCCAAGGGTCAGATTGATAAGACGACGGAGGAAAACACGACCGGGGACCACGACCGAGCAAGCGAAGTTCAAGAGACCAACCAGCGCTTGAAGCTCCACGAGGGAGACTTTTTTGCGGTGAAGAAATGAGGAAATGACCTCCCGGCAATGTGATAACTTGTCCGCTGGCAAATGGGCAGACATGGATACAGTATCCAGCTCAATACCTAGGAAAACTAAGCACTGTGTGGGGGTAACAGTTTTCTCATCAGCAATAGGAACCCCCAACTCACGGCACAGGCCAATAAAACGAAGCAGATAGCGGAGACATGTGGTAGGAGTTGCAGCGGCAAAGAGAAAATCGTCGAGCACATGCAGAATATGCTGAACCGCGAAATGAGTGTAAGATGCCCAGTGGAGGGCAGAACTGAACAGCTCAAACAACCGGCAAGAAGAGGAGCAGCCCATTGGGAGACAACGATCGTAATAGTAGTGACCTTGCCATTGGAAACCCAGCAAATGTTGGTCCTGAGGATGAACGGGAAGAAGGCGGAAGGCGGACTTGATATCAGTTTTGGCTAGAAAACAACCCGGCCCCAGTGAATAAATAATGTGGATGGCATCCTGAAGAGTATTGTACTGGACGGACGAAAACTCGGGTGGAATGAAATTGTTAACCGAAGTACCGTTGGGGTGGGAGAGATGCTGAATCATGCGGTATGCGCCAGGGTCCTTTTTGGGAACCAGCCCAATGGGCGAGAGGACCAAGTTGTCAAATGGGGGGTCAATGAATGGACCCGCGATACCCCCGGCCTCAAGTTCTTTCCGCAGTTTGGCAGACACAATGTCGGGCAGCTCGTGCGCCGATTTCAGATTGGTGACTGACCGCCCCTGGGGGGAACCCTGGGCACCCAAATGGAAGCCAAAAGTAAAACCATCCAACAGTATTTGAGAAAGTGTGGGATCGTATCCCGACAATAAACTATTTAGCTTGTGGACCTGAACTGGAGTGGCGGGCGGTGGAAGTGGTGGCAGCTGGTCGAGAGAACCGTCCCCGGTTGTATCCCCGAGGGCCCTGAGATGCGCCACCCGTAAAGCGAAAGAAGCACTGGGAAAAGCTATGGGACTGCTGACATTTGAAACAGGTGTGGGAATAACTGCAGTTCCCCTCACACGTTTTGCCCTCATGAAAGCGGAAGCAAAAATCCTGGGGAATGGAACGCCTACCCTTCAGGGCACTATTGCCTGACCGAAACCCGCTAAACTGTGGAGGCTTGGTGGTGTTGGGGGCGGAGCCACCAGGAGCTGCACGCATGTACAGTTCCCAGTGAAAACTGTCCCAAGTGAGAGCAGGTTGTTGTTGCCGAAGTAAGCGAAACTGCTGGTTATAGAATGACCAGTCAAAACCCAGTGCAGACAAGTGCCTAATGTTAGATTGATATTTCAGCAGAGCACCTGCAGCGTGGGGGAAACGTTCAAGATAGACTGCCTGGAAAACTTCGAAGGCACTCAACCACTGACTGAGTGAGGTCAGAGCCCGCGGAGCTTTCGGCACCCAAACAAGTGAAGGGGAGCCCTGTGAATCAGCAATAGACAAAGAATATGAGTCCTGATGAGCTGCATGCTGAGGTAAGAGGGCCCCCAAGTTGACAAACTCGTCGGCCCAAATCTGGGCCTTCAGCTTAGGGTTGACATTAGCCGTCAACGGCACAGAGGCCGAGATGAATGAAGGAGATTGATACTCTGGACGCGGTGACCCATCGATTGAAGCACGCCCACCAGGAGCCAATGGGGGATCAGAAGGAGTGTCTGGCTGAGAATCTAAACCAGGGAGGGTGTTAGCACCTAAGTTACCTTCCATACTGTCAACTGAGACAACGTCTTGCACTGCTGCGGCAACTTTGCGAGTTAGCTGTGAGGCATCACTGGAAACTAAATTGGACGGAATATGGACCGTCACAGTAATGGAGTCTGCCAAAGTGGAGGAACCAGTTGCTGTGTGGCTTGAAGTGGTGGTCGCCGAAGGCAGAGCCGATTGTGCTGGAGCCGGCAAAGTCTCCCCCTGGAGAGTGGTAGATGCTGATGGGCCAGGCTGCGGCGGTGATGATGCAGGAGGCGAAACACAGGGAGACTGATGCAGTGTGTTCAATGGAGGAGGCACCGTGGCCCGCCGCCGAGCTGTGGTGGTGGTCTGTGGCGTGAAGGTGTCTGACAAACCATCCTGGAGTTGACATCGCTTCCTCTTCCGTGGCATGGCTGCAAAAGAAAAAAGAACCAAGACAGCCAAGGACTGGTGAACTTGTCCATGCAAAGGGGGTTACCCCCCCAACCCCCCCACCCCCCCCCCACCCCCCGAGGGCACACCTGAAGAAAACCAGCCATCGAGAAACAAAAGGTGACCACACAACACATGCAGTGCACAGGTGGAAGGCAGGGCAATCACACAGGCCAACTGCCAAAATTAACCACCCAAAACCAAAGGCACCCCAAATCACAGTCAAAGACCATGAAATGGGCCATAATATCTGACATACACGTCCAGGGTCGAGCACGAGTGGTGCGTTCGGGTGAGGTATAAATGTAAAGGCTGGTTTGTTTTTGTTTCATATGTGAAGCTTGAAGAGCAAGCCCGAAGAAGTGTCGGAAAATGGGGGCTGGTAAACGCCAGGTGGAAACGCCCTCGAGAAAGTAGGTGGGGCTGGTGGGGGGGGGGGGGGTGGAGTAGACATTAACAAAGATTATTTAAGAAGAACAAAATAGCTCCCCGAATACTGCGACAGTACCGCACCATGCCCCGATAGTTAAAGTGCACTCCGTCATATAAATACTGTAAGGCCACCCCATGGAGACGTTTGTGTTTCCAAAACTGGATGGCAGAAGAAGTGGCAGGAAGGACAGTGTCCAAATACAAATTAAACTTATACACCCGTAAGTTATATTCGGGGAGGGGCATGCCGTTGCCATGTCTGGAAGAGGTGGAAACTTTAGACCGGTAAAAGGCCTGGCACACAAAAACGGCCTGCACACCGAATTCCGTCAACAGTTGGGAAGCCAAATCGTCGAGAGCACTACCAACCGTTTGCGCCGGCAGGGCGGACAAGTCATTGGAGCCCATCTGGAGAACCACCAAATGTGGACGAAAATCGCCAATGAGATGCAGATCTGAAGCCTTAAACTTTTCGACAGTGGAACCACCTCGTCCGTGAAAACGGCAGACCACCTCCCGCCCGTTGTGGGAGGACAGATGGAGTGCAGGGGCGAAATCATAGCGGGACGGAAATCGAACATCCGGACACAAAAATTGCCCCAGACGTGCGATAAACGAATGACCCAAAACAAATATTTTAACGGGTCCAACATCAGGTATAACAGACATGTTGAAGTATTACAGAAGAAAAAATACACTTACCGTGCAATGGTCGAACCGTCAGGTACGAGGAAACCGAAATGATCACAGAAAAATGCCTAATAAACTTTTTTGAACTGATTAGTTTCATTGGACACGTCAAAATGGCGGAAAAGGACGCGTTGCTTGAATACTTAACTTATATAGTTGGATGTGCTCAGGCTGGCACATCCGCGGTTGTTACTAATTATATGCCTGAAACAAAGAAAGTTAGGAGTGAAATTTAATCTGGTCATCTCAGTCAGAGGTATTCACATATTTATCCGCACTGACCGGGCATGATAGTTTACTGCAGTGTAATTGATATGAGCTGTTCCATTTGAGAATTGCGCAGAACTGCGTAGTTTAGGAAGTGACCCAGATTGAACAGCTGACTTTATACTGATGCCGAGTTTACTGTAAGTGAAATATGTACAATATTTTGTTCCCATAAATGATTTCAAATTCCCCTGGTATTTGACCTCCTATTTTCAGACATAGCTTTCTCAATTATTTTAGCCAATTTCTAAATTCATTCCGAATCAGTTCGAGAACTAAGCTCCTATGCCGCAGAGCTGGAACACTTGAAATGACAGAAAGAGCAGCTTATATAGGACATTTCCTGCTGAACACTCCAAATACCAAGTTTTGATTCAGTGTGTTGATTTTGCATAAACCAATACGAAACAACTCGTAAATTTTAAGGTGTAAGACAACTGGTTGAGAAAAATACAAAATTCAACAGGAATTCAGGAATACCAAAATAAACTTCTGTTACAATGCAGTACGCACATAAACAAGTGTCCCTGTGATAATTATTATTATTTTAATTGACGTTTTCCAAAACTGTTACATAAGATTCAGAAATTCAACAACTTAAAAAGAGGAAGAATATTCATATTAAGAAACCTCACATATCAATGGATAGCTTATCACCATTTTTAAAAAGGTTATATGACCAATGGAATACCCTGGAAGTTGTAAATGGTTTATTGTTTAGATTTTATAAAAATGAGAAAGAAGATATACAGCCATTACTTTGTCCACAATCTTTGAAAACCAAAATTATGGAATCCCTCCATCTTGGTGTTGGTGAAGCCCATTTGAGAGTGAAAAAGCTGCAGAGAAAAATTAAAGAGATTTTATTGGGTTGGATGGAGAGAAGATATCAACATTTTCTGTGCTGAATGTTTTATTTGTGCAACCAACAGTAACCCATTGAAGAGAAAATGAGCGCCATTAATTTTGTTGTATAATTGTGTCTGTGAATATAAGTTGTCAACAATGACCCAGTGAGCTGTGTTCGCAGTAATGCTCAATTGATTACTGTGTGTGATTAAGATGTGAATTTGTGTCTAATTTCAGTTAGTAATGTGAATGTTCAGCTGTAAGCATCTGTTTTGTTGACCGTGTGTCTAGATATTTTGTACTGCTGTGTGTGGTAAACTCGGATTATTGTCGTAGATTTTTGTCATAAATTTTCATGTTTAAAATGTTAATTCATTCATGCTATTTTTCTGTTTGGGATATGTGGAAAATACAACAGTGGCATCGCCGATAAAAACCTCAATGGCCTGTCATCAAACAAACAAAAAAACACTTGAAGCAGCACAGATCCACTCGAAGTTGAATGAAATTCTTCAGAAACAAGATCGTCTAATAGAAGTACTGGAGAGCATGGGAATTGAAGAGGACTTAAAAGATAGAGAGGTGGAAATGGCACAGGATACAAATGCAACTTATGAGTACATAACCAACCTTAATGTACAGCCCAAACCTGGTATGCTTCCTAGTACGAAGCCTGCAACTCCTCAAGTTATGGACGGTGAAAGTCTTTCTGAAAGGAAGCCAACAATTCCTCGACTTAGACTTATTGGCAGTGGCGTTCTGGATGGATGCTGTGGCTCCCTATTCAACAACGCAGACCACACACACAATACTTTCTGTGCAAACACCATTTATAACAAATATGTTGCCTCAGCATCTCAATTTACAAGTACATGATCAGTGATTGGTGCCAGATTCTTCTCGAGACCAGGCGGAGCCAAAACAACTACCCTATCCTGATTTCATGATCTTACAAACAAATTATTCAGCATCTCAGTTTGAAAGTCAGCAAAAACATCATGTCCCACCTTCAACAAGTGTGCGGTCACCTGCTGAATTAGTGTTGGGTGAGAGTGTACTACTGAAAGATTTGCATGGAACTGAAGGAAATTTTAACCGGTTCATAATGGGGCTGGTTGAAAATAGAAGTAGGCATGGAAAGAAGCCTTTTAGTTTCAACAAAATGACAGTGCTTCTTCCAGGTATTTCACCCCAGCAAATCGAAACTAAAGAAGCTTTGGATAAGAGCAACTGGTTGATACAAAATGGTGAAGAAGAAAGTCCCACAATAGCAAATGACAGTATTCTTACAGAGTCAGAGCTTCCAAATATAGAAATCAAGTTTGGTGGAAACAATGCAGTTGAGAGGAGTTCGACTAATATCGATGGTACACATAAAAATGTTATTGACAGGAGAAAAAAGAAATTAATGGCTGCCATGAGTTCAGGTATTTCGAAAGTCGAAGCGGAGCACAGCAAAGTGTTCAGTATCGATACAGAAAATCCCTTCTTCACAGCTGATCTGTTTTGCCTTAGCAGACAGAATCCTGATACTAAGAGGATATTTCAAAATCTGATTCCAGATACCTGTTAGATGAGATCACTGAGGGTCATCTGATATTTCTCAGAAATGTTTGTAAAAAGAGCCACAAAATAGTAGGAAGAAATCGAAGGCTGTTGTGGTAAAGTCACCCCAAGATAAAATCCAATCACATTCAAAATGATGTGTGGAATTAGTTATAAAAACATGGAAAAGCTAATTAATGAGGTTATTGGCTTCATTAATTATTTGATGTTATGATTTCTATAAATGCTTTTTTTTTAAAAGAAAAGTATGAGTTCCACAATAAGGTAACTGGCTTCATTGTGTAACAGCTCACCTCAAAAAAATAGTTCTATTGTTTACCTTCACCTGATCCTACATGTACACTACAGTTAAATTTATAGCTGTTGTTTCCATGTTTAAATTCGGCACATTGGCAAGAGGCAATTTGCATGCACTTTGCACTTTCCGTGAATACTTTGCACGTTCCGTGAATATTTGGTTTGTTCAGTATCACATAGTTTTGCATCTCATGAGGCATCACCTAAACCCCACTCAGTTCTATTGTGACAAGATTGCTTTGAACTTACTTGTCAACTGGTGTTTTGTCCGTCAGCTATCAGGCGGCTAACATTTAGACACACACATATAAAACTGAGATTTATATAATAAATCTATAATCTATGTAATACTTAGTCTTTTAATTATTTGGTGAAAAACAAAACGATTTGATAAATTATTGTGTGAATTTGAACGCTCAGTCAAAACTAATTTGAACTTACAAAAGTATGAACCTCCCAAAATCCTTTCTTCTTAGACATTGCATGAAATTATAACTCTGTTATTCTGTCTTGAATTCGGGTTCAGGTTATTACCAATTTTCTTCTGTGGTGGCTGCATGGAATTTGAAGTTATTTAGTCACACCTTAGCCAGAAAGTGTATTGTTTGAATGTTCTGCGAACGTGTGTTTGTGTATATACGTTATATATATATATTCATAAGTTTTTGTGTTGTATGGTTTATTGGAACGTGATGAGGTTATTTGCTTCATCCGATACTTTTGTTTGTGAGTTATGACATGTGAGGAGATTTGCTTGAGGATTTCTTATTTACAACTTTCGACCTTTATTCTGAGAGGATTGGATTCTTAAATAAGAATGGGGGGAATGTTGTATAATTGTGTCAGTGAATATAAATTGTCAACAATGACCCAGTGAGCTGTGTTCACAGTAATTTTCAATTGATTACTGTGTGTGATTGAGATGTGAAGTTGGGTCCAATTTCAGTTAGTAATGTGAATGTTCAGCTCTACGCATCTGTTTTGTTGACCATGTGTCTAGATATTTTGTACTGCTGTTTTTACTGCTGTGTGTGGTAAACCCGGATTATTGTCGTAGATTTTTGTCATACATTTTCATGTTTAAAATGTCAATTCATTCATGCTATTTTTCTGATTTGGGATATCTGGAAAATACAACAATTTCTTACAACAGTGGATCACCATTACAAAAGATTGCTTTGGACATTTTGGGACCACTTCCACAAACAAAACAAATACACAAGTATATTCTTGTGATTTGTGATTATTTCACTAAATGGACAGAGGGATTTCCATTGAAAAACCATAGGGTTAGTACTATTGTTAAAAAATTAGTAAATTAGTTCATTTGTAGTATGGTGTACTGAATATAATACACAGTGATCAGTGCAAAGAGTTCGAGTTGCACTTATTCAAAGAGATAAACCGACTCATGGGTATACATAAAACAGAACAGCACCATATCACCCACAATCATATGGCCAAGTTGAATGGTTCAATAGAACATTGTTGGATATGTTAAGTAAACATGTTTCGGACACTCGAGAAGAATGGGATTTAGAAATTCCTCATGTCATGTTTACTAAAAGAAGTAGTGTTTATGATACAACAGGATTTACTCCAGCATTTCCTATGGTCGGCCATGAGTTAAACCTTCCAATTGGCATACTTTTTCCAGAACTAACATTGCAAAAATAAGGTCCAGGTACCTTATACATCTGATCTGAAGGACAGATTGCAAAAAACTTTCAGAAAGGTTCAAGAGAATATGGACATATCGCAACACAAGCAAAAGAATTATACAACAAGGCGTCATCTGCAGTATCTATTGTGGAGGGAGACAAAAAGGTACTATTGCATGATTCAGTGGTGAAGAAAGGTCAAACTCGGAAGTCGAATTGTCCTTGAAGGGGCCTTTCATTGTAAAGAAAAAAAATGTCTGATGTTGTTTATCAAATTAGGAGGGAAGGTGGAAGGAAAGCTAAAACAGTACATATTAATCGGTTGAAATTATGGGAAGGAAAGAATTATAGTTAGAAAGATGTGAAATCGTCTAAGTGGTCAAGTCAGGAAAAGAGAAAGTCAGATCTACAGAGAAAGAATGTTCAAGAACTCACCCTGGAACAACAGTTATTAGCTCCTGGTCAGAGGGAGTAGCAGTTTGCAGCTCCTAAGGAAAAACAGCAGTTTGAAGTACCAAATAGTAAGGTTTTATTTCCGAATGTGTGGTACAGTGATGCCCATACAGAGTCAGCAATTGGGAGTTATTATGCCCCCGACTGGTCTGGTCGGAAGGGGTATCTAGTAGAGAGCTGTGTCTGTTCGTTTGTACGTTCGTACAGTTACTTCGTTCGTACAACAAATGTGTCCGTCCAACATATTTGCTGCTCTAGCACTGTCATTATTTGTTACAGAGTTATTTGCCCTTATTTAACAGGAGGGATTATTATTGAAAAATGTGTCTAACATATTTGCTACTGTATCCCTGTCATTATTTGTTGGATACAAATAACTTTTGCATTGCTTATACCTCAATAAAAGAGAACAGATCCTACAACAGAATTAATATCTTTGCTTAAAGATTTATTTGCCCTTGTTAACTAAGGGGATGATTGAAAAATGTGTCCGTCCAACATATTTGCTGCTCTAGCTCTGTCATCATATGTTGGATTTAAATAATTCTTGTCAAGCTTGTACCTCAACATGAGGGAACCAACCCTTCATCAGAATTAATATCTTTGTATAAACATTTACAGAGTTATTTTCCCTTGTTTAACTTGGGGGATGATTGAAAAATGCCTTCACACTCATTTCCGGGCAATAACTTTTGTATTGTTGGTCACGTGATGCTGATACTTCACACATAGGTTGTCATAATGAGACAATGTTTTGCATTGATGTTGGAATCTGTAGGTTAAAGGTGAAGGTCACTTGCTATAAACAGATTTTTGGTTTCTGTGCAATAACTTTGGTTTCCTTTTGCGTACGATGCTATAACTTCATATTTTGATTACATATGAGGTATTGATGGTTGGGATTGCATTTGGGATCAATAGGTCAGTTGTCAAATTACTGTTATTATAAATAGATTTTTGTTTTCCATGCAATATCTTCAGTTTCCTTCTACATACAATGCTATAACTTTACACACTGATATTACCAATAAGGTATCAATCATTGGGATAATGTTTTGCTATTCTTGTTTTTTTGTGATGCATTGTTGGTGTCCAGAGGAAGCTTCCTTTCAAATTTGGTTATGCCCTAAAGAGACTTACCTACCCTTTATGTTACCGTCGGGGGCATATGCCACACTTCGCGTTGCTCTTGTTCTGTTTGCAGCCAGCATGACAAAACAGCTATTACCCACAATGCACCATTACAGCCTGTTAATTTACCTAGTTCAGCATGGAGAAAAACAAGCTATAGATATTGTAGCGCCATTTGAATGGGCTACTGCAGATTGTCGTTATGTGTTAACTGTCGTTGATTACTATAGTAAATGGCTGGAAGTAGCCTTTGTGTCCAGAATTACTACAGTGATTATTAAGTTTCTGAATACCATTTTTAGTCAGGAAGGATTGCCAAGAGAAATTGTAAATGACAACGCTCCCCAGTTCACTTCTATAGAATTTTTTAATTTCCTAAGAGCAAGGAGCATTAAACATATACGGTCATCGGTATACTACCCTTGTGACAATGGCTAGGTTGAAAGGTTTGTTTAATAGAGTTTTAAAGGATTGTTTTCAAACTGCCTTGTCAGAAGCACGTCCTCCAAAAGAGTTTGTTAGTACATTTTTGTTGAACCACAGGTCCACACCTCAAGCTGCAACAGGGGAGTCCCCATCGTTACTATTGCATGGTAGACAAATGGTTACAAATTTAAATATTTTTCGATCAGATGCACAATCCCCTGCATTTGAGCATAAAAACATTCAACGGAATGTAACTAAGAACCAATTGAAATCCAAAATCTATACTGATATAAAAAAGTCTGCCAAATTTCGAAGGTTTAGAAAAAGCAACATTGTGCATTCCAGAAATCCTGGTAGAGTGCTGAAATGTGAATTTACATTTTCTAAACTAAAGGTTGTAGTAAAAAGGATTGGTAAACAGACATTCTTATGAACTTGATGATGGTAAGACATAGAATGCATCTAAATTGGGTCTCCTGTCATTAAATACTTCCTCTTCCAGTGACCAATGTGAAGTCACCAGCAAGTAATTGTGACACGTGCGTATGTCGGAGAAGTCACATATCCAGACCTATGTGGCATCAAGATTATGTAACATACTAAGAGTGATAGAAGTGAACCTCAATTTCTGTACAGGGGAAATGTTGTGTTATGTTTATCTGATTAGTTGATTCTACATCCAGGGCATTCTGGATGCTGCCACCTGGAATCACTTGGTATGACGATGTTGAGTTTTTGTGGTGGAATAAAGGTGATATAATGCCATTTTGCTTTTTCGGCTGAACATACAATCAAAATGACAGATAACAGGGGGAGGGGGGCTATGTCCCCCCTCCCTCCCTGTTGGGAAGGTCGAGCCTACCCTGTCTGAGCAACTGCCTCCCTTTCTTTTTTTGGCCTTGTCAGGGGATACCCATATCAAGGAGCACACACTCCTTTGTTTCCACCACAGAATTCACTGCAAATCTTATTTGGTAATTATCAAAGATGCTGAAGATTGTACTTTACACACCATGACATAGTTTGTACTTTACACACCATGACATAGGAGGATTTAATACTATAAGATGAAATTGCTCCAAACAGAAATTCATTGAACTTCCAGCTGCTCTTCAGTACTCAGATAAACTTTTAAAGAGTTTTAACTCTTTGAAAGGATGGTAAGCTGGGAATATGCAAAAACCAATAACGGCAGCTAGTGCTTGCTTCAAATAGAGGAAATATTGGATCCACTGCAAGATGCCAAATATTTACTCTAGTTGACATGAAGTCTGTTTTTTCTCAAGCTGGTTAATACCCCAGCAACATAACAATGGGTCATGGAACAATGTTTCTGGGAATTACATGTGAAAATTTGCTTCATTTACTTAGATGATTTAATTTTTAATTATATTTTCAAATGATGCAGATCAACATCTGGAAAGAGTGGAGAAAATATTCTATAGACTTTCAAGAATATGGATTGAAACTCTCTTCCAAGAAATGTTTCTTTTCCTAGGAAAAATAGGGAATGAGCAGTCACATAAGCACTCTAAGGGTTAATGAATTTCAACTTTGAGTTATTATCATTAACCATTTGAACCTGATACACTGCTTTTCCGGCCCAGGATAGTGACACAACCTGAATTCATAAAGTGGGTGGTGGCTCAGTGAATTTGTATGATAGACCAATCAATATTTTCAACATGCAACCATAATGCTGCCCATTGAATATAATAATAATTATTAAACTGATACATTGAACTGACATGGAAGATACTATAAGGGTTCAACAGGTTAATTTCTCTGGTGCAGCATACTTGACTTTGGCCTTATTTGTTATCCATATTGAACTTGGCCCCACAGACAGTAACAGTGTCACACTTCACACTATTCAGGGATAAATATTGTTAAAGATGTTGACATATTTTGTAAATGTGACATTGAGTTTGTGAAGTTCCCACTTTTAAATAGAATTTAGCAAGAATTCTTTTATATATTCTTTTGTTAGTTAATGGAGATATTTCACGTTCATAAAATATTTTCATTTCCTGATCTTGTATGAACAGCAGTGGTCAAATTAGAAAATGATCAGTTCTATGATTTTAGCTCGGGGTTAGCCTTACTAATCACCTTTTGTCCATCATCAATCCATCCAGCATCCGTCCAGCCTTAACTTTACATTATTGACTTGAACCAAATTTGATATGCATGGTCCTTATCATATGTCAGTTCAAGTTTATTCAAATAAAGTTCCCATGCTCCACAGGGAATCAGTGGGTGGGGAAAAAGTTCCAAATCTTTTTAAAAATATTCTCATGAACCAGTGGGTACAAAGACTTGATATTTGGTATGGAGCTTCCTTTTGAGGTGTAGAATCAAGTTTGTTCAAACGAAAATTGTTGGAACAATATTTGCCTTTGTAATGGGAGTGGCAAGATTTTTGCCAAGCCTGAAATTTCTATTTTCTGAACCGATGGACCGATTTGAACCAAATTTGGTATGTGATATTATTGAGTCATAAGTACTTAATCCATATAAAAAAAATTCCTGTATCTCTGTGGGAACCCCAGGAGCTAAAAATAGAAATATTTTAAAACACCCATATTTCCCAAACCACATGGAACAGAGAACTGTTATTTGGTATGAAACATCCTTAGGACCAGTAGAATGTAATGATAAAAGTAGTAAAAAAATTGCCATCAGCTTTGTCAGGTGTTTTGTAGGGGTGATGGGTTCATGCATCGAAAAAATGCTGAGTCAGCATATTTGCAAACTTAAACCACAGATCAGAATCTTTCGATATTTGGTATACAGCATCCATGGGCTGGGGCAGATACAAGTGTGATCAAGCATTTGGGCTCAAAATATTTGGTATACATCATTGTTACAAGGGTCAGATTCAAGTTTGTTTAAATCAAGTCCCGCATTTAATATTTGGGCTTCCTATGGGGGGCCGAATTTCAACTTCATGCAATATGGGAAATAATATTTAAAAGTCTTCTTCAGATCCACCAGTCAGAATCTTTTGATACTTGGTATACAGCATCTCTAAGCAGGTCAGATTCAAGTTTGGTCACATCGAGTCCCTGCATTAATATATGGGCTCACTATAAGAGCCCAAATTGAACTAGGTGCAATGTGTACAAGTCTTTTTTGAAAATCTTCAGATCCACCAGTCAGAATCCTTTCATATTTGGTATCCAACATCTCTAGGTGGGTCAGATTCAAGTTTGTTCAAATTGGGTTGCAGGGTTAAGCTTTGGGCTCTATTGGAGCACAAATTTTAACTTAGTGCATTATGAGGATAGTTCTTTAAAAATCGTCATCAGATACACCAGAAAAAATATTTTGATATTTGGTATGCAACATCTCTAGGGGGGGGGGAGATTCAGATTCAAGTTTGTCAAAATCAGGTCCCTGGGTTAATATTTGGGCTCTCGTGAGGAACCCATAGTTTAACTTGGTGCAATATGATGAGATTTCTTTAAAAATCTTCTTCTTTGGCTCCAACAGTCATAATTCTTTAATATTTGGTATATAACTAGGGGGATCAGATTCATGTTTGTTCAATTCAAGTCCCTGGCCTAATATTTGGACTCTCGTGAGTTGTGAGGGAGGGGGGGAGGGCAGGTTAGGTTCAAGTTTGTTTCATTCCTTAGTGTTTTTCCTTAAAATTTGCCTTTCAGACTGCAGTGACATAACAACCCTTGGAAGTTTGGCAGTGCTTGTCTACTGCTGATAGAATTGGAAGCATACTTGAAGACCTATGATAATAATCATCTGACATGGACACAAGAGTTATGAATAATTCCATAACTTCATTCCTCTATAATGCTGATGAACCATGACTAACTGAATGTGGTGATCCAAAATACTTCTTTGAACCACTTTATCAGGTGAGCAATTAAGGCTCCTTAGGATCTCTTGTTTTAATTAGTTTCATTGTCTTTATCAGTAATGAGCTCAACACCATGACTTGTGATGTCGAAATGTTTTAATACACTTGTTTATGAAACATCTTGAGTTATCAAGCTAAGAGCAAACTTTCTTAATAAATTAGGGAAATAGTTGAAAATAACTTTGCATTGTATGTGACCTTAAACACCAATTAATAAATAAATTTGCATTCGGTAATTTGTTTTCAAATTTAGAAAGTCCAGATTTATTTGACTCATATGGAGAAAATGATACAACAATAAAGGCAAATGAAGATGTTAAATGTTTTGTTGATGAAAGTGTTAATGATAATTTGGAAGAATCAAGAGAAGTCTTGTCAAGCAAACAGTTTGTAAGTGACCACGTATTATTTGATCTGGAACTTTGTTAGATTATTTTGTTTATATTTTATTAACTTTTCATTGATTATTTTTCTAAAAATTCTTGGTGTGAGGAACTTTTGGGTGATCCAGGTTTCATGGAATATAATTTACTTTGTTCTAGTGCAGTTGTAGCAATCCGTCACAGGTCAGCTCCCTTGTAATATTTTATGACAAATTTGTCTATTAGTTTGTCAGTATTTTCAGCCATATGCTACAAAATGAAAATATAAATAATGATCTTGCAAATTGAAGAGCCACCCAAACACCATTTGAACAATGAACTAATTATCCAAATTTTTTATCAAAATTATACAGCTGAGGTCGAGGAAATCAAGTATTTTCTGGAACTGCTTAGAAATATTTATTTGCTTACCACAGACTTTTTCTTTTATTGCATGCCTGTTCTATGAAATTCCCATCTACAGCAATGCTAAACCATGCAGAAAATGAAAGTGCACATATGTTTGGAATGGAAATTGTTGACGGACCATTTTTAAATAGATTGAAATTATACCGGAATTGTCCACAAATCGTGCAACACAATTACAATTTGAATCTCTAGCAGTAGCTGAAAATCGTCCCCTGAGTTCCATTGTGTTCTATGTGCCAGTAGGCACTTATAACATATTGGAACTTGGGGGACGAAATAGTAACACAGGTTCCCCTCTCAAATTTGGTTGGCAATAAAATGTGATCGATGTTGATAGTTGTCAAATGAATTGCTGAGTGTCTTTCTAATAATTGTTTTTATAGACGTGAAGGCATATAATAAACACAGAACAACATGTGTGTGAATGGGTTAATCGATATGGCACTTGTGCCATAGCAGAAGGTTAAAACTCAAGACCTGTGGCCTCTCGTTTTATCCTTCTGCGCTGGCACTTGTGCCGTATCGATCAACCCATTCACACGCATGTGTCGTTCTGTTTGTTCAAATCAATTACCTGGTGCCATTTTTAGAGTTTTAGAGGGACTCTCAGATCTTAACACTGGGGATTCTGGAACTTCCCCCAGACCTTTACTCCAGGGACTGCCATGTGTGATACATAACACATTTGTAAGGTTGACTAACACATTTGTTCAAATCAAGCCCCTGACATCAAATTTAGGGATGTCATGGGCACCCAACATTATGGGAAATGGAGGAAAATATAAAAAAGTTTTCTTTCAAACCCACTACCTCAAATCATTCTATATTTAGTATATAACATCTTTGTATGGATGATCTACAAGTTGTTAAAATCCGTCATTTCATTTCATCAATAGCGGGGAAAAATTTTTTAAAACTTCTTCAACCCAACCACGTGGGAAAATTAGGAATCCAAATTTTTACTTAGTGCAATGGACCCAAATTTTAACTTTGTGCAATATGAGAAATAATCCCCCTCTCATCCTAGCTATGCGCTGGATGAGATGGATTCTTTTTAACATAAAGATAACAAGTTTGAGGGTTAACTAGCACTTTGCTGATTAAGTGTCACACGCCGGCCTCGCTTTGAAGTTTTTAAAGATTTTAATTCAGTTGATATGCACGTACTGAGTCCAGTACAGTATAAAAACCTCACTGTGGCAAAAATGAATCATATTTTGAAGAGAAAACAGATGATGAATAATTTTTCGTTGTGGGTGGGAAACATAAATGAATCGAGCCCTCAAAACAGGGCTGGGTTGCTACCTCTCAAACTTGTTATCTTTATGTTAAAAAGAATCCATCTCATCCAGCGCATAGCTAGGATGAGAGGGGGATTCTTTCCCACATAAATCTCCCAAGTTTGAGGGTTAACTAGCACCCATTTAAAGAAAAAATTGAGAATCATATGAAGGGAGTTTCAACAAACTCAAAAATAGAAAGAATTTAACAATAGGAATTTAATAATGCTATGTCTAAACCCAAGATTATTGGATTCCAATAATGAATATGTGAGAAAAACAGTCTCTGGAGAACAACTCATGGTAACAAATAGTCACTGTTCCAAAACTGCCCTTGAAAAGTCTTCTTTAACTGAAGCACTGTTCCTGAAATAAAATTTATAAAACGTTTTAGACAATGACCAATTAGCAGTCTTAAGGATAGATTGAAGTGTACATCCTGCATGAAATCCTGCTGAAGTGGAGGCAGCTCGTGTCGAATGAGGTTTGAAAGTCGAAGTGTCAATACCAGCACTGGTCATTGAATCACAGATCCATCGAGCTAATGTGGTTGTCATAACAGCTTTAAAAGTTTTGAAAGATATAAATAATTTCGAAGATTGACGTACAGTTCTGGTTCGTGTAAGGTACTCTCTAAGTGTGCAAACAACACATAAGTTGCTATTCTTGAATTCATATAAATTTAATGTGGAATTGACCTTCCCTGGTTTTGAAGTTTTTAAAAGTTCCTGGATGGAGAATTCCTCAGACCCATTCTTAAAACTCATAAACTTAATATCTAGAGCAACTAAAGTTTGAGCTCTTTGAGCTGCAGTTAGGGCTACCAGGCAGACTAATTTCTTTGTTAGTAACTGAAGAGGTAAAGAATTGTGTGGATAAAGCTGGATAGGTATGAAAGTAAATTAGAAACATTCCATGTGACAGTGTATCTGGGTATAGGAGGATGGGTATTGAAAATACCTCTCATAAGCCTGTTAATTAATGTTGAGTTTGAAAAGGACCTCCCAGTAGTGAGAAGAATTGTTTGATTAATCATGGAACGATGAGTATTTATGACACTATATGATTTTCCACTTTTAAATAACAAACTCAAATAATCGGCAACCTTTATCTCAAGTGGCTTACAGGGATTAACATATTGTTGTGAACACCAAGCCACCCATTTGTTCCATGCCAAGTCATACTGCTTTCGAGTGGATTTTCTTCATGATTGGAGGACAAGCTATGAAGAGCCGATTGAAAAACCCTGTGCTCTGATTGAATCCCAGATACAGTGCATATGATGAGATGCAACTGTCGACTGAGTGGATGAATTTGATTTGAATAAGGAAGTGTAAGTCTGTTTGCCTTCTTTGGTAGTGCGATTGGAATGTCAATCAGAAAGTTCATCAGAAGTGGAAACCATGGTTGAGTGGACCACAGGGGAGTCAAAATAATAACTTTTCGTACCTGATCTTCCTCTATCTTCATCAGTGTCTTTGAAATGAGACTGAAAGGAGGAAATAAATAAGGTAAGTAATTTCCCCAATCTAAAGTGAAAGCATCAGTATGAAAAGATAGAGGATCTGGTTTCCATGAAACAAACTGATGGACTTTGTAATTCAAATATGATGCAAATAAATCAACATCTGGCCTGAAAGTCTGATGACAAATGCGTTCAAAGATTTTAGTACCCAAAGTCCATTCAGTTGTATCATTGAAATGCCTAGACAAATCGTCAGCTTCCGAATTCAATTTTCCAGGTATGTGGGTTGTCGATAGGAAAATATGCCGTGCATAACACCAGATAAAAATTTCTTTTGTCAAGTTGAACAAAGATGGTACAGTGCCACCAAAATTATTGATATATGCAACAGGTGTTGTGCTATCAGAGAGAACACAGATGTGCACTTCTTTAAATTTAGCACAAAGACTATTCAGTCCCATATAGATAGCTTTGAGTTCCAAATGATTAATGTGGGGGGATATTTCACCCGTATTGTAGCAATCATCAATGACAGTACCGGTATCTTTATTCCATCGGCCATTAGCACAGGTACCATCACATTTTGTCCCCCACCCTAACAAAGAGGCATCAGTCTGTAAGTATGTAGAAATTTTTTGTGGGCGAATCTCCCTACCATTCATATGCTTGATCCCATTAATCCACCAAGTTATTTCTGCTCTAGCTTGTTCAGATAACCTAAGTGATGAATCAAAATCATTATGATTAGCCTGAAGTGCAGCAGTTTTTTCCCAGTCTAAATGTCAGTAATAAAAAGAGCTCATCTGCACAGCCCTTAAAGATGAGGTATACAACCCTATTAGCTTTGCTAGCTGCCTAATGGTCAATGAGGATGAACTGAGAACCAGCTGGGATTGATGGATAATATGATCAACCTTGTCATCTGGGAGAAAAATTTTGAATTTGACTGAATCAATGATAAAGCCAAGGTATTTAATTCTCTGACAGGGTTCCATGACAGATTTTTCATAATTAACTAGAAAACCTAATGAGTGGAAAGTCTGAACTATTTCATTTGTTTCAGCCCTACAAGAATCACAGAATTCATTTGCAATGAGTGAATCATCAATGTAGAAAAAACACTGTATGCCTTTCTTTCGGATCCGAGAAAAAACAGGTTTCAAAATCTTAGTGAAAATTCTAGGTCCACTAGAAAGTCCGAAAGGGAGACATGTGAATTCATACAACTGATCTTTCCAGAAAAATTTCAAGTATTTGCGATCAGTCCTATTAATGGGTAGACTGAAATAAGCATCCTTCAGATCTATGGATGTGAAAAATTGTGAAAGTTTTATGCCCTGTAGTACAACATCAATTGTTTCCTGATGAAAATGATGATAGGCAATAAATTCATTTAGCTTTTTATCCCCCCGAAAAAAAATTTCGGGTGATATAGTCGTCACACGTTTTTTTTTGTCCATCCGTCCGTCCGTCCCTCCGTTTACATTTCGTTTCCGGATGATAACTTCCCTTGAAATAGTTTGATTGTAACCAAACTTGATGTGTGGCTTAAACATATAAAAATACAGGTCAAGTTCGAATCCGGGTTCATCCTGATTAATATTACCAGAGTTATGCCCCTTTTTAATTTAGAAAATCTTATGATTTTTGGTTTCCGGATGGTAATTTCCCTCAAGATAGTTTGATTGTAACCAAACTTGATATGTGGTGCAAACATATCAAAATACGGGTCAAGTTCGAAAATGGGTTTGTCCTGATTAATTTTACCAGAGTTATGCCCCTTTTCAACTTAGAAAATCTTATCATGACCACACTTTTTTCGGGGGGATCAGCTGCCCCGTGGATGTGGCAGCCCTCTAGTTCAAATTGATAACTGGTCGAAATTTTCCATTTTTCTTTTGTCGAAGAAAAATGTTAGAAATGAATTGACCCTCAACAGAAGTTGATTTCACAATAGCACCCTTCTGTAACATATCAAAAATCAGTGCATCCATAATCAAAGTTTCGGATCGACTGAAATTAATTGCTTTGGGTATGCTGAATTGTATAGGTGGACTAATAAATTCCAAATCATGACCGCTGATATTATTCAAAATCCATTTGTCATCTGTGATAGATTTCCAGTTAGTAATGTGGCGTTTCAAATTTCCAGCCATTGTGTAGTTATGAACAATTACAGGAGAACTTACCTTTACTTTTGCGGTGTGAAATCTTTGTTGGCAGCAAAGGACTTCTTGGTGTCCTGCCAATTTCTTCCCCTCTGGTAATGTCGACTCTGCCATTGTCCTCTTTGAGGGGGGCGACTGAACCTGCGCTGGTATGGTCGATTGAAAGGGAGCCGTCCCCGACCTACTCCTAAAAAAGAATCCTTAAATGACCAAGCATTGGCCGTTTTCTGAATCTCATTAATTTCCTTAATCTTTTTAAAAATATCACCAAATAATAGAGAAGTGATTTTGTTGTCGGCAGAGAAAACCCCTTTGTAATTATTTTTAAGTACTGGCCTCAGGAAATTACGTCTCATGATGGAGAGCTCAAATTGAGAGGATGATGTGAGTAATAAATTGTCAACAGATAATTTTTTAATGATTGATAGATCAGGATGACTTTTTCTTAATTCTTCCGTAATGTGGAAGTTAGCTGACATAGCCCCTGCTAGCAATTTTTGTACTTTTTGAAAATTGCAATCCTTAGCCCAAATTTGTGAATTCCGAATCTGTGACCAAATTCTGGATTAACCCTTGGGGGTTGAATGAGAGAAGCATTCTCAGGTATATCGGATCGATCTAGCACTTTATCTAGTTTACCTTTATCATTTTGAGTAGTACAATTTTTGTTAATGTATTGGGCCATTATGTCATTGATCTGAGGTCAAATTTTCAGCAGTGGAATCTAGGGTTATGTCAGGTAGATCAAAAGGACATTCATCAGTGTCTGGTAGAAATAAATTGTCAACATCCGTAACCGGTGTACTATGTACTGAAGGGATTTCAAATTCTGTGTCGATTTGGGTATTTTGATTCTGATAATCATTACCTCCATCAAAAAGCATTTCTTTAGTAATAGTGTGTGAAGGCTTGGATTGAGTGTGCTCAACTTTGTCAAGTCTGTCACCCAAATCGGTAACTTTCGAAAGAATCTGAGCAAGAACATCATTCAATTCCACATCATGCAAAACAGGCACCGCCTGTACGACACTTTCTGATTTTCGTTTCTTATGTGAAGAATTTGTATTTAATTTTATTGAAGGTATAAGATGTTTTACGACTTGGTCGTGTTTCAAAGTTTTCTCACTGAAGCAGATCTTGCATGTTCCAGTGTCTGCGTTACGACTGAGTCGAGAACTTCGTCGTTGTTAGACTGTTTGTTTACGGAAGTAAATGTGTGTTTAACACTTTTTTGTGTTTTCTGAGAGGAAGAGTTCTTTTTATTACCTCCCTTGGGTGCACTTTGCGTTTGCTCAGTTACATCATCATTATTTTTAGATACGTGTTGTTTTGATGGTAATTTCGACTGAGTCGAGTATTTGGGTCCTAAATATTTCCCTGACATTTCATCAAAATCAAAGCCACTCAGGGAGTTTTCCTCCGATTCAGACACAAAAAGACTTAATTCATCATCATCGTCCCGAAAGTTAGTTTTGATGGGAAGAAGAAGATTAGATGGAGTTGTGAAATCAATGTCAGCTCCATGATCATGAATTTGCTCATTTTGCGAAATCAAAGGCCCATCTTCAGATGTATTTTGAGATGATTTGATAGTAGAACGTGAGTTTTCAAATTTTCGCTTCCCCATATTAACAGCGTGTGTCTTGACAGCAAATATGATTCATTTTTGCCACAGTGAGGCTTTTATACTGTACTGGACTCAGTTCGTGCATATCAACTGAATTAAAATCTTTAAACACTTCAAAGCGAGACCTGCGTGTGTCACTTAATCAGCAAAGTGCTAGTTAACCCTCAAACTTGGGATATTTATGTGGGAAAGAATCTTAATAGATCCTTCTTCAAACAAACATTTTCAGACGAGCATTTTGGGGGCTCCTTGGGGTCTCTTATTAAATTGTAGGATAACAAAATTCAGTTCTTTTCCATAAAGCCTTCCAGCTTTGTCGGATGTACCACTGGCATATTGTCTCACACGAGATAGTCGTTCCACCTCATTTCAAAGAGACAAAAGAACAAAGGAAACGCACACTATAAAGGCAATACTTAGGTGTGGAGAAGTGTCTTTTTGTTTCAAGCGTTTGGTCGTTGCATTATAATATCATCGACCAGTTTAGATGAATCAGTTTCATCCGATAGTTGCACCAGTGATTCTAAATCGTTTGGATTTGAGAATTTTGACAGTTTCACTGCAAATCACACTCACCTGCTTGGTCTGTACGAAGTAACACATTACAGATTTTTTGCTCACCTGACTTTCAGTCAGGAGAGCTCTAGTGATCACTCACCGTCCGTCGTCGTCCGTCATCCGTGAGCATGGTGTTTGCGTCTTCTCCTCCCAAACCGCTGAACCAATTTAATTGATATTTGAGATAATAGTTTGTTATGACATCGCAATTTGATTTTGTTCAAATCAAGTTGCCCCGCCCGTGGGTAGGGCCACACCCAAAAAGTGTGCTGAAATCTTAAAAAATCTTCTTCTCATGAACCAGCAGTAGCAGAGACTTGATATTTGGTGTGCAGCTTCCTTTTGAGGTGTAGACTCAGATTTGTGCAAGAGAAGTTTGTGGGGCTATACTTGGCATCGTTATGGGAGGGGCAAAATGTTTGGCCCCGTCCGAAATTTCTATTTTCCAAACCGAGAGGCTGATTTGAACCAAATTTTATGTGAGGGCTTATTGGGTCATAAGTACCTAATTTATGCTGATTTTTTTTTTCCCGTAGCCCCATGGGAACCGCAGGAGCTAAAAATAGAAAAAAATTAAAACGCCCATATCTCCAAAACTGCACGGCACCGAGAATTTTTATTTGGTGTGAAGCTTCCTTAGGACCAACAGAAAGAATTGGTAAAAAAAAATTGCCATCGGTTTTATCATAGGGTACAGTTTCGGGACTTTGAAAAAGTACTGAGTCAGCACTTTTTAACACTGTAGGCAATGGGAAAAACATTAAAAAATCTTCTTCTCCAGATCCAGCAGGCAGAATCGTTTGATATTTGGTATGCAACATTGGAGGGTGGATCTGATTCAAGTTTGTTCAAATCGGCCCCCTGGGTTCATATTTGGGCTCAGTATAGGAGCCCGATTTCGAACTTAGTGCATTTCAGACAAATTTCTTAAAAAATCTTCTTCTCCATATCCAGCAGGCAGAATCTTTTGATATTTGGTATGCAACATTGTGGGGTGGATCTGATTCAAGTTTGTTCAAATCGGCCCCCTGGGTTTATATTTGGGCTCAGTATAGGAGCCCAAATTTGAACTTACTGCATTTCAGGCAAATTTCTTTGAAAATCTTCTTCTCCAGATCCAGCAGGCAGAATCTTTTGATATTTGGTATGCAACATTGTGGGGTGGATCTGATTCAAGTTTGTTCAAATCGGCCCCTTGGGTTTATATTTGGGCTCAGTATAGGAGCCCAAATTTGAACTTAGTGCTTTTCAGGCAAATTTCTTAAAAAATCTTCTTCTCCAGATCCAGCAGGCAGAATCTTTAGATATTTGGTATGCAACATTGTGGGGTGGATCTGATTCTATTTTGTTCAACTCGGCTCCGTAGATTCATATTTGGGCTCACTATAGAAGCTCGAATTTGAACTTAGTGCATTTCAGGCAAATTTCTTCAAAAATCTTCTTCTCCAGATCCTGCAGGCAGAATCTTTTGATATTTGGTATGCAACATTGTGGGGTGGATCTGATTCCAGTTTGTTCAAATCGGCCACCTGGATTCATATTTGGGCTCACGATAGAAGCCTAAATTCGAACTTAGTGCATTTCAGGCAAATTTCTTTGAAAATCTTCTTCTCAAGATCCAGCAGGCAGAATCTTGTGATATTTGGTATGCGGCATCCTTAGGGGGGTGAGATTCAAGTTTGTTCAAGCCATGTCCCTAGGTCCATATTTGGGCTCACTGTGGGAGCTTGAATTGTAACTTTGTTCGAAATGAGGAATTTTCTTTAAAAATCTTCTTCTTCAGATCCAGCAGTCCGAATGGTTTGATATGTGGTGAGTAGCATCCTTGAGGGGGAGGGGGTGGGGGGATAAAAGTGTGTTCAAGCCAAGTCCATGGGTCCATATGTGGGCTCCCTGTGGGAGCCCAAATTATAACTTAGTCAATATGAGGAATTTTTCTTTAAAAATCTTCTTCTTCAGATTCAGCAGTTGGAATGTTTTGATATTTGGCATGGAGCAACCTTGGGGGCTGAGATTCAAGTTTGTTCAAGCCAAGTCCCTTGGTTCATATTTGGGCTCACTATGGGAGCCTGAATGACAACTTAGTTCAAAATGAGGAATTTTCTTTAAAAATCTTCAGATCCAGCAGATGAATGCTTTTGATATTTTTTATGCAGCATCCTTAGGGGGGTAAGATTCAAGTTTGTTTAAGCCATGTCCCTAGGTCCATATTTGGGCTGATTGTGGGAGCTCGAATTGTAACTTGGTTCAAAATGAGGAATTTTCTTTAAAAATCTTCTTCTTCAGATCCAGCAGTCGGAATGTTTTGATATTTGGTGTGCAGAATCCTTAGGGGTGTGAGATTCAGGTTTGTTAAAGCCAAGTCCCTGGGTCCATATATGGGCACCCTGTGGGAGCCCGAATTATGACTTAGTTCAGTATGAGGAATATTCTTTAAAAATCTTTTTTTAGATCCACTGGTCAGAATATTTGGATATTTGGTTTCAGCTTTTCTTAGGAGGAGCAGATGCAACTTGTGGAAATCAATTCTCTGGGTTGATATTTAGGCTACCATGTCAGGTGAGCGCCCTCAGGCCCCCTGGGGCCTCTTGTTTCTGATAACGATGACCACAGTTTTGAAGAATATATTGTCAACATTATTTCCAGTCACCGTTGATGTGGACGCAGTGCCATCACCTAGACACGGGTGAGGCTGATGTCCCTCCCATTATATTGCAACGTAGTTGTAATCAAACTGTACAATAAACAACATGACCCGGATGTGTTTTTGCAAGCAAACATAACCGCTGGTACTAAAATGACCGATCCTAAAATGAGTTATAACCGGTGCTCCTAAAAAACATCAAAATGGACATGAAAAGGATGAGTGTCATAAAAAGTAAAAATCGCATCATTGTTCTACTGCAGAATCAAAATCTGTTAAACTCAGTCTTCCTAACATTCATTTTTGGATCCAATTCAGAGCTCTCTAGTTGATGCTCATATTTATTACACACACCCTAAACAGTCTGATGGGGCTTGTTTTGATGATGATGATGATGATGATGATGATGATGATGATGATGATGATGATGATGATGATGATTTCTTTGCACTTCTCAAATTTTTTTATGATGAAATCAATTTAGGCAGAGCCATAAATGAAGAAATTGCTGACTTTGCAAATAGATCTGCCAGTGCTTAAAATTGATCTTTCGGAAATCACCTAGAAGTTGTCCACTTGTTTCTGCTCCTAGAGTAAGTCCAGAATTTTGGACCCATCTTGACTCAAGCTGTAAAAAACATGATTGTCAGTTGCAAGACACTTAGAAACTTCTTGGGCATGAGGCTCAAAGCCAGTCTACTTAAAGCACCTTAATGAAAGATTTCATAATTCACTAGAAACCACGACTTACCTTGTGGATGGGGTTACTTTAGTAGGGTCAACTGTGTGTGACCTCTCTATTCAGCATCAGTTTCTGATTAAACTTACTTTCAGTACTGAATACAAATTTCTTTGTGCTGTGGATTGACCTTTCCCCAAGCACCTTTTTGGGGACGCTGTCTCCAAAGATATTTATAAGGCAGAAGTAACTAAGGTTACACTTGCAAATAGACCTAAGTCTTTCACAAACAAAAAATCTTGTTCAGGCAGGTGTCTTGTATCTGCTGGATAAAGATGCCATTGTTCTTTGCCATCATGATCCAGGGCAGTTTATTTCAAATCCTTTCCTATGAGAAAGTAAAAAAAAGGCGCCGTATGCCCAATTATCAATTTGAAGGCCTTGGAAAAATACTTGGAATATTCCCATTTCCAGATGGATACTTTGTCCCATGTACTGCCTTTGATTCAAAAAGGTGATTTTTTCACATCCATTGACTTGACGGATGCATATTTCAGCATTTCCATCTATGATCTTTATTAAAAATATTTGCAATTTCTTTGGCATGGAATTCTCTACAAATTTAAATGTTTACTTCTTGGTTTATCATCTGCTTCCTGCCTGTTCATCTACATCAGGCAACCTGTGTTTGCCTTTTTTCATTACAACAATATCCAATGTACGCATCATGTAGATGCTTCTCTAGGTATGAAGAACTCTGGGCAAAAACTTGTTGTAGAGACAAATTCAATTACACACGCTTAACAATTTGGGAATTGTTATCAGCTTTAAGCAGTCAGTGCCTGAACCTCAACAATACATTCAATATCTGGGTCATGTGATAGACCCCCAATAATTCCTTCTATGGTTACCACATGATACAGTAACTCTGATTCTGGGTTTCTCCAAACAAATTTGTCAGATGACAAACCAACCATATGACCTATTGAACGGTTAATTGGGATGTATGTTTCAACATTTGTGGGTATTAGGATTGGACATTTTCTTTTATAGATCACTGGACAGAGATAAAAATAAAGCTCTCCAAATATATAAATCCCACTCTCCCACTCTCATACGATGAAATAATCATCAAGTAGGATGAAGTCTTATGATGGGTAACCCATCTTTCATTAATGAAGAGTTGCCTTCTTAGTTACCGTCAAACTGACCAAATTTTTATGACAGACTTCTCTTCTAATGGCTGTGGGGGGGGGGGGGGGGGGATATCTAGACAATTTATGGATTAATGGTTTGTGACATTAAAGTACAAACATATAAAATTTCTTGAGCTTCAAGCCATCAAGAAGTCTTTCCTGAATTTAGCTCATCCCTTGTCATATTTGTATTCAAACTAATAATACCACTGCTGTATCTTATCTCAATCATCATGGCAGTAAGAAGACTTCTCTGTTCAAGACTTCTCACAATATTTTATGTTTTGCCAAAAACATACTCATATCAGCTGTTCATACTCCAGGTCAAACAAGCTCTCTTGCTATCTCTCTTTGGCATTTCAAAAGTTCTACATAATGGCAATTACCACCAAGTGTCTTCCGTCAAATATGTCATCATTTTTCTAGCCTACTATCTACATGCTTGCTTCTAAGGTCACTCATCAGTTGCCTGTATATCATAGTTGATTTCCTGATAGTTCTGCATCCATGGTTGATGCTTATTCCTTCTCTTGGGCCAATCACTTCCCTCCTTTCAGTCTGCTCAGAGAGGTGCTAGTAACAATAGAGGAAGACAATGTGCAACACGCACATTAATTGTACCTTACTTGGCCATGAAGCCATGGTTTCCCAAGATTGCAGCAAATGCTGACCTCCTACCCAGAATATCTGCCACATAACAGGAAGTTACTAGTAAACCTAGTTTCAGACATGTTTCATCTTCTACTGCCGCATTAAAAACTGATCACCTGTACTGTTTCTGACAATTCCTCCAATGTAAGAGTATTTCGGAAAAAGCTTCCTAGACACCTACCTCATCGTGGCAGAAATCAACCATCGAACAGTATGGTTATGCATGACAAAAATAATGTATGTGGTGTACTGAACCAAAAAATTAATCACTTTCAGTCAACTGACATTCCAATTATGATTTATCTGATCCCAGGTTATAAAAATCTTGCAGTGTTATTACTACCCATAGAAGTATGTTGATTCAGACACTTATCTCCATTGAGAGATTGGAATTTACCTCTTCACCACTAACTTCTAGATTTATGAAGGTTTTTTTAATTGTAAACTGCCCAAACCACGCTGTACAGCAACATGAGATGTTTTTCAGGTTCTAGCCTATCTCACAACATTATATCCTTTGCCGAAATTGAAGCTATAATTATCCACCACAAAATTGGCATGTTTAATGGCTCTGGTCTCTCCCCAAAGAGCACAGACATCTGTTTCTTTAAAACTAAGTGATAGACTGATACATACTAATGAGGTCATTATTACAAATTCCACATTACAAAATATTTCATGAACAGGTCATCTTTTAGCTACAGTGAAATTATTTCAATATCATAAGACACTTTGTGTCTTTTCCTCATTGCAAGAATATTTGAAGAGAACACAACACATTAGACAATCTCATAATTTATTTACACAACACATCAGAAAATCTGATAATTTATTTATTTTCAAACATTCTGTTAAACCATCTACTTTTGCATGGTGGGTTTCCAACTTCTTATATAAAGCTGGCATCCAGTAATCCTTCAAAGTTCATTCCAATAGCGGGGCTGCAACTTCTACTACAATGTGGAAGAGTTTTCTTTGCATCAGGTACTAAAGGCTGTAGATTAGTGATTTGTTAACGCTTTTCATCGCTTTTATTTCTTAAATGTTGGTACATATATGCAACATGATACGCTTTCCACATCTATTCTATCTTGATTCATGCTGCTTGCTGGTGCTGTGTCCTGAAATTAATTGACATTTTTTGATTTATAAACTCATAGACTTTTGTGGTGACATTTGTTCACACTGACGATGACTCTTTAACAGATTGAACGTTTCATTGAGACTCTTTTCCGTAACAGGGCATGTTATGCCTGATCAGAGGAACTTGAGCACACTTGTTTATCAGTGATCTTAAACTCCATACTACGTTACCAGTCTTGTTCATGTTTATCATGGGGCTTTCAATGAACCATATTCAATGCTAAAGGCTTTGAAATCATGCCAGTGTTACATCCGACAAAGCCGGAAGGCTTTATGGAAAAGAATCCCCCACCTTATCCAAGCATCCGAAGGATGTGCTGGATGTGGGAGATTCTTTGAATACAAGCCTGTAGGCTTGGAGGATGTAGCACCCACCCTATGTTTCTTTCAACCATATATGAACAATATATCTTCGTGCCACACCCAGGTAGGCAGCATCTGCTTCATCATTGAATATGGTATGCTTTAAAGAAACACTTCTCCACACCTGAGTATTGCCTTTATAGTGTGCGTCTCCTTTGTTCTTTTGTTTCTTTGAAATGAGGTGGAACGACTTTCTCGTGCGAGACAATATGCCAGTGTTACATCCTCCAAGCCTACTGGCTTGTATTCAAAGAATCTCCCATATCCAGCACATCCTTCGGATGCTTGGATGAGATGGGGGATTATTATTCATTTGTGATGTTGATTTGTTTGTTGGTTTGAACATTTAAACTATTTCAGTTAAATTGTTTGTTATGTAGTGTATTTTTTAACATTTTCAAACACTAGCATGAGATTTTGATACAGATCTTGAAGAAGATTGGAAGTAATGTAGACTAATGTTTTGAGTTCCAAAATCCAGTTGATGAATTTTCAGTGCCGTTAATATTGAAATGCTGATAGACTGTTGGAATGAGTTAATTTCTTTTCAACCACCTTTGCCATAAATTTTGACACGAGGATAGGGATCGCCTGGCCCTGGATATCTTAACCCCCCCCCCCCCCCCCTCGCTTTTTAATTAAATTCCACTTGGCCAATTTAAACCAAACTTAACATGTGGGTTGAGCATGATGAGAGAAAGAACCCTATGTATTTTGAAGTTATTGTATTGAAAGTTAAGGTCACAGTGACATTGAACATGAGATTTTTCCCAGAATTGGTTTCTGTGCTCCAATTACAATTTTGCTTCTCCGATCAAAACTAAACTTGACATGTGTTGGCAATGAAGAGAACAAGAACCCTATTTATTTTGGGGTCATTGTGCTCAAGGCCAAGGTCACAGTCACCTTAACTTCGAATTGATTTCTGCCCCATAACTTGAGATAACTTTCACCAATATGGAGCACACTTTATATATAGGTTGGACATTATTGGGGGAAGAGCCTTATTTATTTTGGTTTAATTGAGCCAAAGGACAAGCTTACAGGGTCACATTGAACCTAAAACCGAAATTGGTTTCCTTTCATTCCAAAAAGAGGTGAGTAAATTTTTTTTTAATATGATGTGGGCAGTACATGATTTATTGTAATATATTGGCAAAGTTACTGTGTCAGGATGTTGTTTGTGGGGTATTAGACCAAAAAAAGAAATGTTTTGATTCTCAGGCAGTCCTTCAGTGAAATTGAACCCCCTCATTGGATGTTTTTATTGCATTTCACGGTCTTCCAATATTACTTTTTATGTAATTGATTGATGAATGTAACTGCAATCTGAAGAGCATAACTAAAGTTTACATCCTGTTGCTTTACAGTTTGTAGGCTAGTCTTGGCTGCTTATATTGGCAGCCAAGACTTGTCTAGAAACCACTTCCAAGCAAATTAGAATGTAACATGCAAGTTTTCTCAGAGAGAGCATGTTGATGCATCTATTCTGTCGTAGTAAAAAGTGATGAAAGTCGGAATTGGGCCCTTGAGGATTAAAATTAAATGATTTAATTTGTATAATTATGCACTTTACATATATTCAGTGTGTGAAAAGACAGCAGAGAGCCTCTCAATCTGTGCTCATTATACGCAAGAAAAAAATTAAAAATTAAAAATAAAACCCGCCTTCCCAGTTAACTGAATTTGAATTTGTTGAGCTCATAATAACAATTATTATATTTTGCTCTACAAGTACTAAATGTACAAATACAGTGCGAGTTACAATTGATAAGAAATGGTTGATGAAGCAAATGGTTAAATGAATGTGAGCGTGAGAAAGTGAAAGAGTGAATGGTAAAATGTGATATACTTACAACTGATAATGATGTGATGGTGAAGATGAAAATGAAGAATGCAGCTAGTGATGAGTTGAAATGATGACCAATTGACTTGAGTCAAACTTCTACCAGAAACAATAATAAAAAATAACTAGACTTTATGATTCTGGAGAATCATGGCTTTTCCCAATGAGATTCCATGATTTTTCATGACCCCACAGTGTCTGATGAATTGTTTTTAACTGTCTCACTGAAATTCCTTCATTGATGTTATGAGAAAGGTGAAGATAGTAGTCTCAAATGACACAGTTTGATAAAAAATTGTTTAGGTAAAAACCATCATTAATGGTGGAGTGGGTTAATGTCAATATCGTCGTCCAACAAGTCAATGACCGACAAAAGGAGTTATGTTTGTTTGACACATACCCACTGAGTGCTGTGTCAATTTAAAAATGGTCCATTTTATCTCAAATGTATCCAAAATATTGATGTCTGGCAGCTTGTAGAGGGTTAACAAGTGCCAACAGGAATATTTATTCATGCAACTTGTAATGTCACACCAAGAACTGTGAATGGCCATTTTTTTTTTAAAATGTACAAGATGTTTTCAGAGAAATCCAGGGAGAAAAGGAATTTTAAGCTTTTGATGGGTATCATTGTTTTTCCAGCCCAAAACGGGTTAAGTGTTGTTTTTGGAATACTCTTATTACTTCCAAAAATAATTCTCAGTGAATTCTACTTCCACTTATTTTGATCTCTCCTCCCAACTTCGGGTGCTGTGGGTACGCAAACACAGCCTATTTTATCAACATTTTGATGTTTGAGAACCTGCATAGGGTTAACAAATGCTTACAGGAATATTTTGTACATGCAACTTGTAATGTCACACTAAGATATGAGAATGGCCATTTTTTCCTGAAAATCTACAGGATGTTTTTAAAGAAATCCTCAGATAACATGAATTTTTAGTCGAGTTGTGACGAAGTCAAACTCGACTTATAGTTTGGTGAATGGCGGGCGGGCGGGCGGGCTTCGGGCGGGCGGGGTGGGCGGGCGGGCGGGCGTAAACAATTGGTTTCCGGATGATAACTTGATAGTGGTTCAACTCACATTCATTAAACTTCATACGTAGGTTGGTCTTGGTGGGAGGAAGAACCCTATTGATTTTGGACATGCTACGTCAAAGGTCAAGGTCACAGTGACCTTGAACATAGTAAATCTTAAACAATTGGTTTCCGGATGATAACTTGATAATGGTTCAACTCACATTCATGAAACTTCATAGGTAGATTGGCCTTGGTGAGGGGAAGAACCCTATTGATTTTGGACTCGCTACGTCAAAGGTCAAGGTCACAGTGACCTTTAACATAGTATATCGCAACAATTGGTTTCCGGATGATAACTTGATAGTGGTTCAACCTAGAGTCATGAAACTTCATAGGTGTGTTGGCCTTGGTGCGAGGAAGAACCCTATTGATCTTGGACTCACCAGGTCAAAGGTCAAGGTCACAGTGACCTTGAACATAGTATATCGCAACAATTGGTTTCCGGATGATAACTTGATAGTGGTTCAACCTAGAGTCATGAAACTTTATAGGTGTGTTGGCCTTGGTGCGAGGAAGAACCCTATTGATCTTGGACTCACCAGGTCAAAGGTCAAGGTCACAGTGACCTTGAACATAGTATATCGCAACAATTGGTTTCCGGATGATAACTTGATAGTGGTTCAACCTAGAGTCATGAAACTTCATAGGTATGTTGGCCTTGGTGCGAGGAAGAACCCTATTGATCTTGGACTCACCAGGTCAAAGGTCAAGGTCACAGTGACCTTGAACATAGTATATCGCAACAATTGGTTTCCGGATGATAACTTGATAGTGGTTCAACCTAGAGCCATGAAACTTTACAGGCGTGTTGGCCTTGGTGCGAGGAAGAACCCTATTGATGTTGGACTCACCAGGTCAAAGGTCAAGGTCACAGTGACCTTGAACATAGTATATCGCAACAATTGGTTTCCGGATGAGAACTTGATAGTGGTTCAACCTAGAGTCATGAAACTTCATAGGTGTGTTGGCCTTGGTGTGAGGAAGAACCCTATTGACCTTGGACTCGCCAGGTCAAAGGTCAAGGTCACAACTCGACATTGGATCTGTGATCCTGAGCGGCATTTTTAACCTTTTGAGAGGTATCTCTCTTTAACCAGCTCTAAAGGGTTAATGCTTTGTTTTGTGGAATATCTTCATTACTTACAAAAATGATCGACGATGAATTCCACTTCCAATGAAGGAGGTTATGTTTATCTTGTAGGTACACATTTGGTGTTATGGTTGCCCAAGAACAGCCCATTTTCTCCAAATGTCTATGCTTGGCAGCCTCTGGGGGGTTAACAAATGCTTACCGAAACATTTTGTTCATGCAACTTGTAATGTCACTCGAAGACCTGCGAATGGTCAATTGCTCTTGAAATTTTGTTTTTGAGAAATCCACAGAAAACTGGAATTTTAAGCTTTTAAGGGGTATATCTTCTTAACCAGTCAAAAATGGGTTAAGACCTCGATTTTTTAATACATTTACTACTTACAAAAATGTTTCCCTGTCAGTTTTGCGTCCGGTAAAAGAAGTTACGTTTCTCTATTGTATTCCCATTTGATGTTGTTGTTGTTCAAAAACAGACAATTTTTTCAAAATTTTCACATTTAGCAGCCCATGGAGGGTTAACAAATGCTTACCGGAATAATTTATCCAATCAACTGGTAATGTCACACCATGACCTATCAATGGCCATTTTCTCTTGAAAACCCTACCAGATGTTTGTAAAGAAATCCAGGGAAACATACATTTTTAAGCCTTTGATGGGTATCACTATTAACAACCACAAAATGGGTTAACGCTTGTTTTTTTGAATACCCTTATTACTTACAAAAATGGTCTTCGGTGAATGGTCTTCGGTGAATTCCACTTCCAACAAAGGAGATTATGTTTATTTCTCAGGTACACGTTGGGTGATGTGCGTGCCTGAAAACAGCCCATTTCAACAAAATTACGAAGCTTGGCAGCCTCTAGAGGGTTAATAAACGCTCACCGGAATATTTTGTCCATGCAACTTGTAATATCGCACAAAGACCTGCAAGTAGTCAATTTTTCTTGAAAACCTACAGTATGTTTTTAGAGAAATCCACAGAAAATGGGAATTTTAAGATTTTAAGGGGTCTCTCTCTTTAGCCTGTCAAAAATGGGTTAAGACTTCGACTTTTGAATACCCTTACTACTTACAAAAATGTTTGCGTATAGATTGTGCGCTCGATAAAAGAGGCACGTTTCTTTGTGACGTACCCATTGGGTGCTGTTGGCGTCCAAAAACAGCCCATTTTATCACAATTTTGACTTTTAGCAGACCGTGGAGGGTTAACAAATGCTCACCGCAATATTTTGTCCATGCAACTTCTATTGTCACACCATGGCCTGGGAGTGACAAATTTTTCTTGAAAATCTACAAGACTCGTTTAGAGAAATCCATGGAAAACACAAATTTTTTTGCTTTATGGGGGTATTGCTGTTTAACCAACCCAAAGCGGGTTAACGCTTGGTTTTTTTAACACCCTTATTACTGACAAAAATGATCCTCGGTGAATTCCACTCCCAATAAAGGAAGTTATGTTTATCTTTCATGTATTGTTTGGGTGCGGTGGGGGACTGAAACCGGCCTATTTCATCAAAATTTCGATGTTTGGCAGCCTGTGGAGGGTTACCATATGCATCGCTTGATATGTCGTGTGTATCAAAGGGCGTGTCACAGACAGGTCTAGCAATTACGAATGTATAAAAAAAATCTACAAGACGTGTTTCGAGAAAGTGATGATAAACCCCAATTTTGGCAGTTTTTTGCCAATTCTGACGAAATAAGGGTTAAACCGAAAATTCTGCTTCGGTACATTTTTAGATTTTGTGCCCCTCTATGCGTGTGCAAAATTTCGTGAAAATCAGTTCGAAAATGGCTTCTGAATCGTACGGACAAAATGTGTGGAAAAAAAAAAAAAACCCAAACTAGACTTTATGATTCTGGAGAATCATGGCTTTTCCCGATGAGATTCCATGATTCTTCATGACCCCACAGTGTCTGATGAATTGTTTTTAACTGTCTCACTGAAGTTCCTTCATTGATGTTATGAGAAAGGTGAGTATAGTAGTCTCAAATGACTTGGCTCGATCCTAATTAACACCATAATTATGGAAACACTGGAACTACCAGCGCGACTGAAGAGAACAATAGCAGCTCTGGGCATCTCTTGCCCTGTCACCTGGACTGTCCGGGAGACAGGCAAGAGAGTCCATCTGAACTTGGAGTTCGTCATTGAAGAGCACAACACCGCCACACCTTCTTCGGTGAGAGGTAGCACCTTTTGTGAGAGGAACCCCTCTCACACTGGTCCTCACCCGAAGAAGCCTGGACCTGGCCCTGAAAAGAAGAAGAGCAAGAAGAAGAAGAGTCCGTCCACCAAGCGCCGGGATTCCAGGCGCCTGGAGGCCTTCCGGAATAGGAAGAAAGAGGTGAGCAAGAGGATGGAGGTCCTGGAGGCAGCTGCCAGTTCCCCTCCTAGTCCCACTAGTACACCCAACCAACTGACAGCTCCTGAGCCGGTACTGTTGAATGAGGAACGTCTGGTGGAGACTGAGGAGGAACTGGAGGTTGCCTTTTCACCACCTCCCACCCCTCACTCCCCACTTCCTTCTCTACCGGACATCCCGGGTGTGTCAATCTCAGCAACACAGCCACCTAAGTCTGCAGTCACCGCCGAAGAATTAAGGAGAATAATATAGATGGGAAGGCGAGCAGTTGAGATGGGAAACCGAATCGCCTCCGAAACCCACGAGTTCAGGGAACAATCCAAGGCAGATCTCAAAAAGGAATTAGACGCAATCCATTCACCAAACTCAACACTAAACTCAACATCGTCGACTTCCACATCACAATCTCAACCAACTCCAAAGAAAAAGAGCCGGAAGAAGCCTAGACGGGGTTAAGCCACCTCCCTCCCTCCTTTTCCTCCTCAACCGCGCCTTGACATCCTACAACAACAAACAGCTAACGAGGGTCGAAAGGGGCTTGTCCTCCAAATCGTCCCTGCGCACCTTCGGCACGTCAAACCATTTCGTTCGTCTCAAATGACTCAGTTGATAAGAAAATTGTTTAGGTAAAAACCATCATTAACGGTGGAGTGGGTTAATATCAATATCGTCGTCCGACAAGTTAATGACCCACAAAAGGAGTTATGTTTGTTTCACACATACCCACTGAGTGCTGTGTATATTTGAAAATGGTCCATTTTATCTCAAATGTATCCAAAATGTTGATGTCTGGCAGCTTGTAGAGGGTTAACAAGTACTAACAGGAATATTTTTCCATGCAACTTGTAATGTCACACTAAGAACTGCAAATGGCCATTTTTTCTTTAAAATCTTCCAAGATGTTTTCAGAGAAATCCCTGCGCATACGCTCTTTTCCAATTCGACGTGACGAAATGCGAAATTCATGTCGCTCTTCTTGGAAAGTGATGCCACCACTATTCATGAACAAGGAGTGAAAATTTCATGGAAATCTGCCTAGAATTGGCTGAGGTATGGTATTTTGGAGAGAGGAGGTAATTGTTTGAATTTGGTCCTTCCTTTCAAGCCAGTTCGAAAAAGACGTCGGGAATGGGCACAGAATCCTTCAGTGCCTCCTCGCTGGAGTAAGTCCACTTAAATGTTACAATTGTGTGTGACTGGTGGAGAGTTGACTGTAAATGGAAGTTGCTTCTTTAAGACAGCCACCAGGGATCCCAACACAACCTTTAAACCTACGAGAATCTGAGAAGTTTAAAGTCAAGAGAAATTGGCGGTGATTGGGTTTCTGGCAGGCAGGAAAAGATTGACGAAGATTTGCATATTGGACATTAAAATAGCACTTCAGACATACACGAACGGTGTTCAGACCGCTGGAGGCAGCGACTTGAAATTTTCAGAACTTGTTCTACGAACCCTGGCCGACATTTTGGGATCTGTTTGGAGTGTCCGGACCGCGTGGAAAACACCAAGCATCGCTTGGAATGTGAGAGTACTATTCGTCCCGACTCTATCAGTTTCGAATGGACACCGGCAGTGTTGTACACGACTGTAGAGCTGCGATTGAGCATAACGTCCCAGGTTTCGGTGCCACATTGCCTAACCAGCTCCAAAAGAGCGACGGGGAGGGGTATCCTGACACTATCTTTAAACCTTAGATAATCGTCAGAAGTTGAAGTGAAAAGAAATCGGCGGTGAGTAGGTTTTTTGGCGGGTAACGATTAACGAAAATTTGCCAATTAGACATTAAAATTGCACTTCTCACAAACATGAAGTGTGTCTAGACCGCTGAAGGCAGCGACATCTAATTTTCAGAACTTGTTCTACGCACCCTGGCCGACATTTTGGCATCTGTTGCAAGTGTCGAGGCCGCGTGAAGAACACCACGCATCGCGTGGAAAGTGAGAGTACTATTCGTCCCGACTCTATCAGTTTGGAATGGACTTGAGGACTGTTGTAGACTACTGTAGAGCAGCGATTGAGCATGAAGTCGGAGTTTTTTGTGCCAAATTGCCTAACCGGCTCCAAGGTATGATTTTTCGTCTGTACATCGCCCATATCGACTGTAGTTTATACCGTTACTATACGTTGAAGTAGCCTTTTGTCATTTTCGCCACTTCCGCCCCAGATTTGAGGGTACCTTCCTTCAACCCCATTTTATAGCAAAATCTAGCCATGCTCCCAACAACGCCCTCTCCCCGTCGGCCCGGGGTGCTTCTAAAAATAGAAAGGTCAATGGGTAGGGGCCCGTTAGCAAACAAACGGGTGCAGGGCAGGTGTACTTGGTGAAAAAACAGTTGTGTGAACGTCACCAGAAGTGAAAACCTATGCTCAGTGGCTGTAATCAAGATGTTAATTTAGACTCCCATTACGGCCAAGATACTGCAGAATGCAAATGGGTGGGTGGCGGGCATCATCACTGGATCTAATGTTGTATTTCATGTTTTCTTTATATTCTATTTATTTTTT
The DNA here is from genome assembly GCA_031216915.1 of Pictodentalium vernedei. NCBI lineage: Eukaryota > Metazoa > Mollusca > Scaphopoda > Dentaliida > Dentaliidae > Pictodentalium > Pictodentalium vernedei. The sequence continues at coordinate 747,336,284 of CM062297.1, forward strand.
TGATCTCTCTCTCTCTCTCTCTCTCTCTCTCTCTCTCTCTCTCTCAGTTTAATTTTTTGATTTTGCTAGATTCTGTTATTTATGGAATACGTTCTGCCATATTGTAAATTATTAGTCACCGTACAGGAACGGAAGGGCTTCTAAGTGGTAAGCACTTGTCCTCCAATCCTGATTTGCCTTGTCAAATGGCAAATAAAATATGTTTAATCTAATCTAACAGTAGGGGGGGGGGGGGGGGGGGGGGGCATGTGTCCTAGGTAAAAAAACAGCAGGGGGCAGGTGTCCTAGGTAAAATAAACAGCATGGGGGGGGGGGGGATGTCCCCGCTAATTAATTTTAATAGCAGGCAGTTGTTCATGGGGCAGGTGTCCTATCTGTCCTATCCCACTGGTACTTGGCCTTGATGGAAATAACATTTCAACAAGAAACAACGGGAAACTTATTGCAATAAAGCTGCAAATATAAACTTGATTTTAGGACCATTCCATGGACATTTTAAAGCCTACTGCGATATCAGCGTTTCTTACTCTCGTCCTTTCACCACACCGCAGTATTTTACCCGAATCGAGTTCTGACTTCATGCAAGTTTGACGGACATGCTTTCAATTTTTGTTATTGACAACAACATATTTATAATTTCGTTGCTTACTGATCCGAATTTTGAAAACGACATACGCAATCACGAAAGCATTTTCTGAAAAACACGATTCTGTAAAAGGTTTTAATGAAATTTGATTATTTTTTTTATTTTCTATTTCGATGGCTCTTGTCGAAAAAGGTGCTAATCACTGATCGTCCCAAACGAGATGAAAGACACGCCGTAGTTTAATAACAGACAGAGAATCTTCTAAGAATATACATGCGCAATCCTAAAATGCAATAAATCAAGTGTTTTTTTCACATTTTATGAGAGAGAAATATGTCCAATTGTATCATTGAATCATTTTTAGGTATATGTGGGTAAGAAATTTTCTATACGGACAAAATACAGGCTAAATAAAATATTTGCCATTATTTTCCGCAGACGTATTTTTGTCTTTGCTTCTTGGGGAAATTTCTTGCTGCTCAATACAACGAAGGTGTGTTATTTGATGTGGTCAGAACCATCAGGTGGTCGGGGTCCGAAACCGCACCTCGCAGAAGATTTAGTGGGGGGTGTCGATTTTATAAGTAATGTAGGCAGCGTACACGGCATAGGCTGTCTGTCTTTAATCCGACAAAACAGGGTTAAGGCTTGGTTTTTTGAACACCCTTATTTATTTATTTATTTATTTATTATTTTATTTATTTATTTATTGGTGTTTAAGGTCACATACTTCTGCACAATGGCTAATCGTGACCGTGATAGTTTTAGAGGTGGAGGAAGCCGGAGTACCCGGAGAGAACCACCAAGCATCGACGAGCAACTGTCAGCTCCTCAACATTCTCACTCTGTTCAGGCTCCGCTCAGGCAGGGTTACAGAGGTTGAAGACATGTGTACCATCGACGTGCAGTATGCCTTAGTACACGGGGACATCGTGCCCCCATGTCGGCAACCGGGCCAAAGTGCCTTGCCCAAGGACACAACGTGAGTCGTCCCGGACGGGGATCGACAATCGGGACCTCTAGCATAGAAGTACAACAGTCTACCACTGAGCCACCACGCTCCCTTGAATACCCTTAATACTATCATACATTATCCCCCAGGAATTCTAAATCTGATAAAAGAGGTCATGTTTATCTATTGCATACCCATTTTGCTGCCCGAAAAACAGCCGATTTTATTAAAAATTTTGACGTTTAGCAGCCTGTAGAGGGATTAACAAACGACTAGCGGAATATTCTATCTATGCAATTTGTAAGACCTGCCAATGTCAAATTGTTCTTGAAAATCCCCAACAAGCAGTTAGCGAAATCCACGAAAATGTAGATTTTAAGCGTTAAAGGGGCATCTCTCCTTATCCAGTTCAAAATGGGTTAAGTTTCATTCTTTTAAATACCTTACTACTTACAAACCTTAAACACCAATTAGATTCCCAGATTTTTCTTGACCCCCACAGTGTCTGATGAATTGTTTTTAACTGTCTCACAAAAGTTCCTTCATTGATGTTATGAGAAAGTGAGTATAGTAGTCTCAAATGATTCGGTTTGGTTTTGATAACAAAATGTTTAGGTAAAACCCATCATTAATGGTAGAATGGGTTAATATCAATATCAGTGTTTCCCTATCAGTTTTGCGTCCGGTAAAAGCCCATGAAGGGTTAACAAATGCCTACCAGAATAAATTGATCCATGCAACTGGTCATATGACACCAAGACCTATCAACGGCCATTTTCTCTCTTGAAAACCCCACAAAATGTTTGTAAAGAAATCCAGGGAAAACGATTTTTAAGCTTTTGATGGGTATCCCTGTTAACCTCCCCAACAGGGGTTAACGCTTGGCTTTTGAATACCTTTATTACTTACAAAATGGTCCTCTGTGAATTCCACTTCAAACAAAGGAGATTATGTTTATCTCTCATGTATACATTAGGTGCTGTGCGTGTCTGAAAACAGTCCCATGTTAACAACATTACGATGCTTGGCAGCTTGTAGATGGTTAAAAAACGCTCACCGGAGTATTTTGTCCATGCAACTTTTAATGTCACATAAACACCTACGAATAGTCAATTTGTCTTGAAACCCTACAAGTTACCGTTAGGGAAATTCACAGAAAATGGGAATTTAAAGCTTTCAAGGGATATCTCTCTTTAGCCTGCCCAAAATGGGTTAAGACGTCGACTTTTGAATACCCTTACTACTTACAAAAATGTTTCCATATAAATTGTACGCGCGATAAAGAAAGGCACTTTTCTTTGTGGTGTACCCTTTGGGTGCTGCTGGTGTGCAAAAACAGCCCATTTTATCGCAATTTTGACCTTCAGCAGCCCGGGGAGGGTTAACTAATGCTGACCGGAATATTTTGTTCATGCGACTTGTAATGTCACACCAAGACCTGCAAATAGCCGATTTTTCTTGAAAACCTACAAGATGTTGTTAGAGAAATCCACAGAAAACGGGGTATTTTAAGATTTTAATGGGTATCTCTCTTTAACCAGCCCCAAATGGGTTTAAGACGTCAAATTTTGAATACCCTTACCACTTTCAAAAATATTTTCCGATCAATTTTGCGTCCGATAAATGAAGGCCCCTTTCTCTGTGGTATATCGTTTGGGTGCTATTGGTGTCTAAAAACAGCCCATTTTATCACGATTTTTACGTTTAGCAGCTCGGGGAGGGTTAACTAATACTGACCGGAATATTTTATCCATGCAACTTGTAATGTCACACCAAGACCTGAGAGTGACCAATTTTTCTTGAAAATCTACAAGGCTCGTTTAGAGAAATCCACAGAAAACATGAAGTTTTGAGCTTTTTTGGGGTATTGCTGTTTAACCAGCCCAAAACGGGGTTAACACTTGGTTTTCTGAACACCCTTATTACGCCTGCCCATTTCATCAAAATTTCGATGTTTGGCAGCCTGTGGAGGGTTACCATATGCATCGCCAAATATGTCGTGTGTATCAAAGGTTGTGTCATAGGTAGGTCTAGTAATGATGGATGTTTAAAAAAAATCCTAAAGACGTGTTTCGAGAAAGTGCCGATAAACCCCAATTTTGGCAGTTTTTTGCCAATTCTGGCGAAATAAGGGTTAAATCGAAAATTCCGCTTCGGTACATTTTTAGATTTTTGACAAAAATGTGTGGAAAAAAAAAAAACAAAAAAAAAACCCAAACTAGACTTTATGATTCTGGAGAATCATGGCTTTTCCCGATGAGATTCCATGATTTTTCATGACCCCACAGTGTCTGATGAATTGTTGTTAACTGTCTCACTGAAGTTCCTTCATTGATGTTATGAGAAAGGTGAAGATAGTAGTCTCAAATGACACAGTTTGATAAAAAATTGTTTAGGTAAAAACCATCATTAACAGTGGAGTGAGTTAATGTCAATATCGTCGTCCAACAAGTCAATGACCGACAAAAGGAGTTATGTTTGTTTGACACATACTCACTGAGTGCTGTGTCAATTTAAAAATGGTCCATTTTATCTCAAATGTATCCAAAATATTGATGCCTGGCAGCTTGTAGAGGGTTAACAAGTGCCAACAGGAATATTTATTCATGCAACTTGTACTGTCACACCAAGAACTGTGAATGGCCATTTTTTCTTTAAAATCTACAAGATGTTTTCAGAGAAATCCAGGGAGAACAGGAATTTTAAGCTTTTGATGGGTATCATTGTTTTTCCAACCCAAAACGGGTTAAGTGTTGTTTTTGGAATACTCTTATTACTTCCAAAAATAATTCTCAGTGAATTCTACTTCCACTTATTTTGATCTCTCCTCCCAACTTCAGGTGCTGTGGGTACGCAAACACAGCCTATATTATCAACATTTTGATGTTTGAGAACCTGCATAGGGTTAACAAATGTTTACAGGAATATTTTGTACATGCAACTTGTAATGTCACACTAAGATATGAGAATGGCCATTTTTTCCTGAAAATCTACGGGATGGTTTTAAAGAAATCCTCGGATAACATGAATTTTTAACCTTTTGAGGGGTATCTCTCTTTAACAAGCTCTAAATGGTTAATGCTTGGTTTTGTGAATATCTTCATTACTTACAAAAATGATCGACGGTGAATTCCACTTCCAATGAAGGAGGTTATGTTTATCTCGTAGGTACACATTTGGTGTTATGGTTGCCCAAGAACAGCCCATTTTCTCCAAATGTCAATGCTTGGCAGCCTCTGGGGGGTTAACAAATGGTTACTGAAACATTTTGTTCATGCAACTTGTAATGTCACTCGAAGACCTGCGAATGGTTAATTGCTCTTGAATTTTTTTTTTTGAGAAATCCACAGAAAACTGGAATTTTAAGCTTTTAAGGGATATATCTCCTTAACCTGTTAAAAATGGGTTAAGACCTCGATTTTTGAATACATTTACTACTTACAAAAATGTTTCCTTGTCAGTTTTGCGCCCGGTAAAAGAAGTTACGTTTCTCTGTTGTATTCCCATTTGATGTTGTTGTTGTTCAAAAACAGACTATTTTTTCAAAATTTTGACATTTAGCAGCCCATGGAGGGTTAACAAATGCTTACCGGAATAATTTATCCAATCAACTGGTAATGTGACACCATGACCTATCAATGGCCATTTTCTCTTGAAAACCCTACCAGATGTTTGTAAAGAAATCCAGGGAAAACATAAATTTTTAAGCCTTTGATGGGTATCACTATTAACAACCACAAAATGGGTTAACGCTTGGTTTTTTGAATACCCTTATTACTTACAAAAATGGTCTTTGGTGAATTCCACTTCCAACAAAGGAGATTATGTTTATTTCTCAGGTACACGTTGGGTGATGTGCGTGCCTGAAAACAGCCCATTTCAACAAAATTACGATGCTTGGCAGCCTGTAGAGGGTTAATAAATGCTCACCGGAATAGTTTGTCCATGCAACTTGTAATATCACACAAAGACCTGCGAGTAGTCATTTTTTCTTGAAAACCTACAGGATGTTTTTAGAGAAATCCACAGAAAATGGGAATTTTAAGATTTTAAGGGGTCTCTCTCTTTAGCCTGTCCAAAATGGGTTAAGACTTCGACTTTTGAATACCCTTACTACTTACAAAAATGTTTGCGTATAGATTGTGCGCTCGATAAAAGAAGGCACCTTTCTTTGAGGCGTACCAATTGGGTGCTGTTGGTGTCCAAAAACAGCCCATTTTATCACAATTTTGACTTTTAGCAGCCCGTGGAGGGTTAACAAATGCTCACCGCAGTATTTTGTCCATGCAACTTCTATTGTCACATCAAGGCCTGGGAGTGACAAATTTTTCTTGAAAATCTACAAGACTCGTTTAGAGAAATTCAGGGAAAATACGAATTTTTGAGCTTTATGGGGGTATTGTTGTTTAACCAATCCAAAACGGGTTAACGCTTGGTTTTTTGAACACCTTTATTACTGACAAAAATGATCCTAGGTGAATTCCACTCCCAATAAAGGAAGTTATGTTTATCTCTCTTGTATTGTTTGGGTGCAGTGGGGGCCTAAAACCGGCCTATTTCATCAAAATTTCGATGTTTGGCAGCCTGTGGAGGGTTACCATATGCATCGCCTGATATGTCGTGTGTTTCAAAGGGCACAGACAGGTCTAGCAATGACAAATGTATAAAAAAAAATCTACAAGACGTGTTTTGAGAAAGTGCTGATAAACACCAATTTTGGCAGTTTTTTGCCAATTCTGACGAAATAAGGGTTAAATCGAAAATTCTGCTTCGGTACATTTTTAGATTTTGTGCCCCTCTATGCGTGTGCAAAATTTTGTGAAAATCGGTTCGAAAATGGCTTCTGAATCGTACGGACAAAATGTGTGGGAAAAAAAAAAACCAAAAAACAAAAAACAAAAACAAAAAAAATAATAATCCGTAGAAAAACAATAGTCTTTTCCAGAGGGAAAAGCCTAACCATAACCCGCCCCCCCCCCCCCCCCCCCCCCCCCAAAGAAAAACCCCCAAAAACTAGACTTTATGATTCTGGAGAATCATGGCTTTTCCCGATGAGATTCCATTATTTGTCATGACCCTACAGTGTATGATGAATTGCTTTTGACTGTCTCACTGAAGTTCCTTCATTGATATCATGAAAAAGGTGAGTATAGAAGTCTCAAATGACTCAGTTTGATAAAAAAAAATTGTTTAGGTAAAAACCATCATTAACGGTGGAGAGGGTTAATATCAATTTCGTCGTCCAACAAGTTAATGACCGACAAAAGGAGTTATGTTTGTCTGACACATAGCCTCTGAGTGCTGTATCTATTTGAAAATGGTCCGTTTTATCTCAAATGTATCCAAAATATTGATGTCTGGCAGCTTGTTAAGGGTTAACAAGTGCTAACAGGAATATTTATTCATGCAACTTGTAATTTCACACCAAAAACTGTGAATGGCCATTTTTACTTAAAAATCTATGAGATGTTTTCAGAGAAATCCAGGGAGAACATGAATTTTAAGCTGTTGATGGGTATAATTGTTTATCCAGCCCAAAACGGGTTAAGTGTTGTTTTTTTAATACGCTTATTACTTATAAAAATAATTCTCAGTGAATTCTACTTCCACTTATGTCGATTTCTCCTCTTAACTTTGGGTGCTGCGGGTATGCAAACACAGCCCACTTTTTCAACATTTTGATGTTTGAGAACCAGCATAGGGTTAACAAATGCTTACTGGAATGTTTTGTACATGCAACTTGTAATTCACACTAAGATCTGAGAATGGCCAATTTTTCTTGAAAATCTGTGTGATGTTTTTAGAGAAATCCTCGGATAACATGAATTTTTAACCTTTTTGAGGGGTATCACCCTGTAACTCGCTCTAAACGGGTTAATGCTTGGTTTTATGAATACCTTCATTACTTACAAAAATGATCCTCTGTGAATCCCACTTCCAATTAACGTGGTTATGTTCATCTCGCAGGTACACATTGGGTGTAATGGGTGGCCAAGTACAGCCCATTTTCTCAAAATTTGCTGTCTCTGGAGGGTTAACAAACACTTACCGGAATCTTTTGTTCATGCAACTTGCAATGTCACTCCAAGACCTGCAAATGGTCAATTTCTCTTGAATATTTACTAGATTTTTGGAGAAATCCACAGAAAATGGGAATTTTAAGCTTCTAAGGGGTACATCTCCTTAACCGGTTGAAGATGGGTTAAGACCTCAATTTTTGAATACCCTTACTACTTACTAAAAAATTTCCCTATCAGTTTTGCGTCCGGTAAAAGAAGTTATGTTTCTCTGCAGCATTCCCAGTTGATGTTGTTGGTGTCCAAAAACAGACTATTATTTTCGAAATTTTGACATTTAGCAGCCCATGGAGGGTTAACAAATGCTTATCTGAATATTTTATCCATGCAACTGGTAATGTGACTCTAAGACCTATCAACGGCCATTTTCTCTTGAACCCCTACGAGACGTTTGTAAAGAAATTAAGGGAAAACATGATTTTTTAAGCTTTTGATGGGTATTGCTATTAACCATCCCAAAAGGGTTAATGCTTGGTTTTTTGAATACCCTTATTACTAACAAATTTGGTCCTCGGTGAATTCCACTTCCAACAAAGTAGGTTATGTTTATCTCTCGGGTATGCATTGGGTGCTGTGCGCATCTGAAAACAGCCTATTTCAACAAAATTACGATGCTTAGCAGCCTGTAGAGGGTTAATAAATGCTCACCGGAATATTTTGTCCATGCAACTTGTAATGTCACACAAAGACCTGCGAATAGTCAATTTTTCCTGAAAACCTACAAGTTGCTTTTAGAGAAATCCGCAGAAAATGGGAATTTTAAGCTTTTAAGGGGTATCTCTCTTTAACCAGTTCAAAATGGGTTAAGACTTCGACTTTTGAATACCCTTACCACTATCAAAATTGTTTCCCCATCAATTTTGCGTCCGATAAAAGAAGGAACCTTTCTCGGTGGTACACCAAGTGGGTGCTGTTGGCGTCCAAAAACAGCCCATTTTATCACAATTTTGACTTTTAGCTGCCCGTGGAAGGTTAACAAATGCTCACCGCAGTAATTTGTCTATGCAACTTCTATTGTCACACCAAGGCCTGGGAGTTACAAATTTTTCTTGAAAATCTACAAGACTCGTTTAGAGAAATCCACGGAAAATATGAATTTTTTAGCTTTATGAGGGTATTGCTGTTTAACCAGCCCAAACGAGTTAACGCTTGGTTTTTTGAGCACCCTTATTACTAACAAAAATGATTCTCGGTGAATTCCACTCCCAATAAACGAAGTTATGTGTATCTATCGTGTATTGTTTGGGTGCTGTGGGGGCCCGAAAACAGCCCATTTCATCAAAATTTCGAAGTTTGGCAGCCTGTGGAGGGTTACCATATGTATCGCCTGATATGTCGTGTGTATCAAAAGGCGTGTCACAGACCGGTCTAGCAATGACGAATGTATAAAAAAAATCTACAAGACGTGTTTCGAGAAAGTACCAATAAACCCCAATTTTGGCAGTTTTTTGCCAATTCTGACGAAATAAGGGTTAAATCGAAAATTCCGCTTCGGTACATTTTTATTAGATTTTGTGCCCGTCTATGCATGTGCGAAATTTCGTGTGAAAATCGGTTCGAAAGTGGCTTCGGAATCGTACGGACAAAATGTGTGGAAAAAAAAAACCTAAAAAAAAAAATAATAATCCGTAGAAAAACAATAGTCTTTTCCAGAGGGAAAAGCCTAAAAAAAAAAAAAATAATAATCCGTAGAAAAACAATAGTCTTTTCCAGAGGGAAAAGCCTAATGATAGGAAATTGGTAACTGTGAAACTACAGTTATTGTAATTGTATCAACATACATGGGTTACAGAGTAAATTGAAATTCCCCCCAGCCCCTACCCCTTAAAATTTGTTAGTGTTATGTTCTTCCTTTGTATAGAATAATTATATTTTCAGCTGGAGTCACTTGTAAGGATACTCACTTATCATTGCATTACACTCTATTTTAGGGGATCTTTGGACATTCTCCAGTAAATCATAATGAAACAACCAATCAGCAAGCCCCCACCTATGCTCCTATTCTCATCGCTAAAAAAAAAGAAAGAAAAAATTATCATCTGAATTGATCGGATATACTCAAATTCAGATATACCCTCTGTCTTTCAAGATAATATCTATGAACTCTTCGACGACCTTGCAATGCCAGCATCTGGAAACCCTAATATTATTTTTAGTTTGTCATACAACTAGAGATATCTGAAGCTATATATTGAATTGCCAAGTTTTTCAAATATAGCTTTTCCAGCAGCTCTATATTTGTCACAAATTAAGATAATATGAGCCTCATCTTCAAGAATGTTGCATAAATTGCAGACACACTTTTCTACACCAGTGGCTTTGGGTCTTTTGTGCCTCCCTGTTTCGATATGGAGAGAATGTGCACTTATTCTTATTTTTGTAATAATTTTTCTGTGTATAAATGAGCTGACAACCATTAAGTAGTTTTCGAATTGAACATTATCTTTTATTTTTATGTAAATTCTTAAGTTTTCTGATTTTTGTGTTTTATTAAACCATTGACACTCACATTTTTGTTTAAATTTCCCCATTATGTGTTTTTCAACTTTTTGGGGAAACTTAGCAAATTGGTTGTGCCATACATCTTACAGTTAAAAAGGGGAAAAATGGATTTAACAGCATCCAGTGCCGATTTTTGTCCCAAGTCCATCGTTTCAAGATTACAAATATATGCATCTTTTAGGAGTCTTCGCACAATTTAGTTATTTGAAAATAGTTCTTCACCTGTTTCAAAACATTAATAGCTAGTGGAAAGTGGCCAAGTTCATGAACTGCCAATTTTGGTGATTTTGAATTTATACCAAGAATACTTTGTTAAAAACCCCTGGCTAAAGTTTCATGTGGATCCTTCTCAAAGTGGTTTGTAAGTGTATTACTTGAAAATCTGTCAGGTATGTTTGTCAAGTAAGCTTCCCAAATCTCAAGAGCCATAGGTTAGAATTGCCACTATTGTTTTATCAAATAAATTCAGACCCAATTTGACAGGTAATTCATTATTGAATATGCATTCTTTGAGTTTGAAAAGGGCTCTGCTTGATTTGTTTTTCAAATTCTGAATAGCAGTTTTAAAAGTTCCATTGGAGGAAATTGTTTTTCCTAGGTAGTTACATAATTTGTACTTTTAATTTCCTTGTCACCAACTGTAAAGTTTTCTCTGTAAATTTGTCCACCTTTGGTGACTTTTAAACTTTGGTTTTATCAGGGTTTATATTAAGATTTAATTGTAGTTATAGAATGAATTTAAACAATTTTGTAAGCCACTAGATTATTTGCTTTTCAAAACTGTGTCAGCATAAAATAAACAGCTGACTTGTTTTGAATGTAGACTAGGGGCATCAAAATGATCATTCTGTCTGAAAATTTCTGGTATATCATCCACATACATATTGAAAAGTGTGGGGCTCAAATTGCAGCCTTGTTTCAAACCAGTTGTGCATGATATTGCCTTTGTGAGTCTCCCAGGCAACTTTATGGCTGTACATGGTTTTTCATACATTGCTTTGATTGTATTCATCATTTTAGTACTTATATTAAAATTATGCATTTGATGGAATAGGGCTTTTCGGATTATGCTATCAAAAGCCTTACTCAGGTCTATTAAACACAAATATAGGGGCTCTGATTTATTTCCTTGTGGCCTCATAACAGTTTTGTATATTAAAGACTTGATAATATATACATTATCTGAAATCCTTTTTTCCTTTTTCAAATCCAATTTGATATATTGATTTCTTTTTTATCAATAAATTTTGTGAATCTGTTATTAATAACTGAGGAAAAGAATTTGCTAACGCAACTTATAATAGAGATACCCCTGTAGTTATGTGGATTGCATACATCTCCATTTTTGAATAAGGGCTTCAAGAGATTTAAATTCCAGTCACATGGGAAACCACTGGCATTGAAGATTGTATTAAATAGTTTCACCAAAAATAGAAAGAATTAAATGTTATGCAGTTTTAAGCATTTCATTGGAGATATAATCCATCCCACAACTTTTTGTGTTTTTGATAATTTTCTTATGGCATCTGATATTTCATTTTCTTTGAATGGGAAAGATAGCTCATTGAACACTGTGAGGTATGTTGTTTGAATCATTTGGGCTGTGTCAATGTCAGGTTTATCAAGTAAATTTTTGAAGTGATTGACCTAAGTTAACCCTTTCATGCCTTGTCCGTGCGGGCAGTAAACTGACACTACAAACCAGTAGGCGCACTACACTCCGATGGCATAGTAATGCATCTACTCTTACCTCAGTCCACATGTGCTATCTCTATCAGTCCACAGAAGTAATTTTCATGCCCGGATGAATTTAGTGTTATTTCCCTTTAGTTGCTCAGCTTCAGTTTTTAGCACTAATTGCAACAGAATCAAAACAATGAACAGGCCTTCTACAAGAAATCATAACTGGAGAACCAGAGATGTCTCGGTTGTTTTGGATGTGATTATGGCCGATTTGGACAGTGAAGGGGCCGAAATGGATGAAAATGAGTCTGATATAGATTATGATGTGGACAAGGATAGCTGTCATAGTGATTCCACAGATGGATATGACTCCAATGATAGCGACATGGAACAGAATTCTGCGGTGCTGTCTAGCTCAAATCAAGCTGACACACATGACACTACTATGAGTGCTGGACATTCAGATGATGTTGCCAGTAATAATCCAGATGACGGAGAGAGTCCTTCAAAGTCTGGAATAGGACTTGCCACTAGGAGAGGATGTGGCAGAAAAACAAGTGCTGGTCAGGGACGTGGCAGAATACGAGGAAATGGGCGTGGTCACGGAATTGGTCCAATTTTTCAATGGAAAAAATGCACAGATTTTGTCCCACTAGATATCCCATGTTCTGAAGCTGGGAAGATAAATCTCGACTTACCTGACAATCCAAATGAATGGGACTTTTTACACCTTTATCTAATGGATGAGATGATAAATCTCATGGTGATGGAAACTAATCGTTATGCGGATGAATTCAAAGAGGAGAATAGAGAAACTATGAAATGTCATGCCATGGCGCGAAAGTGGGAGCCAACTAATTACAATGAAATGACATCTTTCTTAGCCATTCTAATTTTGATGGCAGTGGTTCATAAACCATGTATCTAACTGTGACAGCTGCAGGGGCTCGAAGCCCGAAAACCTTTAGCACAGTCTATAGGTCATATTTATGAAGGGATTTCATTGTAACTTGGTAGGATGACTCCAAATAATGTCTAGATGAGAACATCCCCTTTTGGTCGTGATCATTCAGCCTTGATGGCTGCCCGAGCCCAAAAACCTTTAGCATAGTCTATAGGTCGTATTTATGTAAGTATTTCATTGTAACTTCTTAGGTTGACTCCAAATAATGCCTAGATGATGACATCTCCTTTTGGTCGTGATTGGTCAACTGTGATGGCTACAGGTGCCCGATGCCTTAAAACCTTGAGCACAGTCTACAGGTCATATTTATGAAGGGATTTCATTGTAACTTCAAAGGATCACTCCAGATGATGCCCAGATGAGAATTCCCCTTTTGGTTGTGATCATTCAACCATGATGGCTGCCCGAGCCCGAAGCTTGAAAACCTTTAGCACAGTCTACAGGTCATATTTATGAAGGGATTTCATTGTAACCTGGTAGGTTGACTTCATATAATGTCTTGATGAGAACGTCCCCTTTTGGACGTGATTTGGCAACTGTGATGGCAACAGGGGCCTGAAAACTTTTAGCACAGTCTACAGGTCGTATTTATGAAGGAATTTCATTGTAACTTGGTAGGATGACTCCAAATAATGTCTAGATGAGAACGTCCCCTTTTGGTCGCGATCATTCAGCCTAGATAGCTGCCCGAGCCCAAAAACCTTTAGCCCAGTCTACAGATCATATTTATGAAGGGAATTCAGTGTAACATGGTAGGTTGACTTCATACAATGTCTAGATGAGAATGTTCTCTTTTGGACACGATTGGGCAACTGTGACAGCTGCAGGGGCCCAAAGCCCAAAAACCTTTAGCACAGTCTACAGGTCATATTTATGAAGGGATTTCATTGTAACTTCGTAGGATCACTACAGATGAGAAATTCCCTTTTGGTTGCGATCATTCAACCATGTTGGCTGCCCGAGCCCGAAAACCTTTAGCACAGTCTACAGATCATATTTATGAAGGGAATTCAGTGTAACATGGTAGGTTGACTTCATATAATGTCTAGATGAGAATGTTCCCTTTTGGACACGATTGGGCAACTGTGACAGCTGCAGGGGCCCAAAGCCCAGAAACCTTTAGCACAGTCTACAGGTCATATTTATGAAGGGATTTCATTGTAGCTTGGTAGGATGACTCCAAATAATGTCTAGATGAGAACGTCCCCTTTTGGTCACGATCATTCAGCCTAGATGGCTACCCGAGCCCAAAAACCTTTAGCATAGTCTGTAGGTCGTATTTATGTAAGGATTTCATTGTGACTTGTTAGGTTGACTCGATATAATGCCTAGATGATGACATCCCCTTTTGGTCATGATTGGTCAACTGTGATGGCTACAGGGTCCTGAAGCCCGAAAACCTTGAGCACAGTCTACAGGTCATATTTATGAAGGGATTTCATTGTAACTTTGTGGGATAACTTCAGATGATGCCCAGATGAGAATGTCCCCTTTTGGTTGCAATCATTCAACCATGATGGCTGCCCGAGCCCAAAGCCTGAAAACCTTTAGCACAGTCTACAGGTCATATTTATGAAGTGATTTCATTGTAACCTGGTAGGTTGACTTCATATAATGTCTAAATGAGAATGTCCCATTTTGGATGCAATTGGGCAACTGTGACGGCTACCGGGGCTGAAGCCCAAAAACCTTTAGCACAGTCTACAGGTAATATTTATGAAGGGGTTTCATTGTAACTTGGTAGATGAGAACATCCCCTTTTGGTCGCGATCAATCAGCCTTGATGGCTGCCCGAGGCCAAAACCCAAAAACCTTTAGCATAGTCTGTAGGTCGTATTTATGTAAGGATTTCATTGTAACTTGTTAGGTTGACTCCATACAGGTCCAACAATAAAGTTTGGTGGCCCCAGTGAAAAGGAAGAAATTCTTGATTAATTCGATAGTAGCATTGTGGATGATGATTTTTACATGTGAAAATTCGTGAAAATATGTGGCCATAGTTAGATAATACATAGGCATGCTAACGGTAGAAATTTTAACATAAAATGTAATAACTTTGAAGTATTCTGCCTGGGGCCAGCACGTTTCAGAACGTATATTCCTCACTGCAGTCCTCAGCTGGTGGACTCCCAGCAGTGGCAGGAGGCCACCAGGAGCTGCTGGCCCAACACCATATACGGGCCCCCTGAGGCCAAGGATGTTCATGGCCGACCATGGTTCGACCCTGCGTGAGAAAAGTTTGAAAATCAATGTCAAAAGAAGCAAACTCCATGACTCTAGATATACGATAAATACATCTATTACTCTGCAAATGTTCACGTATTTTGTTTGGGAGAATGGGCACACCATGTACTTATTGTACATCTATAGAGTCAAGGAGTTTGCTTCTTTTGACATTGATTTTCAAACTTTTTGCACGCAGGGTCGAACCGGGTGGATGAATCAGTAGGTTTTCTGAAATAGAATTTAAAGAAAGTGTCACAAGAGCGTCAATTGGCAGTTTTTAGAATTGTATCTAAAGCAACGCCTCTAATTAATGCAGCAGAAGAAGCGGCACCTCGTACCGAATGAGCCTTAAATGTATTGGTGTCAATGCCGGCTTTGGCCATCATGTCGCTAACCCATCGAGAGAAAGTGCTCGTACTGATAGACTTTTGGGTTTTAAAAGAAATGAAAAGGCGGTTGGATTTACGAATGGAAGTTGTCTTGTTTAAATACTTGAGGAGCACCGAATAAACACAGTTGTGGTTATGAGGCATTTTGAAGAGTTCGATGGTATGTGCAAATTTGCTCCTAGTGGAAGTTTATGAGCCTCACGTGCAGTGAAAACAATACTTTTATCAGTCTTCTTCTGGAAAACCAGTGCGCAGGCAGTAACTAATGAATCATTCTTTTTTCGTCCGACGTCCAAGGATGACGTGCGGCCATTTGTATTTCAAAACAGTGATAATTCAACTCGTCGATAATGGTTTCCTGTGATTGGAATTATGGATTTGAGGATTGTATAATAACAGGACTGTGTTTTATATATTCTCGTTATTATTTTCAACCACATTTTCATTATATTTGATATATTTTCCGTGTCGCGCGTGAATTTCACGTCCTGTGCAGTTCGGACATAAATTTTATTATTATTATTAGAGTTAGGTGTCAATGAGGGACTGTATGACAGGATTTCTTCACTCTGTGAAGAGATGCCTGGTTCCGGGACTATGCTCCCTCTCCAGTCGACATCTGAGGCTGTCACTGGGATTGTGACTCCTCCTTTGGAGGCCGAGCTCAGTTGCTCTCTCCCCTTTTCCGCCAGTTTCAACAGCTCCCGTCGTATCTGCTGCTACTGCTGTTCCGTCTACAACGACATCGGTCACCGTTTCAGCCGGCCTCGGCATATCCCTGCAGGGGTCTGCAGAGGTTCTGGTAGTGTAGATGTGGGGTATCGGCCTCAGCCTTCCCTGACTTCAACTCTGCGAAGTCGGAAGTGGCTGCCGACCGCACCCCCTGTTGTGTCCTGAGGTGATTTCTTAGGTTTTATTTACCTTTCATGAAGGTTTATAGTTTATATGGACATACTGGGCCGCAGTGCTGGTAGTTGAATTAGGGTATAGGCATCTATGATGATGAGGCAAAGTAGCATAGCCATCCTTGATGTTTTTCTAGTTTTAATTTACTTTTATTAAAGTGAGAAAAATTATATTTAATTATGTTGTTTCAACTGTTCAGGAAAATCTCCATCAAAGACCACATAATTACCAGATTCAGCAATTTGAAGTTGAAACAATGTTGTTGAAGCTGGAGAAAATTGATAGTGTTCTTATGAATTCTAGTTGTTTTAGGATTTGTATTAAATTGAACCCATTGTGCACTTAGTGAATTAAATTTGTATGAGTACAAAGTAATTGGTTTACTTCCTAAACTTTTCACTGGGACAGAAATTCCACAGACAAAGGAATACCCCCCTTCTTTTTCTCTGCAGTTCATGTATGTTCCACGATGATATAAATTTCCACATTTTTAGTATGTTAATATCACTGGTAGAATATGGATTCCTTTTTATGTGTACCCATACTATGTATGGTACATATAATGCCGGCATCCGGGGTGGCCATCCGTTGTTTGTCCATCCTTTGTCCGTCCATCTGTCCATCCAGGCTTAGCAGAGGTACATTGTGGGGTTTACAACTTAGGGTCAGTGGTAGTTGTGGGGTTGGGTTAGTACAGTGGTCACTTGTGGGGTTATTTTTTGCACTGTGGGGTTAGTTTTTTGACCTTGTGGGGTTAGGGTTTAACATGGGAAAAAACCCACAAGTAAGAACGTGTACGAATGTCCATTCGTCCGTCTGTCCATCTGGCATCCGTATCGATTTCTATAGCATTTGATAACTTGAAAAATATTGCTTGGATTGTCAAGTTACTTTATATTTGTTTTCGGATTACTGATGTGCCGAGCTGTATAGTTTTGGGTGTAAATCTGATAATTTGATCCCGAGATATTAACTCTTTATCCTTCAAATTGAGAATTCTTCCAATCCCTTTGGCATGAGATAACTCAAAAAATATCAATCCAATTGTCATGTTACTTTATATATATCTTCAGGTTACTGATGTTCCAAGCTGTATAGTTTTTGTTGTAAATCTGTTATTTTGATCCTGAGATATTAACCCTTTATCCTTCAAATTGAAAATTCCTCCAATCCCTTTGGCAGTCGATAACTTGAAAAATATTGCTTGGATTGTAAAGTTACTTTATATTTGTGTTCAGGTTACTGATGTGCCGAGCTGTATAGTTTTTGGTGTAAATCTGATAATTTGATCCTGAGATATTAACCATTTATCCTTCAAATTGAAAATTCCTCCAATCCCGTTGGCATTCGATAACTTGAAAAATATTGCTTGGATTGTCAAGTTACTTTATATTTGTGTTCAGGTTACTGATGTGACGAGCTGTATAGTTTTTGGTGTAAATCTGTTATTTTGATCCTGAGATATTAACCCTTTATCCTTCAAATTGAAAATTCCTCCAATCCCTTTGGCATTCGATAACTTGAAAAATATTGCTTGGATTGTCAAGTTACTTTATATTTGTGTTGAGGTTACTGATGTGCCGAGCTGTATAGTTTTTGGTGTAAATCTGTTATTTTGATCCTGAGATATTAACCCTTTATCCATCAAATTGAAAATTCCTCCAATCCCTTTGGCATTCGATAACTTGAAAAATATTGCTTGGATTGTCAAGTTACTTTATATTTGTGTTCAGGTTACTGATGTGCCGAGCTGTATAGTTTTTGGTGTGAATCTGATAATTTGATCCCAAGATATTAACCCTTTATCCTTCAAATTGAAAATTCCTCCAATCCCTTTGGCATGAGATAACTCAAAAAATATTAGTCCGATTGTCATATTACTTCATATGTGTGTTCAGGTTACTGATGTGCTGAGCTGTATAGTTTTTGGTGTAAATCTGATAATTTGATCCTGTGATATTAACCCTTTATCCTTCAAATTGAGAACTCCTCCAATTCATTTCTTCGGCATGTGATAACTCAAAAAATATTAATCTGATTATCAGGTTACTTTATATATGTATTCAGGTTACTGATGTGCTGTGCTGTATAGTTTTTTATGTAAATCTAATAATTTGATCCAGAGATATTAACCCTTTATCCATCAAATTAGGAACTCCTCCAATCCATTTCTATATGTACCCATACCATGTATGGTGTACATAATGTTGGCATCCGGGGTGGCCCTCCGTCGTACAGCTTTCTACTATGGGTACACATCTGACGATTTCATCAGCCTATTTTTTATACTTAACTCTCTTTTGAAGGTATGTATTAAAGAAAACACTTTATTCTCAAAGGTCCACAGTTTTCATTTTATAGATAATGTGTATCTTTATTATGGATAATTGTGTATATATTTATATTAATCAGAAGTTGGTAGTTTCTTATAAATTTGAAGAAACTAAATGTATAAACAGATAAGTAGGTTTGCTTCAGGTGATTGCAATGTATAAGAATTTTTCATGAAAACCCAACATGGGAAACCAACCCTTTACTAAACACAAGGAGTAGACAAAGGTTGCAGAAAAAGTAGTCTTGAATAACTGAAAAAAATTAATTTTTTGCCTAGCTTATAATCCCTCATTGGAACAAGCTCATTCTATGGAGGGGTCATAGACTGTGTTTGTAAGCTACAAATTGGTTGGAATAAGCTCATTCTATGGAGGGGTCATAGACTGTGTTTGTAAGCTACAAATTGAAATATGAAAAAATGTGAATGGTGCTTTTTGTGAGTAGTGCTGGCTGGTTATATCCATTACATTAAGGAAAGAGTTAAGCAGGGCCCTGCTATGAACTTCAGCACTGATCCTCTCAAACATCAAAGATTAAGACTGAACATGAGGGTGGAATATTGTTCACTGAAATCAACAATCTGAGTTAGAATTTTTCCTATATTTCACATGCACCAAATGCACTCATGAAGTACAGGAAAAACTCAATCAAGGGTCATCGATTTTTGCCCCCTGTACTCTACCCAAGATTAGAGATGGACGGTTTCAAAATTTCATGTCGGTTCTGGTTTCATTGAAAGAGTCAGGTTTTCAGTTTCATTGAAAGAGTCAGGTTTTCAGTTTGGTTTTCATTGTACAGACATAACAATACATTGCATTGGCATATAGGAAGATGTATTTGACGCCAGTCACCTGACCGACTCTAAAAAATTATGCTGACCATAAAAAATTTATCGAGTGAAATTCTCTCATGTAGGTAATTGTAACCCTAACTTTCCATCCAACTTCAACTGTGATTTTGATGCTGGGTTTGGAGTTCAAGCTTTCATAGGGGCCCGAATTTGAACTTTAGTGCATTTCAGGCAAATTTAAAAAAAAAAATCTTCTTCTCAAGATCCAGCAGGCAGAATCTTTTGATATTTGGTATGCAGCATTATGGGGTGTATCTGATTTAAGTTTGTTCAAATCGGCCCTCTGCATTCATATTTGGGCTCACTATTGGAGCCCAAATTTGAACTTAGTGCATTTCAAGGAAATTTCTTTAAAAAAGTTTCTTCTCCAGATCCAGCAAACAGAATATTTTGATATTCGGTATGCAACATTGTGGAGTGGATCTGATTCAAGTTTGTTCAAATTGACCCCCTGGGTTCACATTTGGGCTCACTATTTGAGCCTGAATTTGACCTTAGTGCATTTCAGGCAAATTGCTTTAAAACTTTTCCTTTCCCGACCAGCAGGTAGAATATTTTTTATATTTTGTATGCAGCATTGTGGGGGTAGAGCTGATTCTAGTTTGTTCAAATCAGCCCCCTGTGTTCATATTTAAGCTCAATATATTAGCCAGAATTTGAACCCTTTACCTAACATGAAAAGCAGACGACACTTGCAAAAAAAATTCTTGAATAACTAATTTTTTTTGTTTTTTGTCTCAAAAACATAGGTTATGACCAATCATTGGAACGAGCTGAACGAAGGGTCATAACCTATGTTTCTGAGACAAAAAATGAAAATTAATTGGCGATTTTTTAGAATAGCGCTGGCCGGTTTTGGCCGTTACATTGGGTAAAGGGTTAAAATCTTCTTCGCCAGATCCAGCAGGCAGAATCTTTTGATATTTGGTATGTAGCATTGTTGGGTGTATCTGATTCAAGTTTGTTCAAATAGGCACGCTGGGTTTATATTTGGGCACATCAAAGAAGCCCACATATGAACTTAGTGCATTTCAAGGAAATTTCTTTAAAAAATCTTCTCCACATCCAGTGAGCAGAATCATTATTCGGTATGCAGCATTGTGGGGTGGATCTGATTCATGTTTGTTCAGATCGAACCCCGTGGCTTATATTTGGGCTCACTATAGGAGGCCAAATTTAGACTCATTGCATTTCAAAGAAATTTCTATAAAAAATCTCCTTGTCCAGACCCATCGGGCAGAATCTTTTAATATTTGGAGTGTAGCATTGTGGTGGTAGATCTGATTTAAGTTTGTTCAAATCGGCCCCCTGAGTTCATATTTGGGCTCACTGTAGGAGCCTGAATTTGAACCCTGTTTGTTTTTATATGCGTTTCGGTCAATTTTAAGACTAAAAAAAATTATTTTTTTACACTGAAAATTTGGGGTCCGGGTGGGACTTAAGAAAATTTTGGACCAAAATCTGGAAATTAGTTTTTTGATTTTTTATGCGTTTTGGTCAATTTTAAGAAGAAAAAAAAAAAATTTTAGTCTGAAAATATTTTGTTTGGGACTTCGAAAGTTTCCGAACAAAAATAAAAAAAAATCTGTTTTTTATGCGTTTATCTCAATTTTGGGACGTAAAAGTGCAGGAACTGAAAATAAAAGGAAATCCAGTGTATTGTGTGGGCACAATCGCTTCATCTAGTTGGTATATGTTTTTCTTAGGAGGGGCGTATGCAGCTTATTCAAGTCAAGTCCTTGGTTTGATATTTAGACTACCATGTCAGGTGAGCGCCCTCAGGCCCCCTGGGGCCTCTTGTTTGCAAGTTCCCGGGCATAGGAACATAAAATCTCTACTGATACTGACTGGCAATTGCAGATCTTGCTAAATGAGAACCCATTCCGAAATTTTCTCATCGATCTCTTTCCCATAGGTGATAGGCTGGCTACTCTTTGATAGGTATAGGTGTCCACTTTTCTGATCTCTCTCATCCTAATTAAAATTGATTTTTGACCAGCAAAATAAAGTCAATTTCGAGATTTTGAACTTAAGTGCTGCCTGTCTCAATCCAGTCAATTTCGCTATTTCTAGAGCTTCCTTCTTTTCTTTCAGGGAATAATGTTTATAATGCCCACGTACGTGTTACTCCAGTTAAAGGTTCGATGTTAGATTCTTTTACTACATCCTCATTTAACATCTTCAATGTAGGGCTTTTGACTCTAGGTTGTCCATTTGATTCTATCACATGTTTCTTGGGCTGTGGGTTGGTTTCAACTGGTTCCAATTCTGCCAACTTTCTTTTCTGTGGTCTTCCAACCACCCTTTTCGAAACAGGTTTCATTGGTGTTAGCATTACTTCCGGCATGGCCTCTTCAGCACTTTGGTATTTAATGATGAATTTGTCCATATTTTGAGATACTAATGGATCGAACAAGCAGTGAAACTGAAATGCAGTCTCCCATCCAATGCCGTTATATATAAGCATGTTTCATTTGTAAAAACACACCTTACTCAGTTTAGCGTCTCTTTGCTGAATTCAGTACCGACAGTTGCCTTTTGTGAACCCGCCTTCATCAAAGTGTTGATAATATTTGTTAATTGAATACAGATCACAACTGTCTTTTCAAGACCCTGCCTTTCAGTACCTTTTTTGAAAACACGTGTTTGATGTTTTCATGATTTGTGTTTGAAACAAAACAAAACATGATTAACAAAATTAGCTCAACTTTGACATAAGTCAAATTTGAGCTTATGCCATGGCCAGTCGTCCGTCTGTCCATCAACAATTCAATACGGCTCAGGCTAGAGGCCATATTTATGAACCGATCTTTACGAAACTTCTTGAGTGCCTTTGTTATCACCGTTTGATGAGAACGAGTGTTTTTGGGTGCAGCCATTTTGTACAAAATTAGGTGCAATCAGATTTTTGCGCAGAACTTCCATATGAAAGCTCTGATTTGAATAATTTTTTTGTATGTATGTTTAGTACCATGGGATACATCACATATAATACAGGTTTTTTTCTCGCCCGTAAAATATGCAAATTAGACCAACTTTGATTTATTTAGTGTTACTTTCAGCACTGTAAGTCCAAATGCCAATACGGCTCGAGCTAGAGGCTGTATTTATGAGCCAATCTCTACAAAACCTCTTGGGTACCTTTGTTATCACCGTGGGACGAGAACGAGTGTTTTGGGGTCCGGTCTGAAATTTAAGATGGCCGCTGGCAGCCATTTTGTACAAAATTAGGTGCAATCAGATTTTTGCGCAGAACTTCCATATGAAAGTGCTGATTTGAATAATTTTTTTGTGTGAATGTTTAGTACCATGGGATACATCACATATAATACGGGGTTTTTTCTTGTGCATAAATTATGGCAATTAGACTAACTTTGATCTATTTAGTGTTACTTTCAGCACTGTAACTGCAAATGCCAATATGGCTCGGGCTAGAGGCTGTATTTATGAACCGATCTTTACGAAACTTCTTGAGTACCTTTATTATCACTGTGGGACGAGAACGAGTGGTTTTTGGGTGCAGTCCGAAATTCAAGATGGCCACCAGCAGCCATTTTGTACTTTAGTTAGTGCAATCAATTTTTTTACAGAACTCCTGTATGAAAGTTCTGATTTGAATAAATTTTTGTATGAATGTTTAGTAACATGGAATACATCACATATAATACGTGTTTTTTTCTTGTGCAGAAATTATGCAAATTAGATGAACTTTGATTTATTCAGTGCTACTTATACACAGTAAGTGCACATTTCAATACGGCTTGGGCTAGAGTCTGTATTTATGAACCGATCTTCACGAAACTTCTTGGGTACCTTTGTTATCACCTTGGGACGAGAACGAGTGTTTCTGGGTGTGGTCCAAAATTCGAGATGGCTGGCAGTGGCCATTTTGCACCGAAATTAGGTCCAATCAGTTTTTAGCTCACCTGGCCTAAAAGGCCATGTGAGCTTTTCTCATCACTTGGCGTCTGTCGTCGTCCGTAAACTTTTCACATTTCCATCTTCTTCTCTGTAACTGCTGAGCCGGTGTGAACCAAACTTGTCAGGAATGGTCTATGGGAGGTCGTCTACAAACGATCCTCATTTTGTTCCCGTCGGATGAAAAACATGGCTTCCAGAGGCATTCTTTGATTCTCGTTGGTGGATTATCAAAAATCTTCTCTGAAACTGCCAGACCAAATGTTTTGAAACTTCACATAAATGATGACTGGGAACCCCTCTACCACGATCCTCATTTAATGTTGATTGGGTCACAAACATGGCCACAATTGTGGCTTATAGTTACTGTAGAAACCCTATGAGAAATCACATTTTCCTCTTCTGTGGAAAAACCGAGGCTATGTGAAAACAAACCTGGCAGGGATAGTCTATGGCAGGTCCTCTACATACGATCCTCATTTTGTTCCCGTGGGTTGAAAAACATGGCCGCTAGAGGCATTCTTTGATTCTGATTGGTAGATTTTTAAAAATCTTCTCCTCTGAAACTGCCAGGCCAAATGTTTTGATACTTCACATAAATGATGACTGGGACCCCCTCTACCAACGATCCTCATTTAATGTTGATCGGGTTGCAAACATGGCCACAATTGTGGCTTATAGTTACTATAGAAACCCTATGGGAAATCACATTTTCATCTTCTTCTCTGGAACTACTGAGCCAACGTGAACCAAACTTCGCAGGAATGGTCTATGAGAGGATGGAAATATGTGGCCACCAGAGGCTATATTCTAATGCTTAACCCAGTGCCTCTCCTGTCTGCACAAAGATCGGTACTGTTTTTTGAGAATCTGGTAAGGGTTGGTTCCAGTTTTCTCTACTGAGAACTGGGAAATAAAACCCAAAATATTGCATATACAGTACAAGTCAAAATAAGCTGTAGTATAACTGCAATAAACTAAGTAAACTGCTGCTCCTGCCCTGACAAGATCAGAATCTGACATTTTCTGGAAAGCTATGAGTGAGAGCTTTCCAGAAAATGATGTCAGCGTCTGGTTTTATCAGTGTAGGAAGAAAAAGATACATAGATTATAGGATTATCCTACACAATTTATTTTGACTTGTACTATAAACAGTTGCAACTGTATCTTGATATATGCATTTTTCTTCTCAAGTTACTTATCAGAAAATACTGATTGATGACAGGTGTTTGGAAAACCAGGAAAGTTTTTGTTTATATTCACTTCCCATCATGTCAGCTTAGATGACAGTAATTATTGTATATCTTTTAAGATGTGTCAAAATTGGAGTAAAATGTGTTTGACTGTAACCCTTTACCTATCCAAAGCTATTTTGAAAGACAATTCTGTCTGAGAAAATTGTAATTTTCAAAATATTTAACCTTCTTTACTTCTCTACAACTGTTACTCATTTTATTCCTGTTGGGTGGAAAAACGTGGCCGCCAGAAGCATTCTTTGGTTCTGATTGGTCAACTTTGATAACTCTTCTCTTCTCTTCTGAAACCACAGGGCCAAATGTTTTGAAACTTTGCATGGTTGATAACTGGGACACCCTCCACCGATGTTCCTCATTTTAATGTTGATCGTATTGCAAACATGGCCACAATTGCAGATTATAGTTACTATAGACAAAACCTATGGGAAATCACATTTTCATCTTCTCTCTGGAACTACTGAGCTGACGGAACCAAAACTTGGCAAGAATGGTCTATAGGAGGCCCTCTACAAACGATCCTCTTTTTGTTCCTGTGGGTTGGAAAATATGGCCATCAGAGACATTCTATGATTCTGTTTGATGGATTCAAATGTTTTGAAACTTCACGTGATTGAAGACTGGGACACCTTCTACCAATGATCCACATGTAATGTTGATGTAATGTTGCAAACATGGCCACAATTGCAGCTCATAGTTACCACGGAAACCTATGGGAAATCACATTTTTATATGCAGTTCCAGGGGAGAGATTACAGGCTCTGTAGAGCCTCTAGTTTGTACACAACTTCTATACGGCTCAGGCTAGAGGCTGTATTTATGAACTGATCTTTACAAAACTTCTTGGGTACCTTTGTTATCACCGTGGGACGAGAACCAGTGTTTTTGGGTGCAGTCCGAAATTCAAGATGGCCACCAGCAGACATTTTGTATCAAAATTAGTGCAATCAGTTTTTTGTACAGAACTTCTGTATGAAAGTTCTGATTTGAATAAATTTTTGTATGAATGTTTAGTAACATGGAATACATCACATGTAATACGCGTTTTTTTCTCGTGCAGAAATTATGCAAATTAGATGAACTTTGATTTATTCAGTGTTATATACACTGTAAGTGCACATGTCAATACGGCTAGGGCTGGAGGCTGTATTTATGAACCGATCTTCACGAAACTTCTTGGGTACCTTTGTTATCATCTTGGGATGAGAACAAGTGTTTTGGGGTGTGGTCCGAAATTCAAGATGGCTGCCAGCGGCCATTTTGTACCAAAATTAGTGCAATCAGTTTTTTGTACAGAACTTCTGTATGAAAGTTCTGATTTGAATAAATGTTTGTAGGAATGTTTAGTAACATGGAATACATCACATATAATACAGGTTTTTGTATCGTGCAGAAATTATGCAAATTAGATGAACTTTGATTTGTTCAGTGCTACTTCAGTAAGTGCACATGTCAATACGGCTTGGGCTAGAGTCTGTATTTATAAACTGATCTTCACGAAACTTCTTGGGGTACCTTTGTTATCACCTTGTGACAGGAACGAGTGTTTTGGGGTGCCTTTGTTATCACTGTGCTATGAGAACAAATATTTTTGGGTTCAGTCAGACCCACTCTGGAACTCAAAGATTTCTTTTCTAGTTTAGCATCTAACTGTCACCCCACTTTACAATACTTTACTTATATATTTGTTACAGGCTACAGTCAGCATTTATGTACAGACCGTTACAATACTTTAAATGTACCTTTGTTATCAGGTCATTACCTAGATGTTTGTCATTGCTCTGTCACATACAAAACATGTACATGTCTTAAACAAGTTGAGCTACAGTGTCATTGACACGTTCATTTTTTTGTTGCATTCCAAAATTGCTGGAGATTAAATAATCAATACAAGCGAGTGATAACACCTTATTTTACAGGTACCGGTATGTGTTAATTTTTACATGTCATGATAATAAATTTTTTGAAAAAACTGTGATGCCCATTATTGTTTCATGTGAAACACGTGCAAACTCTGCTGGATTTATCCCCAACTTTCGTTGTAATCATTATCACTTGCAACGACCTTGCCGAATATTTAGAGGTTTTCTAAATTTTCGGACAGCTGCAAATTTAATTATTTTTTAGGGATAAAAAATTTAGATGAAATACGGTATTATGTAAATGATCTGTCCTTAAACAATTGGTTTCCGACCGATTACTTGAGTTTGGCTTATTTGATTTCAACCAAAGTTGGTATGTGCATTTCCCTGCTGGTAATGCAGGACAAGTTTGAATATGGGTACCGTCCAATTATTTTACATGAGTTATGACCAGACCTGTTAACCTCTGAAGGTGACTGTCAGTGAGCCCCCCCCCCCCCCCCCCCCACTCCTCAGTCCAGCCATTTTTCCTTGCTCATGCAAGCCCATCCCGGTGCTTCAAAACATGGAGGCTGAAACATCTTGGGCCAAAAAGCCCCAGGACCAAAACGTTCAAGAACCAAAACAAGTATTCCTTCTTCGTTCATGCCATTTATTCATGTAAATTCCTTGTTCACTCTGTACATTTTTAGTGAGGTAATATTTACCTATTAATGCCTTCCGTTGAGGGCACTATGCTCTCATAGTGTTGCTGAGGGATGCAATAGTGCCCGAGCGATAGCGAGGGCACTATTTGGTTCCCAAAGCAACACTATGAGAGCATAGTTCCCGAAACGGAAGGCATTAATGGGTTTAGTACATCACACCCAGACCATCTCCACAACATATTAAAGAAGGAACGGAGAGATAACTAACACTTTACTATCCAAAATAAAACAATGAAATTAATAAAATGAAAATGTCAGGAAAACATTAAACTATCAACTGGATTCGAACTCAACGGGTAAAGTAGAATAATGTAAATAAACACATGAAACCGATCAACCAATCATGTGGCACATAACTGGTTAACACGAGATATCATACAACAGAATCAACGTCTCACATATGGTGGTATTAACAGAGCTTGTGAGGCACTATAGAAATTCCATTATTCATGGCACTAAAGTTTTATTAACGTTCACCCCATTGAACGTGTTATGGGTACTTCCTCTGATGTACGAGCACATTTTAATTATTGTAAATATTTACAACACAATTGCTGAAATTGAATTTTGGGGCACAATACTGCATTTTGTTGCATATTTCTTTGGATTGCTTCCGAATGTCAATTGATGTTGAGTTTTTTGAACACTGGATTTCCTCCAACGCACTTATCAGAACGTCGTCATCAATATCGGTATCTAATAATTCGGGTGCTGATACTGTGGAATTTGCTGACTGGAAAGAGAGTTGCGTTGTTGTTTTCTCAACAGCATTCCTCGCTGCAGGTATTTCTGAATGTTCAGCATCTGCATTATCGACCATGGAACTCAAGCTCTCAGACATACCTCGTTTGACATCAGCTCTTGTGTCCGAAACGTAACTTGACAATGATTTTTCATTTCTGTGTCCCGATAAAGAAATAATATCGCGATCTTTGAATCCACAATCATTAAGAATTGTTATGGTCGTAGCACGCACACAGTGGTTGGTATATGTATCAGAAAGACCAACTTGTTTAGACATTTTTACCATGAACTCTCCTATGGAATTTTTTCACATTGCCCTTCGCTCAAACCAACATTCGTCATTCTTGTGGTATGAATTTTGGGGAATTCGAAATAACGCATCACACTCGTGGTTTCATTTCATAAGATATCGTTGAAAACTATTAACAGGGCACATTTTTGTGCCAGTTTCATACATTCTAGGTCCATCACCTTCATCCTCATTTGTTACACCTGTGTGATTTTTTGTTCGCTCAGAAGTAGTTTTCAGGATGTATTTTCTTCCAGTGTCATCAGTTTTAACTACAAAATCACAAGCTTTAATTGCTCGAATGTTTTCTCTCCCTCTCCGACAAAAGTAAAATAAAAGCTCAAACATTACTTTATTCAAAAGACCTCTCGGAATGTCCGGATTAAACACAATTGGGTGCTGATATAATTTCCTTAGATCGCCTGAAATAGAATGAAACACTAAGCATCAAAGCAGAATAAACGTTTACACGGTCAATCACAATCGTTGATTGTGATCGAAGATAAATAATATTCATTGCCCTCTCTAACACTCTTATTCAAAACTATTTAATTGATAGGTCTACAATTTATTTATTTATTCATGTTTATGATAACTTTCAACATACATTGCTCCCCGTAATTTATCTATTTATTTATTCATGTTTATGATAACCTTCAGCAAACATTGCTGCCCGTTATTTATTTACTTTCTCTCACAACTGTTATGTGTCTCTTGTCGATTTGAGTAATAAACAACACTCGTCTATTTCATGTAATTAACAAGACTGTGTATTTATACGAGAACAAATAATTACAACACCACTGTCTATTGCAGACACTGACTTGTTCACTTTCTAGTTTTGTTGTGTTTTATTTTATTATGTATTTTTTATAGTTACCTGGCGGAATGGGTTCTTTGTGTCGGACTGTTCCTTTTTCCGTCTTCTCTTGTTTTCTTCAACATGCTGTCGAATACACGATTAACACCTTTGAAAGCTGGGTCTGTTATTATATCAAAGTGTCTCTCATGTGGGGGTTCTTGCAAATATCTTCTTATTCCTTGACGAATGGCACAAATACTGCTTTTGGAATACAAATCACCATCGCGATTTCTAACGTTTGTATAAAAGACTTTCAATAGTTCCGTTAATCTTCCAACATCTAACGTTTCAAATGCACCATTCCTTTTTCTGTCAGAACAGAACTGCCGGAGAATATTGACAGCATATTTGGTTAAACTAACAGTCTTTCGGCACTGGTGTTGTTCAAGAAAAGAATTAACATTCTCATTTGCGAATCTCGAAACGCTCATTTTATTTCTATTCGTCTCCACATTTGCCGTCTGCTCAGAAGAAAAGGGGAATCCCCTCGGGATTCTGTTTGCAATGCATGCGCACTATTGCATGACTCCGGGCACTATGCTTGACTCCGGGCAGTATGCTTTCATAGTCCCTATCAATACAGCCAATGAGAATACGGGGATTTGTCACGTGATGTACTAATCTTTCTTATTATCTTTTGACAGGTTTTATTGTACAATAAAAATTACTCAATGCTAACAAAACATATCTTTTTGTTTAAGGTCTATAGGAACTGGCGAATTTTCCCAAATTGACAAAAACAAATGGTTCTAAAACACAATAATTAAACAAGTTTCATACAAGCAATGACAGGCAATGGTACTGTTTTGACCTAAAGAATATTTGGAGTGCCGAAGTTTCAAACTAAAAAGTGATTTTATTGTTGAAAATCAACTTTTGAATTGCAAATTGCACTAACAACAGAACTAAAAATTCACATTTGGAACACTTAAATTACTGAAACCAAAATTAATCTGAACCATGTATCTACAGCACTTTACCATCAAATGAACTTTGATGTGCTTTTTGAATTATTTAAAACAGATTTTTAATCTCCAACCTGAAAGATTTTTTTTGCATCAATATTAAGATGTGTAACCTTAAGAATGCATGCTCAGGATTCACTGGAGCTTCACACTTTTCATTAGTTATGTTTACCATCAACTGAACAATGATTGTCCGTCTAGTGTTAGAGACAAAATAATTAGTGTATTTATCCTTGACCAGTCAGCTGTATCATGTATTGCCATTTCATAAGGTTCAACATTGTACAACTCTGTCAGTGTTAGATGTTTGGATTTAGCAATCAATGTCAACAAACATCCATGCATATCTGCACCAAATACATCAGCCAAGGTGTTATGTACATCTTGCATGTGCCATTTGTATCTTAAGGTGTCACATCTTGGTGTCATTACTGGAAAAATATTTTGGAATGGATATATTTTAATTAATTTTACAATCACCTCAGAGTCCATTTCTCGATAAAGTCCTATAGATATATGTTTTGGATTAATTTTGGCTTCATTAATTTAAGAGTTGCGTGTGTGAATTTTCCGTTCTGTTGTTAGTGCGATCTACATTTTAAAAGTTGATTTTCGACAATAAAAATATTTTTTAGTTTACAACTTCAGCAAACAAAATATTCTTTTGATCAAAGCGGTATCATTGATTGTCCCTGTTTGTCTGAAAATCGTTTAATTTAGTTGTTTTAGAACTCTTTTGTTTTTGACCATTTGGGGAAATTCGTCTGTTCCTATAGACCTTGAAAAAAACATGTGTTGTTGCCGGTACAATGAAGTTGTGTGTGATTGTGATAATTTCGTTTTCGTTTTTTAATTTAAAAAATATTTGAACTGTGTTTTGTATTACTCACATTTGAGAAGGTCCCCCTCAGTATTCATAACTCCCATTGTGAAAAAAATACAAACAAAATAATCCTGTTGGTTCAAAATGAAGACAAAATACTCTGCTGGAGCCTGGACATGATTGTTCTGAACCTGTTTGTATATAAGTAAGGGGAGCTAACTTAATTCTTGTGAAATCTCACAACAGATTTTTTTCAGTTTTCAACAAACTTTCAATTATATTTTTTTTTACACAAAACGGATAAATTTGGTATGAACCATAACAATAGTATATATAAAAGGTCAGCTGAAGTTAATTATACTTGAGAGATTATGTTTTTATTTAATTTATATTTTGAGTTTATATAATTTTGACTTTACATAACAGCGACTGTATGAGAATATATTTGGCATACAATGCAACTTGTTTAATTTTCAAAATGCAGGGGGAATCTGACCTGCATGAGATGTGGAGGAAATCACCTCACACAAGCATGCAAATCAGACTCTCCATTATGCCCAAACTGTAAAGGGGACCATGTGAGCAATTATCGCGGGTGTCCCCACTACAAAAAAGTTAAACAAAATATCGAGCTAAAAAAACGTAACTTAAAAAATCCTGACAGTGCTTCCTCCCCCCACCCAATCTGTTCATTAGTTGCGGGAGCATTGTTCTCTGTACTAAACAAACACGTGAGTACCAGTCTATCTGATATCTGTCAGGATGTTAGCCGGTCAGCGTCACAGCTTTTCAAAACACAGATATCCGATTCCCTAATTAAAGTCGCAGTCAACACCCAATAAAGCCGCCAAAAAACCTCTAACAAAACACCGTAATTAAACTACAAACCCATCATGAATAAGTTACAAATAGCCTTGTGGAATGCTAGAAGCGTTAACAATAAAAAACTTCAGATCAGCCGATATTTCGGAGACACAGACATTATCTGTATCTGCGAAAGTTGGCTTCAACCCAGCAAAAATTTCTCAGTAAACGGGTTCAGCACTATTAGAAGAGACCGACTAATCACCACAGGTGGCGGCGTCGCTCTTCTTATTAAGCAGAACATCAAAATCAAAACCATAAAAACAAATCACCTCGATGCAGAGGTGATTGCTACTGAAATCACTGTTGACAATACAAACATTGCGATTGTTTGTTATTATAACGACCCAAGCAAAATTGTTTCTGACACTGTCTTTGAATTCTTTTCGAGGAAATAGAAACACTGCATTTTCCTCGGAGACTTCAGTGCCAAATAAAAGTACTTTGGCTGTAACAAAACTACCCCAATGGTGAACCCCTCCTTGAAATCACGAAATCACGAAAAAACATAACCTTCATGCAACTTATATCAGTAACAACCCATTATTCTAATCCGAAATCCTCGATCTAATTATCGCCAGTGACTCCCTGATAAACCACATCGATGACCACTGGGTCGGCGATGATGACTTAGGCAGCGACCACCTCTCGGTCCATGCCTCTCTGCAGTTAGGAAATGGCCCACTCAGGTACCCCCCCCCCCCCACCACTCTCCGCAGAAACTTCAGGAAAATTAATTGGAACCTCTACCGCGGAACTAGAAACCCAATGCGAGAGTATTGAGAAAATCATTAACTCAACCTTAAACTAAGTACGCCCAAAAGAAGAAGTACGCCCCAGGATAATCACTATCTCGGGCGACACTCTGTCACTAATCAAAACTAAACGGAAAACTCTTTGCGCTCTTAAAACCGAATCTGACCCCTGCAAGAATTCTGACCTCAAACAACCGGCGAAGTCAAAGAAGCCCTCAAAGCTGAAAAACAAGCCAGCTGGGAAAAGCCAACAGCCAACCTAAACGGCACCCAAGATGCTAAAAAATTCTGGGACTCTTTCAAAATTCTTACTGGGCAAAAAAACAAGTGCGGAAAAGCCGCAGCAAAACCTCTTAAGAAGGAAAACGGTTCTTTCACTCGCACTGACAAAGAAAAGGCCGACACCTTTGCCAACCTCCTAAGAAAAACGCATCGCCCGTATCAAGGTACGGGCAATGATGATACCGTCATTAACGCGATTGATGACTTCATCAATGAACACCCTGATATCTACCGTGACCCCAATTTCGATAACGATCCAGAAGACGGGGACAATGATGACCTTGTCACCCCCCTCACCAATGACGAAATCATTAAAGTCATAAAAAAATGCAAAAATTCCTCCTCACCCAGCAAAGACGAAGTAAGCTACAAAATTCTAAAACAAAGCCTAAACTCCCTAATCGAAAAACTAAACAAACTATTCAACACATGCCTCACCCATGGTTACTTTCCCAAATGCTGGAAAAAAGCCATCGGTGTCATGATACCAAAACCCGACAAGGACCCCTCCGATCCAGCCAGCTACCGCCCAATCAGTCTCCACAGCTGCATTGGTAAGACATTCGAACGAATCCTTACCAATCGGTTCAGGGGGCACCTTGAAGACATCGATTTTTTCAATAAATGGCAAAGAGCCTATAGAAACCGTAAAGAAGGCATCGAACATGTCTACCGACTAGTCACCCAAATGAAAACCACTATCAACAATCAGCAAATAGGCGCGGCAGTCCTGTTAGACGTCGGAAAAGCACTCAACTCTGTTTGGCACAATGGAAAGCACTACAAATTATCAAAAATGAGACTCCCCATGAAACTGCTCAGATTACTATCCTCTTTCTTAAATGATCGCAAAATTAAAGTCAGAGTGAACAATGAAATGTCTGACAGTGTCCCCCTTGAAGCTGGCACCCCCCATGGATCCGTCCTAAGCCCCCTCCTGTACATCTTTTTCGTAAATGACCATAACTTCTCCAATGATCACGTTCAAGTTTCCCAATTCGCGGATGATAAGGGCCTCTGGGACTCTAACAATACGGCCAATCTGCTCCAAAAACTCCTGCAACGCACTCTCGACGAGCTAGAACAATGGTATGCCAAATGGAGAATTAAGCTAAACGCCAATAAAACCCAACGAAACACCTTTACTTGCAAGACAAGTAAACGAGATTTTGACCTAAAACTTATGGATAACACCCTTCCAGAATGCAAAGAAGCGAAATTCCTGGGCATCACCATTGATCAAAAACTGTCCTTCAACAAACACACAGACGACATGGCGAAAAAAGCCACCAAATGCATTAACTTACTGAAATGCTTAAGGGAACTTCATGGGGAGCCAACCAGTCCACCCTAATCAAACTATACAAAGCCTTTGTGCACCCAGTACTCAAATACGGTGCAATCATACTAACTGACCTCAATCAATCTAATATGGGAAAACTCCAGAAGGTCCAAAATCATGCGCTTAGAGTTGCCCTCCGTGCCCCATGGGACACACCCATCAAAACACTCCACGACATGGGCGATATCCCCACCATTAAAGACCGCCTAGCCACCCTGGCCGCGAAAAATCATGACCGGTTTGCCGACAGTGAACTAATCTCCGAACTTGGAGCTATTTGCAAAATCCAACAAAAGCCCAAAAATTGCAATCAAAACTAAGACTGCTCGTAAAAAACTAGGGAACGAGAAGGTGAACTAACAGGCAGATTAACAGCTTAACTGTGGCCTTCTACCAGAAAGGGCTGCCTTCACCGACTCAACTAAAATTACATCAGGATTAAATATTGTTAAAAAAACTAAATATTAAATAGGGAACGAGAAGATGAATAAACAGGCAGATTAACAGCTTAACTGTGGCCTTCTACCAGAAAGGGCTGCCTTCACCGAAAATTACATCAGGATTAAATATTGTTAAAAAAACTAAATAATAAATAGGGAACGAGAAGGTGAATAAACAGGCAGATTAACAGCTTAACTGTGGCCTTCAACCAGAAAGGGCTGCCTTCACCGACTCAACTAAAATTACATCACGATTAAATACTGTAAATCTCATTTCCAGCCGGGGAAGCTCAGCCCACATAAAACGCTCGCGGTACCAGGTGCCTACAAAATAAACTCAAACTAATCTAAATATGGTCGAAACCAGCGAAGGGCATAACAGAAACACCTTCGGGTGTGGTTTAGTGTCTAAACCTGTTACCCTCCCGCTACAAACTCATTCTCACCCTAAGAAGGTGATCTAACAGGCAGATTAACAGCTTAACTGTGGCCTTCTACCAGAAAGGGCTGCCTTCACTGACTCATCTAAAGATTAGATCACAAATTAAAACATAATGTGCTACTTTTATCTTTTTTATTTTTACATATTCTAATGAAAACTAATTCTGCCTTCTTTTAAGCAGGTACACAGAAGATGCTTTCTGACCAGCACCCCAATAACCGCTATGGACAGTCTAACCGTTATAGAAACGGTAACCCCCATGGTTCCTGAACATCCTCCACTCCATCCCTAAAAGTGGTCGACCACTTTAAGGGAGGCGAGCGTTGGGCCTGCATCCCGCCTTTGCCCCTTTCTGTAAGCGCATTGCGCATCTTTTGTCCCAACCCATTAGGATTACAATGCAGGCCTGCCCCCGAACCAGGGAAGTTCGGGTCTTCTTTCTATAGTAAAAAAAAAGTTCATTTAAAAAACTGCATATACCAGAATATTGTTTTTTGGTCTTCAGGACCAGTGGAATCTGGGAATTGGATTGATCAAAAAAATTCCTGTCAATTTTCTCACGTTGTGCCGTATGGGGATGCCCATTTTGACACTTGGCAATTGTAAAATGCCGAGTCATCTTTCTTGTGCTCCATCAACAAATAATTCTTCTTCAGAACCTTTGGACCAAGTCTAAACTAATTTGGTATAAAGCATCTTGGTGGAGTTTACTCTTCTGATTTTTTCCCTCAATCGTTACTATGCCCTTTGTGGTAGGGTTAATGCTCCATAACCTTAAAATGCTTTAAAAATCATCTTCTCACAGTAATGCTTAGATTTCTTGTATGTAACGTACTTTAGTGATCAAGTTTTTTTTAGAAAGAACTCAGTAGGGCAATATTTGGGCTCCTTATGGCAGGATGTCCATTTTGTGCCCCACCCAAAATTTCTATTTCCAGAACCAATGGGCTGATCTAAAACAAATTTGTCATTTAGTATAATTGGGGCATAAGTACTTGATTTATGCCCCTCAAAAGTTTGTAATTTTTTGTTGGGGGGGGGGGGGGGGGTAGAGAAAACCACAGAAATTAAAAACAAAACAAAAAATTTGTAAGGACTCTGTTTTGAGACTTCACAAAATAGAGCTTTGTTATTGCTGAAGAAGTTTTCCTTGGACCAACAGAAATAAATGGCCAAAAAAATTGCTTTTGGTTGTGTCCTGCCAAATCAAAACATTGCTCTTGCTCTCCATCACTTATTAACCACTCATCTCTTGATAATTTGAGCCTGGTGAGCATTTTAGGCTCACTTGAGCCTCTAGTTTGTTCAAACTGTAATTGAATTATGACTTAACTATGTGTAGAATAGTACAATAGAGGCCATATTTTCAAGAGAAAGATCACACTGAGTGTGCAAATGCCAAATTGTCATACCTATCAAAGAGTACGCTACATCCCAAAACTATGCTTGTGGGTGAAGCTCGACAGGCTGAAATATTAAAATTTGTTTGTTACCAGCAGAATTTTAGGTTGAAAATAATGAATAAGCCTGTAAACACAGTAGGAATTCAAAAGGTTGTCTTGCTATATATCAGATAATATTGAATGAGACATATATTATTCTGCTGTTTCAGACACAAGGGGATTGTACTCAAGGAGAATATTACTTTGATGACGAATTGCAACCTGGGATTGATGAGGTTGGTCATTTCCAGCTATATTCTCCTGGTCCTGATAGCGAGAACAGACAACCCGAAGAGAGCAATAAAAATGATTTCCATGATTCAAGAGAGCAGCCAGTTAAATGTAAGATTATATGGTAATTGGCTGAGTGCTGGAGGCCACTGTCGTAACAATTGAAAAGTGCTAAGAGTGACATTAGTGGCTTTAAACTGTATGCCTTAACTTGCTGTTTTCCCGGCTGAAGATGAAAAAATATTTATATACAATTGTTTTGTTACAATATAACTTATGTGTGAACAAAATCTTGTTAAACTGAGGCTTCCCTTGTTAATAGCATGGTATGCTGGAAAAAATACTCTTGTTTCAAATCACCTTTGAAAAATAACTGTGCTCTACCAATTAATAAATGATAGAAACATAGTGTCAGCACCTGATTATGAGTTTTATGTGGTAAATGTGATTAATTACACATTTCATCACATATCAGATTTCTCATTTGGGGATGGATTTTAAATTTCAATTGTAATGTACTGTGTACTTTTTATATCCACCTTCCCCACTCTCATGCCCCATAATTTTACTCGTGAACACAAAATAACGGCCAAGTTTGATTTTCAGATTTTTATGCGCCTGCCATAACCTGGCCGGGGGGCATATAGTGTTAGCCTTGTCCATCCATCATTCTGTCATTCCATCATTCTAGTACTTGTTAGCATGATAAATTCAAAAAAAAATCTGATTGGTTTGATATTTGATATGTGACTTATTCTTAACATTTTTATGATCAAATTCGAAAACCAGCCCGATCCGATGATCTGGGGTGGAATTATGGCTACTAATTGGTCAATTTTAATTAATTAAATTTTATTCGCATGATAACTTCCACAAATATTCATTGATTGGGCCAATATCGGGTATTTGAGTTCAACTGAAGAATCTACAGGTCAGGTTTGAAAACCAGCATATTCCGGTAATCAGGAGTAGAGTTACAGTTCGTAATTAGTTGATTTTAATTAAGTTTTTGTTCGTTAGCATGATAACTTCAACAAATATTAATTGATTGGGTCAATATTTAGTATTTGTATTTAACCAAAGAATCTACAGATTAAGTTGGAAAACCAGTCCAATAATTAGGGTGCAGAGTTACAACAACCCCTTTTTAGTTGATTTTACTGAAGTTTTTGTTCCTTAGCATAATAACTTTCTCAAATATTAATTGATTGGGCCAATATTTGGTATTTTTGTTCAACCGAAGAATCAACAAGTCAAGTTTGAAAACCACCATGGACCGATCTTTGGGGACAAAGTTACAACCAACTCCTAGTTAGTCGATTTTAATAAATTGTTTGTTAGCATGATGACTTCAACAAATATTAATTGATTGGGCCAATATTCAGTATTTGAGTTCAACCAAAGAATCTACAGGTCATGTTCGAAAACCATCCAGGTCCAATAATTTGGGGCAGAGTTACAGCCACAAATTAGTCGATTTTAACAAATATTTTGTTCATTAGCTCGGTAACTTCAACACATATTACTTGATTGGGCCAGTATTTGGGATTTGAGTTTAACTAAAGAAGCTACAAGAAAACTTTGAGAATCAGCCTGGTCTAATAATTAGGGGTGGAGTTGGTTGATTTTAACAAATTTTGCATTCATTAGCATGATAGCTTCAATAAATTTTAATTGATTGAGCTAGTGTATGGTATTTGAGTTTATCCAAAGAATCTACTGGTCAACTACGAAAACCAGCCCATGTCCGATCATAAGGGACAGAGTTGTGGCCACAAATTAGTCGATTTTAACAAAGTTTTCATTTGTTAACATGATAACTTCAACAAATATTAATTGATTGGGCTAATATTACATATTTGAGTTTATCCGAAGAATCTACCAAACCAGTTTGAAAACCAGCCCAGTCCAGCGATTAGGGGCAGAGTTTCTTTCTTTCTTTTTTGCAGTTACTTACCTTTTTGACTTTTCTCCCTTGCTGTTTTTAGTATTTGCTGTTGTTATGGGCCCCAATAGTAAAAACTGAATTTTACTGAGCTTGGTTGATGTTTTAACAAAATTACTT
Source organism: Pictodentalium vernedei (assembly GCA_031216915.1). Taxonomy (NCBI): domain Eukaryota; kingdom Metazoa; phylum Mollusca; class Scaphopoda; order Dentaliida; family Dentaliidae; genus Pictodentalium; species Pictodentalium vernedei. Next base: position 747,375,039 of record CM062297.1, read on the forward strand.
AACTTTAATTTAAACTTGGAAGTACTTTAAATATCAGTTTTTCCAGACTCATGGAGATGGAGATATTGCAAGTGGTTATTTATTTCTCCTATCTATGCAAATATTGTAAACGGTTAATTATGCTACACAGACATTAAAATTCAATGCTCAATTATGCTACCTCAGGGGACATTCATGTCGAATTGCACTTCTAGTTAGTTCATGTAATTATAATTTTTAGCTCACCGAAGGGAGCTTAACTTATCACTTGCCATCCGGCGTCGTACGGCGTCCGTCGTGAACTTTACATTATCGACTACTCCTCAAAACTACTGGATCAAATTGAACCAAATTTGGTGTGCATGTTCCCTATCATATGACAATTCAAACTTGTACAAATAAACTTGCCGCACCCACAGGGGGGCACCACAAGGGGCATAACTCTGATAGCACCCATGAATTTCTTTCCAAAATTCAAACAAATCTTCTTCTTCAGATCCACCAGGCAGAATTCTTTCCTATTTAGTATACATTATCTCTAGGAGGGTCAGATTCAAGTTTGTTCAAATCGGCCCCCTGGATTCATATTTGGGCTCACTATAGTAGCCCAAAATTCGAACTTAGTGCATTTCAGGCAAATTTCTTTAAAAATCTTCTTCTCCAGATCCAGCAGGCAGAATCTTTTGATATTTGGTATGCAACATTGTGGGGTGGATCTGATTCAAGTTTGTTCAAATCGGCCCCCTGGATTCACATTTGGGCTCAGTATAGAAGCCTGAATTCGAACTTCGTGCATTTCAGGCAAATTTCTTAAAAAATCTTCTCCAGATCTAGCAGGCAGAATCTTTTGATATTTGGTATGCAACATTGTGGGGTGGATCTGATTCAAGTTTGTTCAAATCGGCCCCCTGGGTTCATATTTGGGCTCAGTATAGGAGCCCAAATTTGAACTTAATGCATTTCAGGCAAATTTCTTTAAAAATCTTCTCAAGATCCTGCAGGCAGAATCTTTTGATATTGGGTATGCAGCATGCTTAGGGAGGTGAGATTCAAGTTGGTTCAAGAAAAGTCCCTGGGTTCATATTTGGGCTCACTGTGGTAGCCCAAATTATAACTTAGTTCAAAATGAGGAATTTTCTTTAAAAATCTTCTTCTTCAGATCCAGCAGTCGGAATGTTTTGATATTTGATATGCAGCATCCTTAGGGGGGTGAGATTCAAGTTTGTTCAAGCCATGTTCCTAGGTCCATATTTGGGCTCACTGTGGGAGCCCAAATGATAACTTAGTTCAAAATGAGGAATTTTCTTTAAAAATCTTCTTCTTCAGATCCAGCAGTCGGAATGTTTTAATATTTGGTATGCAGCATCCTTAGGGGGTGAGATTCAAGTTTGTTCAAGCCATGTCCCTAGGTCCATATTTGGGCTCACTGTGGAAGCTTGAATTATAACTTAGTTCGAAATGAGGAATTGTCTTAAAAATCTTCTTCTTCAGATTCAGCAGTCGAAATGTTTTGATATGTGGTGTGTAGCATCCTTAGATGGGTGAGATTCAAGTTTGTTAAAGCCAAGTCCCTGGGTTCCTATTTGGGCTCACTGTGGGAGCCCGAATGATAACTTAGTTCAAAATGAGGAAGTTTCTTTAAAAATCTTCTTCTTCAGCTCCAGCAGATGAATGCTTTTGATATTTGGTATGCAGCCTCCTTGGGGGGTAAGATTCAAGTTTGTTTAAGCCATGTCCCTAGTTCCATAAAATTTGTCTCTCATGACTTCATTCCTTTGTAGTGTTGATAAACCATGTCTAACTGAATGTGACCCCAAATACTTCTTTGAACCACTTTGGCCGGTGAGCGATTAAGGCTCCTTGGGGCCTCATGTTATTTCAAGTATGCATATACTTTATTTTGAAAGTTCAACTAAGGAAGGGGACTTTTCTAAGCTGGACTCACACACAAAAATGACCAATTACTTCAATTTGTACACATGTTGAGGTTAGTGTTTTTGGTAATTTTGATTAAATCAATAAAGCTGACTGTTCTAATATGCTTACAAAGTCAAATGCACTCTGAAATCAGTTTTATGCTCAACTAAAGTGAGCTGTTGATAATGGCATTATTTTTAATCCATGTGAACATATTTCCTTGATTGGTCAGATGATTCATTACAACAGTACTGTGTTTAGGTCTGTGAACAATTAAACAGTTCTTCACACACAGTAATATTAGATGGGTAATGTTTGCATGCAGGAAATGTTAAGCTTGGTTTGTAACATGATCACAGGAAGCTCAAACAAAGTGACCTGATGCTAAATTCTGTATGGCAATACATAACCTGAGTTAATTGATGATTTATGGGCTATGAATGCAACCAAGCTCATTTCATTGAGGGGGTCATAAGGTATGGTATGTCTTTCAAAACAAAAAATGAAATATTTTAGTTATCCTCGGAAATTTTTTTTTTTTTCATTTTGCGTGATCAATAACCACTGCTCCAAACCCAAACTATCAAGGCACCTAAGTAAACAAATATTCACTACCCAAGGTCCATAATGCTAAAGTCATATTGGAATAGGCTCAACACACACTGGATACTATTTGCCAATACTGGTACAAATTACAAATGGATAGTTTTGCTAAAGGTAGTGCAAATTAAAACATAACTGGAAAATACATGAAAGCAATGAGACATTCATTTTGGGTCTGGCCCATCCCTGAGAGTTTTGCACTTATAATACAGCAAAGAATTTATTGTTTTTGAACTTTATTGTTGATAACTGAGTTTTTAAGAATTCTGACATGAAATGATCGAATATAAAGTTGATGTCTTAAACAAATCACTGGTTTGTAATCTTACTGTAATTTGAGTTACTCTGTTTGTGACTTGCCCAATCTCCTCAGTTTCTATTGACTTGATTATCTTCAAACTTGACAGCTGTATGTATTTCCGTCTGATATACCTAATAACTTAACCCAACATGTTTGGTGGCAATATTTTGTGTTATTCCCCAAAATGGGCAATTGTTTCGCATCCTGTGCTATTTGGTACACAGGCATGAATCATCATTAAAAAAAATGTGCGTAGCACAGGTCCACATCCATTAGTTTTGTCTAACAGATGTTAATTTACATGTCTGCCGAAAGTGCAGAAGTAATACCAGGAATACATATTGTTCTTCATGAAATACATGATACTATAGAAACTAATCTAGGCCTACGAAGTCTATAGTACTCTATACCAAGTGATGATGTCAATTGTGAATTACAAACCAGAGGCTCAAGTAAGCCTAAACCACTCACCTAGACCAAGTTGTCAACAAGGAATAAGGATATTACTGTTGAGGGAACAAAAAGATGGAGGCAAAAAGGAAGTCTCACCTTCTACAAGTGTGATTAATGCTGCCAGCGTCTTAATTTGAACAAGCTTGAATCTGAGCCCCATAAGAATGCTTTGTATCAAACATCAAAAGATTCTGAATGGTTGATCTTAAGAAGATTTTTAAATAATGTTTCTCATATTGTTCTGAGTTAAAATTCTGGTTCCCAAAAGGAGCCACAATATGAACCCACTGACTTGATTTGAACAAATTTGAATCTGACCCCAGTAAGAATGATGATGTTTGTGTCGCCTGCCCCACGAAGTGGGGAGCGACATATGGGGATTACTTTTGTCGTCTTGCATCGTCCGCGATGATTTTTGTGTCACCTGCCCCACGAAGTGGGGAGCGACATATAGGGATTACTTTTGTTGTCTTGCGTCGTCCGCGATGATTTTTGTGTTGCCTGCCCCACGAAGTGGGGAGCGACATATAGGGATTACTTTTGTCGTCTTGCATCCTCCGCGTCACACTTTCTCTTATCCGCCACTCCTCTTTAACCTATGAATGGATTTGATGAAACTTTCAGTGATTCTTTATCACATAATGGCATTGTGCACCTCCTATTTTATTTTTTGATCCGCTGTATTTTTTCCAGAGTTATGCCCCTTTTCCACTTAGAATTCTGTCTGAAACGCCTTGGAGTGTCTCTATCCGCCACTCCTCTTTAACCTATGAATGGATTTTGATGAAACTTTCAGTGATTCTTTATCACATAATGGCATTGTGCACCTCCTATTTTATTTTTTGATCCGCGGTATTTTTTCCAGAGTTATGCCCCTTTTCCACTTAGAATTCTGTCTGAAATGCCTCGGAGTGTCTCTTATCCGCCACTCCTCTTTAACCTATGAATGGATTTTGATGAAATTTTCAGTGATTCTTTATCACATAATGGCATTGTGCACCTCCTATTTTATTTTTTGATCTGCTGTATTTTTTTCCAGAGTTATGCCCCTTTTCCACTTAGAATTCTGTCTGAAACGCCTTGGAGTGTCTCTTATCCGCCACTCCTCTTTAACCTATGAATGGATATTGATGAAACTTTCAGTGATTCTTTATCACATAATGGCATTGTGCACCTCCTATTTTATTTTATGATCCGCTGTATTTTTTCCAGAGTTATGCCCCTTTTCCACTTAGAATTCTGTCTGAAACGCCTTGCAGTGTCTCTTATCTGCCACTCCTCTTTAACCTATGAATGGATTTTGATGAACCTTTCAGTGATTTGTTATCACATAATGGCATTGTGCACCTCCTATTTTATTTTTTGATCCGCTGTATTTTTCCAGAGTTATGCCCCTTTTCCACTTAGAATTCTGTCTGAAACGCCTTGGAGTGTCTCTTATCCGCCACTCCTCTTTAACCTATGAATGGATTTTGATGAAACTTTCAGTGATTCTTTATCACATAATGGCATTGTGCACCTCCTATTTTATTTTTTGATCCGCGGTATTTTTTCTAGAGTTATGCCCCTTTTCCACTTAGAATTCTGTCTGAAACACCTTGGAGTGTCTCTTATCCGCCACTCCTCTTTAACCTATGAATGGATTTTGATGAAACTTTCAGTGATTCTTTATCACATAATGGCATTGTGCACCTCCTATTTTATTTTTTGATCCACTGTATTTTTTCCAGAGTTATGCCCCTTTTCCACTTAGAATTCTGTCTGAAACATCTTGGAGTGTCTCTTATCCGCCACTCCTCTTTAACCTATGAATGGATTTTGATGAAACTTTCAGTGATTCTTTATCACATAATGGCATTGTGCACCTCCTATTTTATTTTTTGATCCGCTGTATTTTTTCCAGAGTTATGCCCCTTTTCAACTTAGAATTCTGTCTGAAATGCCTTGGAGTGTATATATCTTAGTCATTGTCAGGCAGATTTTAATGATATTTGGTATGCACATGGACCAGGACGGGGAAAGGATATCCACTTACAACTGTTATCATCCACACATTTTTGTGTCGCCGCCCCACGTAGTGGGGAGCGACATATAGGGATTACTTTTGTCGTCTTGCGTCATCCGCGTCATCGTCTGCGTCACACTTTCTCTTATCCGCCACTCCTCTTTAACCTATGAATGGATTTTGCTGAAACTTTCAGTGATTATCACATAATGGCATTGTGCACCTCCTATTTTATTTTTTGATCTGCTGTATTTTTTCCAGAGTTATGCCCCTTTTCCACTTAGAATTCTGTCTGAAATATTAAAATATAATGCAGGCGACACACGTCTTTCATGGAAGACTCACATCTAAGTTTAAATAATATTTCTCATATTGCATCAAGATGAAATTTGGGCTTACATGGGGAACCCAAATATGAATCCACAGACTTGATTTGAACAAACTTAAATCTGGTAGTTATGAGAAGATTTTTGAAGAATTTTGGGTTTGTTGGACCCTTCCCCAAGCCCATTGTGCTTAGCTACTACCACTGAACAAACTTGGAAGGTTATCCCCCAAAGATAATTTGATGGTTGGATTTGATCCAGTGGTTTCTGGAGGAAAACACTGACATACAAAGTTGATGGTCGCCAAGTGATGGCATTAGTTCACCCTGACTTTCAGTCAGGTGGGCTAAAAAGTAAACCTTCTCTGAGGACCCAACCCAAAATGCTGGATATCGAAGATAAAGCTCCCTGGTTCAGGAATGTAAGTTTTCTGTGCTGTGCCATAATTCCGTTTTTTCGTTCCATTTTGGGTTCCATCTTTTTTTCCGGACTTCTGCATTTTGTAAAGTAAGATTCTTCTATTGATCCCAGTTTTGGGCGAATTGTCAACATTTTGTTCTGCTTTTGTGCTACAGCTTTGTAGAGTGATCATTCCTGAAAGTTCAGTTTTGATTCTGCGATACGGTTTTGTCAAGTTACCCTTCCTGAAAATTAATCCATTCTTGAAATGTATGTATGTGTGTTAATGGTTGTATGTTTGTTATTTTGTTGTGTTTGCACTGTAAAATGAGCATTTTAACTTGAAATTTGCCGATTGGGGAAATGGTCGCTGCATTAAAAAACAATTTCAAGTGGCAATTGTTGAAGAAGGGCATTTATCTTCTCTATTATGTGCGAAAGATAAATATTCTGTGAAAAGTGCTATTAAAATTCAAATTTTGGGGTCAGATATTTCACCTGTTTGCAGCTCAGCATGCCACCAGATGCATTCTCATGGCTTGAAAATCAACCCCCTCCCCGACTCCAAACATGAGGAGGACACCCCCTTCAGTCACCACCCTCAGTTTTGTCCGTCAGCCGAGTATCTACCTCCGTCCTTTAGCAGATCTGTTTCAGGTTTTTATACTCCCGCCAATTGGCAAAGGGCATTAAGTGTTACCCTTGTCCGTCTACGCCTATCCCGAATCCAGTTTCCGGACGATAATTCTAGTTTGAATGAATGAAATGAAACCAAATTTTATACATAGGTTTATAACCACATAATACAGGTTGGGATTGATAGTGGGCTTGGTCTGGCAGAGTTATGGCCCTTTTCCAGCTTAGAAGATATGTTGATATTGGTTTCCAGATGAAGATGGAGATAAGATAAGATAAGATATTTATTAATTCAATATCAACAAAGATAAATGACTAGAAACCCATGCTTGGCAGTGGGAGTGGTGGCATAGCCACCCTTGGCATTGCACTTGTTTCATTCATCTCCACTTACATCCTTGTTGGTTGGTCTCTATTCTTATGCACTGTAAATTTATATACCTGACTGTCAAAAATGCAGAGTCTATATCTACGAATACACAAGTCAAGTGCAGAATGTTTAGATTGAAGAAATGTTGTACTTTGTTAAGTGACACAAATTACTTTTGAATTGTACAGCTGATGATAGACCCAAGAATCTTGTACACAAAGGTACTCTTCTTGCCCATAATACAAGCAATAGACATTCAGAAGCACAAAGAATGTTAGATTGACTCCTTTATTGTTTTGGTAAGATCAACCCAGATGTAAATTGTTGTGTTAGAAAATCATATAATTGTATGTATTCAAAATTACATCAAGCTTATGGCATTGTAATGCATGCAGTGTCTCTAGTGTAATAATCATCCTTAACACCAGAGCTTATTCCTTGAGTTGCCTTCATTATATGAGTTGCTGTTGTAACTGTCAGAAAGGCATTAGTCCAGTTCTAGACATTTTGAAATGGATCACAATGGTGATAGAAATGAATAATGAAGGCCTTGCACAGTGGATGCAGTGCAACTGTTGTACACTGTGTGATAAAGTATTACAATTTTCTTCTCAATTTGTGGCAAGTAGGGGTCTGGAAAAATTTGCAGATCCAAGCAGAATTTTTGTGTAGTGTAATATGTCATATCTTAACCTTGTTGTAAAACAAAGCTTTAGATTGATTAGACTAAGACAAACATGCAAATTGAAACATAATATAACTTATAATTTGGTTTCAAAAAACCATTGCATCAAAGTAATATTCAGTGATTGTGTGTTTCATTTAGGACACTGGAGTCATCTTGATTTCTTGTTTTGCCCCCATATAGTCTTAGAAGCTGATGTTGCTTTTAAAAACCAATATATAAATAAATAGTTTCTTGCTGCCCTTGTTCAGCTGCAGTGTTTAAGCAAGTTAAAGGCATCACATTATGTCGTATTTCCAAACTGAGTTGAAACATTATTACAATGGAGGTCACTGAATTGGAAATCACTAACTTGAATAACACTCATAACTGAATATAATGTCCAAACATCAAATCATTCACCATACTTTCAGTTCAAATTTGATCTGTAAAATGCATATAGGTTAAAGAGTAAACTCCTGATAATTGAATTCAAAATCTTGTGATCTATCAAAGATTTACTCTTACAACCACTAAATTCCCTATGTTTACAGGACTATTAGGTCTCAGTGCATCCAGAGTAGGCATTTTATCTATTATATCTTGTTTGACAGAGCTCTATGAGCTCTGTCAAACAAGATATACAGTACGTGCCAGGGGTTTTATCACAAAAACGCCCATCACTGCGGCAGCGACGACGAATGGAACGATTAAATGTCGCAGCTGATTGCTGAAGTCAACAATCCACCACTGCAGCTGTGAGCGTCGAGGATTAGTACTGTTAATGAACCAGTGGGGTATTGTAAACTGAATGTGCTTCCGAATGAGCGATCCGCCGTGATTCTGGGTGATTAGGATTAGATTTAATTACTGTTCAACTTCAAGAACATGTACGCACAATGTATAGCACAAGTATTTTTGTCAGCGGCGTCCAACGCTTCGAGTGTGATTATAATACCAAAAAAAATAGGTATGTATATTTGATCAAGTATCCATTTTTTGGTTTAATCAGAGCGTCGGCTGCCTGTGATTTTATCCACAAAAGGCAGTCAATTTTGATTGTGGAAACATGCTATTCTTGTTAAAAACACAAGCTTTTTCGACTGAGTTGCATAGCCTACCAATCCTTGAGAAAAACAGTTCACTAAAACAACTTCAACCAAAAAATTCAGCAACGTAAATACCTATAATTTCGACAAAATCCAGTTGGAATTGTGTTGTCCGAGATGTATGGGGTATACAACTTCTCTTGGAACGCTCACATAAAGCTCACGTTCGACATTACCCAATTTCGCTTCAAAAACAACATTGGTATTTTACAACCAGCAACCGTGTGGGTCAATTGAAAAAAAAAACATTTCCATGACAAGAAATACCAACGTGCAGGGCCGGTGCTACTATTAGGGCAGCTGGCAGCCGCCTAGGATGCAAACCTGATAGGTGTGCAGTACTGGCCTTTGAGGGTCACAATTTTATACAGATTAAGCCCAGTCGCTTTAAGAAGATAAAACATAGGGGTACAGGCCATATTTTTTGGGAGGGGGCTGGAAGATTTTGCCCAAAAAGTGATGCTGCAGGCTGCAGACATTATTGGGGCAAAGGGCACTTGGGTGGGTGTGGTTGTAGGAGGAGGTGTTCCACTTGTATAGGTTGGGGGCTCATGGACAGTTTCTTATCTGAAATCAGGTGGAATAAACTATGTTATGCCTCTGTGTCTATAGCCATCAGACGCATTATCAATCTCATGAGACAGTAGTCCAGACTTGTACATAAAGGCCTACCACACCAAAAAATTATATACAACCCCCCCCCCCCCCCCCCCCCTCCACCGGCAGTTTTGTCGGAAATTTCAGGTGTAAAATTATTGGGACCATTCTTTGGCAAATTTATATTTATGCCTAATAACATTAAAATGCTGGCTTTGGGGATAAAGACATACCATTTTGGGTAAAAAAGACCAATTTTCAGTACATTTGGAGTAAACAACAGGTTCTTTCTGTTTGTTTGGCTTTTTTTGTTGTTGTTAAACTGTCGAAAAATTTTCGGTCTGTCAGGAAATTTTGGGCTAGCCCCTCTGCCAGTGAAAAGCTATCTACGCCACTGGGTACACAATTCCTTACTGAAGACAAGACCGCACAGGTAGTTCAGTGAAACTTGCCCTGAAAAAAAAAATATGAAAATTGCCTTGGGGATGCAAGTACTAAGCCTTGCCTATGGCACAAAATATAAAAATATAAAATTGTTATTGGAATGAATGTTTAACTGAATACAATTTCGATTAACAAGCCATGCGCCAATTACCGCTGTCTGTTTTCTCAACCGACTTGGCACTATAATTATATAATTCTTTGATCTCCACATAATGTTAACAGCAATGAATTTTCTCTTGTCGTTTATCAATCATTCATATAGTATGTAGTGTTGGGCAATATTAATAAAAAATTTCAGTTATTCAAGAATTTTGAAAAAATAATATAATTAAATAAATACCCCATCAGACATAAATATTCTCAAAACATTGGTTATGACCCCTCATTGGGGTCACTTAGACACTCCTATGAGGGGCCAAAACCTGTTTTGGAAGAAAAAGGTGACAATTTTTATTTAGTTATACCACGTTATACGAGAATTATTTCACAAGTGTAAAGGGTGAGACAATCTTAAGAAATAGAAAGAAATTTATGTGGTACAAATGCAAAACGGCCAAAACCTCTCATTGCTATACACGAAAATTGAGGTACACTGTTTTTATTTTTAAATAATTCTCGTATTCTCTCTCAAGTATAACTAGAAAATGTTCGTGTTTTTCCTTCCAAAACATAGGTTATGGTCTCTCAGTGTCGAAGTGACCCCATTGATGAGTCATAACTTAAGTTTTGAAAGCAAAAAATGAATTTTTTTTATTTTAGTTGCACGAGAATTATTTTACAAGTACACGCTTTTCTGTTCTAAAAATATGCTTAAAATATACAAAACCAACATTTATGTCCTTTGGGGGAAATGTCCTGCTTTTTGATTAAGCAGCATGGCGAAATGTCGAATGTAGGACAAGTGCCCCCAGACAACTGCCCGCCCCCCTCTCCCCCCACCCCCTGTCCAAAACTGCACATTCGGACAAGTGCCCCCAGTCCATTTGGCAGCTAGGATAAGCGCCGCCACTCCAATTGTTACCCAGGACAACTCCCCCCCCTCCCCACTCCAATTGTCGATCAGGACAACTCCCCCACTCCAATTGTCAGGCAGGACTACTGCCCACACCCCCACTTGAATTGTCAACTAGAACAAGCCCACCGCCCCACCCCTCACTCTCCTTCAGAATGCTTAATATATATTAAAAAAAGTTGTCTGAGGGGGCACTTGTCAGGATACCGTGCACCACAAAATACACCAGTGAGCAAAATTTGCCGTTGAAATCTTTCTACCCCCCACCCCCGAGTTTTCGTTTCACTTTATCTGTACATGTAAATATTTGTCATGTAGACCTATACGTTTTCCATATTTTGTTCACTTTGAGCATATATGTTAAAAGATGTTTACTTGTTATCTGTTATCTGATTCTAAAAAGGAAATCATGCAATAAAAATGTCATCTCAATCAACATCTTTTGTTATGTTTCCAAGATGTTTCTGTCAGTAGCCGGTTGTAAATTCAGTAGATGTGAAGACAGCTGTTCCGTGTATTCGATTCTGTAATTTTTCTCTCCTTTCCTGTTCAGATAAGTAGTCCAGTCACAAAATAAGAGAGACATGACTTGTTTTGTCTTATATTTTCTGAAAGTCTCCCTCTCACACTCAGCGATTTGAGAAAAATCCAATTTAGGGGTTTCAAATCTGTTTTAGGCAGACAAGGATCTTCAGTAGTATTTGTGAGCATCGATTTTTCTGGGCAATTTTCATATTTTTTCTGGAGACCCAAACTTGCTAAAACAATATGAAGCTGCCACAGTGACGGTGCTATGGGTGTGTGTGGGAGGGGGGACAGCCCCCCCGCCCCAATATCCAGTGTGCCCCCCCCCTTACTCGTCTGGCGAAAGGAAGAACAGTGGGGGAAATTCGGGCAAAGCAAAATAAAAAAAAATCGGAAACAGAAAATCACTAAAATGTAACTGAAAATTAGCGTTATAATTATTGCCAGAACCTAGGAAATGCATCTGAGCACATAAATTTTAAAAAATTTTCTGAAGGTGGACCATCAAAACACCCAAAAAAGCTTCGCGCCAAAGGCGCTCGCAGGTTTATGCTTCAGGCGCTTGCGTGTCGGGATTCCACTATTCATCAGTATGCGCGGTCAACATTATATGCGACTCAAATTCGTTAGAGAAAATCCTGCTCCGGAGGGGGGGGGGGGTGGGGGACATTCTCCCACACCCACCTTGCCATCACGCATCTCAATGATACCCGTGGAATCAATTTTAGGGGAAAATCTTACATCTCCCCTGCCCCCCCCCCCCCCCCCCCCATAAAAAATTTGCCCATGTGCCTATGGGCGGATGCCAAGTCATGTCAAGTTTGTTCAACCTATACCCCGAAGTCCAACGTGCTGCGAGATGTTTTGTTGCGATTTTTTGCCACATTCGTTACGTGTGCATTGTATATTGTCTGGTTTGTAACGGGTCATGAAAATGGTCCAGAAACAAGGAAAATGCAACGAAAAGAATGCAGTTTTAAAAAAAATTTCCCACTCATGAGAGGGGGATACCCCTCTCGAGGTGTCCCCCATCTCTCCGCTTTGCGGCTCGGATGATGCTCTGCATCATGAGTCCTGCCCCCCCTCCCCCACCCCCACCCCCACCTAATATTTACAGGCCCCCTTATTTCGAACTCCTGGTGCCGCCGCTGAGCTGCCCAAAGGAATCATACTTCGACAGAAAAGTGCAAGGAACACAGCAGGTTTCGGTGGAGAGACGTAAACTAGGAATTCGTTCTAAGGCCATGAAGGCCAGGTGGAAAATGTTTCTTTCATAGCCTATAACACGATCTGGTAGCAGTGTGGAAATTCCACTCGGCTCATGTTTCTATACCAATGTACTCTCTGTGTACCATATTTGGATTTTAAACTCGTTAGAGGACAACCGTAATGAAAACCACGGTCGCCTGTGGTGTCAGAGAATGTTGAATTGCACCTGAGTGATGGGTTGAAAATACGTGGAACGAAACTGCCTTGGGAGGCTGTGACTGAAACATTTCATTGCACGTGTTATTCTGCAGGGACGTTTCTGAAAAACGTTTGCATTTTGATGGAAAACTAAGGTTTCTTACGCGGCCTTTTGAATGTTTTTGCTAAATAAATAGTTGAAATACACTTTGAATTGTTCTCATTCCTTTGTACATGTCGTCCCTTGTCCATTTAATGCAGAAATACACAGCTTTGGGATTATATCAATTTACACAAAACAAACCCCTTGATGACAATTCGCTCCACAATACGCACTTTGACAAGAAAGTGAATGATTTCCAGCGTCACAATGCAGACAATTTTTCAATTCTCTTTTCCGAATAGTCGACATCAAACATTCACACAGATTCGTTGAGAGTTTTCATGCATACCTTTTGAAGAAAAATGTGCCCGGTTTTTAATCAAGAGTTTTATGAATTGTGAACCATGATCTTGAAGGCGTACAACGGATTTGGACATGGGCCATCAAGAAACTTCAGGCATATTGTAACAGAGAGGAGCGGTTGGTACAGCCTGGCTTTAGGCCTATAATAACTACTGATAACCATTGACAAATGTAGGCCCAGGCATGAATATGGACTGTTGAAAAAGTCTTGTTGACTTGCCCTGAAATTGAGTTATTGGCCTACCGAATACCGACCAACCCAGTACAGACTGAAACGGATGTGTGTTTATTTGGGGGGGAGGGGGGATGGCGGGGGGGGGGGGGGGGGGGGACCTCATTTTTCAGATAACAGGCCAAGGCCTATATTTTGCCGCCCCAGCCATAACACTTTATTTAGAAGTCTCGGAAAATTAGTGATTTTGTTTTAAAACGAGTTAAAACGAGTTTCAGCTTCCTGGGCATAGCCTTTATTTATTCACCGGATGCACTCTTAGTAGGCCTACATAGTGGGCTAAATGTTTTGACCAGCCGGAAACTTGTTATAGGCATGCATAAATTCCATTCCACAATAATTAGTCACAAGCTAGGTCACCATAACACAACAATCCGTTTTTTTGTTTTGTTTTTGTGTGGGTGGGGAGGGGGGGGGGGGGGATACATGTGTTTCCTGATATTCCATTTTCAATGGCGCTGTTCTCGAGAAGTTGAAAGAAATACAAAATACATTGGAACCATCGTTTTTGTTTGGTTCTGTTATATATATAAGGTTACTGCTGTTAAGGTCATTGATAACGAGGTTGCCCCCCCCCCCCCCCCCCCCTCAACAAAAAAACCCTGGTTGGCTCGCCGTGTCAGAAAATAATAAAATTCACAAAAATTTAGTACTATCAGGACTGGAACATTCACTTTTACAGTGTTTGAAGCCAGTGTTAGTCGTATATTTTATTGAATACCGGTACGTCATTTTATTTTCTGATAAAAGGCTAACATTATTGATGAGCGTCTGTTGTTTCAGTTTCTCAGTTTCGGCGAATGTCCGATTTTCGACCAATTTGAAACGCATAAATAAAAATAGATACAATAAAAATGGTTTTCCCGAATGAGGACAATTTCTTTCACTGAACAAGATTACAGAAATAATTTGTTCGGGGTAACGTTCTGTGATCTGTCCAATTGATGACGCAAATTTGATGTGTATATTAATTACACTAGCTCGTAGTGCAAGAAGTTTAACCCCCATCGCTTTAAGAAGGGGGGGGGGGGGGGTTGTAGTGGACATCGGTTTCCTGTTCACTCAAAAATTGCGGGGGTCCTTCTGAAAGTCTCTGGGGAAATGTCGCCGAGTGCGCATTTTTGTGATAAAACCCCTGGCACGTACTGTAATATAATAAATGCTCAGCTTATCACCAAAATTCCAGAAATGACCCAATTCCTGTTAACTGAATACCTCTGTTAATTGGACTTTTTTCACTGGCAAAGTGACTATTCAGTTAACAAGGTTCTACTGTATTTATTACTCTATTGCATCGCAATGCAAAGCTCTGATCACATCCAGTGTGTAAAGGTCTTTAGTACGGCTCAGAACAAGTTTTTCTTGACATTTGGTTTGAAATAGATCACAACTGAAGGCATTTAGGATTACCAATGTTAAAAAAGTGTCCACTTGTTCAAGAATTATAATCAAGATTAGAATAGTGTGTTGAAAGAGTAATTTGTCAGTTTATGTAGTTTTTGACCACTGCTGGTTTTAAATCTGCAAATGTGGAAAATATATATAAGCACCTTCAGAAGAACAAGGAATAAAAAAAATCCCATCTTAAGTATTTTGGCTAATCGTTGTAACTAATGCTTTCTCAGGGAGAAGAGAAAGGTCGAAATCAACTGAAGTTACACAGAGAAGAGAAAAATCAAATAAAAGTCGAGAGAGAAAAATGGTAAATGGGTAGTTTGTAAATTGTTAGGTCTTCTGAAATTCTAAAATTCATCCCAAAATTCTAGGCTATAAGTTTTGAAGAGATGACATTTGAGTTTTGAAGAGCAGATATTTTATAAATTTGAAATTTAAATTTCATATGAAAGAAAAGAATATTTGACTGCTATATATCCTCACCTTGGGTGAAAAGGTACCTTCTAAAATTTTTCATAAGTGTATCAAATTCAGAAAATTTTTTACTATAGGAAACTATTTGTTCAGTAAGTTTGCCCAAATTGCACACTCAAGTGTATAACTTAAGAAGCACATGTAAAATGTACAAGAAGCTGTATAAAATGTCACATACTCCTATGATTTTAGCCTTTGCCAAATATCAATAGCAATTGTTGCTTTCAAAACAAATTCAGTAACTGGAAATTTTCATTTGTTGTCCCACAAACAAAGGTCATGACCCCTCATTAGAATGAGCACAACAAGATCATTTCAATAATGGGTCATAAGCTAAAGTTTTGAGACAAAACTAAAAAAAAATAAATAAAAAACTTGAATTGTGATATTTGTGAACAGCACCAGCCAGTTTCGAGTGTGTACTCTAAAATCACAAATATATTTCAAATCTTACAATTATGGTACTTTTTAATGATGCCCATCAGGCTTTATGATTAGTCTAATGTGAAAACAAAAGGGGATGGAGGCTGGGTGGGAATGGAGACAAGTACAGACTCACAGTTGGCCTGGTGTTAGAGAATTTAAAAATGTGACCATCAACCGTGCAGTTTCTTTTCATCTAATACCACAATTTTATACTTTTTAAATGCTCCACCTTGGGCCAATTTTGCCCTGTTCAACTCAAAATAAGACAGTGAAAGGACTTGTCATTGGTCATTGGAGTGATTGCATCTTGACAGTATCTGAGTTCATTATTGGAGTTTGTATTGATGAAATTGTCATGGACAGGTGAGAGAACTGATTTCTCATTTTGATCAACACAACTTGTCATTTGGATTCATTTTCACATTGGACTTATGTGCAGACTTTGGGATGTCTGGTTGTGTTACAAAATTTTGAACCCCCTCACCACCGTGTACATTATATTGTTGTATCAAAGCAATCTTCAGTACATAAATATTCTACTGTCTGGCAGAAAAAAGGTGCAATAAATCGCATTGCCATCTGACATTTTTGGTGAACTACAAAATTAGAAACTTCAACAAGACTGATTGGAAAATCTAACAAAACAAACAGAGCAAAGTTTACCACCTGAAATATCTGTGAGGTGAACAGTGTTTGCTTTGTGTGACAACAGTTTGTGCTTCAGTACAAATTAACACAAAATGAATTAAATGTTGAGTTGAACTTTGAGAAAAAATGTTCCTTTCCTTCTCTTAATTTGGGTGCATTTCTGTATTTTAGGCATGGCGTTTACCTCTATGAATTTCTTTTAGATCACCTGAGCGATGCTCAAGGGGAGCTTTAGTGAACAATTTTTGTCTGTTATCCCTCCACCTGTCCTGCGTGAACTTCACAATATCAATTCTCATAAAGTTCTGGGCTGAATTGAACCAAATTTGATATACATGTTCCTTATCAGATGTCAATTCAACTTTGTTCGAATAAAGTTTATAGACCTGCAGGGAGGGGGGGGGGGGGGGGGGGCATCATAAGGGGCATAAATCTGTTAGTACCCATAAGTTTTTTTTTTTAAATTAAAAAATCTTCTTTGGAAATACTAATCGGAATCTTTTGACTTTTGGTATACAACATCCTTAGAGGGGTCAGATTCAGGTTTGTTTGAAACAAGTCCCTAGATTTATAATTCCGTTTCCTATGGAAACCCAAATTTTGTGCAAAATGAGGAAATTTATTTTAAAATGTTCTCCTTCAATTCTACCAGTCAAAATGTCCTGTTATTTGGTATACTGCATCTTCAGTGGAGGTCAGTCTGAAGTTTGTTCAAATCAAATCCATGGAGTCATATTTGGCTCCCAAGGGAGTCCAAATTTTAACTTGGTGTAATATGAGGAATATTCTTTAAAAATCCTCTTCTTCAGATCCATCAGTCGGAATCTTTTAATATTTGATATGCAAAATACTTCGGAGGTTCAAATACAATTTTATTCAAATCAAGTCCCTCAGGTCATATTTGGGCTCCCTGTGGTTAGTGCAGTATGAGGAATATTCTTTTAAAACCTTCTTCAAATCTATCAGTCAGAATATTTTGATATTTGGTTTACAGCATCCTTCATGGGGTCCGCTTCAAGTTTGTTCAAATCGAGTCCCTGAGTTTATATTTGGGCTCCCTATGGCAACCCAAATTTAAGCTTTGTCGAACTTAGTGCAATATGGGGAAATTCCCTTAAAAATCTTCATCTTGAGATCTACCAGTCAGAATATTCTTTACAAATCCTTTCCTTCAGATCTCTTAGTCAGAATCTCTTAAAATTTGATATGCAGAATCCAAAGGAAGTTCAGATTCAATTTTATTCAAATCAAGTCCTTGGGGTCATATTTTGGTCCCCGTGGGCACCAGAATATTTACTTGGTATAGTATGAGGAATATTCTTTTAAAACCTTCTTCAAATCTACCAGTTAGAATCTTTTGATATTTGGTTTGCAGCATCCTTGGTGGAGTTAGATTTCAGTTTGTTCACATCAAGCCCCTGGGTTCATATTTGGATCCTCTATCACAACCCAAAATTTCACTTAGTGCAATATGGGGGTAATATCTTTAAAACCTTCTATTTGAGATTCACCGGTCAGAATCTTTTGATATTTGATATGCAGCAACCTGAGGAGGTACAAATTCAAGTTTGTTCAAATCAAATCCCCTGTGGGGTCCATAATTTTCAGTTAGTTTTAAGTTATGCAATACAAGGACTATTCTTTACAAAATCTTCTTCTTCATATCCATGAGGCAGATTCTTTTGTTATTGACATCATTAGTGTGGTGAGACTCAAGTTTGTTCAGATCTCATATTTGGATTTCCTATTGGAGTCTGAATTTTAACTTAGTGCAGTATGAGGAATATTCTTCAAAGATCTTCTTCAGATCCACCAGGCAGAGTGTTTTGATATTTTCTGTATAGCTTTACTATACTATGACTCCTAGATCAGAGTTTGATCAAAGTGTTACACTTGACTGATTCTGGTGGGCACCAGAGGGGATTGAAATATTTGTCACAGAACCCAATGGAGAATGTACTATTTGTTTAAATAAACTTAGTTATAAGTAAATGTGAATACATAAGATTCCCGGTTGTTTAAATGGGGACCTATCACCCTATGGGGGTGGGGATGTGTTGTTTGACAAGATTTGGAGAATTTTGCAAGTGATTTTATGCAAAAAAACAAAAACAGCTTTCACCCAGTTGATCTTGTGTGTGTGTGTGGGTGGGGGGGGGGGGGGGGGGGGGTAGGGGCGTGCACTGGGTGATTTTTGAGTTATGAAGGGTTTGAGTGAATTTATTGTATTGAAAAAAAAACCCAGTTCCCCCAATAGATGCTCCCCCATCCACTGCTCTCGCTAAATTAGATTAACTATATTAATATGTAGATATTGAATGTGGCCTTGCATTCTTCTTTGAATGATTTTATTGGGCTGCTTTTGAGGGGGGGGGGGGGGGATTTTGAGGCCTGACCCTGCCCATTGTAATTAAAATAATAATGTTACACATATTCTTTGACTTGGTGGATTGATATGTCTGTTGAACTTGACAGAGTTTGGAGTATTGCAAAGATTGGAGAAAGGACTGTTGTGTTTGGAATACTGATCATTATGGTGGCAATAACAGGATGGTATGGAGAATCCTTATAGGCACAAAATGTCCTTTGTTGATGGAAATCAAAGAACTTGCCACATTATTGATGGGATATTGAAACTGACCTTTCATACCTTCCTGTGAAAACACTGGAAACACACTGATGTTATATTTCTGCTAGACAAATGCATCCTCATTCTGCCAGAATGACATCTGCTTACTTGTTTGTTGCGTAACCATATTCATCTAAAATCAAATATATTTTTTTGAAATCAAATTGTTTTGTTACACTTTATTGGAGGGAAACTCCAATAAATTGTAACAAAACAATTGTTGATGAACAAAATTCTAAAGATAAATGAGCATTCTATCATTTCGGCAAATTACAATGTATATTTTTTATCTTTTCCCATTGTATAATGAAACGTTTCTTTCTGATTATTTTTACTTGTAGAGGGTGGAGAATAAAAAGTGTTATGAAAGAAAAGTTATGATTCGCTCTAGCATAGAGCATCCTGGAAGCCATGTAGTAAAACATACAGAAGAAAATTTCAAAACAGGAGGCAAGAAAGTCATCGATGAGCGGATTGTTCAAGGCAGTACTGTAACATCAACATTTACCTTTCCATAGTTTTTCTATTTCTGTACTATATATAACAGAAATATCTGCTTAAAATCAATGAGCAGCATAGGTATAAATGATTGGTCTGCTATATAAACTTAACTTCATAGCTATGTTGTGGTCATGATATAGCCGTAGATGCTGACAGTGGCCTTAAACACCAATAAAAAATCGATCCATGAAATTGCTGCTTCCTAATGGGCACAAGCTCAGGACCAAAATACCCAGAGGGTGTGTGAAAATCTTCTGATCCAGTAGCTTCATTTAATTTTAATATGCAACTTCCATTGGCACTGTAGAATAAAGTCTGTTCAAAAGATGCTATGTGGCAGTATTTTAAGTTTCTCCATGAGTGTTGGGTTGGCTCAGGGTCACTTTTTCCCACCCTTCACATTTCATTTTCAGAAGCACTTGATTTGAACCAATTTTTGAATGCAGTATTATTAGGCAACATTTTCTCCTCATTTCTTTTAAAAATTGATTCCTTGCTACATTTAAAAAATGGAAATGAAAGGTAATTGTTTCCATGAATTACATGTAACAAATAATTGTTACTTGATATGAGAATCTTGTGGGTAGAGGTATCAAATTGTTACAGAAAAGTAAACAAAATATTATATCTTGAGGTTTAGGCCAGTGATACAAGCTAGTTGAGAGAGAAAATCTTTTGTGAATTCTGGGGGAAAAAGAGAATTTAAAAGGGGCAGTTCCTTGGAATTTTTCTTCTTCTGCTTCAGTTCACAGATTTTTATCATGCATGATCTTTTATCTCAAACCCTGACAGATTTATATTTTAAGCTAGATTGGGAAACATAGATCATTCTATTCTCATCTCCTCTGCCAGTGGAGATGTTAAGTGGATTTCATTCTGATATTTGGGTGAATTTTTGCTCCAATGGAGATGTTAAGTGGATTTCATTCTGATATTTGGGTGAATTTTTGCTCTACTAAATTGCAAATGTGACCACTTTTGCAAATCTTGCTAGGCAACAAAGTAATTTAATTACATAAAAAGAAAATAATTGCATAGTGTGTAGAAAAAAAAAATTCTGATAAAGACGGGAGTGTTTCCAGATCTTGAGAACATCAAATGTCTTTGAAATCTCATTTTAAGCACCCTTAACACATTCAACCCAATTGCAGAAAAATCAGTTGCGCACAGTTCAGGATTTGCACGCTGGTCTGAAAGTTTTGAAAAAGTATGGAAATTCATGTCTGTCTGGAAAAAGTCTTGAAAAGTATGGAAAATGGGCATTAAAGCCTTGAGGGTATTGAAAAAATATGGCAAAACAAAAATCAATACATTTGTTTTGGGGACTCAGGATAGTTATTGGAAGCACTCGTATATAAAATATACAGCTTTATCAATATATTTGATAGCCACCCACAGATGATTAATGATGTGTTATGTAAATGGGATTTGGAAAAAACACAAGCCTCTCAATTTGGCTCAAAAAAGAGTTGAGAGTTTTTTTGGAGCATCATTAAAATATTATTCATAGATTTATTTATTGGTGTTTAAGGTCACATATTTCTACACAATGGCTAACCATGACCGTGACAGTTTTACGGGTGGAGGAAGCCGGAGTACCCGGAGAGAACCACCGAGCAACGGCGAGCAACTGTCAGCTCCCCAACATACCAACTCCACACAAGCAGGGTTAGCATTGGTTGAAGACAGGTGCATCATCGACGTTCAGTACGCCTTAGTACACAACGTCACCGTGCCCCCACGTGGGCAATGGGGGTGAAGTGTCTTGCCCAAGGACACAACGCGGTTACCGCAGGTGGAATTCGAACCGAGGACCTCTTGGCTTGCAGCATGCACCTCTACCAACTGAGCCACCGCGCTCCCTTATTCATAGATGGATTTCTGATTCAAATTAGTTGTGGTAATGCAGAAAAAATTTACATTTGAGGTATTGTCATGGCCCATCGTCCGTCCGTCCGTTCGTCCATCCATCCATCTCTCTGTCTGTCCATCCGTCATGACACACGGCTCGGGCTAGAGGCCGTATTTATGAACCGATCTTTATGAAACTTCTTGGGTTCCTTTGTTATCACCGTGGGATGAGAACGAGTGTTTTGGGGTCCGGTCCGAAATTCAAGATGACTGCCGGCAGCCATTTTGTACAAAATTATGCGCAATCAGATTTTTGCGCAGAACTTCCATATGAAAACTCTGATTTGAATAAATTTTTGTGTGAAAGTTTAGTACCATGGGATACATCACATGTAATACAGGTTTTTTTCTTGTGCATAAATTATGCCAATTAGACGAACTTTGATCTATATAGTGTGACTTTCAGCACTGTAACTGCAAATGCCAATACAGCTCAAGTTAGAGGCCGTATTTATGAACCAATCTTTACGAAACTTATGGAGTACCTTTGTTATCACCGTGGGATGAGAACAAGTTTTTTGGGGTGCGGTCCAAAATTCAAGATGGCCACCAGCAGCCATTTTGTACTTTAGTTAGTGAAATCATTTTTTGTACAGAACTTATGTATGAAAGTTCTGATTTGAATAAATTTTTGTATGAATGTTTGGTAACATGGAATACATCACATGTAATACGTGGGTTTTTTTCATGGAGAAATTATGGAAATTTGATGAACTTTGATTTAAATACATCACATGTAATACAGCGTGTTTTTTCATGCAGAAATTATGGAAATTAGATGAACTTTGATTTATTCAGTGCTCCCTATACACAGTACGTGCACATGTCAATACGGCTCGGGCTAGGGGCTGTATTTATGAACTGATCTTCATGAAACTTTGTTATCACCTTGGGTCGAGAACGAGTGTTTCTGGGTGCGATCCAAAATTCAAAATGGCTGCCAGTGGCCATTTTGTACCGAAATTAGGTCCAATAAGTTTTTTGTACACAACTTCTATATGGCTCAGGCTAGAGGCTGTATTTATGAACCGATCTTTACAAAACTTCTTGGGTTTTTTGGGTGCAGTCCAAAATTCAAGGTGGCCAGCAGCAGCCATTTTGTACCAAAATTAGTGCAATCAGTTTTTTGTACAGAACTTCTGCATGAAAGTTCTGATTTGAATAAATTTTTGTATGAATGTTTAGTAACATGGAATACATCACCAAAAATACAGGGTTTTTTCTCGTGCAGAAATTGTGAAAATCAGATGAACTTTGATTTATTCAGTGCTACTTGTACACTGTAAGTGCACATGTCAATACAGCTAGGGCTGGAGGCTGTATTTATGAACCGATCTTCATGAAACGTCTTGGGTACCTTTGTTATCACCTTGGGACGAGAACGAGTGTTTATGGGTGCGGTCCAAAATTCAAGATGGCTGCCTGAGGCCATTTTGTACCAAAATAAGGTACAGTCAGTTTTTTGATACAGAACTTTTATATGAAGGTTCTGATTTTAATAAATTTTTGAATGAATGTTTAGTAACATGGAATACATCACATATAATACAGGGTTTTCTCTCGTGCAGAAATTATGCAAATTAGATGAACTTTGCTTTATTCGGTGATACTTATAAACAGTAAGTGCACATATCAATACGGCTCGGGCTGGAGACTGTATTTATGAACCGATCTTCATGAAACGTTTTGGGTACCTTTGCTATCACCTTGGAATGAGAACGAGTGTTTTTGTGTGCGGTCCGAAATTCAAGATGGCTGACGGTGGCCATTTTGTACCAAAATTAGGTACAATCAGTTTTTGGTACAGAACTTGTATATGAAGGTTCTGATTTGAATAAATTTTTGAATGAATGTTTAGTAACATGGAATACATCACATATAATACGGGGTTGTTTCTCATGCAGAAATTATGCAAATTAGATGAACTTTGATTTATTCAGTGCTACTTATACACAGTAAGTGCACATATCAATACGGCTCGGGCTATAGGCTGTATTTATGAACCGATCTTCACGAAAATTCTTGGGTACCTGAGTTATCACCGTGGGACGAGAACGAGTGTTTTTAGGTGCAGTCCGAAATTCAAGATGGCCACCAGCAGCCATTTTGTACCAAAATTAGTGCAATCAGTTTTTCGTACAGAACGTCTGTATGAAAGTTCTGATTTGAATAAATTTTTGTATAATGTTTAGTAACATGGAATACATCACATATAATATAAGTTTTTTTCTCGTGCAGAAATTCTGCAAATTAGATGAACTTTGATTTATTCAGTGCAACTTATACACTGTAAGTGCACGCGTCAATACAGCTTGGGCTGGAGGCTGTATTTATGAACCAATCTTCATGAAACTTTTTGGGTACCTTTGTTATCACCTTGGGACGAGAACGAGTGTTTTAGGGTGCAGTCCGAAATTCAAGATGGCTGCTGGCGGCCATTTTGTACCAAAATTAGGTACAATCAGTTTTTGGTACAGAACTTGTATATGAAGGTTCTGATTTGAATAAATTTTTGAATGTTTAGTAACATGGAATTCATCACATATAATACGGGGTTGTTTCTCATGCAGAAATTATGCAAATTAGATGAACTTTGATTTATTCAGTGCTACTTATACACAGTAAGTGCACATGTCAATACCGCTCGGGCTAGAGGCTGTATTTATGAACCGATCTTCACGAAACTTCTTGGGTACCTTTGTTATCACCGTGGGACGAGAACGAGTGTTTTGGGGTGCAGTTCGAAATTCAAGATGGCCACCGGCAGCCATTTTGTACCGAAATTAGTGCAATCAGTTTTTTTGTACAGAACGTCAATGAAAGTTCTGATTTGAATAAATTTTTGAATGAATGTTTAGTAACATGGAATACATCACATATAATATGGGATTGTTTCTCGTGCAGAAATTATGCAAATTAGATGAACTTTGATTTATTCAGTGCTACTTATACACAGTAAGTGCACATGTCAATACAGCTCGGGCTAGAGGCTGTATTTATGAACCTATCTTCACGAAATTTCTTGGGTACCTTTGTTATCATCTTGGGATGAGAACGAGTGTTTTTGGATGCGGTCCAAAATTCAAGATGACTGCCAGTGGCCATTTTGTACCAAAATTAGGTCCAATCAGTTTTTTGTACACAACATCTATACGGCTCTGACTAGAGGCCGTATTTATGAACTGATCTTCACGAAACTTCTTGGGTACCTTCTTTATCACCTTGGGACAGGAACAAGTGTTTTGGGGTGCCTTTGTTATCACTCTGCTATGAGAACAAATATTTTGGGATTCAGTCAGACCCACTCTGGGACTCAAAGATTTCTTTTCTAGTTTAGCATCTGACTGTTGCCCACCTTTACAATACTTTACCTATACGTTTGTTACAGGCTACGGTCAGTGTTTATGTACAGACCATTACAACACTTTATATGTACCTTTGTTATCAGGTCATTACCTAGATGTTTGTCATTTCTCTGTCACATACTATACATGTACATGTCTTAACAAGTTGAGCTACAGTGCCATTGACACTTTCATTTTAAGGTGGACTGTGAAAAGAATTTTGAATTTGGTGAAATAATTTTTTTTAAAGTTCATTTATGACATTTCCTAATTTTATGTAATATTAAATATAATACAAAATTCACTTGATATGACAGGCCATCATATCAGTAAATACTGTAGCACATAGTAATAGTCCGTGAAAATCATTAATACAGTCCTTGAAAAGTGCTTGAATTTGATTCTTGAGCATCCTTACAAACCCTGGTATCATTCCGAATATTTAAAAAAGCCTTGATTGCTTTTCAGAGACTGAACAGAATTATTTGTTTTGTATTTTTAATTTGTTTGGGGGTGGGGTAGTGGTTCAGTTCTGACACAATTATCTTGCTGCTCATTGCAATTGTTAGCATATTACATGTAAATTGTTCAATAGCAGTATATTAAATGATATCCACAAGTGCAATACTAAATGCAACAATTGAATGAAAAGACTTTCTTCATCTCTACCTTCATACATTGTGAATCTTACTTAACGCAAATTTCATTATTCTACACACTACCCCATATTAACAATACTGAAGCTTTCATTGAAGACATTCATCAAACATAATACACCCACTCTTAAAAGTGAGTGTAATTTTTAGCTCAACTTGACAAAGTCAAGCTGAGCTATTGTGGTCACTTCTTGTCCGTCGGAATATGAACATACATACGTACATATGATCAGATCACTTTGAAACTTGGTATGCTTTTTTGGGTTGAACGCTAGATGGAAGGTATCGATTTTCTTCCATTTCCATCAAAAGATCTTGCCGCTGGTAATGGCCTTTGAACTTAGTTTAGGCAGACCTCAGTATTTCCCTTTGGCACACCCTACAGAGCACATTTATGATCGGATTGCTTTGAAGCCTGGTATGTTTATTTGGATTGACCTCTAGATGGGAGCTATCGATTTTCTTCCATTTCTGGCAAAAAATGTTGCCGCTGGCAATGACCTTTAAACTTCATTTAGTGGGGCATTATTGGGGCATTATTAGTCCTTTACGGGAACCGTAAGGGGACTATAGGATTGCACTCCGTCCGTCCGTCTGTCTGTCCGTCTGTCTGTCTGTTTTTTATGTTACCACCTCTCCCTCCAACATGCTTTAAGCTACACCTTTCATATTTGGTACATGGATAAATGGTTCTGAGGGGATGATGCACGCTCAAAAGTTTTTTTTCAAAATCCAAGATGGCGGAATGGCGGCCATTTTTGTTGTGTTTTTTAAGCTTTTTTTCTCTATTTTCATGTTACCACCCCTCCCACCAACATGGTTCAAGCTACACCTTTCATATTTGGTACATGGATAAATGATTCTGAGGGGATGATGCACGCTCAAAATTTTTTTTTCAAAATCCAAGATGGCGGAATGGCGGCCATTTTTGTTGTGTTTTTTAAGCTTTTTTTTCTCTATTTTCATCTTACCACCCTTCCCACCAACATGGTTCAAGCTACACCTTTCATATTTGGTACATGGATAAATGGTTCTGAGGGGATGATGCACGCTCAAAAATTTTTTTTCAAAATCCAAGATGGCAGAATGGCGGCCATTTTTGTTGTGTTTTTTAAGCTTTTTTTCCGCTATTTTCATGTTACCACCCCTCCGACCAACATGGTTCAAGCTACGCCTTTCATATTTCGTACATGGATAAATGGTTCTGAGGGGATGATGCACGCTCAAAATGTTTTTTTCAAAATCGAAGATGGCGGAATGGCGGCCATTTTTGTTGTGTTTTTTAAGCTTTTTTTTCGCTATTTTCATGTTACCACCCCTCCCACCAACATGGTTTAAGCTACACCTTTCATATTTGGTACATGGATAAATGGTTCTGAGGGGATGATGCACGTTCAAAATTTTTTTTTCAAAATCCAAGATGGCGGAATGGCGGCCATTTTTGTTGTGTTTTTTAAGCTTTTTTTTCTCTATTTTCATGTTACCACCCCTCCCACCAACATGGTTCAAGCTACACCTTTCATATTTGGTATATGGATAAATGGTTCTGAGGGGATGATGCACGCTCAAAATTTTTTTTTTCAAAATCCAAGATGGTGGAATGGCGGCCATTTTTGTTGTGTTTTTTAAGCTTTTTTTCTCTATTTTCATGTTACCACCCAACATGGTTCAAGCTACACCTTTCATATTTGGTACATTGATAAATGGTTCTGAGGGGATGATGCACGCTCAAAATTTTTTTTTCAAAATCCAAGATGGTGGAATGGCGGCCATTTTTGTTGGGTTTTTTAAGCTTTTTTTCTCTATTTTCATGTTACCACCCCTCCCACCAACATGGTTCAAGCTACACTTTGCATATTTGGCACATGGATAGAGGGTTGGGAGGGGATGATGCACGTTCAATATTTTTCTTCAAAATCCAAGATGGCGGCATGACGGCCATTTTTGTTGTGTTTTTTTAAGCTTTTTTCTCTATTTTATGTTACCACCCCTCCCTCCAACATGGTTCAAGCTACGCCTTTCATATATGGTACATGGATAAAGGGTTGTGAGGGGATTATGCACGCTCAGTATTTTTTTTTAAAAATCCAAGATGCTTATATACTCTAGTGTCTTCTGTGACAAAAACACCTTATATCACAAAAGCGCCGTAGGGGACTAATACCACCTCGGTGGTCAAACACTTGTTATATTCATTGTCATGTCCTACAGGGCACATTTATGATCAGATCGGTTTGAAACATGGTTTGCTTGTTTGGGGTTACCTCTAGTTGGGAGCTATAGATTTTATTCTGTTTCTGTCAAAAAATATTACCACTGGCAATGACCTTCGATGAACTTAGTGCAGTTATGCATCAATACTTTCCTTTGGCACACCCTGCAGGGCACATTTATAATTGAATCGCTTTGAAACTTGGTTTGCTTATTTGGAGTGACCTCTAGATGGAAGCTATCAATTTTCTTCCATTTCCATCAACAAATGTTGCCAGGAGGCAACAGCCTTTGAACTCAGTTTAGTCAGACCTCAATATTTCCCTTTGACACACCCTACAGGGCATATTTATGATTGGTTTGCTTTGAAATCTGGTATGCTTATTTGGGGTGATCTTTAGATGGGAGCTATCGATTTTGTTCCATTTCTTTAAAAAAATGTTGTCACTGGCAATGACCTTCTAGGAACTTAGTGCAGTTATGCATTAATATTCTCTTTGGCACATTGGGATGACCTCTAGATGGGAGTTATCGATTTTCTTTCTTTTCCATCAAAAAATGTTGCAGCTGGCAACGACTTTTGAACTTAGTTTAGTCAGACCTCAGTATTTCCCTTTGGCACAACCTACAGGGAACATTTATGACTGGATTGCTTTGAAACCTGATATGCTTGTTTGAGGTGACCTCTAGATGATAGCTATCGATTTTCTTCCATTTCTGTAAAACATTTCGCTGCTGGCAACGACCTTTGAACTTAGTTAAGTAAGGAATCAAAATTTCCCTTTGGCACACATGCAGGGCACAGTTATGATCAAATCGCCTTGAAATTTGGTGTGCTTGTTTGATGTGACCTCTATATGGGAGCTATCGATTTTCTTCCATTTTCATCAGAAAATGTTAAAATGGTGCAGCTTGCAACGACCTTTGAACTTAGATTAGTCAGACCTCAATATTTCCCTTTGGTACACCCTGCAGGGAACATTTACATTTGAATTGCTTTGAAACCTGGTATGTTTGTTTGGGGTGACCTCTAGATGGGAGCTATCGATTTTCTTTGATTTCTGTCAAAAAATGTTGCTGCTGGCAGTGACCCTTTAACTTAGTTTATTCAAGCATCAATATATTCCTTTTTCACTTTGAAACTTGGTATGCTTCTTTAGGGTTACCTTTAGAGGGAAGCTATCGATTTTTTTCCTTTTCTGTCAAAAAAAGTTTGCTGTTAGCAATGACCTTTTAACTTAGTCTAGTTAGGCATTGATATTTCCATTTGGTACACTCCACAAGGCACATTTATGATTGGATTGCTTTGAAACTTAGTATGCTTGTTTAGAGTGACCTCTAGATGGGAACTATCGATTTTCTTCCTTTTCTGTCAAAAATAGTTGCCGTTGGCAACGACCTTTGAAGTTTGTTTAGTCAGGCATCAATATATTCCTCTGGCATGCCCTACAGGGCACATTTATGATAGGATCACTTTGAAACTTTGTATGCGTGCTCGGGGTGACCTCTAGATGTGAGCTGTTGATTTTTTTTTGGTTTTCATAAAAAATTATTGTCGTTTAGCTTCAACCTTTGGACTTCGAACCACTTGGGTCATACTAAATAATTGCAATATGTGAACGAGAATAAATTGCCTAATACAAGTTTACGAAAGAATGTATATTCCTATAATTCAGCTTATTTTGGTAATCTGTCTGTTCATTTGGTTTTAATGTTAACTTAATCCAGAGGGAGATGAGGTAATATGTCAGTTGAGTGACATATATAATTCAAATGTGCTAGCTTTTAATACTTAGTTAATCTCGGGCTTTGGAACACAGTGATATGACATTCCTAAGCAATTTGTGGCAAGCCATTTTCTATAATTCCAGTTATGGATACATGTGTATTGGATGCAACAGTTAATAGCAAGGAGACAGGATTACTGAATCTTTGAATTTATTGCATTTATGCATTTGTGCATTTACATTCTTTTTTTTTATCGTAGGATTGTTTTTGAACTTGGCATGCTCATTAGGCAAAACATCTAGATTCATTTCTGTGAAAAAAAGTTCCTGTTTACAATGACCTCTGAACCTATTGCATTTGTGTATCAACATTCTTCCTTTAGCCAGCCTTACAGTTTACCTTTAAAAATGCATGGATTGCTCTGATGTGCACACACAATGCTGTTATGTTGAAGTTTCACCAAATAACATTGGAACCAGTGATCTTCAATTTTGTCATTTCACTTATAACTTACCAAGTTCAAGTTTGTCAAATTGAGCTCCAGTGTCATTGACACTTTCATTATTTTACCCTGGACAAGCCCTGCTTTCGAATATTTTTAGATAATGGATTAATATTTGCAGAAAGGAGTTTTTAAGTATTAGTCATGTCAAGAACGTCTGGTCAATATATATGTACAAATTCTTATATTTTTTGTTTGAAACTTTTTTGAAAGATATAACTTGGTAACATGTTGATTAGGTTTCATCTATTACTTATTCAGTGCATTGTAGCCAGTTTTCCTCATAATTAGTCTGTGCGAAACAAAGATTAGTGTTTTTATTCTGGACTTCTGTTTTCTCATCACTTTCTTGTCCACATGATAATTTTAATGCAAATATACCTATCTCGCTTCTTTTTAACATAGTGATAGACAGTCACTAGTACTTGGTCATCCATGTTTTTATCTCCCGCCAAGGTTGGGAGGGGGATATTGAAATGGTGTTCATCAGTCCATCCTTCCATCACAAACTTTGTCCGCTTAACTCCTCCTAGAGTTTTTAGTGGATTTTTACGAAACTTGGTCTGAAGTATCAGTATCAAGTGTAGATGTGCATGTGGTCAGGAATTTTTAATGCAACAAATTTTACATGGTTACTACCCTTGGAAATGGAGACAAATTTCCATTTCAAAGGCTTGTCCACTTAACTTCTCCTACATTTTTTATTGGATTTTTACAAAACTTGTTCTGAAGTATCAGTATCAAGTGCAGATGTGCATGTGGTCAGGAATTTTCGATGCAACAAATTTTGCAAGGTTATGGCCCTTGGTAATAGCAAAATTTCCATCACAAATGCTTGTCTGCTTAACTCCTGCATTTTTATTGGATTTTTACAAAACTTGGTGTGAAGTATGAGTGTGATATATACATGTGCACATGGAAGGGAAGTTTTGATTCGAATAATTTTATCAGAGTCATAGCCCTTATCGACTTTGAATTTACCAAAATTGCAGGTTTTTGGAAGATATCTTCAGTTGCGATTAAAAAAATAAAATTATATTTGGTGAGTCATTATTGGGTATGAATACATGTCCAGGTCAATAATGAGATTATTCCTATCATAACATAACAGTCGGTTGGGAATATGGATGTTGTTAGAATGTCTTGTTCAGGTTTCTGGGGGATTGGGGTGGGGGGGGGGGGGGGGAGGGCTGTTCCTAGAGGTGTTTTGAAAGTGTAGCCACTCATATTTCAAGCATGGTATGACCTATGGAACTGGGATCAAACCCAAATGAGCTGAAATGGGGTGGAGGTTTAAAATATGGATCAAGGTAACTGAGTTACCCAGGGGTCATTGACTGCAATTCTAAGAATTTGGTGAGTCATTATTGGGTATGAATACATGTCCAGGTCAATAATGAGATTATTCCTATCATAACATAACAGTCGGTTGGGAATATGGATGTTGTTAGAATGTCTTGTTCAGGTTTCTGGGGGATTGGGGTGGGGGGGGGGGGGGGGAGGGCTGTTCCTAGAGGTGTTTTGAAAGTGTAGCCACTCATATTTCAAGCATGGTATGACCTATGGAACTGGGATCAAACCCAAATGAGCTGAAATGGGGTGGAGGTTTAAAATATGGATCAAGGTAACTGAGTTACCCAGGGGTCATTGACTGCAATTCTAAGAATTGCTGTAAATCGCATTTTATGACCCCCTTAATGTATTCCTGAAATTCAAACATATTTTTACACTAAAAAAAGTTGGTGGGGACCAAATATTTTGAAAGTGGGGCATGCTGATATCTCAAGCATGGCATGACCTATGGACCTGGGACCAAAACCAAATGAGTTGAAATATTTATTTATTTATTTATTGGTGTTTAAGGTCACATATTTATGCACAATGGCTAATCATGACCGTGACAGTTTTACGGGTGGAGGAAGCCGGAGTACCCGGAGAGAACCACCGAGCAACGACGAGCAGCTGCCAGCTCCCCAACATCGTAACACCGCACTGCAGCACAGGCAGGGTTAGATTGGTTGAAGACATGCGTACCATCGATGTGAAGTACGCCTTAGTACACAGCGTCATCGTGCCCCCACAAGGGCAATGGAGATGAAGTGTCTTGCCCAAGGACACAATGCGGTTGCCGCAGGTGGGATTTGAACCGAGGACCTCTCGGCTTGCAGCCTGCACCTCTACCTACTGAGCCACCGCGCTCCCAAATGAGTTGAAAATTATGGGGTTTCAAAATATGGGTCATGGTCACTCAGGGGTCATTGAGTGCATTTTCAGAATTGCTGGAAATGGCATTTTATGATTCCTAATACGTTCCAGGAGTTCATCCACGTATTTTTATACTCTAAAAAGTGGCTGTGGTTAGACATTTTGAAACTGGGTCAAACTCATATCTCAAGCATGGTATAACCTATCGACCTGGGACCGACACCAAATGAGCCTAAACTTAACGGACATGATGCATTCCTAAAGTTCATTTATGCATTCATTACTCAATAAAAATGGGCAGAGCAAATGTTTTGAAAGTGGGTTACGCTCATATCTCAGGCGTGATATGACCTATGGACCTACAACCAACACCAAATGAGTCAAAACTTGCTGGAGGTTCAAAATATGGGTCAAGGTCACTTTGTTCAGCCAGTGGTAATTGATTTTGCATTTTTAATAATTGCGGAACACTGCATTTCATAATCCCCTAATGCATTTCTGAAGTTCATTCATGTATTTCACCACTCTGAAAAGTGACTGGAGTCAAAAATATTTATTTCTGATTCTTTATAGATCACATTAAATGCTGTGCACAGAATTTATTTCTGGTTTCTTGAACATTTTGATCTGATTCCTGTTTGAAAATCTTTAAATGATATTTACAAAAACCTCATTTCTGATATTTTTGGCTAAAAAATAAGTCTCCATACATTTTCTTTCTGTATAGTTTAGTTCCAAAGCTTTCACCATTTTCACACAGACCTGATTTTACTGATCACAGTAAATTCTGTTTCTCAAGTTGAAGTTTAATGCCTTTTCATTTTAAATGAAAATATATAAATCTTCTGGCAAATTTGTTTTGCAGATAACTTTTATTTTCATATACACCACCCACTTGTGAAATCTCCTCATAGTTATACCAGACACTTCTATCCTCCATTGACTATTTCATATTATACTTGTCTCAACTTTAACCTTTTCAGAAATGCATTTGCCAAATCTGCCTCCTATTATACATAAAAAAGACTTTCAAATTATGTTATTTTAAAATTTTTTCCTTCCAAAACAGTCTTATGACTCCTCATTGGAACAGGCTTGTCAAGCTCATTCCAGTGAGTTGTCAAGAGCCATGTTTTGGAACCAGCATTTTTTTTAGCTATTAAGGTAAAAGAGATTAGTTAGGTTTGGTAAAGGGTTAAAGAAACACTCCACATCACAGGGTGGATTTTTTTTTTCAACCCTACAAGATTGTTGAGCAAACTTATTGAAAGGAATTTTTATAGTGCTCGATAGCTTTGTCAGTTAACCTTTCACCCAACTCGAATATCAGGCACTTACAAAACATTTCTTATTAAGCTTGTTCCAAAAAAAAAAATTATTGAATAGTAATTGAATATTTGCCACATCACTTTTTAGCTCAGCTGACTGAAAGTCAGTGTGAGCTGTTGTCATCACTTGTTGTCCATCGTTCCTCATCTGTTAACTTTGCATACCAGTCTTCAGAATCACTGGACCAAACCCAACCAAACTTAGCACAAATTATCTTTGTGGATTTATTTATTTATTGGTGTTTAAGGTCACATTTTTATGCACAATGACCACAACATGGAGATAAAATCAAGTCTAGTCAATCATTTATACCCATGATACCCATTTTAGAGGACTTCCACCCCAAGTATTGATGACTGGGTCCTACGTTACCAGTCTGGGTCCTGCATTACCAGTAAATAGAGCTTGTTGAACACAATAAACATGCACTGCATCACTTCCCAGGGTTCACCACAGGGGATCTTGGGGGATACCCTTCCAAATGTGTTCAATAAAACTAGCTAAAGCCGATGGACTGGGAGCAGTGCCCCAAAAGCCTAAAATTCTTGAAAAATCTTCTCATAAACCGCCAGTCAAAAGGCTTTGGAATTTTGTACACATCTGCCTTATGTGCTCAAAAGTTAAGTTTGTTCAAAGAAAGTTTCTCTATCAAAGTTTGGTTTAAAGCTAAAAAAAGCAAAAATTTTGGTCCCACCCAAAATTTCCATTTTTCCGAACTGATTGGCCAGTTTGAACCAAATTCGGTATGCAGTAGTATTAAGGGCCATGTACTTGGTCTGTGGTGCAACATTTATGATCGCGTGCAAGAACACTCTGCCAAAAAGCCCTATTTTGTCCAAAAAAAATATCTTAAACATATCCTTGTTAACTACCATTTCACTCCACACACAACTGATGGCTTTCCAGAACACTAAATATTTATCAAAATTCAACCCAACCAAGGGGGTCTTTTTGGAGGGAAGCTCTTTTGTTGTTTTTCAACATAATTTTAATCCTAACATAAAATGTGTGCTGGAAAGGGGTGGGGGGCTGTGGGGGTGGAGGGGTCTGTAAACAAGAGACATCCTTTTTCAGAATATTTTTGGTGATTGTGATTGCTCTATACACACAAGGTGTACAAGGCAACATTTCTTTTTTTGCGTCAGTATTTTTTATTTCTTTACACCAGTACCCTTATTTCGCTTTTGTTTCCTCCCTTTAACCAACTTTTATTTTCTTAGAATAGAATAGAATAGAATATTTATTTAACAATATACCAATTTACAAGAATAAATTGAAACAATATATTTTTTTTGTACAAATTGGAATGGCACATTGTAGGGGGACATCATAGCCAGATTGGCTGTCTTCCTGACACCCCCCGAAATACAATTTAAAAAACAACACACTTGGTCGGAGTAGACACTCTTGTCAATAGCATTACCCTTGCCTTTGGCTAATATGTTAAATGTCTGTGTATCTGGTCTCGTGGCCGTAATTAGAATAGTTACTGATGTCAATATAATTATGCGGCTTTGGATGAGCTAACTTATAATAAGAAGGGTGTTTAGTGGGTTTATCCACAAAATTGAGTTGAGGAGCAGTATGTACTTTTTAGAAGTTAATATCAAGAAGATTGTTTTCTTCGAGACAACTATATCTAGATGAACATTTTAGGCTCTCTTGGGTCCTGGGCTTTTTTTTTTTTACCTTTTACCTGTAAACCTCTGATGATACTACATGGCATTTGTAGGACTACAAATTTAACCAACTATGTCTTGTTTGACAGAACAAGAAGAAAAGATACTGTAGTTTATATTTGTGACTGCAGGTTATTCCAGCTATTTTCAGGACTGCTTTATTGATTAACAGAAAGAGAAGAGAAAAAAAAGGCTTCCCTCCCTTATAAAATTGAGGAATGAAAGTGTCAATGACACTGTAGCTCAACTTGTCAAGACAAAGACATGTACATGTATAGTATGTGACACAGCAATGACAAACATCTAGGTAATGACCTGATAACAAAGGTACATATAAAGTATTGTAACGGTCTGTACATAAATACTGACCGTTGCCTGTAACAAATGTATAGGTAAAGTATTGTAAAGGTGGGTGACAGTCAGATGCTAAACTAGAAAAGAAATCTTTGAGTCCCAGAGTGGGTCTGACTGAACCCCAAAATATTTGTTCTCATAGCACAGTGATAACAAAGGCACACCAAAACACACTCATTCCTGTCCCAAGGTGAAAACAAAGGTACCCAAGAAGTTTTGTGAAGATCAGTTCATAAATACGAGCTGTATAGAACTTGTAACAAAAAACTGATTGGACCTAATTTTGGTACAAAATGGCCACTGGCAGCCATCTTGAATTTTGGACTGTACCCAGAAACACTCATTCTTGTCCCAAGGTGATAACAGAGGTACCCAAGAAGTTTTGTGAAGATCGGTTCATAAATACAGCCTCTAACCTGAGCCGTATTGACATGTGTGCTTACATTGTGTAAGTAGCACTGAATAAATCAAAGTTCATCTAATTTGCATAATTTCTGCACGAAAAAAAAAAACACTTACAATATGTGATGTATTCCATGTTACTAAACATTCATACAAAAATTTATTCAAATCAGAACTTTCATACAGAAGTTCTGTACAAAAGACTGATTGCACTAATTTTGGTACAAAATGGCTGCTGGTGGCCATCTTGAATTTCGGACCACACCCAAAAACACTCGCTCCCATCCCACGGTGATAACAAAGGTACCCAAGAAGTTTCGTAAAGATTGGTTCATAAATATGGCCTCTAGTCTGAGCTGTATAGAAGTTGTGTACAAATGAAAGTGTCAATGACACTGTAGCTTAACTTGTGTGTTGTGTTTGATGAAAAGGATAATGTTCAATGTTTATGAAAGGATTATGAAATAAGACAAGAATTGTGATAATTGGGAATATGTTCATTTCTGTTCCCTGTATGCTATGTTTATGATAAAAATAATATGAGGTGTACACTGTACTAAAGATCTAAGGGGTGGGTTAATATGACCTCACAGTTAATATATGTGGCCCTAACAGTTAACATATATCAACAAAATTACAATGAAATTATTCCAAAATGAGTCACCCTATCAAGTTACATTAAAATCCCTTCATAAATATGGCCTGTAGACTGTGCTAAAGGTTTTCGGGCTTCGGGCCCCTGTAGCCGTCAGTTTCCCAATTGCGTCCAAAGGGGACGTTCTCATCTAGACATTATATGAAGTCAACCTACCAAGTTACAATGAAATCCCTCCATAAATACGACCTGTAGACTGTGCTAAAGGTTTTCGGGCTTCAGGCACCTGTAGACATCACAGTTGACCAACCACAACCAAAAGGGGATGTCATCATCTAGGCATTATATGGAGTCAACCTAACCAGTTACAATGAAATCCTTCCATAAATACGACCTACAGACATGCTAAAGGTTTTTGGGCTCGGGCAGCCATCAAGGCTGAATGATCATGACCAAAAGGGGACGTTCTCATCTGGACACTATTTGGAGTCATCCTACCAAGCTACAATAAAATCCCTTCATAATTATGACCTGTAGACTGTTCTAAAGGTTTTTGGGCTTTGGGCCCCTGAAGCCGTCACAGTTGCCCACTCGTGTCCAAAAGGGGACGTTCTCATCTAGACATTATATGAAGTCAACCTACCAAGTTACAATGAAATCCCTTCATAAATATGACCTTAGACTGTGCTGAAGGTTTTCGGGCTCGGGCAGCCATCATGGTTGAATGATCGCAACCAAAGGGGACAATCTCATCTGGGCATCATCTGGAGTGATCCTGCGAAGTTACAATGAAATCCCTTCATAAATATGACCTGTAGACTGTGTTCAAGGTTTTCGGGCTTCGGGCACCTGTAGCCATCACAGTTGACCAATCACGACCAAAAGGGGATGTCATCATCTAGGCATTATATGGAGTCAACCTAACAATGTTACAATGAAATCCTTCTATAAATATAACCTTTTGCCTATGCTAAAGGTTTTTGGGCTCGGGCACCCATCAAGGCTGAATGATCATGGCCAAAATGGGACGTTCTCATCTTGACCTTATTTGGAGTCAACCTACCAAGTTACAATGAAATCCCTTCATAAATATGACCTGTAGACAGTGCTAAAGGTTTTTGGGCTTCGGGCACCTTTAGCCGTCAAAGTTGCCCAAACATGTCCAAAAGGGGACGTTTTCATCTAGGCATTATACGAAGTCAACCTACCAAGTTACAATGAAATCCCTTCACAAATATGACTTGTAGACTGTGCTTAAGGTTTTCGGGCTTCGGGTTCGGGCAGCCATCATGGTTGAATAATCGCAACCAAAGGGGACAATCTCATCTGGGCATCATTTGGAATGATCCTATGAAGTTACAATGAAATCCCTTCATAAATATGGCCTGTAGACTGTGCTCAAGGTTTTTGAGCTTCGGGCACTTGTAGCCAACACAGCTGACCAATTACGACCAAAAGGGGATGTCATCATCTAGGCATTATATGGAGTCAACCTAATAGGTTACAATGAAATCCTTCCATAAATATGACCTTTTACCTATGCTAAAGGTTTTTGGGCTCGGGCACCCATCAAGGCTGAATGATCGCGATCAAAAGGGGACGTTCTCATCTAGCCATTATTTGGAGTCATCCTACCAAGTTACAATGAAATCCCCTCATAAATATGACCTGTAGACTGTGCTAAAGGTTTTCGGGCTTCGGGCACCTTTAGCTGTCACAGTTGCCCAATCATGTCCAAAAGGGGACGTTCTCATCTAGACATTATATGAAGTTAATCTACCAAGTTACAATGAAATCTCTTCATAAATATGACCTGTAGACTGTGCTAAAGGTTTTCGGGCTTCGGGCTCGGGCAGCCATCATGGGTGAATGATCGCACGTTCTCATCTAGACATTATATGAAGTTAACCTACCAAGTTAGAATGAAATCCCTTCATAAATATGACCTGTAGACTGTGCTAAAGGTTTTCGGGCTTGGGCAGCCATCATGGGTGAATGATCGCAACCATAGGGGACAATCTCATCTGAGCATCATCTGGAGTGATCCTAAGAAGTTACAATGAAATCCCTTGACCTGTAGACTGTGCTCAAGGTTTTCGGGCTTCGGGCACTTGTAGCCATCACAATTGACCAATCACGACCAAAAGGGGATGTCATCATCTGGGCATTGTATGGAGTCAACCTAACAGGTTACAATGAAATCCTTCCATAAATATGACCTTTTGCCTATGCTAAAGGTTTTTGGGCTCGGGCACCCATCAAGGCTGCATGATCGCGATCAAAATGGGACATTCTCATCTAGACATTATTTGGAGTCATCCTGCCAAGTTACAATGAAATCGTTTCATAAATATGACTTCTAGACTGTGCTAAAGGGTTTCGGGCTTCGGGCTCCTGTAGCCGTCACAGTTGCCCAATCTCGTCCAAAGGGGGATTTTCTCATCTAGACATTGTATGAAGTCAACCCACCAAGTTACAATGAAATTCCTCAATAAATATGACCTGTAGACTGTGCTAAAGGTTTTCGGGTTTTGGGCTCGGGCAGTCGTCACGGTTGGCAGATCATGCCCAAATGGGAAAATTCGCATCTAGACATCATAAGGAGTCATCCTACCAAGATACAATGAAATCCCTCCACATTAAACATGACCTGCAGACTGTGCTAAAAGTTTTTGGGTTTCGGGCTTGGGCAGCCATCACGGTTGATAGATCATGCCCAAAAGGGGACGTTCTCATCTAGGCACTATACAGAGGCATCCTACCAAGTTACAATGAAATCCCTTCATAAATACGACCTGTAGACTGTGCTAATGGTTTTCGGGTTTTGGGCTCGGGCAGCCATACCGGTTGCCCGATCGTGACCAAAAGGGGACGTTCTCATCTAGACATGACCCCAAACCTGCATATGAAATTTCATGACGATCAGACAAGAACTGCGGGGTGTAGCCCGTGCTAAAGGAAAATGTGAACAGACGTCACAGACTCACAGACTAACAGACTCACAGACTAACAGACTTCCGCACGTGTGATGGCAATAGCTTATCTTGACTATGTCAAGTTAAGCTAAAAACTGATTAGACCTAATTTCGGTACAAAATGGCCACTGGCAGCCATCTTGAATTTTAGACCGCACCCAGAAACACTCGTTCTCATCCCAAGGTGATAACAAAGGAACCCAAGACATTTCATGAAGATCAGTTCATAAATTTAGACTCAAGTCTGAGCCGTATTGACATGTGTACTTACTGTGTGTTAGTCGCACTGAAAAAATCAAAGTTCACCTAATTTGCATAATTTCTGCACAAGAAAAAAACCCGTATTATATGTGATGTATCCCATGGTACTAAACATTCACACACAAAATTATTCAAATCAGCGCTTTCACATGGAAGTTCTGTGCAAAAATCTGATTGCACCTAATTTTGTACAAAATGGCTGCCATCGGCCATCTTGAATTTCAGACCGGACCTAAAAACACTCGTTCTCGTCCCACGGTGATACCAAAGGTACCTAAGAAGTTTTGTAAAGATCGGTTCATAAATACGGCCTCTAGCCCGAGCCGTATTGGCATTTGCACCTACAGTACTGAAAGTAACACCAAAAAACATCAAAATTAGTCTAATTTGCACAATTTACGCACGAGAAAAAAACCCGTATTATATGTGATGTATCCCATGGTACTAAACATTCATACAAAAAATTATTCAAATCAGAGCTTTCGTATGGAAGTTCTGTACAAAAAAACAGATTTCTGCATCGTCGGTACAAAATGGCGGCTGGTAGCCATCTTGAATTTCAGACCGGACCCAAAAACACTCGTTCTCGTCCCACGGTGATACCAAAGGTACCCAAGAAGTTTCGTAAAGATCGGTTCATAAATACGGCCTCTAGCCCGAGCCGTATTGGCATTTGCACTTACAGTGCTGAAAGTAACACCAAAAAACATCAAAATTAGTCTAATTTGCACAATTTACGCACGAGGAAAAAACCCGTATTATATGTGATGTATCCCATGGTACTACACATTCATACAAAAAATTATTCAAATCAGAGCTTTCCTATGGAAGTTCTGTATAAAAAACAGATTTCTGCATCGCCGGTACAAAATGGCGGCTGGCAGCCATCTTGAATTTTGGACTGCACCGAAAACACTCGTTCTCGTTCCATGGTCATAACAAAGGTACCCAAGAAGTTTCGTAAAGATCGGTTCATAAATACGGCCTCTAGCCCGAGCTGTATCCAATTGTTGACAGACTGGCGACGGGCCATGACAAAAGCTCAAATTTGGCTTCGCCAAAGTTGAGCTAAAGATTGTCTGCGAAACAAAACTTCTTTTTTAAAGGCCTGTTAAACTAAAGAGCCTAGCTCATGACCCCTCATTAGAACAAACTTTTTGTGGTTTGGCCCATTACCATATAAAGAGTTAAGACTGTTGTATACAATTTTGACACATTGTGATATCTTGGAATGAAGCCAGGCTGTAAAACACATAGAACTGTAATTCATCAGTTAAATTCGACCTTGTTCACAATTTGATTGGCTGGGAGCCAGTCAGCTCTGTGCTGTAATCTCAGGTAAATTCACTCTTAACTGTGCTCTAATTGCCAGAAGCAGGTCAATTAGAACATGTTTGTATCCACGCTACACATGAGCAATGGTGCTAAACTGCTCATTTCACAGATCGAACACACTCCAGAGTTGTTTTCTATGTCAGCAGTAGTCAGCGTCCGTGCTTCGAAGTACACCTTGTAAATTTGATCAGGGCAAATAGACCGAGATCGAAAATGACATTTTTTGAATCCTTCAAATAAAACGGGTTTGGAAAATGTTTTCACTTCTCACGATGGCAGGAATTACAATGCAGATAAACTGGCCACATTTTAATGAAATTTCACATGAGTAGTGGTTATATAGGGGCATTTGGGTTTTCCTTCAAATTGGGTTTCTGCTCATATTAAGGAGGGGTGGGGCCAAAATGCTCCATTCTTCTCATGAACCAGTTGTAACAAAGACTTGATATTTGGTATACAGCTTCCTTTTGAGGTGTAGACTCAAGTTTGTTCAAGAAAACTTTGAAGGGCAATATTTGTTGTCATTACAGGAGGGCCAAGAATTTTGCCCCACCCAAAATTTCTATTTTCCAAGCTGAGGGGCTGATTTGAACCAAATTTGATATGAAGTATTAGTGGGTCATAAGTACTTGATTTATGCCAATTCTTTTTTTAGCTCACCGAAGGGAGCTAAACTTATCACTTGCCGTCCGTCGTCGTGAACAGTTTTCAAACGACTTCTCCTCTGAAACCGCTAGGTCGATTTGCTCGAAACTTGGTATGGATGTTCATTACCATATGTCAATTCAAGTTTGCTCAAATGAAATGGACATGCCCACTTGGGGCTCCACAGGGGGCATAACTCCGATAGCACCCTATGTATATTAGAGAAATTACTAAAAAATCTTCTTCTCCAGCACAAGTGGACAGAATCATTTGATATTTTGTATACAGCATTATGGGGTGGATCTGATTCAAGTTTATCCAAATTGGCCCCCAGGATTCATATTTGGGCTCACTATAGAAGCCCAAATTCGGACTTAGTGCATTTCAGGCAAATTTCTTAAAAAATATTCTTCTCCAGATCAAGCAGGCAGAATCTTTTGATATTTGGTATGCAATACTGTTGGGTGGATCTGATTCAAGTTTGTTCAAATCAGCCTCCTGGGTTCATATTTGGGCTCAGGATAGGAGTCCGAATTTGAACTTTTTCAGGCAAATTTCTTCAAAAATCTTCTTCTCAAAATCGAGCAGGTGGAATCTTTTGATATTGGGTATGCAGCATGCTTAGGGGTTGAGATTCAAGTTTGTTCAAGCCAAGGCCCTGAGTTCATATTTGGTCTCACTGTGGGAGCCCGAATTATAACTTAATTCAAAATGAGGAATTTTCTTTGAAAATCTTCTTCTTCAGATCCAGCAGTTGGAATATTTTGATATTTGGTGTGCAGCATCCTTAGGGGGGTGAGATACAGGTTTGTTTCAAGCCATGTCCCAAGATCCATATTTGGGCTCACTGTGAGAGCACGAATTGTAACTTAGTTCAAAATGAGGAATTTTCTTAAAAAATCTTCTTCTTCAGATCCAGCAGTTGAAATATTTTGATATTTGGTATGCAACATCCTTAAGGGGGTGAGATTCAAGTTTGTTAAAGCCAAGTCCCTGGGTTCATATTTGGGCTCCCTGTGGGAGCCCGAATTATAACTTAGTTCAATATGAGGAATTTTTCTTTAAAAATCTTCTTCTTCCGATTCAGCAGTCGGTATGTTTTGATATTTGGCATGCAGCATTCTTAGGGGGGTGAGATTCAAGTTTGTTCAAGCCAAATCCCTGGGTTCATATTTAGGCTGAAAATT
This sequence comes from Pictodentalium vernedei, assembly GCA_031216915.1. Classification (NCBI taxonomy): domain Eukaryota; kingdom Metazoa; phylum Mollusca; class Scaphopoda; order Dentaliida; family Dentaliidae; genus Pictodentalium; species Pictodentalium vernedei. The sequence continues at coordinate 747,417,876 of CM062297.1, forward strand.
TGGGGTCCCGTTCCGGACTTTTAGACCAATATCCAGAAATTAGTTTTTTGGGTTTTCTTATGTATTTTGGTAAATTTTAAGAAGAAAAAAAAATTTTAAACTGAAAATATTTTGTTTGGGACTTCGAAAATTTCCAAACAAAAATAAAAATAAATCTGTTTTTTATGTGTTTATCTCAATTTTGGGACGTAAGATACAAGTGTGTTAAAATGAAGCCCATTGGTTCCTATTTGGGCTCAATACAGGAGCTAATTTTTTTAACTTAGGGCAATATGGGGAATATTCTTTGAAAATCTTCTTCTTCAGAACCACCAGTCAGAATCTTTTAATGTTTGGTATAAATCATTGTTATGAGGGTCAGATTCAAGATTGTTCAAACCAAGTCCTTAGATTAATATTTGGGCTTCCTATGGAAGCCCAAATTTTAACTTAGTGCAATCTTTTTCTTCAGTTCCACCAGTCAGAATGCTTTCATATTTGGTACACAACATCTATAGGGGGGTCAGATTCAAGTTTGTTCAAATTGTGTCCATATGTTAATATTTGGGCTCGCTATGGTTAACTTGGGGCAATATGAGGAAATTTCTTTAAAAAACTTCTTCAGATCCACTAGTCAGAATGCTTTTATATTTGGTTCACTACATCCCTGGGGGAATCAGATTCAATTTTGTTCAAATTGGTTCCCTGGATTAATATTTTGGCTCCCTATGGTAGCCCAAATTTTAACTTAGGCAGGCAATATGAGGAAATTTCTTTAAAAAACTTCTTCAGATCCACTACTTAGAATGCTTTGATATTTGGTATACATCATCTCTTGGGGCAGATTCAAGTTTGGTTCAAATCAGGTCCATAGGTTAATATGTGGTCTTACTGTGGTAGCTCAAATTTCAACTTAGTGCAATATGAAGAAATTTCTTCACAATTTTTTCTAATTCAGATCCAACAGTCAGCTTGCTTTCATATTTGGTAATTTTGATTGTTGGATTCAGGTTTCTTCAAGCCAAGTCTCTGGGTTCATATTTGGGCTCCCTGTGGGAGACCGAATTGTTACTTAGTTCAATATGAGGAACATTCTTTAAAAATCTTCTTCACATCCACCAATAAGGATATTTTGATATTTGGTATACCGCATCGTTAGGGAGGTGACATTCAAATTTGTTAAAGCCAAGTCCCTGAGTTTATATTTGGGCTCCCTGTTGGAGCCCAAATTATAACTTAGTTCAACATGAGGAATATTTTTTTAAAATATTTTTCTTCAGATCCAGTAGTCAGCATCTTTTGATATTTTGAATACTACAGAATCATTAGGGAGGTGAGATTCAAGTTTGTTCAAGCCAAGTCCCTGGGTTCATATTTGGGCTCCCTATGGGAGCCCAAATTATAACTTAGTTCAATATGAGGAATATTTTTAAAAAAAAGTTTTTCAGATCCACCGGTCAGAATGTTTTGATATTTGGTATACGGTTTTCTTAATGGGCAGATGCAAGTTTGTTCAAATCAGGACCTTCAGTTGATAGATGTCAGTGTCAAGTGAGCGCTCTTGGGCCTCTTGTTGAGTTAGACATTTGGGAGTTTGACTATGGAAAACCATTTGTTAATGAGCCCCTTCAAATTCCCGATTGTCTAACTCAGCAAGAGACAATTATCTCCTAAATATTGACTACTAGTGCACTGAGTGCAGTGTTCAAATTGGAACATAATCATAGTGTATAATCTTGAGGCACCAAATCTTTGTTTGACTGCAAGATTCAATTTAGAGACATCAAAAATCAAAACTGAGAAGGCAAATGTTTGTTTATTACTTTATCACATCGTACACAGATCTTGCATATAACATCCATTGTGAAACAGTATTTAATTGAAGTTATTTGCAGATGTTTATTATTATTGTTTAATTTCTTGCTCATTATCAAATTAAATACTTCTTATCTTGCTTGAAATTTCTGATTATATATATACCTTTCATGTACAAAAAGTTAAGAATTTTTAAGATTGTTAGGAGTCAGTTACTCGTTTTTAAAACAGTGTAGTTGAATATTGTTAAATAACTGTTTGTAATTTACATTTGTGTGCTAAAATTTTACATTTAAAATAAAATGAAAGCATAATTTCTGGATGCTTTCAAAGGTAAAACCAATTTACCAATTTTAAAAAAGTACATTACAAATGAACTTGTTTATAATGTCAAAATTATTGAATAAAATGTCTCAAGTTTTATCAAGTTTGTCATTACCTTTATTTGACACTTTTGTCAACCCCATTTTCTTTGTTTTCCCATGTTGGATACTCTCAATGGTCCTCAACAGCAACCTGGCAATGTTCATTCTTGATATTTAGTTGATTTCCAATCTAATCACTCTACTTCATATTAAATACCAGACACACATTGCCGAATATATTAAGTATATCTTTAGCAAAGGATGTTCCTCAGTGAATTGATATATTTAATGGGAGAAGGGATGCACAATCAATATTTCACCGAATCTGCTTCCAAATAGTTTCAATATAGCCAGGGTTTCTGCAAGGGTGACCTGGGATCCCCTGAACAGACCCAGTTCCCTCGCCCTAAATTCCCCTAACCGCACATTCCATAGTTGATATAAATTGCTTCAAGAAGTTTGACATAGGGGAAAATGTGAAATAAAACACTCATGCTACCAACGAAACACATTCGACGGTAATAATCACGGGTTACACCAAACAGGAGCAGGATACACATTGTAAAATTATACACAAATGTCGGTCAGAGATCAATCATTGACACTCTCCAACTTTGCAAAGACCATGTGTGGGTCATGCGACAGTGTATGAGAGCATTGGCAAACTTCAAGTCAGTCAGTGACTGACATTACAACTGCATGCTTTTTGATTTCCGTGTGATCGCTTCTGAGTAAACTGTTGCTACATTGAGCTCGATGCATATACGTATGTGTGTGCGCTTGGAATGTGCACGTGCATGCGTGCCTGTATGTGCCTATCCTGTGTATGTTTGAAAATGTGTTGTTGTTTAGTCTCAATACCTAAAATGCTTACATGGACGGATATCTATATGTGCATACATACTTGTGGGTAGATGTGTACACGTGTGCATACACTTGCATAGTGTAATTATGTATCTAGTTCTTCCAAACTGATATAGTCAAACATTATCTAGTCATTAATGATCGTATCAGTGGTAGCAGCGAGGCGCGACTCAGTGTCTGGGTATTATTGTCTGTGTCAGCGATATACTGCATTGTCATCCCGACCGTCCTATTCTCTCACAGTTAACTCTCTGGATTGTAATAGATACATATGTGTATATAAGTATGTAAATGTTTGTAGGGATACATATATGCATGTGTGCCTGTAAATGGGTGTGTCTGTGTATATTAGTTTATATGTATGATGCCTTCTTTTGACTTATTTTCACATTACTGATCGAACCTAACTGTGGTGCCCTTTTGGTTCTTCCTTGCCCATTTCGGTCTTATGCATTGCAAGGAAGATCCACTACTAGGGGCATATCACAGTTTTTGGTTCCAATAAAGTCTGAACTCCTCCACATTGCACTGTGACCAAAATTCTGGAAATTAGTCCCTTCCATGTGTCTTCTCCCTGATCTTTCGTGACATGTGGAAATTCTAAGTGTTACCTACCAATCTTTTTGAAACTACATATTCGATGAGTAATGTCAAAGCTCTCTCATGTGCCGGGAAAATATAGCTCGAATATAACTTGATTACCAAAGTCATGTAATTATTAAATTAGTAACCTACTGTGCACTTGCTGACAATATAATGTATAAAACGTATCATCCCGTTTGTTCCATGACCTAAATTATTAATTATAAAATAACCATAGCCTTATTTGATACAAATCTCTAATCTCTTCAATCGTTTCCTGTTACCACCTTTATGAGAGCATAGAAGGCAGTCATATCAACGCACTCTGTAATACTGCCAATGCCACCATTGGGTCTCCAGTCAAAGGTTTAAGTAAAAGTATCGATCTTCCTATATTCCTATTTCTTGGCAAGTGACTCCCCATTTCCAATGGAGTATCTTATGAGTATGCACCTCTCGGGGCTCACTTCCCTTGTGGGATGCATCCTTTGGAGCTCACATGGAAGATGAGCCATGTGTACTGACAATACATTGTAACATACCTCATTACCGCAATAGTTACTGATCCCGATCTACAACAATCTTGTCTCCCAGAACAACAGCCTATTTCACGTAATTGTGTTTGTGTCACCTATTCATCGCTTAATATTGCAGTGTCTGAAAGCATAGTTCAAATATGAACTTCACCCGTCTTATTATAGCATTACTCCTCAGATTTGTATATACCTCTGATCCATTCCATATGGAACACATCCTTTTTTTCCCCCCACAATATCCCAAAACAAACCAAGTAATATTCCAACCTCAAATTCCTGCTGTATATGTGTCTGTCCCATGGAAGCTAGCAGTGTCAAATTGACCGTATCCCGGGAACGGGTGCCCTTTTGGTGACATCTGTAATAGGACTCACTCACCATGAACATGTGATCTTCTTGACAAGTGACCCTCCCGATGGCTGATATTGCTATCTACAGAGCTCGAGTGGGTCTATTTCTAACATATGCTCGAAGAACTTCCACCCCATGCATTGGAGACTGGGTCCTATTTTACCAGTAAAACAGAGCACTACTTCACTTCCTGGGATTCCATGTGGTTGGGGAGGCTGTTTTGCTTTGACAAGTTTCCTGAACAATAACTCACAAATTAAATGGTTTACATTTTCAACTTTAATTTCTCCAATGTGATCAAATTATTTCAATTTTTGAATTTGAAGAAAGATTTTAAGTAAAATGGGTTTTATTAGATAATACACTTGCCCAGGATATTCGATGGGAGTTCTGATATAAAAACATCACAGACTCTTGTAAATACGCAGTATACATGAACTTGCCTCTGTTACCAGTGAAAATTCTTGGGTAAAATAAAGCATACTAAAGTTGATAATAAATTGCAATGGGAAAGGCATAGCAGCCTTCACTTGTTGCCACCTAAGGAATATACAAGTTGGTATTTTTTTAAAACTAAGGTCATGGCTAGAGGCCTTCTTGTTGTTGAACAGTGGATTACTGTGAAAAACACAATTAGTCTCTGCCCTTATGAATTATCAACATGATGGTGGAATTGTAACATCCCAGTGATGCAGTGTATTTTGGTATGGCACTCCAGTGGAATTGATAGTCAATGAAAGTGTCAACGACACTGTAGCTTAAATTGTGTGTTGTGTTTGATGAAAAGGATAATGTTCAATGTTTATGAAAGGATTATGAAATAAGACAAGAATTGTGATAATTTGGAATATGTTCAATTCTGTTCCCTGTATGCTATGTTTTTGATAAAAATAATATGAGGTGTATACTGTACTAAAGAGCTGAGGGGTGGGTTAATATGACCTCACAGTTAATGTATGTGGCCCTCACAGTTAACGTATATCAACGAAAGTTACCAAGTTACAGTGAAATTACTCCAAAACGAGTCATCCTATCAAGTTACATTGAAATCCCTTCATAAATATGGCCAGTAGGCTGTGCTAAAGGTTTTTGGGCTTTGGGCCCCTGTAGCCGTCAGTTTTCCAATTGCGTCCAAAGGGGACGTTCTCATCTAGACATTATATGAAGTCAACCGACCAAGTTACAATGAAATCCCTTCATAAATATGACCTGTAGACTGTGCTAAAGGTTTTTTGGGCTTTGGCAGCCATCATGGTTGAATGATTGCAACCAAAAAGGGACATTCTCATCTGGGCATCATTTGGAGTGATCCTACGAAGTTACAATGAAATCCCTTCATAAATATGACCTACAGACTGTGCTCAAGGTTTTTGAGCTTCAGTCCCTGAAGCCTTCACAGTTGACCAATCACAACCAAAAGGGGATAACATCATCTAGGCATTATATGGAGTCAAACTAACAGGTTACAATGAAATCCTTCCATAAATATGACTTATAGACTATGCTAAAGGTTTTGGGCTTGGGCAGCCATCAAGGCTGAATGATCGCGACCAAAAGGGGATGTTCTCATCTAGACATTATTTGGAGTCATCCTACCAAGCTACAATGAAATCCCTTCATAATTATGACCTGTAGACTGTTCTAAAGGTTTTCGGGCTTCGAGTCCCTGTAGCCATCACAGTTGCCCAATCACGTCCAAAAGGGGACTTTCTCATCTAGACATTATATGAAGTCAACCCACCAAGTTACAATGAAATTCCTCAATAAATATGACCTGTAGACTGTGCTAAAGGTTTTCAGGTTTTGGGCTCGGGCAGTCGTCACGGTTGGCAGATCACGTCCAAATGGAGAAATTCTCATCTAAACATCATAAGGAGTCATCCTACCAAGTTACAATGAAATCTATCCATATTAAACATGACCTGCAGACTGTGCTAAATGTTTTTGGGTTTCAGGCTTGGGCAGCCATCACGGTTGACAGATCATGCCCAAAAGGAGACATTCTCATCTAGGCATTATACAGAGACATCCTACCAAGTTACAATGAAATCCCTTAATAAATACGACCTGTAGACTGTGCTAATGGTTTTCGGGTTTTGGGCTCGGGCAGCCATACCAGTTGACCAATCGCGACCAAAAGGATCTAGACATGACCCCAAACCTGTATATGAAATTTTGTGACGATCAGACGAGAACTGCGGGGTGTAGCCCGTGCTAAAGGAAAATGTGAACAGACTCACAGACTAACAGACTTCTGTACGCGTGATGGCAATAGCTTATCTTGACTTCGTCAAGTTAAGCTAAAAATGAAAGCCACTCTGAAAGGAGTAAACTACCGAGCATGATGGCAGTTTAGACAAAGCACTACTTTATTGTATATAAATGTTTCTCAAACTATGTTCTCTCCAGGTACTCCAGCTTCCTCCACCCGGAATACTGTCCAACACAATGTGACCCTCATTGTGGAAAGTGTCATTAAATCCCAATAAACAAACAAACCTCAAACTTCTTGCTTAAAATTTGTGGATGTTTTGTACTTTTTGTAAATATCTTGTTCATGTGTGCCGGTGGCTGATTACATCAGTTTTCACGGTCAGTGCTGTCTGGAAAATTTAGAACTTATTGACCTGATGAAAAATCTTGAACGTGATATCAAACTGTATTTTCCATATGAGATCTGTGACTTATCTTTCGAAATAGGAGCTCTGCATTTACTGCAATACCAATATGTGAAGGCAGTCAAATGATGACATCATCAATACAAAAGAATTGTGTTGAACACTTCACTGATAGGCCTTAACTGGAAAAGTGCTAGAAGCCACTATCTGGTCTTTCAGAAAAGTGGGGGCACCAGAGCAAAATCCATTTTCCTTACTCGTATTTCATATTCAGTCAAATGCAAATAATATTTTGTTTATATAAATTTGTTTTATGACAAATTATTGTAGAGCACCTGTGGGCACTCTCCAATAATTTGTAATAATGCAATTTTTGAATAACAAATCCAGACAACCAAAGATAATCTAGCTATCAACCAGTTAACTTAATATTGTGATTCTGAAGAATTCCAGGCTTATCCCGGATGATGCAAAATACTGGAACTTACATCTGATGCCATGCAGTTCAGTCATGCAACACTGTAGGCAATAATAACTTGATCAGGAGAAAGTTTTTCTGACTGCACTCTTTTTTGTGAATCAAAATAGGTTATGGTTTAAGATTGATACCCTAAAATAAATGGGAAAAGTTGTTCAACCAGTTTCACTGAATACAGTGACCATTGTGCAAAGCATTTCTTTTTTTTCTTTTTTTAACTCTCTAGGAAAATATGTACAAAAATTGCAGAATTCTCTGATTACTACTCAAGCATGAGACTTTAGTCTAATAAAAAAAACCCTGAAAAGTGAACTGAAATTGTGCTTGCATGAAGGGAAATGTATCATTATGCCCCAAATTATATGATGACCAATCTGTAAAGCCGTGATGGGACCTTTTATTTCTTTGAATTCACATGAAAATGGTCTGAAAGACCATTTTCATGTAAATTCAAAGAAATAAAAAATTTTTTAAAAATTCAAAAAAGACTGAAATCCGATAAAAAACTGAAAAATCTCATCCCTGTACTACTTTTCTTCAAGTAGCCAAAACAAGTACTGGATGAAGTGGGTCACCAACTTATAATGTCTTGGCCCTTAAATGTGAAATACCGACAAGCAAAGAAATGTGAGCGAAAGCCTTTCTGTTGTGAATAAAGAGTACAAGAAACTACAAATTCACAGAAAGTTTTCTGACAGTGCTATTCTTCAACTCTTTTCGCACCGCATATTCTGAGAAACAGTATTCTTAGTTCTCGATGCCTAATATTTTCAGGAATTTTACCAAGGTATGGGTTAATAGACTAAAGAGTTATATAATTTTAAAAGCATTCTTGAGATTTCATTGAAAGTTTTTTCAGAGGGCTTAATGATTTTTTTTATATGATTATATGGCCATTCAGAAATGCAAGTCCACGAACCCAATGGAATTTAGTTTTGGTACCAAATCTTACATTTTTGTGGTGGTAATTGCCTAATTAATCCTCGGACCAGGTAGGCAAAATATGAACCATCACTACCAAACAAATGGACAAATTCCCATTAAGGTTTTTAGTTATAATAATAATAACACTTTGGCCAGCCGCTGATTTGTCGCGGTTCTCGGACGAGAAGGCCATGGTTACCCCTGTACTCCCAACTGCCTCCCTATTCCCACGCTTCTCCTCTCCTCCCAACACTCGGAGACGAACTGCTTGATAATATCCCTTGTCCCATTCTTCCCAATCTCTCCGATTAGCATATTAACCCTCTCCTTTGAGTCTCCCCCTAACCACATGTCCTTCATTCTCCCATCCCACTTCCCCATTATACTCCCAGTGAATCTCATTCTTTTAGGCTGATACTTTGGGCATTCTAGAAGAAAGTGTTCCAGGGTCTCCACCATGTCCAAGTTACACATCTGGCACTCCCTTTCTAAATATCAAAAGATTCTAACTGGTGGATTTGAAGAGGATTTATAAAGAATTTTCCTAATTTTGCACGAATTTTAAAAAATCCCATGAGCCCAGATATGAACCATGGACTTAATTTGAACAAACTTGAACTTGATCCCCATAAAGATGCTGCATATCAAAATATTGCACAAAGTTAAAATTTGAGTCCTCACAGGGAACCCAAATATGAATTATTTCATTTTTTATTTTTATTGGGCTTTAATGACACTTTCAACAGCCAGGGACAACTCATGTCGGACAGGTTTACGGGTGGAGGAAGCTGGAGTACCCAGAGAGAATCACTGAGCAGTGGCAATCAACTATCAAGACTCTCCAACATACTAACTCCACACATGCAGGGTTAACATTGGATGACAAGTGCACCATCAAAGTGCAGTATGTCTCAGTACACACGCCACTGTGTCCCCACATAGGCAACCGGAATTAAGTGCCTTGCCTTAGGACACAATGTAAATACCCATAATGGGGATTGAACCAAGGACATTTTGGTTTGAAGTCCAATGCTGTAACTATTAAGCCACTACCCAAATATGAACCCAGGGAATTGATTTGAATCAACTTGAATCTGTGTCACCTCAGGATGGAAAATACCAAATATCTAGAGATTCTGACTGGTGGATCTGGAGATGATTTTTAAAGAATATTCTGTATGTTGCACCAAGTTAAAATTAAGGCTTCCAAATATTAATCAAGGATTCTGTTTTAAACAATCTTGAATCTGCCCCTATCGATGTTGTATACGTAATATTGGATTCTGAACTTTGTACCTGGAGTTGGCAATGTTTAAAGACTATTCCACACTAGAACTATCACTGAAGGTGATTAATACCCCCGCTTTGGGTTTTTAGAGGAATGCACTTCTGATCATGTAGGCGAAGGCCATAAGGAAATGTATACATAAAGATCATTTTTTGTTGTTGAAATTTGTTTTTGCATGTGGCCTTCCACAGAACAGCACTGAATACTTAAAGAGCCCACACATATATGGTTTACATTTGGAAAAACACATTTACAATGTGCAACATGTATTCAAAATCGGTTCATTAATGTAGGAGTTGCACACACAAGAATCCCATTTGAAAACCCATAATAAATCCAAGTTAAAGGGAGATAACCTGGTTAAAATTTTCGCAGATCAAAAATTTGGGAATATGCGTATGTTCACTTAGTTGTGATAATGTTTGAAAGGTTTCGTCAAAATTGATTGATAAATGTAGGAGGAGTTGCGCACACAAGAATTTGTTCGAACGGAAAGACATAATAAATCTAAGTCAAAGGGAGATAACCTGGTTAAAATTGTCGCTGATCAAAAATCTTGGAATATGCGCATGTTCACTTAGTAGTGATGATGTCTGAAAAGTTTTGTCCAAATTGATTGATAAATGTAGGAGGAGTTGCACGCACAAGAATTTCATGTAGAAACCCATAATAAATCTAAGTTAAAGGGAGATAACCTAGTTAAAATTGCCACAGCTCAAAAATTTTGGAATATGCGCATGTTCACTTAGTAGTGATGATGTCTGTAAACTTTCGTCCAAATTGATTGATAAATGTAGGAGGAGTTGCGCACACAAGAATTTCATGCAGAAACCCATATTAAATCAAAGTTCAAGAGAGATAACCTGGTTAAAATTGTCGCAGATCAAAAAGTTTGGAATATGCACATGTTCACTTAGTAGAGATGATGTTTGAAAGGTTTGATCAAAATCGGTTCATTAATGTAGGAGGAGTTGCGCACACAAGAATTTGTTCGAACGGAAAGACATAATAAATCTAAGTCAAAGGGAGATAACCTGGTTAAAATTGTCGCAGATCAAAAATCTTGGAATATGCGCATGTTCACTTAGTAGTGATGATGTCTGAAAAGTTTTGTCCAAATTGATTGATAAATGTAGGAGGAGTTGCGCACACAAGAATTTCATGTAGAAACCCATATTAAATCCAAGTTCAAGAGAGATAACCTGGTTAAAATTGTCGCAGATTAAAAAGTTTGGAATATGCACATGTTCACTTAGTAGAGATGATGTTTGAAAGGTTTCATCAAAATCGGTTCATTAATGTAGGAGGAGTTGCGCACACAAGAATTTGTTCGAATTGAAAGACATAATAAATCTAAGTCAAAGGGAGATAACCTGGTTAAAATTGTCGCAGATCAAAAATCTTGGAATATGCGCATGTTCACTTAGTAGTGATGATGTCTGAAAAGTTTTGTCCAAATTGATTTATAAATGTAGGAGGAGTTGCGCACACAAGAATTTCATGTAGAAACCCATATTAAATCAAAGTTCAAGAGAGATAACCTGGTTAAAATTGTTGCAGATTAAAAAGTTTGGAATATGCACATGTTCAATTAGTAGAGATGATGTTTGAAAGGTTTCATCACAATTGGTTCATTAATGTAGGAGGAGTTGCGCACACAAGAATTTGTTCGGATGGAAAGACATAATAAATCTAAGTCAAAGGGAGATAACCTGGTTAAAATTGTCGCAGATCAAAAATCTTGGAATATGCGCATGTTCACTTAGTAGTGATGATGTCTGAAAAGTTTTGTCCAAATTGATTGATAAATGTAGGAGGAGTTGCGCACACAAGAATTTCATGTAGAAACCCATATTAAATCCAAGTTCAAGAGAGATAACCTGGTTAAAATTGTCGCAGATTAAAAAGTTTGGAATATGCACATGTTCACTTAGTAGAGATGATGTTTGAAAGGTTTCATCAAAATCGGTTCATTAATGTAGGAGGAGTTGCGCACACAAGAATTTGTTCGAATTGAAAGACATAATAAATCTAAGTCAAAGGGAGATAACCTGGTTAAAATTGTCGCAGATCAAAAATCTTGGAATATGCGCATGTTCACTTAGTAGTGATGATGTCTGAAAAGTTTTGTCCAAATTGATTTATAAATGTAGGAGGAGTTGCGCACACAAGAATTTCATGTAGAAACCCATATTAAATCAAAGTTCAAGAGAGATAACCTGGTTAAAATTGTTGCAGATTAAAAAGTTTGGAATATGCACATGTTCACTTAGTAGAGATGATGTTTGAAAGGTTTCATCACAATTGGTTCATTAATGTAGGAGGAGTTGCGCACACAAGAATTTGTTCGGATGGAAAGACACAATAAATCTAAGTCACAGGGAGATAACCTGGTTAAAATTGTCGCAGATCAAAAATCTTGGAATATGCGCATGTTCACTTAGTAGTGATGATGTCTGAAAAGTTTTGTCCAAATTGATTGATAAATGTAGGAGGAGTTGCGCACACAAGAATTTCATGTCCGGAAAGATGTATGGACGGACGGACGGACGGACGGACGGACGTACAGGGCGATTCCTATATAGCCCCCACTTCTTCGAAGCGGGGGTATAATAATGCACAAAGTTCAAATTGAGGCTCCCACAGGGAAACCAAATATGAACCCATGGACATGATTTGAACCTTACATCCCCCCCCCCCCCCCCCCCCCCCCTCTACCCCCACCACAAACACACACTCACAAGGATGCTGTATAACAAATATCAAAAGATTCTGAACAGTGGTCCTGGAGAAGATTTTTAAAGATTATTACTCATATTCCACTAAGTTAAAGAATATTCCTAATATTGCAAAAAAAATTAAATATTGGGTTCAACTTGAAGCCGATATCCCTTAGGATGCTGTGCACCAAATGTCAAAAGATTTGACTGGTGGATCTAAAGAAGATTTTAAACCTAAATCTGAACCTGTAAGGATGTTGTATAAAAAAAAATATAAAAAGATTCGAAGTTGTGGTTCTGAAAAACATTTTTAAAGAATATTCCTCATATTGTACCAAGTTACAATTTGGGCTCCCAGAGGGAGCCGAAGTATTAACTAGTAGAGTGCTAAATTATTTTTGGCCATCAAAATCTGTTCACAAATCTTTGCCTTGTTACAATTTATGGGAGAGTGCCAACAGACACTCTCATAAATTGTAACAATTTTAGTCCCCACAGACTAAATCATATCACTTCAAAAATAATACAAAGCACATCCACTGAGCATGATGCCTTCAAGTTAGAGTACCTTCACCTCTGAGTAAAGCCCAAATATGGGCTTTCAGCACTCTACCAGTTAAGCCAGGGATGCTGTATATCAATTTTCAAAATATCCTGTCTCATGGTTTTTGAGATTTTCAAAGAATATCTCTCATATTACACAAAGTTAAAAACTGGGTTCCAATAGGGTGCCTATATATGAATCCAGGGATTTAATTAATGTAAACAAACTTGGAACTGCTCCACTTGAGGATACTGTATACCAAATATCAAAAGATTGTGATCAGTAGTTTGGAAAAAGAATATTTTTTATTTTGAAAATATGCCGACATGACAGTACTCTTTGATGCAACAGATTGCTCTTTTTTTTACCATTTGATTCAACTGATCCAAAGGATGCTTCAAACCAAGTAGCAGTATTCTGTTCCATGTTGTTTGGGAAATACAGGCATTTGAAAATATTTCTATTTTTAGCTCCTGGGGTTCCAACGGGGATGTTGGAAATTTTTTTTTTTGCATGAATCAAGTAATAATACCACACACCAAATTTAGTTCAAATCGACTAATCGGTTGGAAAAATATACATTTTGGGTGAGGCCAAAAATCTTGCCCCACCCATTACAAAGGCAAATATTACCCTACGAAAAAGAATGCTCAGTACCAAATATCAAGTCGATTTAATTTTAATTTGGGAGAGTTCTCCTGGGTGGGGCAACATGATTTGAGCAAAACAAAATGTGATGGCACAGCAGTCACCTAAAATTTCACTGAAATTGGTTCAACAGGTTTGGAGAGATTCACACTATCTGATCTCCACTCCAAAATATTCTGCGTGGGAATCCCGGGAAATGGAGCTGTGTTTCCTTACAGTGCAAACAAGTTCTGTTTTACTGGTAAAATAGGGCCTGGGAACCACAGCTGGGACGGAAATTCTCTCAAGTGGGCATCATGGTAGAAACTATATAGGGTACACTTGATTTAATATCTGTGTTGCAATCACAATATATCCATTTTTGCCCAGGGATGCCCCCTCTGCTCCTGCAAGAAACAATGTCCCCCCTCTTGTGCTCACTCCCATCTTGCCACTACATGGATCGGATGATGGTGCACATCCTTTTCTGTATGACCCCCCCCCCCCCCCCCTTAGCAGTTTGGCAATCTGAATGTAGTGGCTACCCCCCTACACAGGGGGTAGGCACTACACTCAAATCGCTGAACTAGCCCCCCTCCCCCGATATTACTTTTGCTCCCATAACTTTGATATCCTGGCTACGCACCTGCCACTCACAAATGTTGGGGCATTGAGGACAATACACTTATACACAAACTCTTCTCAAATATCCTTTTTGTTTGGATGAGAGCCACTCCCACGCATCTTTCGATTTACACCTGTCTTATGAAGTGGATTCCTAGCCAATATGTTTTTCGGTCATTCACATACATTATTGCCATTATGTGTTTCCTGAACTTCTCTGTAGGCTTCACAAACGAGATGTAACATCATTTTAGATTGAGAATATACCACAATTTTTTTAGGCAATTTTGACACATCAATGTTTTGCTGAACACTTTAGTAGATCTTCTGTTTCCCAGGCCATTTGGTGTAAAAACGCATGTGGGAAGGTGTTTTTTTATTATATTTTTGTAATTATTTCTTTGCCATCAAAAGTTTATGTTCTTGGTTTGTTTTATGTTTTAGGCCTCATAATCTACAGAATAGCATGGATGGTGGTGTATTTGTCCCTTGAGTGCAAGAAGGCTTTGCAATGCTGAACTTTGCAATGCTTCAGCATTGCAAAGCCTTCTTGCACTCAAGGGACAAATTTATCAATTGTATTAACTTGGGTAAAATATCAGACATAAACCATTTAATTTTTTAAGTTTGCATTGGTTATAAAAAGATAGTATGCGGCAGCCAAATGGACCATGTGGGAGGGCCTGAGAAACATATTTTTTTACTTTTTAGGCCTTACACTTTGTTAGTATTTTCCAGTTTGTGTAGTCATTTAAAAGATATTATCAGTAAACATGTCCATTGCTTTGAATTCGACAGCAAATGCACTAATATGTAATCAACATTCTGCAGTGTTTTTCTATAGGTAACCATTGTGCTGAACTGCATATTTTTACGCACTTTAAAATAATTTTATAAAGCTGCTAGCATGTAACTGCTATCATACAGTTATTATACCAAGTCTTCAAAATGGGATATGTGGATCAATTTGTTCATTTATTGGGCAGTGGCAAAGCGAGTACGGTGAAGGACTAAATTGGAGGTGTGTGTGACAATTGACAGCGGTGAATATTGCAATCAGCACATCACTGTCATCTTCATTATACGAAAAAGTTTACCTTGCGTTCTTGATTCTAATTCAACATCATTATCAGGCTCTGAATTTTAGTCTGAATCATCTTGTGAAAACTGATGCTGCCTTATGTAAAGTGTCCAAAGGCACCAGAAGCACCCAAGGGCAAGGGGGCAGGGGTATTAAAAAGGGTACTTGACTCTGGGTATGAGTAGACTGGGAGTTTACAATATATCATAAATTGTAATGCAGCACTCAATCGAATTCACATATATAGTAGTCAAAGGACCTACACTGTGCACATTTTTTTTTTATGGCCACTCAAGTCTATATACACAATAGCACAGGATGCAACAGAATTGTCGATTTTCTGGAATAATGCAAAATATTGCCACCATACATTTTGATTTATTTATTGGTGTTTTAAGGCCACATATTTCAGCACAATGGCTTATCGTGGCCACAACATTTTATAAAGTCAAAGTGAGCCGATTGTTTACACTCATGTTAAAGGACTTCAACTACAAGAATTGGTTACTGGGTTCTATTTAACAGTGTATTCATAATTGTTTTTACGGTCACATTTCTGCACAACAGCAAATCATGACCGCAACCTAGATATAAAAGTAAAGGTTCAGCCAATCGTTTAAATCCAAGTTGCCCATTTCAGAGGACTTCCACACCAAGTACTGGTTACCGGGTCCTATTTTAACAGCCCCCCCCCCCCCCTCCCCTTCATTGGCATGTGCAAACAACATTAAAAACAAATACTCAGCGGTTTCCCAGTGTTACAGTTCTCTGAAAGTGAAGTCTTTTGCACTAGTACAATCTGGCAATAAAAGGTGTGAGCTGCCCCTCTAGCTTCAGGGAAAGGGGAGGGGGGGCAACTCCAAAAGTATCCAACTGACCCCCTAGCTTCAGAGAATGTGGTGCAACTGCCAACACACTTGTGTCATGTGTTTTGTAGGATTTTGGGGGTCATTGTTTGATATTTCTGTACTTCTACACTCAAAATAAATACAATGCGAGTGAAATTATTCAAACCAATGTGATATAACTGTTCTTAGATAGAATAGAAACAGTGCACGGAACATAGGAACATGTTTATGTTTGATTAATAGAACTTGGGAGATGGACACATGGAATCAGCTGAAATGTTGATATTAAAGGCCCCTATTATATGAAAATTGATAGGTCTTTGGTTAGTAATTAACAGTATTTAATATTTTCTAAAATTATTTTGATAAAAGAAGGCAGATCTTCGGTTGGGTTGATAGCTTATTTACACAGAGTGACTTTTGTATGTACCTATCAACATGTTTACAGATGGTGTAACCCAGAATCCATTTTTAGCTCAATGACCATTTAGTTGGGTTTTCTTGAAATAAGACAGAATCATCCAGAAACTTTGTAGTGATTTAATTCAACCAATCAGTAATTGGTAGAATAAAAGAACATTGGAGATATTTCTCATTCTGGAACTTTCTATCTGAAGACGAAATAAAAACCTATGTCAACAGACCTCTCATTCATTCATCAAACACAGCATTGAGAAGTGAATTGTTTACACATTCAGCATTCACTGAACATTGGGGATTATTATTACAGGACAGTGCATTATTATAGGTAGCAAAATTTAATATACATTCTGCAGAATATTTTGAGGTCTGTGCATCTTTTGTACTGGAAACGTGTTCCCAAATCTGTGAAGTGAATTTAAACCTGCTGTGAAGCAGAATGGAATTTTGTGAAAAGCCAGGATTCTACTGGATTTTTTAGAACCACCTGTGGAGCCAATACTTGTTGGATATTATTATACAGCCGCTCATATGAGTGTGCCGTATTATGGTATGGCAATGTCCATCTGTCCATCCATCTGTTTGTCCATCCATTAACTTTTGTTTGTCCACACGATAACTTGAAAACAATACGTCCAACAGATACTGTTTCTTTATGGTTGATTTTTAGTCACGACTAGAGGATGGTTCCTTTCGATAACCAGCATTCTGGCATATCCAATATGGCCACCATGGCAGCCATCTTGGATTTTCAGGGACTTTTAATTGTCCATGTGATAATCCAACAGATACTGTTTTTTTATGGTTGATTAGTCATGACTAAAGAATAGTTCCTTTCGATAACCAGCATCAATGTCCGTCCGTCCATCTGTCTGTCTATCCATCCATCTGTCGGTGTCTGTTATCTTTTGTTTGTTCATGCGATAACTTGAAAACAATAATCCAACAGATACTGTTTTTTTTATGGTTGATTAATCATGACTAGAGGATGGTTCCTTTCGATAACCAGCATTCTGGCATATTCAATATGGCCACCACGGCAGCCATCTGGGAGTTTTGGTGACTTTTCATTCTCCACACAATAACTTGAAACCAATATATTCAACTTTAATGGTCGTAAGCCAGGAATGTACTATTATTTTTGAAGGAATTATTGACCTTTTGTTCAACTAAAAAAATTTCTTCACAAGTGCAATTTCTTCATAGGCGGCCGTATATGGATCCACCACCGCCTGGCAGTGCACTTGTTTCCATGTGAATTTTGCTGTGTGCTTTATTGGAATTGATTGGATATGGCAGGATTTTTGAGTGAATTGAAAAATTTATTTATTGGTCTTTAAGGTCACATACTTCTGCACAATGGCTAATCATGACCATAACATAGAGATAAAGTCAAGGTCAGTCAATCGTTTATACCCCATGTTGTCTATTTTAGAGGACTCGCACCTCAAGCATTAGTGACTGGGTCCTATTTTCCCAGTGAAACAGAGCTGGTTCACCACAGTAAACAAGCACTGCTTCATTTCCCGGGGTTCCTGCAGGGGATTTTGAGTGAATATTTCATTACAATTTGCTAGATATAGTTTCTGCAAAAACATTTGTTTTATTTTTTTATAAACCAAATGGTGCAAAAGATTTTTTGTCCCTATATCCCGATAAATTCTGTCTTCTGATTGGTTAGAATGCCTAGGACAAATAACCATGGCAAAGGGCACACCTAACATCCAAGGTATATGAGAGCATGCAACATCCAGGGCACATGAAACATCGGGGGTATATGGTTTAAATGAAAGCTTTTTGCTTTCACTCCCCTCGATACAAAAATCGAACCAAAAAAAGCTGTAAATAGTCACAAATATCAGATTTCTGACAATTCGATCATATTTTGCCGTTATAAATTAAATAGCCAAATAATTAACTCAAACAACATGAGAAAAATAAGAGGCCCCATGGGGCCTGAAGCGCTCACCTTGAACAGAACACAATATAAACAGAGTCCAAGAATGAGACTACATTAAACAATCCATCTTCATAGGCTACATACACTGTCAATCCTTGAGTCCCTCAGGAGTGACAAAAATAATCCGAGCATCATGCCTTTTCTTCAGTTGATCATAATGTAAAATGTAGAGCTCCCCAATGAAGCCCCTTGATACAACCTATGTGGATTAATCTTAGTTACACACCTCTGGAGGGTACTGAACACAAAATTTCCAATTCTTCAGCTACATGGCCAAGGGAGCCCAAATATTAACCCAGGCTCTCAATTTGAACAAAGTTGAATCTGACCTCCCTAGAGATGTTGTGTACCAAATATGAAAGCATTCTGACTGTTGGATCTGAATAAAAATTTTAAAGAAATTTCTTCATATTGCACCAAGTTAAAGCTTGGGCTACCATAGCGAGCCCAAATAGTAGGATCAGATTTGAACAAACTTAAATCTGATCCCCATGGAGATGTATACCAAATATGAAAGCATTCTGACTAGTGGAGCTGAAGAAGATTTTTGATGAAATTCCCTCATATTGTACTAAGCTAAATTTCAGGTTCCCATATGGAGCCCAAATATTAACCCAGGCACTCGAATTGAACAAATTTGAATCTGACACTCCCCCCCCCCCCCCCCCCCAACCCCCCCTAGAGATGTTGTATTCCAAATATGAAAGCATTCCGACAGGTGGATCTGAAGAAGATTTTTAAAGAAATTTCCTCATATTGCACTAAGTTAAAATTTTGGCTACCATACCAAGCCCAAATATATACCTAGGGATCCGATTTGAACAAACTTGAATCTGCACCCACCCCTCCCCCCTCCTAGAGATACTGTATACCAAATATGAAAGCATTCTGATTGGTGGATCTGAAGAAGATTGTTAAAAATTATCCCCCATATTGAACTAAGTTAAAATTTGGGCTTCCATAGAAAGCCCAAATAATAACCTAGGGACTTGGTTTGAACACTCTTGAATATGACCCTCATAACAATGATGTATACCAAACATTAAAAGATTCTGACTGGTGGTTTTAAAGAAGATTTTTAAAGAATATTCCCCATATTACCCTAAATTAAACATTCAGGCTCCTGTATTGAGCCCAAATATGAACCAAAGGGCTTTATTTTAATAAACTTGTATCTGACCTCCCTATGAATGCTGTATACCGAATATCAAAAGATTCTGACAATTGGTTCTGGAGAAGATTTTTTAAAATTTTTGCAAATATGCGGACTCTGCATTTTTCCGATGCCCTCTACAGAACACTCTAACATAACTGATGGCACTTTTTCTTTACCATTCAGTTCTACTGGTCCTAAGGATGCTTCATACCAAATAACAGCTCTCTGTTCCATATATGTTTGGGAAACATGAACATTTGAAAATATTTCTATTTTTAGCTCACAGGGTTCCAGTGGGGATGCAGGAATTTTTTTTTGCACAAGTAAAGTACTTGTGACCCAATAATACCACATACCAAATTTGGTTCAAAATGGACCAACGGTTCAGAAAATAGAAATTTTGGGCGGGGCCAAAAATATTTCCCCTCCCATTACAAAGCCAAAAGTTGCTTCACGAACTTCGTTTGAACAAACTTGATTCTACACCTCAAAAGGAAGCTCCATAACAAATATCAAGTCATTGTACCCACTGGTTCATGAAATGACTTAAAAACAATTTTGGAGCATTTTCCCCCACTCCCTCCATATGGGGCTGGGCATGTTGAGTTGAACAAAAATGCAATGCCCCTTCAGGACCATCACTCACACAAACTTTCACTTGAATTAGCCCAGTGGTTATTTATTTATTGGTGCTTTACACCACATCAGCAACTAAGGCTATATCGTGGCGATGAAAGTATGAAATGTTAAAAATGATCATGATTTTCAATGCAGAAGTTAAATAAACAGCTGCGCCATGAGCGCATGATACTCTCGTTATTAATTACAAGAGGGAACCACACAATATGAGTATACATGTGTACTTGTCAGGTTACATGTACTTGCCACCAAAAAATCATGGAAAATTGCTCAACATGTGGAAAATTGCCAATATTTTGATGAATAAAGTCCCATAACTCTGGAATGACAAATCGGACAGCGACACAAATCGAAAGGCAGATTCCTTCTATCAACATATACTTGCAACCAAAAAATCATGAAAATTGCTTTAAGCATTTTCAAGTTATTGTTCGACATAACTCTGGAATGACTAATCGAGCGGCGACACCAACCGAAAGGGAGCTTCCTTCCATCAACATAAACCACCTACCAAAAAATCGTGAAAATCTCTCGAAGCATTCTCGAGTTATCGTACGACGTGTAAAAAATCAACAATTTTCTAAATAATAAAGTCTCATAACTCTGGAATGACTAATCGAACGGAGACACTAAACGAAAGGGAGCTTCCCTCCATCGATATACACCACCTACCCAAAAATCACGAAAATCTCTCAAAGCGTTCGAGTTATCGTACGACGTGTAAAAAATCAACAATTTTCTAAGTAATAAAGTCCCATAACTCTGGAATGACTAATCGAACGCTGACACTAAACGAAAGGGAGCTTCCCTCCATCGATATACACCACCTACCCAAAAATCATGAAAATCTCTCAAAGCATTCTTGAGTTATCGTACGATATATGACCGGACAGACAGATGGACAGCGGTATACCATAATACGACCCGTTTTTTCAAAACGGGCGTATAAAAAGAGATGACGACATATGAAAAACGTGGAGTACACTTGACAGTACACTTGACAAGTGAACAATGAAATTAAAAAAATGAGTGCAGTTCATCAAAACAGTTGTGAAAATCAACCTGTGAAACAGATATAAATGATAGAATAGAATTTAAAATAATAAAATCAGACTATTTAAAATTTATTAAAAAGGTTGATTTCCTTCAGGAACGACAAAACTTTATGAGAGTTTGTCTTGTAAAACAGGTCTCTAAGAGATGCAACATTAAAATACTGTCGTCTAACATGATTAAAATCTGTGCAGTGCAAAGAATGCGCTCCACTGTCAACTCCTGCTGACAGGGAATACACTCTGGTCGCATGTTACCCTCTAACAAAAAGGAATGTGTAAGTCATGTATGACCAACATGACAATGTGTCAGAATAACATGATCCTTTTTACAAAGGTTACTGGATGGGTAGTGATCAGAAATAGTGGGTCGGAAGCGATGGAGCTTATTTGTCGCTCCATCCCATTCCGCCTGCCACATGGATTTGATGTAACTACTGATATGTGGTTTGAAGTCACTGAACGGAATCTTAAAATCAGTAAGAGGTTTAGTTAAAGCCTGTTTTGCTGCACTGTCTGCTTTGGTGTTACCAGCGATACCTACATGTCTGGGTAACCAGCAAAACACGATATCATATTGGTCACACATGAGAGTTGTTAACTTCTCACGAAGTTCAAAAATGAGAGGGTTCTTCAACCTGGGGTTGAGTAAAGCAAGTAGAGAGGAAAGAGAGTCGGAAAAAATAATCGACTTCTTCTCCGGCACATTCTCGATGTGTTTAAGCGCGAGTTGTATAGCTTTAACTTCAGCTGTGAAAATAGAACACTGATTCGGTATTCTGATTGAGGTGATATGATCACCAGTAACAGCAGCTGATGATACTTTGTCACCATCTTTAGATCCATCTGTATAGATCCTTGTATATGTACTATACTTTGACTTTATTTCGGCATATTTTTGTTTGAACTGCAAGGAATTGGTATCAGATTTTTTGGTAGAAGCAAGGTCCAAAATAACTGTAGGTTTTTTAAGATGCCAAGGAGGAATATGATTTACGGCTTTCTTTTGTAGATTCAGAATCAATTTTTGAAAACTCCGGCCCAGTGGTTTTGGAGGAGAAGACTAAAACATGGTGTTGATGGACGACAGAGCGATGAGATACTCAGCTTGACTTTGTCAAAATGAGCTAATAAAATAAGAGCAAATTTGTCAACAAAATAGCCGGACCAGGTTTTACCGCGCAGTTTCGATTTTTTCCAGTTATTTTTAGATTAAAATTATAGTTGCCCCAGTATTCACGAGTTTGGTCCAACTGATTGCAGAGCATGAGAAACGCATTCATAAATATGTTTCCACTGTGTTTCAAATGGGACAAAAATGTTATCTTTGCCAACATATTTGATATGTGGAGATTTAATAACTGGATGTCTCATTTAAACACCTCGCCTGCAGCTTGGTGTTTAAAAACCGACATCCAGGTATTAAATCTTCATATACTATACATGCTGACAGTGATAACCTGCAGTATCATTTTCTTTTCAAATTATTTTTGTTATTAAATTTTATAATAGTTAAATTCATTCTGTTACCATTCATGTTAAGTAGTTCAAACACGTATTTGGTTAATATGGGGCCAAATAATCAAGAGAATAACAAATGAGCAAGGAGTGGTAACTATCGATGACTTTCTGTTTTAGTCAGGACAACTCCAAAGAAAAACTGGACACTGACATACACGGAATTAAAATCTTTATTATACTGCATAAAAATACACAAAATTGTGATAAAAACAGAATATGCACACTATTAGGTACATAGCATGAGTTGTGGATTAATGATTATTGCACAAAAAAACAGTACCCCCTTGAGGGTCACAAATGGAAACCAAGAAACTCTGACAGCAAGTTCAGTTCCAATCACATCTTTCAAGTCCCTTCAGGCAACAAATGCTAGAAACCATTAATCCTTGATATTACTGAATAGTTTCTTCAGTCTACTTGACATGCCCTGGAAAGGTTCATATTAAATTTATAAGGTGCACTAAATCAAATTCTGGAACCTGCAGTTAAGAGGCCACAGATTCAAAATATTTTTTGATCCATCCTATGATTTTTTTCAATGCCACATTTGTCCTTTAACTGCCAAAATAGAAAGTAGTGTTGAGAATGTTTAACTTTTGCAATATTAATGCCCGTTTCTTCAATTTCTTGATCATAATTGTCAAAACTTTAGTTCACTTGTAAACTTATAATAACTGAAGGTTTTGGCCAGCTAGACGACTTCAAATGAAAGCACTGCCAAAATACTTGGCCACAAGAAACCCAAGAGTGCACATTTTCTGTGGCCTATGAAAGGAATAACCCTTTAAGACAGCAGTCTATCGGCTCCGGAGTGATTTCCAAGACTTTGCTGTCTGTACAAAAAGACAAAACTTAACTACTGTTCTGAAAAATAATAACCGACAACTGAGGGGAGGCACAGCCTTACAAAGGTTGTAATAATATTTGCTAACTGGTAGAGTGCTAAATTATTTTTGGTCATTGAAATTTGTAAACATATCTTTGCCTTGTTAAAATTAATGTAAGAGTGTCCATAGGCACTCTCCCATAAAATGTAACAAGGCAAATCCTTAACGTCCAAATAATTTCACTTCAAGTATAATATGAAGTACATCCACTGAAAACAGTTAAAACTCAAAGTCCTGTCATGAAATGTGCACAAATATCATGTCGATCTGCACGTTAATCTATGCGTTATGACAATAGTAAGGCCATCAAATTCTTTACATATGGCCTGTGCACAAGCAATGTTTGAGACAATGGACCTCCGGGTAACCCGGAAGTCCATTGGCAGAAACATTGCCTGTGTTTGCTATGAGTAACCAGGAGAACCTGCCATGCTTTGGATGCCATTTGATATGGCAATTGCGCGCAATTCCTTTGCACAATTAAGCCAAGATAAGTGCACAGTTCGTGACAGGACTTATAGTTGTAACTGTATGAAGTCTTTCAGATGGGCTACCTGCACTTCAGATTAAAGCCCTAATACAGGCTTCCAGCCCTCTACCTGTTAATATCTTGTGGCACTTCACCATAGGAATGCAGTGCTAAGACATACCTCAAAGCCTTCATTTACTTGATATAATGGCTGTGTTGGCCCAGCTATATTTTGCTCCAATGAGGGTCCATTAGCCATGTATTTGGAAGCATAAAGCTTTATTATTCAAGAGACAAAATTTCAAGTTATTTCTTAGTGTTTACAGTCGGGTATTTCTGCACAATGGCGAATCATAAACATGGATAAAAAGTCAAGTCTAACCAATCATTTATACCCAGGTTGCCCATTTTTGAGGGCTTTCACCCAAAGCATTGGTGACTAGGTTCTATTTTACCGGTAAAATTTATTTATGTATTGGTGAAACAGAGATTGTTTTCCACAGTAAACAAGCACAGTTCTCTTTCCAGGAT
The DNA here is from genome assembly GCA_031216915.1 of Pictodentalium vernedei. Lineage (NCBI taxonomy): Eukaryota > Metazoa > Mollusca > Scaphopoda > Dentaliida > Dentaliidae > Pictodentalium > Pictodentalium vernedei. The sequence continues at coordinate 747,442,755 of CM062297.1, forward strand.
TACTATGGGGGAAATATGTGTGTGCCATTATGTACTATTGAGTAATGGGTTAACCACTGAACACCACCTTAATCCTCAACGATATAGGAGAAATAAACCATATCTTGTTTGATAAGATACAAGGATTTGATTACACTCTAAAAATATAAAGTGAATCTCTTACAAAATAAACTCAGGTCATGTTTGCATTAAGGAAAGTTTTCAAAATCAAGATTTATGTACCCATAAAACTAATATCCTGTAGAAATAATGCTTTTGGTGGCCTTTTAGTTTTTTTAATTTTCATGTAAATTTCAAGAAATAAAAAAAAAGAAGATAAAAAAAAAACATATGAAAAAAAATGAAAAATCACACCCCTAATAGATATCTATTCATTTTGAATTTTTTGTTGTTTTTTCGTAAGTGGGGTTTAATAACACCTTTGACTTTGTTTCAAAGTATAAGTCATATGAACAGCTCTTTAGGTAAGGGCTATGGAAGATAAATGAATGGGTTTGAGGTCAGTGACTTGGTGGGATTTGTGTGAAAAAAATCCCCAGTGTTGATCGCTGAATATAACTTGTGCCCCTCAGTTGAGGAAGCTGTAATGAAAGTGAACAATTTGGGGGGCAGTCAGAACTATTTTTTTTTACTAGCATGCAATGGATAACAATCAGTCATGCCAATGAATGAAGGCATTTAGGCCAAACAAAATAAAAGAATTGATTCTCAGGCAATTTTTTTTTTTAAACGAATGAGGGAGTGCAGTTTTTATTTTTATTTTTTTTATTCCTGATGGAATGGTCGCCAATGTCTAAAATCCAGTTGTGAGAGCCTAAAATTAAATACTACAGCTTCCATGTTGATTTCACTGATAGTTTTTTTTGTAACAGTGATCATACAACACAAAATCAAGAAAGAACAACTAAAATGGAGATTAAAAATAAATGAGTTTTTTAACTGGCTGAGGGCTAGAAACCAGAATCAAACCTTTCAAAAAAATGCGGGTACCAGTGCAAAAACCAATAGTTTCCTTACACTTGTTTCGTATTCAGTCAAACGTAAATAATAGTTTGTTTATACAAATTTGTTCTTTTCCAAATTAGAGTGCCTGTTGGCACTCTCCAATAATCTGTAATAAAACAATTTTTGATGAACAAATTTAGACCACTATAACTAATCCAGCTCTCAACCAGTTAAATATTTATTTTGTACATACAAATGAGAATCGCGTCACATTTTGTGAAGAGAATAGTGTATCAATGTATATGGCATATTGCATTGCAAAACGCGATGTGATGCCGCTAAAATCACACCCTATGATAGTTTTATACATTTTGAATTTTGCCTCCAAATTAAATATAACGAATGAGAGTCGAAAAAAATGAATGTGCCAGTGCCTGAGAATCAAAAGATTAATTTTCTTTAGCCTTAGTGAAAGTTGTAGTCTTGTATCTCAGCTGCTCTTAGATCATTTAGTTGTTCAGAATATGTTATTTTTCAGTATTAAGGATTAGGACCCTAGCTATATAAATTGCTTTTAATATAAAATACAGAAAGTTAAAATGAATAAATAGATCTTCAATACCGATAAGAAGAGAGTATATACCGGTAGTCTCCTTCCATTAAACAAAATGTTAGACTATAAATGTGGTATATTTCATAGGATATTGAATATAACCATAATGTTATTGATTAAATAAAATGAATTGACCTTTAATGATGACATGAGATGTTATCACATTAAATGTGTAGTGAGCAAAAAATGTATGCCAGTCAAGGCACAAGTATATAATAATGATGAATATTCATACACATGACTCAATCTGTTGCAAACTCAGCTTACTGTGTTGACAATTTGTTTAAGACAACTACCTTAATTCCACTTTTTGCCTCGACTGTGACAATGATGCTATATTTTGGAGTATGCAAGTGTTATATGATTAATTTTGTCTGAAAGTGAGTGGGAGGAGGTAGAATAAACTATTGTTGACAGGCCAAAAAACTCAAACTTGAAAGGATACAAATTGTACTGGAATAACCCTGTAACTGCTGGAATGCTTGAAGCCCATATTTGGGTTATTCTGAAGTGCAGGGACCTTAACTTAAAAGCTACCTATTCTGTGGATGTGCTTCATATTATCTTTACAGTAAAATTATTTAGACCATATGGACATGCCTTCTTACAATTTATGGGAGACTGCCTAAAGGCACTTTCCCTTAAACTGAAAAAAGGCAAGGACATGTGAACAAGTTTTGATGACGAAAAATAATTTCAAAATCTACCAGTTGTTAATATAATTTCAAAATCTACCAGTTGTTTTCACTTTACAGCACCAAACAACTTTATTTGAATACTGGTTATACAGGAAATAAAAAAAAATGTGGAAAGTAACATTTTTCTAAGTTTAATACTATTCTTGCCTTGAAGCTGAAGATATTGAAAATAATATTTAACTTTTCTTATTTGCATCTGAATATTTACAGATGGCTAAAGAGTGATATTCAATTAAGATTTCTCTGTTTGACAAATAAAATTTGCTTTTCAACAGGACAAGTCACGAATCGCCTTTTATTTGTAGAATATCAAGCAACTGTCAGCATATCTGCTGGGGATGGAGATTTCCTAACTTCAAATGCATCAACAGGAAAGTGAAGCAGTCAGAAACATTTATTCTATTTATCAAAAAATGGACTTACTTTATTTTCTCAATTTTTCCCTATAACCACCTCAAATTAAGTAGGAAATTTTGTTCATTGTGTTGAGATCACTTTTTTGCATATGTGGCTAGTTGTATAAGTACAACTGAATAGTCCAATTCTGACAACCATCCAGGATGTTGCCAACTTGCAGGGACTTATACCCTGGGCTTTGGTTACTAATGTCCTGTTTTACCATCAAAACTGAACTTGTTTACCTGAGAAAACAAGCTCTGCACCATATAACTGGCATTCAACAGGAACTTTTGCAAGTTTTATGGAATTAGTAGGTCAACTTGAAGTGAGAGTTAACACAATTAAAATTGCACGAAAGATTGAATAAAAAATAAAATTAATTGAGGAAATATTTATGCTTTTAACCCTTCTCGTAACATAACGGCCATAACCAGTAAACACTACACAAAAACAGCCATCAATTTTTTTGTTTTATCGACTTATGCCAAAAAATCTTAGCTTATGACCCCTCAGATATGAGGGGTCATAAGCTGTTTTGGAGGCAAAAAAACCCCAACTTTCTGGGGTTCCCACAGGGGGAAAAGTTTTCGTTACAAGAAATTCTTTTGAAAGTGTTGGCTAGTCATGTAAGGTGAAGAGTTAAGAAATATTACATAATGATGGTAAGTAATTATGAATACAACAATTTCATATAATTTTAAAAACAACCTTTTTGACTTCATTGATCCCAGTACATAAAAGAAGTGTATTATTTGAAAGTGTACGACAGTATTAATACATAGGACATACTGAACTAAGATATGAAACATTCAAACTGGAAATTCATGTATTTTTATTTTATGCTCATACAAAAGCAAGACATTACGGCAGTATGCTTCAGCTGAAATACTATGGTCCACCAATAGTTACGGTTTCCATATAGTGGTCTGGACATCAACACAATTCATAAACAGCTAAAATTCAGAATATGTACAAATTTAACATGCAATAAAAATGAACTTTACAGTGCAACAAAAGGAGACATGGAGAGAAACACTTTTGCATTTAATACTGAAGAGGCACATCAAAAGCTTAGGCACAATAGACAACATCATGCTGCTAACCGAAAGCAGCAATATTTCATGAATCACTTTGTTGTTGGAGAAACTATTGTAACTGATGGAACATTTTTATATATTTACTTCAAAACAGATCACTTGCTGTCCCAGAACAAAGGATACCTACTGTTTTTGAGTTGCTACGAGAATTATCTCGGGACTGACTACAATGAAATATAAGTTTTAAAAAGGGCTACGCAAAATGTGGGCCACTTCCACCGACAGATAGGTGTGTTCGAAGTAGCCTTAAAGGTATTGTGGGACAGAAAAATTTTGTAAGTCGAAAGAGAAAAGGGGCCATAACTCTGGGAAAAATTATTGGAGGAACCCATTCCTTGTGCATATCCAGAACCCCCCCCCCCCCCCCCAACCCCCACACGTCTATCAGCATACCAAAGGAGATCCAAATCTGACAGATGGCTTTGAAATTACAAACAGACGGATAGATGGGATGGCTGGAGGGCTTCACTAGATACCCCGAATCCTCCTTCGGAGGTTGGGAGCATAACAAGAGAAAGCAGAGTACACAAGGATTGTCTTGCGGTTACAAATGAGATAATTTTGGTGCCTACTTATAAAAACAGGGTTTTTTTTTATTATTCCATGCAATGTGATGTTTAATTGCAACTAAAACATGATTAATTGCAATTAAAATGCCAAAAAGTGTGCAGTGATATTGATCTAAATTGTTGCAAAATGTGCGTCATTTCCAGAGATATACTGTTATATGTACTGTCAGAGGAGATATAAAAAAATATCCATTCATAAGACATTTCCCGCTATCTTATAAGGCAGCATTTAATAAAATGAGAAGGCAAGTCTTCAGACCATAGAACGTGATATTTTTGTTTTAAAAAATCAGCTTGATTCACTTAATTCATATTTAATCGTGGTATAAATACAGAACACAACTCAGGTAGAGTACAGGAGATAGGAATCAATGACCTTTGGTGGAGTTTCCCTGTATTTCATGCATGCCTGCAGCAATCATGAAATACAGGAAAAACACCTCCTCAGGTTGTTGATTCCAGTACCCCAAACTCCACCCTCGTCTTTTATCTTATTATTGTACCCTGCTGGAAATTGCCTCAAGAGCCCTTTCTAATAATGTCACAACAGCAATTCATCAACCAAAACCGATAAACACGAGTGCCGTGTCTTTCTAGAATGTGGCATGGCACCAAAACAGTTCAAGTTTGTTCTCTCAAGCTACAATCACAGCGATTTGCCTGAAAAGGAAAGACCTGAGAATCCAATTAGATAAACTTGTTTGACAGTTTGAGCTATATCAAACAAAATATGATGAATTGAATTTCTAATTTATTGATATAAACACAAAGCAAAGAAAGTTAAGTTTTGACTCCTAGCACTGATAGTATTTCATAGTTTCCGTCACTGACCCCATGTTGCACATGGAGAATGAACAATTAAAGCTCTGAGCTCTGTCAAACAAGATATAATTTATTAAATTCTCTTTTGTATTGTGGGAAAAATTTGCTGCTGAAAACATTTGCATTTTGACATCCGAGTGCAGAGTGTTAAAAAAAATATTCCTGTTACTATTTTTAATTCTGAAAATGGATATATAGTTATATTTTTCTCTGCAGACACAACAGAACTCCTATGTATGATTTATACCACTAGACAAAGGCAATAAATGTTTTGAGCTCTTTTTTTCATGTTGATACCCAGCACCAACTGCCGGACAGATCTGCTGACTGAACATTTAATAGCCATGGTGAAAGCTTAGCTGAATCAGCAGGAAACCTAATCACCCAAACAAGCCAATAATAATGGTGGAGAGAGAAAGTGATGATCTTGTAAGAAATATAAAACCTACAAAGGATGGAACTTTCTAAAATATACTTTTAAAATAAATAATCTTCACGTAATGTTAAAAAAAGCCCCCACCCACCCACCAAAAATAATTGCCAAGGAAGTTGTAAAGCCTAATTCTCTAGACTCCAATACCAATCTACCTTCTACAATAAAAAATAAGCATTTGTGAATATACACTGCTTTGCATCTTTTCTTGCAAAATAATCAGCTGAAAAATTTTGCTACATTAAACATTTTAAAATTTTCATACAATGTATAACACTACATTCCATGTGACAGAATTTTGTTTACTACAGTTTGAAACAAAAAATATCTAATTTTGAAGAAAAAGATGGCCAAACATGATAAACAGGAAAATTTGATGTTGCAGTCTTCAACTCTGAACCAGAGCTAGAGAATTTCACTTAATTCACAAAGTCAACAGAGTAAACAGTTCATTAATCATCATCATCATTAGAATTAGTCCCTGGGAAATTCCTTGATGCTAGAGCTCCTTAATCCCACTTTCCCCCTGCAATTTTTCAACAGGGCAATCCATGCTATTAATAAGTCTTCCAAGAGGAGTAGCAGGAATCCACAAGAGTTTTCTTTCATGTTCAAAGTCATTTAGGGTACCAAAGCCATTTTCAAGTACCCTTGAGGCCTTGAAAAGTTATTTCTCATTTCAAAAACTTTTAAAGACCTGTGGCTACCCAGATTTGCTAGAAATGAATAAGAGAGGGCCAACAAACTGGAAATGTTACTTCTGCTTTTTTTAATCCATAATTTGTTAAAAGTCATAATATATTGATACACAACACTAAGAATGGTTGTATATTTTGAGTGATAAACTGAGCTTAACCCTAGTGCCCTGGATAGTATTGTATCACACAATACCATCAACAGCAAAATGGGCAAACTTCACTGAACATTTGTTTAGAGTTCAGTTAAAATTTAATCTTACAACTCTGATGAGCTGTCGAATTAAATTACTGCAGATCCTCAAGATCAATTTATTTTTCATAGTGTTGTCTACTCATCAACTGCCAAATTTTTGATTTGGCAAAAATGGATGTATACTGTGTTGAAAGATTAACTAAACAGAACTGACTACAAAACAATTTTCATGTCTTTTTTTTTTTGAATAGATTAATATTTCACAGCTTTCACTTTTTGTCTGTTTTAGTTTTTGAACTGATCAGCCCATAATATACCAATTTATTCTGAACATCCACCCATCAATTGATGCCAGGTAATATGACACACCACTCAAATGAGTCACTGATCCCTTTCAAACAGTGTATCACAGAGAGCATTTTTTATCAGTTACAGCAAACATATACAGAAAAATGGCGAAATATATCCAGACACTAATACAGTTTATTCATGCATGATATTCATAACCTGTATAATAACATGTTACTCGAGTCTCTAGACTGCACTTTACTAAATTCAGACTCAAAACATTTTAACCTTGAATAAACATGTCCTTAGTCCTCTATTCCATTATATCCCAACTTCACTACTTTTCTATCAGAATATCCATGGAACTCATTTTTCCTTTTTCCAACAAAATTCAACTCAATAAAATAAAATGAGACTGTTTTCCAAGGTGCCAGATGTATAAAAACTGGAGATTAATTTTCTTTAATGTTCATTCTGTGTTTGGGTGAAAGGATAATTTGTGGCCTCCAAGGCTATAATGACCCCAACACAAGTCGAAAGTCAAATTGTTTTACCTATGTTGCTCACTTCAGAGGACTTACACCAATGTTGATTACTATCTCCTATTTTACTCATGAACCATAACTTATTTACTGCAGTAAACAAGGACGATTGTCCTCCCAAGACAGGTCCCATGAGACAAATAACTAAAGCTTTTTAGTTAACCTTCTGTTCAGTTGATATGTTGACTTTTTGTCCATATAATCTGCTCCTGTGGAACATGAAAAAGTTATGATTCATGCTTTTTGAAAAATAAAAAAATCTTGGTCTTGCTGCTTCAAAAAGGTTAGAAAATCAAACCAGCCTCTTAATTACTTACTGATGTCTACAAATAGGACCTCATGAGCTAGCCTATTGGCAGAGTTCTACAAGAGACACATGCATGTGGTATCTGATAGGTCTATTGATCTCTTAATAAATAACAGAAATAATTTGAGTACCATGATTAGAATCACTACAGAAAATACAAGATAAAGATGAAAAGATGAAAAAGTGTTCACATTTTATTCCTCTTTTTTAAAGCTGATGGTTCTTGAGAAAAAGATTATTGGGAGAAGCATGTTTACACACTGTACACCCTAAAAAGTGTAAATGTGTTAGGAAAGTCCAAATTTCTACAACTGATCGTTTATTACCCATTATTACACATTTGAAGTCTGGGCATGCACTGCAATGGTCATAATTTACTGGTGAACTAACTGAAGTAGCATTTGACAATTTATTCAAAGACTGTTAGACTGTACGTGTGTGTGTGTATTAAACTCCAGGACCTGAAAACTGTATGCAAAAAAATGAAAATGTGACTTTCAACATGTTTTTGCCATCTTAACCATCTCAGTGTTGGAAGCCACAATTAGAGACGTTTTGAAAACTTGTGGCACCAAGAAAAAGTTTTCAGAAATTTTTCTACCTTGCTTCACATTTTGTTACAATCAACTGATTATTCGACTTGATGAAATTCTGTTACATAATAGGCATTAAATTGTAACAATTATTGATGAACAAATTCCCCATTACCAAAATTAATCTAGCACTCTACCAGTTAAGGCACAAAGACTTCTAAAGAAATGGTTCAAGCACCTTCTACAGAGGTAATGAAACACTAAAATGAAACTGGGCCTTCAAAATACTGCAAAAAACCCTCAATTGCTATTTTTAACAATCTAGGACAGCATCCCAAGTATTCATAGCAGATCCAACCGTCACACCTGAATCTTCTTCAATCAAGACCTCTGAACCTCAAAAAAGAGATAAAAGTAAATTTCTTTTTCTTCATCTTTTGTTTGTAAAATCTTGAAATACTTCAGGACTCTCATTCAGTCTAATTTCCACTATCATTTGTCACAGTTTCTTGATGTGACACAACAGTTGTAGTTATTACTGGTGCACAGTCATCTTTTGAAAGTTCAATTTTTGTTGTTGTGTGTTCACTCTGTTCAACCATCTTTTCAGATTTTGTTATGGATTCAGTGATTATTTCAGTTACAGCTTTTTCTTTGAAGACTTCTGTCTGGGTCATGTCTGTTATTTTCATTTCACCTAGTTTATCTAGCACCTCATTAACCTAAAAACAAACAAATCAAATTCTAAATTGATTAATGATATGTGAAATATGAAGATTACTTGAAATGAGAATGTTCCACATTTCCCAAAGCAAAAAGCAATGAATCAAAGCTAACATAAGAAAAACAATTTGAAAAGTAAGTTGAAAAGAAATGAAAAACAAAAGAGAAACACTGATATAAAGTTAACACTTTCAATGCTGGAATTTATTGAGAGGGAAGGTGTCATCTTAAACCTTTGAACCCTGGTGGTATCTTCCATGTCAGTTCATATGCAGCAATTAGAAGAGTCCACATTCATTATTTGGGGGTATACCAATCAATATTTTCAATGTGCAGCTCTAAAAATATTGATTGGTCTACCCAACCCATAACTTAGCAGGTATCCTACTTTATGAAAGTATGATGTACCATGTCCCTGGGACAGTAAAACGGCCTCTGGTGTTCAAAGGGTTAAGTGAAAAAAGCAACTGGAAATAAACACAATTAAAGTTCCTGAAATAATTTGAGTTGATTTCAGCTGGCAAAAAATTTGGAAAAACAATGATGAAATTCATGTTAGGGGATTTAATTTTCTTAAAAATCTGGACAATTTTATTCAAGACAAAGCCTTTTTGCAATCCAAATTTTTGGCCAAAATCAATACCACGGTAATCTTTTGCTTGGAAGATGAATTTTCACTGCATGTTGGGCCACCTGTTTGTCAAAGTTGGCATCTTAACTTTGGTGAACAAAAACCACTTGATAAGAAACAGCTTGGAACCTGTAATGTTAACTTAATGTAAGAGCCCAAACAGGCCAGTGCTATTTACAAGAATCGTCATTAAAATTTTATTCTTAAATTTATACCTCAAATACATAGCTTATGACACCTCACAGAAAGTGAGGAATCGTCAGCTATAAAGTTTCCAGGTGTTAAACAAATTTTTCTGTACACCTCATCTACTATTCAAATCAGTTAAAGAGTTACACTGTTGTATGCAGCTTATATGATTTTTTAAAGGTTTTTTGGTTGATTCGAGATGTCATCTAATTGGCCAACATATTTTATTGAGAGATCAAATGTGGTATGACATAAAACAGTTAAAATACATAAATTTCCTTTTTTGTAACTTTGAGCGGAAAGAAATTAATTTTAAGATAACTTATCTTCTATTTTTTAACAGAATTTTGATTTTTTTTTGCTTTCTGGATATAAAAAGCTGGTTTTGTAATGGTTTTAATTCATTCGGGAAAAGCTCAAGAATTTTGAATAATCTTGTCAAAAGCAGTTCAAAGAAAACATTTTCATAAGCCATCATAAATATTTTGACTATACTTGGGAAAAAGAATATAATTAATATTGAGAGAAGGAAACCTAGGCAGTAAACTACTAAAACATGCAACATGCAAATATCTGAAAAAAGTGCTAAAAACAGACAATATTTTTATTTTATTCCATGTTTACCCCAAATGAAGGAAAAAGTGTCTTCTCTGGGAAAGTGTATGTATTTTTTTGGATGATGCAAAAGTAAAAAAAAAACATGAAATAAAATAAAGCAAATTTAAGATGCAACAACTTTCTTCAAAACCACGATAAAGCAATATCAAAAGCGTAAACGGTTTTGTTTGTAATGTAAGTAAGAAAAGAAATTAAACATGATCTTCACAAATCACATCAAGGCATAGCAAAGCTTTTTTTGGTTAAAACTACTGGCAATCATTGACTAAAAACTGTTGTCAAGTTACTTTGGTTTTCAGCTGCACAAATGCCAGACATTGGAGTGAAAAATCGAGTCAGAACCTACTTGTGCAGTTGATTATCCAAAAATATTTTTGACAAATTGTTGGTGGTTTTCAGGTGATAATATTACAACTCGATAACTGAGGTAACGGTTTCCAAATCATTCATGCAGTTCACCTATGAATTTACACAAGAGGTATTGGTGCTGTTTGAAAAAGGGATGCAGAGTCCATACTTCGGTTATCTTTAGCTTCCTTTGTAACTTCTTGAAATTTTTTTTTTGGGGGTTTCAACAGAGAAACTTTTGTCAATGTTCAATTTTTGAGTACCATAATCCTAAGACCATTCTAATTTATTTACTTGTTTAAGGTAACTTTCATCATCTTTGGCTATATCATAACGGCAAAAATGGATGAAGTCAAGTTAAGCCAGTCATTATTACCCATGCTGCCCACTTTTAGAGAACTTCCACCCCATGTATTGGTTCCAGGTCCTATTTTACCAGTCAAGCAGAACTTGTTTACCAGAGAAAACAATCACTCCTCCTTTCCTGGGGTTTCAACAGGGAGACCCATTGTGATGAAATCCAGAACACTATGGGTTAAATATTCTCTAGAAACACAAAAACTTGGAACGGTTTATTATTCATTGTTTCAAAAAAGTTCAATGTAATTTTCAGCTTCCCAAGCAATATCTTAATTCAAGGCCCATTTCCTGTTTGATAAACTTTGCAGGGTCAAAACCAGTGCGCCGACCTTCAGTCAGAAAAGTCTTATATATAATATAATGATCAAGTAAATGTGGTAGTGGTTTTTTATCATTATTAGCCAATCATACAAGAAGCCAAAACCAGATTAGAAATCCCCCCATTTGGTTTACAAGTTGTGGTGTAGCAGAAATTCTGGAAAGTTTACATTGGCAGTTGAAAATGGATTAACTCCTTGCATGCTGCTGGCAGATATTGTTGCCCAAGACACCAAATATCTTGCCAATAGAATAGGTACAGTGGAACCTTGTTAACTGAATAGCCAGTGTGCCAATGAACATTATTCAATTAACAGGTGTATTCAATTAACAGGGATTGTGTCAATTTCCTGAATTCTAGAGATAAACTTAGCATTTATTCTATTATATCTTGTTTGACACGAACTCCATGAGCTCATGTCAAACAAGATATAACAGATTAAATGCCTGCACTGGATGTACTGAGGCCAAATAGATCTATAAACAAAGGAAAACTGAGGAGAGTCAGTGTAATTTCTGAACAGATTTCCAGATTTATTATTCAATTAACAGATGTTTACTCTAAAAACCTATTTTCAATTAACAGGTCAAATTTGTACTGGGGGTATGGTAAATAGTTTTGTGTTGGGAAATTATATTCAATTAACAGGGTTATTCAGCTAATTGATATCAAAATAAGTGTGCTCCACTGTATAATTTGAGGCTCCTTAAACCAATATTTCTGTGCATAATGAATCAAATCTTTAATCACTGATGTTCTGGGTTAAATTGCTGAATATTTCATCAAATCCAGTCATGGATGCATCAAAACAGCCATGACCAGTTTTAATGGAAAATATTTTTTTAAAATACTAAGCAAGTAAAGAGTTAAGTTACTGTTGTGTCATTTCTTACATAGGTCGTGGTGCAGTAGATATTCTGGAAAATTTCCCCATCCTGCAACCAAATATCAATCCTAATGTCACTAGTATCATTTAATGAAGCCAACAAAAGGATATGACTGATAGAAAACAAAAAATTGGCTTCATTTGAGCAGGAATTCATTTTAAAATTTTACTGCACTAAGGAGTTGTCAGTTTGACATCTAACTCATAACCATGCAGCTCAAAGTTGTTCATTGTTCATAGAATCAAATGCTTGAAAAAGTTCTTTGTGTTTATAGAAAACATTAGTTTACAAAATTCCTGAACTAAAAAAAGTGAACCATTCAAAAAACAAGAAACACATGCCCCCCCCCCCCCCCCCCCCAAAAAAAAAAATTCACCTTGACCTTACAGACCTGGCTGTGGTGTGTGACACATCCACCCGTTGACCTTTATAATTAAGCGAAGTTAGATGATTGTAGCCCTAATAGTTTTGGAGTTATGCTTGAGACACGATTTGTGATCCTGAACAAAAGAAGGTCAATTGTGACCTTCACCTTGCAGCAGAAACTATTATACATGACACACCTTCTGACTGTCCTCAACATTTGTAAAAAGTTTAACAATTGTACTATGATTCGTTTCTGAGTTATGGCAGAGACACGAATCTTGACCAATTTTTAGTGTGACCTTGACCTTGAAGGTACGAACTCGGCTATTGTGTGTGAAACATCCTCCCATGGTCCTTTATAATTGTGTGAAGTTTGATGACTGTGGCCCTAACAGTTTTCGAGTTATGCTTGAGACACGATTTGTGACCCTGAACATATGAAGGTCAATTGTGACCTTCACCTTGCAGATGCGGCGGAAACTATTACATGCGACACACCTTCTGACTGTCCTTAACATTTGCAAAAAGTTTAACAATTGTACTATGATTCGTTTCTAAGTTATGGCTGAGACAGGAATATAGAGATTTTTAGTGGGACCTTGAAATATGAACTTGACCTTGAAGGTACGAACCCGGCTATGGTGTGTGACACATCCTCCCATGGTCCTTTATAATTGTGTAAAGTTTGATGACTATGGCCCTAACAGTTTTCGAGTTATTGGCTCAGACACACACACACACACACACACACAAACACGGACACATGGACAGACACACGCACATTTCAATCACTATATGCCACCTAACTTAAGTCGGGGGGCATAATAAAGATGGTTAACCTCTCTTTTGGTTCAGTTTTGTTGTGTTAAGCTATTTTTTAGCTTTTGAATACGATAACCATGGAAAATGGATTTAAAGAGGACATTTTTCCAATTTGTCAAAAAGTTGTTGGAGTGAACTGGTATGGGTTCAATCTCGAGTATGAGACCCATTACTGTTAATTTTAGCTTGACAATGCTTTCTCATGCTCCCATTCAGGTTCCTGATGGTACTTTGTGGGATGTTGTTCCATTCTTGGACCAGCATGGCACCAAGCTCCTGAACACTTCTTGGCTGGACTGGACGGGCTGAAATTGCAAGCTGCAACTCAGACATGTTTGATTGGATTGAGGTCCGGGGATCTTGCTGGCGAGTCTATACGCTCAATCCCCTCCCTCTGTCGGTACCCCTGGACAGCATAGGCAACATGAGGATGAGCATTATCATCCATCAGAATGAATCTATCACCCATTACATCTGCATACAATCTGAATGGGCATCCAGGATCTCATCAATACACCGCTGTGCAGTCAATGTACCACAGTCAAGGACACAAAGCTCTGTACGTCCATCCCAGCTGATGCTGCCCCAGACCATTATTGACCCTCCACCATATCGGTCATGCTCAGCAATGTTGGCTGCATGGAATCGCTCTCCTGGTCTCCTCCTTACCCTAGAACGCCTAGCTGTGTAGTCTAGGCAGTACCTTGACTCATCTGTAAAACGGGCAGGTCGCTAATCTTCTCTGGTCCATCCAACATGGTTCATGGCCCATTCATATCATGCCTGGTGGTGGTTCTTTGACAACGGAATGCGAATAAGTGGTCTTCTCAGTCAGAGACCGCCTTCGTGCAACCATGCCCAGATAGTCTGCGTCGAAACATTTATCCTGGATGCATTCGGAAGGTCACTACGAAGCTGGGTTGCTGTGGCAAAGCGGTTCCTACTGGCCTGAATAATAAAAAACCCGTCTTCAGCTGCAGATGCTGCCCTGTCTCTGCCACCACCATGCCATCTTACAGGTGTGAAATACTGCTGAAATCTTGCACAGGCTCTGGTGATCACCGTATGGTGCACACCAATGGCTTCACCAACCCGACGATGGGTAGCCCCTTGCTCCACCATCCATACAGCCCGCCACATTTCTGCTTCAGATAAATGTCTTCTTACATTTGCATTTGCCATACTCAATCATTAAATCACAAGGGTTCGTGTTGAAATGAAGACTGAATACCCTACACATGTCATGTACATGTAGACAGTACACGAAAACATCATGAAAATCAAGGTGTACATGCTTTCCATGACTGTCACGAAAGGTCTGCCTGTCAAGAGAGCTAATGTAAACACTGGGGACCATCTCAATACATTCCTCAATCATATCCACCAAAATTATCGCAAATATGTCACCAGCAAATTTCACAATGATGTGTAAAATATTTGGTGCTTAGCAAACTTTGAGTAGTATATAATTGAACTAATGTCGCACCAAAAACTGATTTCAACACTTAATTTTTCTGTAATCAAGATATTATTTTTACACCTCCATCATATTCAAAATGCCTATGGGTGGTCCATGTGTAACCTTTGGTTCCATTTGATATGAGTGAGGAATAAGTTAATCTGTTGTTTAACTGGTTGAGGGTTAGATTATTTTGATGGTATAAATTTGTTAATGAAAATTTGTTTCAGGAACTCTCCAATACTTTGTAATAGAACATTTATATTAACAAAATATTTGCTTTTGACTGAATATAAAACATGAGCAAGGAAAACATTGGCTTTTGCTCTCATATTTTTTGAAGCCCTGATAGTGACTTCCAGGACTCAACCAGTTAATGTAGAAGCAATGCATTATAATTTATATCACAAATATTCCAAGGGTTATATTATGTATAGAAGCTGTTGACAGGTAAACAAAATTTATTATTTATTCATTGGTGTTTTAGGTCACTTTCAGCATCTATGGCTATATCATAACCAACACAAGGATAAAGTCAAATTTAGACAATTGTTTATAAGGATGTTGCCCACTTCAGAGAAATCATGCTCCACGCATAATTTACAGAATCCTATTATACCACTAAAACAGAACTTTCTTACCTCGGTAAACAAGTGCCCCCACCCCCTCCTGGAATCCCATGCACATTAAGTAAAATTCTACAGGTGTTCCTTGAAACTGAAAAATACACATACCAACTTCGGTTGAGATCAAATAATCCCAAGTGGAGTTACAGGTCAGGTACCAAATATGTTAATAGATGGTCAAATTCTAAGTTGAAAAAGGGCCGTAACTCATCTAAAAATAATATATATTGGACAGAACCCATATTTGAACTTTGGTTGCGATCAAAAATTCCAAACTGGTGCTATCAGTCGGAAACCAAAAATGTTGATAGACAGCCGAATGTAAAAATAATTGGGATGGAACCCATATTTGAACTTGGCCTGTATTACTAGCTGCGTAATACACATACCAAGTTTGGTTGAGATCAAATAATCCAAATGAGTTTTTACAAACAGGCGTATAAAAATGAAACTGAGATTTTCTTGTAAAATGCGGCGGGATAAAATGCCAATAATTAAAACCACCCATCTCTTGTAAAAAGAAAGAGTTGCATCATTTGACATAATTCAAGCTTGTTTTTTTCTTTTTGGATGAGTTCAATCCAATACAGGGTCATAAGCTATGTTTTTAAGCTCTGTTTTTGAGGTAAAAAATGAAACTGAAATTGTTCAAGAAAACTTTTTTGGAAATGTGAGAGTAATTGTGTTTGGTGAAGGGTTTACACAATAAATCATCTGAATGAGAACCTGTTTTCTTCGTCTTATCTGTCAAGTATTTCTAACCCTACTTTTTTCAGATAATTTGAATTTATTTATTAAAACTGCCTGCACAAAAGTGTACATATGAAAACAGCCATTATATAAAACAAACTTTTGTGTATTTGCCCACCCCAATGTTCGTCGGAGCATGTGTCAGGCTTTCACTAGCGCATGTGTATATATGAGTATGGATGTTTGTTTGCCCTCAAGAGAAAAAAAAAGATCGCTTCTTTGATTACCAAATTTGGTACAGGAATGGTACTTAAGACCTATTGCTTTTTCAAGGTTGTGATTACACTGATAAAATGAAATCATGTTTGCATAAAGGAAAAGGTTTCAATTTACAGAGACAAAAATACCATTTTCCTGTAAATTTAAACAATTAAAAAATTAGTAGTTGGGTGAGAAGAAAAAAACAAACGGGAAAAAACCCCAAAAACTACCACCCCTGCTTTTTATGAAAAAGGTCCAGGTTACAAGGTATCAAATTTAGGATATGCACTAAGGGGCGAGAAATGCAGCTTGGTCAATTTGGTTGATGAATTATTTTAAAAGTAACAACTGTTTTGTCTTCTACAATAGTGAAACCCTTTACCCAACATAACAGCCAAAAACGGCCAATGCTATTGTCAAAAAAAAGACAAATTCCATTTTTTTTTCTCATTTTTTGACTCCAAAACATAGGTTATGACACCCAAATTGGAACGAGCTCATTCCAATGAGGGGATCATGACCTATGTTTTTGAGACAAAAAATGAAAAAAAATTAGTTATTCAAGAATTTTTTTTGCAAGTGTTGTCTGCTTTTCATGTTAGGTAAAGGGTTAAGTGAACAGCTGAATAACATGGTCACTCGTGACATCAGGGACTGACTGCATTTTCAAGAGATCAGAAATTGTTTTATTCAATTAACAGGAACATACTCTATTACAAATAACAGATCAAATTTGAACTAAAGGCATGGTAAATGGTTTGTTTTTTTTACTAAAAGGTTGTATTATTCAATCAATATCTTAATTAAGTGGGATCTACTGATCAAGTAAATATTCCTTCAAATCAAAACACTCAAAACTGGAATTGATTCGTTTGTGTGGAAAGCATTCAGTTACATAACATCTTTCAAATTTGAACATGTGACCTTTTTGTTCTACAGTAATGAAGAAACCTCTGTGCCGTTTGAATAATGCTCATACTGTCTTAAAATTTAAAACCTTTTCAGGCACTGTATTACTCTGTTTCTGTCATTTGTTTGTTGTCACAAAATATAATTTTTTAAGGTATTTAGTTGTTTCAAGGCCCTTGGAAGAAATTCTTTTAAAGATGGTTGTATATCATCAGTAGTGTCAAACTACACATAAATTCCTAATTCAGTTGAAGGGTTTCTTCCTTGTTTCAGGTTGTGATGTATAATGCTTACAGATATTCACCATAACATGCTTTCACAATGCAGAATCATTTAATCTTAATAAATCTAAACATGCTCAATCAGATGGTCATGTATTCAGATATACATGCACATAAAAGTTTAAATGGTCAAATAAACAAATTCTATGTTTTTTCAATGTCTTTTGTCTTTCAATTGTCTACATGAAGTGGCAAAATATTTCACCACAAGCACTGTAAAAGTTGATAAACTGACTATTAGTTTAGTTTGGTGTATCTATTTATTTATTTATTTATTGGTGTTTTATGTCACATACTTATGCACAATGGCTAATCGTGACCATGACAGTTTTATGGGTGGAGGAAGCAGGAGTACCCGGAGAGAACCGAGCATCGACGAGAAACTGTCAGCTCCTCAACATTCTAACTCTGGTCAAGCTCCGCTCAAGCATGGTTACAGCGGTTGAAGACATGTGCATCATCGATGTGCAGTACGCCTTAGTACACGGCGTCATCGTGCCCCCATGTAGGCAACCGGGGTAAAGTGCCTTGCCCAAGGACACAATGCGGGCCGTCCAAGACGGGGATCAAACTCGGGACCTCTAGCATAGAAGTCCAACAGTCTACCCCTGAGCCACCGTGCTCCCAGTTTGGTGTATCATTTATATAATGAAACAACATCATGCAATTATTACTTAACCCTTAATGGCCTGGAGATTTTTATATAGTTTTGCAACACTGACATTCAACAACCTGTGGCACTGCAGTTGTTTTTTAGGCAGGTCAGGTTGCCTAAACGACATTGAAGACTTGCCGAAAAACAACTGCCAAGGTATTTATGATTTATTACACACCTGTTCTATGTAATCCCCATCTGCAGCAACACTAAACCAAGCGGAAAATGAAAATCTGTTTTGCACATGTGCGGAACGGAAATTGTTGACAGACTATTTTTAAAAAGAAGCAAAATTTCACAGGAAAAGAAATTGTGCAACACAATTAAAATTTGAATCGCTAGTGATAGCTGAAAATCATCCCCTGAGTTCCAATATGTTCTATGTGCCAATAGGCACATAGAACACACTGGAACTCAGGAGATGAAATAGTAACACGGGTCGCAAATTTGGTTGGCGATAAAATATGTACTTTTTGTCAATAATTGTCAAATGAATTGCCGATACTAATAATTGTTTTTATAGATGTGAAGGCATGTAATAAACACAGAAAGACATGTGTGAATGGGTTAATCATTATGGCACATGTTATCGTGTTGTTCTGTGTATGTAACCTGTGATTTAAGCCAGAGACTGCATGTTGGTGCACCTGTTCTGTTGCAGTAAAAGGGATCATAGTCAGAATTAGGCCCTAAACTGGTAGAGTGCTGGAAGCCCATATTTGGGCTTTACTCTGAAGTGTCGGTACCAGCACTTAAAGGTTTCATATTTTGTGGATGTTGTTCATATCACCTTTGAAGTGAAATTATTTAGTCTGTTAGGATCTGCCTTGTTACAATTTATGGGAGAGTGCCTATTGGCACTCTCCCATAAATTGTAACAAGGCAAACATGTGCGAACAAATTCTGACGACCAAAAATAATTCAGCACTCTACCAGTTAAGGGTTAAACCATCTTTTACTTTGACTATCAACACTTCACTATCCTTGAAAGAATACTACAGTTAAATCCTGTCAAATGAGAATTCATTTTTCCAGTTAAAAATGTTCAAATAATGGGAATATTCAATAAAATAGAATTGTGGTTATTTCCATCCTTCCTCGTTTTTAGTTGCGTATTTATTCGATTATATCTTGCTTGCCAGACATCATGGACCATCAAACATGACTTAATAGATTAAATGCTTAAGATGGATGTGCTAAGGGCATTCAAGATTGGGAACCGAGTGGTTGTAAGAATAAGTTTTAAACAGGTCACAATATTTTGTTGCATTAACAGGCATTTACTCAAAGTCTTATATGCAACTGGCTGATCAAATTAGTAAAAAAGGGAGTGTAAATGATTCAGTGTTTTAAAGATACACATACTTAACATGATTATTCTATTATCCATTCAAGTGAGATGCTCTGTACCAACTTCATTTTGGCTTTCACACAACTATATATTGAAACTGCATTTATCCCATAAATGGCTGTTTATTTGAACAATGAAGGCCTTGGATAATTTTTTGCTTTATTCACCTAGTAGGGTGATAAATTTTCCTCATAGGTTTTAACACTGAAAGAATTTATTCCCCTAGTAGCGATGGACTTGTTGACCTCTGGCCTCTACCACATTTGTCTAGCATAATTAATAGTTTGATTGTTGATTTCTTTAAACCTTTTTGAAAGTATTACACAATGCCAGTAGAAAACACCACCCACTGCTCATATAATAAAGTATTTTTGCAAGTTTAGCTCAAGTTTGTAGGGGAATTATTTTTTAGACAAATGTATTACTGCGCCTTGTTTATTTTTGTCAATTTTCCTGGTCGATCAAATTGGACCAATGTTCTCACTTCTTGCTGTGTTTTGTAGCTAATTATAGCACGATTTTGCCGCGACTCCCTTTAGAAGATTTATGGGATAAACAAAATAAACGTATAGTGTTTTCAAGTATTAAATTTATTCTACTTGTAGAATTAAGAATGAAACCTACTCGCCTCTACCGACTCGCCAGAGGCTCATCGGTTTCATTCTTAATCCTACTCATAGAATAAATTTTTTACTTGAAAACACTATACGTTTATTCTATATTAATTGTGCTGACAAACAATAACATTTTATTTAGATAACAGGCTAAGTGATGGCAAAGGACTCCGGATTTACTTTCTACTGATTCATTTTCAACAAAACAACTTGACTCCATTTCAACTATCAAAACATCTATTTAGCAGTGACATTTTATCAAAATAGGATTCCTGAAATATGTTAGCAGCAAATTAAACAAAACAATTAAGAGAACAAAGTAAATCTAAGACACAAATACAAGAATCTAATCTACAGAATAACTAAAAGCATAGTATTAGTTTGTCAAATGGTCAGAGCTGGAGCAATGTGGAACATGTCTCACCTCAACTTTTGTCTGCTTAGTAGCTTTTGTGTCATCATCAACATTACTTTCATCTGCAGCAAAGAGAAAAATGGTTTGTCAACATATTCAGTAAAGTGCTTCAACGTGTAAATTTCAATAAGCCCACAAGTATTTCATGTAGACAAAACCAATTTTTTCCCACAAATTCTATTTAAGGTTACTACAACTAGGGAATGTACTCCCAGCAAAAATGTTTCCAAGAAAATATCATGTCTGATATGCCATGAATCTACGAACAGATAGAAACATACTATGTAGGAATCACTCTCCTACCTATTTATGACCACATTTTATTCTTGTATTCAAATTAGTAACATGTTGATCAATGCTAAATAAACTTTAAATTACCTTCTTACCACATCTACATTAACTGGTAGAGTGCTGGAAGCCCATATTTGGGTTTTATTGTGAAGTGTCGGTACCACAACTTAAAGGCTTCATATTCTGTGGATGTTGGTCATATCACCTTTGAAGTGAAATTATTTAGACTGTTAGGATTTGCATTGTAACAATTTATGGGAGAGTGCCTATTGGCACTCTCCCATAAATTGTAACAAGGAAAAGATATGTGAACAAATTTTGATGGCTAAAAATAATTCAGCAATCTACCAGTTAATTGTTCTTCCAATGCTGCGTTTGGCATTATAAGTTAACATTAGGTGCTGTCTGCCTATTCAGGCAGACAACACTAAACTAAGCACTTCCTCGAGTCCAAATATGAACCAAGGGATTTGAACTTGAATTTGAGACCAAAGGATATTTAATACCAAATATCAAAAGATTCTGACTGATGGCTTTAAAGATTAAAAAAAAATCCTCCCATTTCATAGAGTTAAAGCCCAAATATGAAACCAGGTATGTGATTTGAACAACTTGATGACCCCTCTGAGGATGCTGAATACCAAATATTCAAAGATTCTGATTGGGGATCTGAAGGAGATTCAAGAATTTTCCTTGTATTGGACTGAATTAAAATTTGTGGTTCTCATAAGGAGCCCAAATATGAACCAGTGACTTGGTTTGAACATGAAACTGACCCCATGTAAGGATGCTGTACACCAAATAAAATATTCTGACTAGTGGGTATAAATAAGAAGATCCCTAAAGAATATTTCTCATTTTGCACAAAGTTAACATTTGGCCTCTCATTTGGAGCCCAATCAGGAGACAAGGGACTTGATTTGAACAAACTTGAATCTGACACGCATAAGATGTTGTGTACCAAATATATCAAAAGATTGTAACTAAGTTAAAATTTGGGGTACAGGAACTGCAAATATGAGCCCAGAGAATTGATTTGAATAAACATGAATCTGACCCACATGAAGATGATGTATACCAAATAGCAAAAGATTCTGGCTGGGGGATCTAAAGAAGACATATTCCCCATACTGTGGCCAAGTTAAAATTTTGGCTCTCACATGGAGATCTGATATCACCCCCCCCCCCCCTCCCCCACTGCCCCTGAGTGCTGAAAACCAAACATAATGTAAGTATCAATGACACTGTAGCTTAACTTGATTTTGTGTTGCGTTTGATGAAAAGGATAATGTTCAATGTTTATGGAAGTATGATGAAATAAGACAAGAATTGTGACAATTGAGAATACGTTAATTTCTGTTCCCTGTATGCAATGTTTTCAATAAAAACTAGAGATGGTCTGTTGCCCAGTATACCACCACCATGGCATACCGCCTAGTGTGGATGACTGAAAAGGGGAATTCAAGTTTTTTTTGGTAAAAAAAAATCCAATATGGTCACCCGTCAGCCATCTTGAAATCGATCAGGAAAAAAATTATGTCACACACTTCCCCTGATCATTTTTGTGAAGCTTCATGAAAATGCGGCTAAAACTATGAAAGTAGTTCACTCCACAAGTTTACATGTGCAACAGACAGACGATGACAGATCAACCGACCTACGGACAAGTTGATTCCTATATACCCCCTAAACTTCGTTTTGTGGGGGTACAATAATATGAGGCATAGACTGTACTAAAGAATAGAGGGGTGGATTAATGTGGCCCTCACAGTTAATGTATGTCAACCAAAGTTACCAAGTTAGTGAAATTATTCCAAAATGAATCGCCCTATCAAGTTACAATGAAATTCCTTCATAAATATAACTCATCGACTTTGCTAAAGGAATCTTGGTCACATGAAGACTTGGTAGTCATGGCTGACCGATCATAACCAAAACAGGACAGTCTCATCTGGATATCATACCAAGTTATCCAACCAAGTTACAATTAAATCCATTTATAAATAGAACCTGTAGACAGTTCTAAATAAATCCAGATCGCTTGACCAACTGGCATCAATGGCTGACTGATCGAGACAAAAATAGGAAAGTCTCATCCTGACATCATGTAGAGTTATCCTTCCAAGTTACAATGAAATCACTTCATAAATATGAACTGTAGACTGTGCTAAACAAATCTAGGTCACAGGCCTGTGCAGCCATCATGGTTGACCGATCACAGCTAAAATAGGACGTTTGATCGCAACCAAAAGGGGACATATTCATCTAGACATTATCCTACCAAATTACAATTATATCCCTTCATAAATGCGATCTGTAGCCTGTGCTAAAGATTTTCAAGTTTTGGGCTCAGGCAGCCGTCACAGTTGAACGATTTCGACCAAAAGGGGAAGTTCTCATCAAGAAATTATCAGGAGTTATTCCAACCAAGTTACAATGAAATCCCTTCATAAATACGACCTGTAGACAGTGCTAAAGGTTTTGGGGCTTTGGGCCCCTGTAGCCACCACACTTGACCAAAAGGGGAGGTTCTCATATAGACATTATACAGAGCCATCCTACCAAGTTACACTGAAATCCCTCCATAAATACAACCTGTAGACTGTGCTAAAGATTTTCATGTTTTGGGCTCTGGCAGCCATCATGGTGGACCGATTTTGGCCAAATGAGAAGTTCTCATCCAGACATAATGCAGAGTCATCCTACCAAGTTACAATGAAATCCCTCCATATTAAATACAACCTGCAGACTGTGCTAAACTTCTTCGGGTTTCGGCAGCTGTCATGGTTGACAGATCATGACCAAAAGGGGACGTTCTCATCTAGATATTATAGAGTCATCCTACCAGTGGCGGATACAGGAATTCCCAAAGAAATTTTTTGGAAATGAGCGACCAAATGGGGCATTCTGGTGGTTTCTGGGGTGGAAATCCTCTTGAATTTTTGAATGGCTAATTAACACTTTTTAAACAGCATGTTTCAGAATTTCAAATTCTGTCATACGTTCAAGACAGAATTAGAAAATTTGAAATATGCTCTTCAGATCCGTTTACCATAATACTGTATTTTGGACACAATGTTTACAGTCATAACCGACTTAACCTCAGGAGAACATTGCGATCTGCCAGCGTTTGAAAGTTTTCAGCAGTCAGCCCTCTAGGCTTAGGTACGCCATGACTATGCCAATTAAGATCCTGACCCATAACTGGCATAGCCATGGGGTACCTGAGGCTAGGGGTATGTAACACCACAAAATCATGCTGTGTCGGTGACACTATAAATGGAGGCGACCAGTAGATATATTTTGCATAATTTCAACGGTATATTTGTTTTCCATAGCGAATGGTGATGGAGGAAATAAATGTCGTTGTATGTTTTTACTTCAATTCATGTATTGTCCCCAAATGAAAATCCTGTCTACGCCCTACATACGAGACAAACACGAGCTAAAGGGGGGGGGGGGGGGACCGCCCCACCACCCCCCCCTCTGTATCCGCCATTGCATCCTACCAAGTTACAATGAAATCCCTTCATAAATACGTCCTGTAGATTGTGCTAAAGGCTTTCGGGTTGGGGCTCGGCCAGCCATCACGGTTGACCGATTGTGACCAAACAGGGACGTTCTCATCTAGACATGACCTCAAACCTGCATATGAAATTTCCTGACGATTGGACAAGAACTTCGGGGTATAGCCTGTGCTAAAGGAAAATGTGAACAGACTCAAAGACTAACAGACTTCCACGCACATGATGGCAATAGCTCATCTTGACTTTGTGAAGTTAAGCAAAAAATTCTGATTGGTAGATCTGAAGAAGATTTTTGGAAAGAATACTCCTCAAATTGACAAAAGTTTTAATTTAAGCTCCCAAATATTAATCAAGGGTACTGACTGCAGAAAACTGAATGCTAAGGATGCTGTATACCAAATACCAAAAGATTGACAGGTGGATCTCAATAAGACGTTTTTTAAAGAATTGCCCCCATATTGTACCAAGTTAAAATTTGGGCTACCATGGGGAGCCTAAATGAGATCCAAGGGTCTTAATTTGAACAAACTTGAATCTGGCCAACCGAAGGATGCTGTATAACAAATATCATACGATTCTGACTGTGGATCTTAAGATTTTTAAAGAATTTTTCTCATATTGCACTAAATTAAAATTCTGTAAACCCAGGGACTAAATGAGACAAAAAACTTGAAGTTGATCTGCCTGAGGATGTTGTATACCAACTATTATGTAACAAGATTCTGACTGGGGGTTCTTGATCTTTTTTAATTTTTGAAAATGTACTCACCATTTCCCCAAGTTAAAATTCAGGCCCCTGTATGGAACCCAAATAAGAACCCAGGAACTTGATTTGACCAAACTTGAATCTAACTCCCTCAAGCAATGTTGTATGCCAAATATAAAACAAGGATTATGCCTTGCCAATGTAGTGTCACTTTTTTTTCGCAACTGTAAGGTTCATCATATTAAGAAAATCAAATCCATTGATATTTGTTCCAAGTTACTGAGCTGATGACGTGAAAACAAAAAATTAACTAATAACTCTGTTTAGTATTCCTGAACCATACTGGTTTTCGAACTCATTCAAGACATTAAGAAAGTCACACATAACAAATATTGACCAATCCACTGATATTTGTTCAAGTTATCATGCTAATGAGCTGAAAACATACAAAAATTAACTAATTAGGTGTTATAACACTGCTCAATACGTACAAGTTTTCAAACTCATTCAAGACATTAAGAAAGTCTCACATACCAAATATTGACCAAATCCATTCATATTTTCTTAAGTTATCATGCTAACAAGAAAGATTATGCCCACCCGACAGATATCTGCCCGTCCTTTTGAAAAAAAAATCAACCCAAAATTCTGATTGGTGGATATGGAGGAGGCAATTCGTTTTATTTGTGAAGATATACTGACTCAGCAGTTTTTTCGATGCCTTATATGGTACCATATGGAAAACCTATTTCAATTTTTTTGCACATTCAGTTTTACTGGTCCCAAGGATGCTTCATATCAAATACCAGTTCTTCGTACCATGAGGAGGTGTCAATATGGGCATTTGGAAATTGTTTCTGTTTGTGACTCAGGAGGTTCCACAGGGTTACAGAAATTATTTTTTTTCCATGAATCAAGTACCGTACTACTTTTGATTGAATAATACCATGTACCAAATTTGGTTCAAATAGACGATGAAAATAGAAATTTGGTGTAGAGACCAAAAATCTTGTCCTGCCCATTCCAATGGCAAATACTGCTCTCTGAACTTGGAACGAACTTTATTCAAAAGGAAGCTTGGTACCAAATACCAAGTCATTGTATCTTTTCAAGATATTTTCAAAATTTGGGGGTATTTTCTCCCACCCTCTCCCTATGGGACAGGGCAACTTGATTTGAACAAAATCAAAATGCGAGGTCATAAACAATTACCTCAAATTTGCCTGAAACTGGTTCAGTTGTTTTGGAGGAAAAGTAGTGAATCCCAAGTTCACGGATGATGGAGGGACGACAGATGGTTAGTGATCACTAGAGCTCACCCTGATTTTCAGTCAGGAAAGTTAAAAATTAAAATAATGCATAAATTACAATTGGATATCAACCTTTGAGGAGAGGATAGTTTTATAATAGTTTTATAAAATTTCTTCTATTTCACAATCTAAGTCTGGGGGATTGGCTGTGATTTCCAGTCAAGTCTTTGTTGTCTATTTAAGCAGCAAAGACTTGACGAGAAATGTTATAATTTGACAATTATCTGGAAAAATTCCTGATTTGTGATTTTATTTATTTACTTATCAAGTTTTAATGACACTTTCAACAGCCAGGATCACCTTGTGTAAAGTTTTATTGGCGGAGGAAGCCCGAGTACCTGGATAGAAGCACTGAGCAGCCGTTGTGATTCTCTTACTCTGCAGAAAAAGTATTAGCATTCTTAGTACACAATGCCACTGTGCCCCTGCATGGCCAATCTGGAATAAGTGTCACAATTCAGTAGTGAATTAGTTAAAACACAGTGGTATTTAGAAAACAGATATTCAGCAAACTTATCAGTTTCAGGGTGCCCCCGCCCTCAATTCCAGAACTTTCAAGAACCAAATTCAAGGACTTTCAAAGACCTTTTATATATGAATTACACCAATAGTGTACACAAACAGTACCAGCTGAAAAAGTTGGCAGGATGACCTCTGGAAAATCACTCGCACATTGGTCATTGTTGCTCCAACTCAAGTTATTCTGAGAAAGGCTTTAGACAACCAGCTAATCGCAAATGTGAAACGTTCTAGGAACTTGAGGATTTTTGCGTCCTTTGTCAAGTACTTTCAAGACCTTGAAAAAAAGTTTTGAATTCAAGCACTTTTAAGGACCAATAGCTACCATAGTTATTTTATACATTGAGCTTACTTTCTGTTGTTTGTGTCTCTCCTGTTGAAATAGTTCTTGTAACTACTGTTGTTGTGATGGTTTCTGGGTTGCTGCCAGATATTACTCTTGTAGTTATTGTTTCTTGGTCTCCAGATACTACTCGTGTAATTTCTGTAGTTTCCGAAGATTCCATAGTTTCTGAAGTTTCGGTGGTATCTGTAGGTTCTGGAACCTCTCTAACTTCGGACTCTGTTGTCTCAGTTTCACCTCTAAAAAATGAAAAACTACGGCCTCAAAAAACAGCCTCTCCATAATACAGTCTAACCTTGTTAACTGGGGAGGCACTTATCAAAACAAAACAAGGGCCTTAATCACTCACCCAAGAAAAGTTGTTTAATGTGGGATTTAAGGTCATATCCAGCATCTACAGCTAACACTACCGAGTTAAAACATTACCCCAGGCACTTAATTTAAACAAGCTTGAATCTAATTAATACAACAGGGCCCAAAATGAACCCAGGCTCCTGATTTAAACAAGTTTGAATGTGCTCCCTCCACCTCTACCAAAAAAATAAAATAAAAATAAAAAGATGCTAAAAAATGATGATGAAGATCAAATATCAAAAGATTCTGATGGGGGAATATGAATAAGAAAATTTCAAAGAATGTTCCTCACACTGCACTAAGTTAAAATTCAGGATCGCATAAGAAGCCCAAGTATGGACGCAGAGATTTGATTTAACAAATCTGACTCTGTCCCCTAAGGATTATGTATACCAACTATTGATTCTGACAGGTGGACGCAAAGCTGAATATTCCTCATATTGCACTAAGTTAAGGTTTGGGCTCCCATAAGTAGCTCCAAATATGAACCCAGGACTTGATTTGAACTCAAATCTGCCCCCCATGCTGTATAACATGTACCTAGAAATACTGACAGGTTAATTTGAAGATTTTTTCAAGAATGTTCCGTATATTGCATGAAGTTAAAATTTACGCTTCTACAGGAAGCCTAAATATTACTTCAGGAACTTGCTTTGAGATCATTTGAATCTGAGCCCCCTAAGGATGCTGTATACCAAATGTCAAAAGAATATGACTGGTAAATCTAAAGAAGATTTTTTAAGAATATTCAACATGTTGTATTAAGTTAAATTTTGGATTCCCATAAGGAGCCTAAACAGGAACCCAGGGACTTGATTTGAACAAACTTAAATGTGACACCCCCTTAGGTTTGAGAATATCAAATATCAAAAGATTCTGGTGTGTGGATCAGAATAGTTTCAAATTCAGGTTCACATACATGTAAGCATAAATATGGACACATGGACTTGATTTGAACAAATTTGAATCTGACCATGCTGTGTACTAAATACTGAAAGATTCTGGAGGTTGTCGGGATTTTTAAAGAATATTCCACATATTGCACAAAGTTAAAATCCGGGCTCACATACAAAGCCCAAATATAAACCCCGGTACTGAATTTGAACGAACTTGAATCTGGTCCTCGTAAGGATGCTGTGTACCAAACCATTCATACTTGTGGATCTGAAAAGTTTTTTTGAAAAAATATTTCTCATTATGCACAAAGTTAAAATGGGAGCCCAAATAGGAATACAGGGACCTGATTTGAACAAACTTGAATCTAACCCCCATAAGAGTGCTGTATACCAAACCTGAAAAGATTCTGACTGATGGATCAGAAGATGATTTTTATAGAAATTTTCTCATATTGTACAAAATTAAAATTCTGGCTCACATAAGAAGCCCAAATATGGACCAAGGGACTCGATTTCAACAATTTGAATATGGCCCTCATAAGGATGCAGTTTTCCAAATATCAGAAGATTCTGAGCAGAAGGAGATGATTCTTAAAAAATATTCCTTATACTGCACGAAGTTAAAATTCAAGCTCACATAAGAAGCCCAAATATGGACCCAGGGGACATTTATTGATTTGTGTTTCAGGTCATTTTGAGCATATATGGCTAGATCATGACCACAACATAGGTCTAAAGTCAAGTTTAGCCAATCATTGATACCTATGCTGCCCACTTTATAGGGCTGCCACCCCAAGCATTGATTCCAGGTCCTATTTTACCAGTGAAGCAGAACTTGTTTAATGCACTGAAAAGGCAATGCTCCACTTTGTGGGGTTCCCATGAGGGTCAAAAGATGTTCCAACTTGAAAACTGGAGAGTAGATGCATGTGATACTTTGTGATCATGTTTGACAGTTTCATCCTAATACTTTCATAAAACTTGGGAGGTCTTACACACTCAATGCTTCCATATAGAAATCAATAAATTTAAGTTCAAGAGAAGATAATTCAGTCAACTTGTTACTACTTCAAAATTTGGGAACACACATGTCTACTTGCTAAATATCATGTATGAGAAGTCTCGTCCAAATCAGCTTTTTAATATTGAAGGAATTATGCACACAAGAATTTTCCATACAAATCAATAAATCCAAATTCAAGATAAGATATTTTAGTGGAAAAAAAAAAATTCCAAAGTTTCACCAAATCGGTTCATGGCTATATAGTCTTCCTTGAAAGCATTACAGTTGGCACATTTACGCTTTCAAGGGATGATATGTGTCAAGAACCTAAACTGAACATGACACATAAAAAGAATATGAAGTACAATTTCTTCACGACATATTCAGAAAAATATCCATGAAGCCCCATTTTAATGTTAATTTACACTGACAAGAATCCTTTGCAGAGGGCCCTGTGAATATTCACGATTCAATTAGATTTAAAATCTTTTGTTTGATATCTCTGGTTGATTATTGTTCTAATAGAGGGCTAGCCTCTCAGAGGCTCTTCACATATGAAATTAAAACATCAGATTTAGATACTTTTACTGAGTTTAAATCACGATTCCATTTGAAATGAAAGTGTCAATGACACTGTAGCTCAACTTGTCAAGACAAAGACATGTACGTGTATAGTATGTGACACAGCAATGACAAACATCTAGGTAATGACCTGATAACAAAGGTACATATAAAGTATTGTAACGGTCTGTACATAAATACTGACCGTTGCCTGTAACAAATGTATAGGTAAAGTATTGTAAAGGTGGGTGACAGTCAGATGCTAAACTAGAAAAGAAATCTTTGAGTCCCAGAGTGGGTCTGACTGAACCCCAAAATATTTGTTCTCATAGCACAGTGATAACAAAGGCACCCCAAAACACACTCATTCCTGTCCCAAGGTGAAAACAAAGGTACCCAAGAAGTTTCGTGAAGATCAGTTCACAAATATGAGCTGTGTAGAAGTTGTGACAAAAAACTGATTGGACCTAATTTCGGTACAAAATGGCCACTGGCAGCCATCTTGAATTCTGGACTGCACCCAGAAACACTCGTTCTCGTCCCAAGGAGATAACAAAGGTACCCAAAAAGTTTTGTGAAGATCGGTTCATAAATACAGCCTCTAGCCCGAGCCGTATTGACATGTGCACTTACAGTGTATAAGTAGCACTGAATAAATCAAAGTTCATCTAATTTGCATAATTTCTGCACGAGAAAAAAACCCGTACTATATGTGATGTATTCCATGTTACTAAACATTCATACAAAAATATATTCAAATCAGAACTTTCATACAGAAGTTCTGCACAAAAGACTGATTGCACTAATTTTGGTACAAAATGGCTGCTGATGGCCATCTTGAATTTTGGACCACACCCAAAAACACTCGTTCTCATCCCACGGTGATAACAAAGGTACCCAAGAAGTTTCGTAAAGATCAGTTCATAAATACGGCCTCTAGCCTGAGCCGTATATAGAAGTTGTGTACAAAAAAACTGATTAGACCTAATTTCGGTACAAAATGGCCACTGGCAGCCATCTTGAATTTTGGACCGCACCCAGAAACACTCGTTCTCGTCCCAAGGTGATAACAAAGGTACCCAAGACGTTTTGTGAAGATCGGTTCATAAATACAGACTCTAGCCCGAGCCGTATTGACATGTGCACTTACTGTGTGCAAGTAGCACTGAAAAAAATCAAAGTTCATCTAATTTGCATAATTTCTGCACGAGAAAAAAACCTGTATTATATGTGATGTATCCCATGGTACTAAACATTCACACAAAAATTTATTCAAATCAGCGCTTTCATATGGAAGTTCTGTGCAAAAATCTGATTGCACCAAATTTTGTACAAAATGGCTGCCATCGGCCATCTTGAATTTCGGACCGGACACAAAAACACTCGTTCTCGTCCCACGGTGATAACAAAGGTACCCAAGGAATTTCGTGAAGATCGGTTCATAAATACGGCCTCTAGCCCGAGCCGTATTGGCATTTGCACTTACCGTGCTGAAAGTAACACCAAAAAACATCAAAGTTAGTCTAATTTGCATAATTTACACACGAGAAAAAAACCCGTATTATATGTGATGTATCCCATGGTACTAAACATTCATACAAAAAATTATTCAAATCATAGCTTTCATATGGAAGTTCTGTACAAAAAACAGATTTCTGCATCGTCGGTACAAAATGGCGGCTGGCAGCCATCTTGAATTTCGGACCAAACCCAAAAACACTCGTTCTCGTCCCACTGTCATAACAAAGGTACCCAAGAAGTTTCGTAAAGATCGGTTCATAAATACGGCCTCTAGCCCGAGCCAAAGCAGCTTGGCACTTACAGCTCTGAAAGTAACACTAAATAAATCAAAGTCAGTCTAATTTGCATAATTTACGCACGAGAAAAAAAACCCGTATTATATGTGATGTATCCCATGGTACTAAACATTTATACAAAACTTTATTCAAATCAGAACTTTCATACAGAAGTTCTGTACAAAAAACTGATTTTTGCATCATCGGTACAAAATGGCCGCTGGCAGCCATCTTGAATTTCGGACCACACCTAAAAACACTCGTTCCCGTCCCAGGGTCATAACAAAGGTACACAAGAAGTTTCGTAAAGATCGGTTCATAAATACTACCTCTAGCCCGAGCCATAGCCAATTGTTGACGTACGGACAGACGGACAGACGGACGGACGGACGGATGGATGGACGGACGGATGGACAGACGGACGGACGACGGGCCATGACAATAGCTCAAATTTGACTTCGTCAAAGTTGAGCTAACTATAGGTCCCTACCCCTTTATGCATTTGGCTACCAAATATGACTTCAAACCACCAAATGTCTGCAAAAGATATTGGAAGATTTACTCCAACCTTTGATGCAGAAGTATATTCTCTACCCAACATGATTAGCAGTTGATAAGTTTTTTTTGAAAAACCAAAGATTTTCATTTCTTGTCTCACCAGCAGAGCTGATTACCCCCTCACTGAAGCATGCTTGAAAAGCTCATTCCAAGGAGTGGGTCACAAGCTATGTATTAGAGGTCAAAACTGAAAAAAATAATTGAGATTCTGAATGACAAGTTTTATGAAGAGAGATGGGCAGATATTGCATTAGGTAAAGGATTAAGCTTGAAAGCAGCACTTCATTTTTTTGAGCAGTGGTGAGCTGCAGAAATGTACCTAAAATTACAGACATCAGGCTACAATGGGTATACCTTTTTCAGTGTTAAAACTGTAGAGGTTTATCATCAAAGCATAGAAAAAAAGCTCATAATTTTCACCAATCACCTGCCTATCGAGATATGCATGTCTCGGGTGAGATACCAGGTGAAACAGATCTACCTTTCCCATTCCACACGAACATCCCAATATGAACATTTAATGATTGCCACTCTATTACATCATCTGCATTTTTGTAAACGAAAATGATCTCCCGTTTTCCTTCAGTTGCTTCTGCTATCCATCCCACCACCACACTGTTGGCGGATGATTTTACTCCCACCACATGCCACCATCGTAATCAGTAATTTTAAAAGAGAGGTTAACTGTTTCAACTTCCTTTGATATTTTAACTCATTGCTGTTGTGAGCTAATGCTCATTTTTGTTGTACATGTGTACATTTCTGGTAATACAGTGGGGCCCACTTAATTGGATTTCTCTCAACTGAATAACCCTGTTGAATATAATTTCCCCAACACGAAAACATTTACCATACCTCCAGTACAATATTGACCTGTTAATTGAAGACAGGTTATAGAGTAAACTCCTGTAAATTGAATAATAAATCTTGTAATCTGCTGAGAAAGTTAAAAAATTTATAGTAATTTATATATTTTTTATACTTACCAATGACCCAGACTTAGCTGGTGCTAACTCTAACAAAACCAGGGCCAAACACAAATTTTGCCCCCCAATCCCCAAAATTTGCATCCAAAACCAAAAGAAATCATGTCCTACAGGACCTCCATACTACGCCCCCACTGCGCATGCGCAGTGTCAAGGACGTCCCGAAATTGGCGCCAATTATCATTCTTACTGGCAGTGCCTGGTCAGCGCTATGTACTCAGCGGGGAGGCAAGAGTTCCCAACTCCTGGGAGGGCCATCCCCGTCTGGGTCATTGGTAAGTATAAAAAATATATAAATTACTATAAATTTTTTAACATTTTTATACTGTACCAATGACCCAGACTTAGCTGAATAGTAAACAGGCTGGAGGGCCTAGGACATAGAGGAAAATCCAATAAGCTCAACTATATAATAAAGAGGTAACCCCTTAAGGAGAAAAGGAGTATTAGGCTTTACATGTATCTTTCTTATTTAATATTAAATTAGAAAGATACAATACCCTTAATAATTGAGCACAATAATATTCATGTTCTCTATTAACATCCAGTATAACCCTTATACTAATTATTTTTAAAGTAAGCCAATAAATAAAGTAGTCCAGAGAATTGAGACTCTTTATAATCTTTTAAAAGTGTTCGAGTATTGTATATTAAAGCCCGTTTGACACTTGACATATACAAATGCTTCACACCGAGCTACACTTTAAAAATAAGACATGAATGAATTTTAACATTAATATTACACTTTAAAACCATCCCGGAAGCGACTCAGAAATACTGACTTTGGAGGAGGCATTCCCTTGCTTTTCACTATAAAGCAGGTGACCTAAGGGAACACCCGCCCCCCCCCCCCCCCCCCCCCCCCCCCCCCCCACTTCCAGGGTATTTTTTGTTTTCAAAAATTTGATTAGCAGTTTCCATCTTGATTTCAAAAAGTGATGATAAATAGTGAATATGAGGCCAATATGAAAGAAAAATGGTTAGCATTTGGACATTTTTGTTTAGCATTTTGCGATGCGAATCCAGTTATCAAATACCCTGCCTTCCCCTTGCCCTGGGTCAAATAGCCCAGAGCGAAGAGGGCAGCGGGACGGAGTCACTGCCGGAACAGAAAGCCTGCATAACTATAGTTGCAACTGTTTAGTGGACGACATTCTGAGCAACAGATAACGGACCTAAACAATGCAGGTCTCCAGAAATGGACTCAATATTTCTGAGATAAAAATTCGTGAATGTGGATGGCTGAGACCAATAAGCAGCCTTCATTAAATCTGTAATAGCAACACTATTAGCATAAGCCCAAGAAGTAGCAAGAGCTCTTACTTCATGAGCGGAGATCTTAAGCACAGACTGCTGAGAAGAAGATAAACTCTCATGAGCAGTACGGATAATTAATTGAATCCATCTAGCAACAGAATGGACCGAAATGTCCCTTCTATTAGGCATCCAAGACAGAAAGAAACGTTTCCGTCCCTTTCTGATAAACTGAGATCTCTGTTTATAGATACGTAACGCTCTAACAGGACAGAGTAAAGGCCTACGCCCGTCTGAAGACGGAAGAGCCTTAATAACAATAGGTTCCGGATATTTATTAGGAGCCTGATTCTTAGCTAAAAAACCCACATTAGTAGTGAAGGTGATAGTGTTCCCGACACTACGATAGTGAGAATCATCCACTGACAGTGCATGAAGCTCACTGACTCTTCTAGCAGAAGAGAAAGCTAAGAGAAAAGCTGTCTTATAAGATAAGAATTTGAAATCTACTGTCCCAAGAGGTTCAAATGGCTTTTCCTTCAATTTAAGAAGAACCCAAGCTAAATTCCATTTAGGAATTAATCTAAGAGTTCTGGGTCTATTTATCGAGAAGTTTCTAACCAACTTAGATAAAGAGACATTAGATCCAATTTGTAAACTATCATGAT
The DNA here is from genome assembly GCA_031216915.1 of Pictodentalium vernedei. NCBI lineage: Eukaryota > Metazoa > Mollusca > Scaphopoda > Dentaliida > Dentaliidae > Pictodentalium > Pictodentalium vernedei. Next base: position 747,478,188 of record CM062297.1, read on the forward strand.
GTGCATAGGTATCAGATAACATAGACCTATAACCCTTAATAGTAACAGGCTGCAGTTTGATTTCGTCAAACAAGTATACTACAAAGTTTGCAATGTCTGGTATGGAGGGATCAAAAATATCTACAGAATGATCCCTACACCAACGACGAAAAACCTTCCACTTAGCCGCATAGTTTAGCGAAGAGGAGGTCCTCCTACAGTTAGAAATCGCGTCCACTGCTCGTCCTGTAAAGTGCTTGCCATGCAAGAAGGACCGCACAACGGAAAAATGTGAAGGTTGAGACCTTGCGGGTTGTGATGGAGTTGGCGCGATTTCCCCTGCGAAAGAAGATCCTCCCGTGGAGGAAGCTTTCGCGGTAGGTCCCACAACAGACACCTGAGTAGATTTATCCACGGTCTCTGTGGCGACAGAGATGCTACCAACAGAATCTTGCATTGAGATTGTTTTATCTTTAGCAATACTTGTTGAATTAACGGCGCTGGAGGATACGCATATCCTATCATTCCGTCCCAAGGGATCGACAGAGCGTCTACTGCAAATGCTCTTGGATCCGGACACGGAGACACATACGTCTGCAACTGATTGTTGAGATGTGTCGCAAATAAGTCTATCATTGGCCGTTCCCATTGGTAGCAAATCTGATTGAATACTTGTTTGTTGAGAGTCCACTCCGACGGCAACAAGCGACCCTTTCGTGAAAGGGAGTCTGCTAGCACATTCAGACGACCCGGTATGTGACGGACCGAAAGAAGAACCTGATGTTCTAGCGCAAACAGAAGGATTCTTTCCGTTAGATTGAACAACGGAACTGAATGAGTGCCTCCCTGATTCCGTATATACGCCACTACTGTCGTATTGTCGGATAGGATTTGGACATGAGCATTGTGAATAATGTCCATCCAATGACGTAACGCAAGCCAAATTGACATCATTTCCTTGATGTTTATGTGCTTGCACAGGAATTGCGGATCCCAAAGACCCTGGCATCTCGAATCCGTTGGGATCAATGATGCACCCCAACCTGTTTGACTGGCATCCGTCATAATGGTAAAACTCGGATCCGGCAACTGCAGCGGAACTCCCTGAGTTAACCACTGAATGTTTGCCCAAGTCTGAATCTCTTGTTTCACTTGATCTGACAAGAGAACGTCTACGTCGAGCGAATGAATTTTCACACTCCAATTCTGAGTCAAGAAAATTTGGAGAGGACGCGTGCGTAACCGCCCCATCGGAATGTGATCCGCAGCAGCTCCGCACAGACCTATCAGTCTCATAAATTCTCTCGCTGTGACTTTGTCTATGTGCAGACAATAGCGAGCGTAACAACTGACTAATTTCGCTCTGGTGAACGGCAGACGAACGAGATTGTTGTGCGTCTGGAAGCTCATTCCCAGATGAGTGAATGACTTGGACGGCACCAGATCCGACTTCTCCTCGTTTACTATAAAACCGAGACGTCGGAGCAATAGAAGTAGATTCTGAACATCGTTCTGAAGCGTTAACTCGTTGCCGTACCTCTGAAGAATGTCGTCCAGGTAGGCCGACGTTACCGCAGATGAATGAGCTCGGAAATATATCATTACCGAGTTCATTACCCGAGTGAAAGCCCAGGGTGCTAGATTCAATCCGAAGCACATCGCCCGGAATTGATACACCACTCCTAGGACTGCGAAGCGTAGATACTTTCTGAATGTCGGATGTACCATGACGTGAAAGTACGCATCTTGAGATCTATGCTTGTTGCATAATCGTTCACCCGAATACTCGCTCTGACCGACCGAATCGTCTCCATATAAAATTTCGGAGCGACGATCAGCTTGTTTATCCAGCTCAAATCTATGACTGGATGGAACGAGCCGTCTGGTTTCGGAACCAGAAACAGATGGCTGTAGAATTCCGGAGTCTCCTGGTTTTCTACGACCTCTACCGCGTTCTTCATTAAAAGAGACTGCACCTCTGATAACAGAGCGTCTCTTTTCTGCGGATTTGACGGAAGTTGAGTCCACTTTGGACTTCGAGTTAATGGAGGCTTTCGTTTGAAGGATATCTTTAGGCCTTCCGAAGTCACTCCTCTCACCCAAGGGTCGTCCGTAATCGACGCCCATTCTTGTGAAAAGCTCGACAACCTTCCGCCAACCGGTATGCGGTAGAGGTTTAAGCCATCACCTCCTGGACCTGCGAGGCCTGCGGTAGGAGAAACCACGTCCTCCACGACCCGCACCTCGTCCCATCGACCTCGGGGCGTCCGACCGGTTGTCCCGGCCCGAAGGACGTCCCGAACGAGAGTCGCTACCCTGACGGTCTCTCGAATAAGACCAAGAGGACGCACCGGAACCTCTATAGGAACCTCTCTTGGGCGCATTAGACCCAGAAGTGCCTGTCTTATTCTTGTCTGCTGTATCCGACTTCTTAGAAGCAGATTTGAACAACAGAGAATCCGAAGCTTTCTTTGTAATTTTATCATAAATAGCAGAAAGCTTGCCGTCAAAGAGAAGTTCTCCGGAGACCGAAGCGACTCTGAGAGAGTTCTTCACCTTAGTATCCACGAGTGTGGATGTAGCTAGGGCTGCGTCACGTCTAACCAACTCCAGGTTTGCCACAGAAAGGGCGGAGTTACACGTGGAATAAGCTACTGCCCTTGAAAGAAGTCTTAAAGAGGATTGTATATCCCGAAACTCTTTCCCTTGAAGGCGCAGTGATAACGCCTTAGTAAGGTGATCTGCGTAAGATAAGGCATCTAAATTGGCTCTGTTAGACGAAATAGCTGTTTCCAACACCGCGGTTGGAATAGAAGCCGACGACGGTAATGATAGCTCTAAGTCTTCCGCCTCGTCGTCCATACGCAGAGGAACTCTCGGGATACCCTGTCCTGCCGTGTCGAATTTATTCCTTGAATTAATGAAAGGCAGGTTGAGAGTATTGGCAGACAAGAAACCTGCTTTCCCCGTCTTGGAAGCAAGTTTAAATATAGCGTCGTTCAATAATTCAAATGTTCTTGCAACATTACTGGACTGCGACGGAAACTCGGGAGCGATGTCCCTGAACCGCTCAAAAAATTCAGAGTCCAATGACGCTACAATCCTCTTGTCCGGAACCGCAGCAGTCTGGCCCGACGGAACAACTTGAGGGAGAAAGTGCCGGATGAAGTCCGCGGCAGCTTTATGTTGTTCCGAAAGGGATAGCTCCAAATCATCCGTATCCCTTTCACCATCCGGTCGGACCTCATGATGCTCCCGGTCATCCGCCCCCGATGCTTCGGCGGAGCGTACCGACCCAGCGCCGTAATTCTCGATCCGACACCGTTTCTGTCGGCTGCTGGGATGCTGCGATAAATTGTGCTATCTGCACAAGAATGTCCGGCGTCGAGACCTGCGGAGGCGCAGTCTTTCGCTGCTTCGCCGAGGGCAGCTCCGCATCAGATGGCTCCCGCATACTTTTTCTATGCGAACGTCCGGAGTCCATCGGTCTCGAGTCCCTGGCTGCTGGATGGTGTGACCTGGTCGCCGAAGAATCCTTGATCGGCGAAGCTGGTAAGATATCGGCGGTCACGCAGCCAAGGTGCGGTCGTGTGCGCTGACGAGAAGAAGAAGCCTTAGCAGTCTCCGCGGACTGCCTATACAATGGAGCGTCCCGAGCGACGGACGTATGCTCCGCTTGTGACACATTTTGTACCACAACATCTGGTCCCAGATGTTGTTGTACGAGAGAGGGACCTCTCTCGCTCGCGGCCTGGCTGGACCTGGACGAGCTAGGAACCGGACTCAAAGGCTTCCTCCGATCTCGCTTACTATCCGCCGTCACTGGGTGTGCACACTGAATGTTTATAGTGCTCGCATCACCCAACATTTCCTCCTGGACCGCATCGGACGAACCCGGCTGCCGAACCATTCGGTGAATGGACGCTACACCGGGCGAGCTAGCGGACGACATTTGTCTAATCCCCATGAGCACTTTTGCCGCTAGCTCTGAATTCATTTGTGACGACGGAAGCGTACTTGCAGAAGATAACATGGAAACATCACCCTGTTCTTGTTCCTCTGAAATAGAAACAGAGAGTAGAGTGCCCTTGCGGAGAAAGAGCCGGCATAGCCCTTTCTCCAGAAACAACATACCGTGACACACGTTTCCAATGTTTGTCATCCCAATATTGACATATAGAACAGGGATTAGTGCGAGAACACTGACTACAATTAATACAATGATCATGAAAGTCAGAGGAAGATTTCTTCCCATTACAATTTGAACAATATCCTTTCATTGTGAAAAGTCAACAAGTCCTAGTTACTCGCACGAACCCCTGACACAAAGATACATAATAACATGATCCATTAATAAATGAAAAAACAATTGCAAATCAAAATAATTTTGAAAAAATATTTTTTCAGCGAAGCCCAAGTTGCTGAAAAGTAACGTTGAGCCCCGATGGATCCGATGGCAAAGTGTGGTCAAAAATTTTAAATTTATATAAAATAATTAATGACCACTTACGGATAATATAAATGTATCTTATAGTGAGATAAACTACACCAAAGGCAAACAGCCCCCCTCAAAAAAGGCTGTTGCCAATGTAAACAAACAGTGTAAAACACCAGAAAACATGACTCCAGGCACTGAAAAAACTGGCCCGAAATCAGTCATCAAAATTACACTCTATCTGATGCAAGACAGAGACTCCCAGGGGAGAATCTGCAGAACATCAGATGGAAGATGCAGAACACAACGTTTATACACCCATGGGTGAAAACGTAACTATGGGGAAAATAACAGAAAACATTCTGTATCCAAGCAACTCTCCCAAGAAAATTTTAGAAATGAACTTTCTCAAAAATATGCCAAAAGCATGGGAGAATTGCAAGGGGGGACTTTAGAAGGCTAGGGGAGAGGAAACACTGAATAAGCAGTGCAACATTTAGCAAGAATGACAACAAGAGGCCCATGCCTCGAAAATAGGCAACTTAACATAATTTCATCAAAAATTTTAAGGACAGCCCTGATTATTTTTTGTCACTTCTTTTTCCTCTCCTCCTTCTATATCCTCCTTAGAATCACCATTTCTCCAAAAATTACGTGTCTGGCATCCTTTAAACTGAGATTTACAAGCACAAAGATCAGTGAGATGTTGACTGATGAAGGGCCAAACAGAGAATGATAATTGGCGCCAATTTCGGGACGTCCTTGACACTGCGTATGCGCAGTGGGGGCGTAGTATGGAGGTCCTATAGGACATGATTTCTTTTGGTTTTGGATGCAAATTTTGGGGATTGGGGGGCAAAATTTGTGTTTGGCCCTGGTTTTGTTAGAGTTAGCACCAGCTAAGTCTGGGTCATTGGTACAGTATAAAAATATATCCTGACTCTCCTCAGTTTTCCTGTGTTTATAGACCTATTTGGCTCCAGTACATCCAATACAGGCATTAATCTATTATATCTTGTTTGAAAGAGCTCATGGAGCCCTGTCAACAAGATATAATATAATAAATGCTAAGTTTATCTCTAGAATACAGGAAAGTGACACAATCCCTGTTAACTGAATACTCCTGTTAATTGAATAATTATCATTGGCAAAACGGCTATTCAATTAACAGGTTTCCACTGTAACGGCACTTTTTTATGCTCTTTCCAAACATGCAATTCATTTTTCATTCAAAATTCAGGTAGAACAGTTGTCATTGCACAAGCAGTAATTTGATTTTCATGACATGTGGTGGGGGGGGGGGGGGGGAGGGGTGGCAAGCCTCTATCTCTTCACTCCATCAGGTGAGATTTCTTTCCCCATCCCACTCCCACACCACATAAGGATAATAATTGCCCTAGGCTTGTTATCAAAGAGTCGTTGCCTATTTAAGAGATAGGAAAAAAAAAGAGCAAAATTATTTAAGTTGGTGAAGAGTACATACACTACAATTATGGTATCTTGTGTAATATCACCAGTGGTATCAGCAGCCTGTGATTCATTCAACTGACTATCTGTTGAAATGACGGAAGTATCGACTGGTAGTGTAGTCCGTTCAGCTTCTGTCTCTGTTGGTGGACTAAAAAACACAAAAAGCAGAAGTGACCCAATCTTTATCAATACAAATGAGGCAAGTATAAACAGGATGAATATCTCCTTCAGATTTACATTTCAGTATCAATGACACTTAAAATATATAATATTCTATTTCCTATCTCAACGAAATGCATGAACCAGGCCTGAGATCCAGTTTAATCAAGGTGTACCTTAAAATGTCAGAGAAACTGAAACAATTGCACTGGTCTTCTACTAAACATTTCAATAATTTTTCTTTCAGATTCATTAATTTTGTTTCATGTAACCTAAATTTGTGATTGTACTCTGACAACAGCTTGAGTATGAGGACATTTATTAATATTCATGCTACACAGCTTCGAGCACTTCTGTTCCAAGCATAGACCAAGATTATTGTAGCATAACTATTTTTGAAGAGTACTCCGAACAAGATGCTAACTCTTTTAATACTGTTTAATTAGGGTACCATAATTAAATGCATATAATTGTCAAACATCACATCATTAACCATCATTAATCAACCCTCTGGTACAAATCAAACTTGCAGATTCCATTTTTATTGTAAAGAAATTTCAGATTAAATAAAAAATTGTTTGAAACAAGGGCTGGACTTTCATTCGGTGCATACCCCCACGTGGTGTACCGCCTAGTGTGGGCATACCTATGACCAACAAATATTATTTTTGAATATTCTCGTATGGACTGACGGACGGATGCACAGATGGACAGACACAATCCAGTATAAGCCCCCCCCCCATATTCTTCGAAAGTTTTGAACAATTTCCAACAATTTCTAAATCAAAAGGTATGGTAAACTGTTTGGTGTTTGGAAGTTTTATGCAATGAGACAGAAGCCTTTGTCATAGACAAACTGCATGCCATATTTCACTGAAATCCGATAACCCATACCTGAGATACAGGCTGAACAGACAAATAATGTCTATTTCCTACAATTTCTAAGTCAAAAAAAGGGGATGACTCTAAAAAGGAGAATGTGCGAAATATCATTGAATCCTTTTTTTAAAGCTTATACCATAAGCAGTGTTCATAGCAAATTTCACTGCAACAGAACATTCGATACCCGAGATACAGGCTGAACAGACAAAATTTGGCTCGGACGGACACAATTTCTAAGTGAACAAGTAATATAATAAAAAAAATTAACTAGTGTGGGCATACCTATGACCAACAAATATTATAAAAAATAATTATTTACTTAAGTTATGAATATTCTCGGACGGACTCACACACGGACGCACAGACAGACGGACACACATATTGGATGGATGGACAGACAGACGGGAAAGACGCATGTAATCCAGTGTACCCCCATTTTCTTCAAAAGTGGGGGTATAAAAAAAAAATAAAAATGTGCACAATGACCTTTTTACTGCCAAAACATTTTAATTTTGCACTCACAATGTCACAAACTTGGGCAACTTGCCTAAAAAAATTGAACTTGTTTAAGCATAAAAATGGGATATGTGACCATTTGAGATGAGTTTTGTATGTATACTGAATTACTGATACCCATCAAAAGTGAATAATCCAATCTCATGGAGTTTGAATTTATTTGGTACAACAATAAATTTCAATTCAAAATGGAGATATGAAATACAATAGGCTGAGGTGCAAAATGGACGACAATATCAAATTTTCAAACTTGCAAAGTTCTTTCAATCAGCGGGAAAATTATCAGAAAAATTATTAATTGTTAGCATTGGGAGGTGGTCCATAACTTGTTTTGGGCTGTGATGAATTTCAAGGATTTACTACATGTATTTGGTGCAAAATGGACGACAATGTCAAATTTTCAAACTTGTAAAGTTCTTTCAATCAGCGGGAAAATTATCAGAAAAATTATTAATTGTTAGCATAGGGAGGTGGTCCATAACTTGTTTTGGGTGGGGATGAATTTCAAGGATTTACTACATGTATTTCCCTGCTGATCTATTGGTGTATTGTAAATTTTCACTTTTTTCATAAGTGCATATCAAAAATACACAAGACACATATATTTCTTATTATTACAATGTACAACAAAAAAATGAAAAAATTTATAGTAATTTATATATTTTTTATACTTACCAATGACCCAGACTTAGCTGCTGCAAACTCAAAAATATCTAGTATCAAACACAAATTTTGCCCCCCAATCCCCAAAATTTGCATGCAAAACCGAAAAATAGAAGTCCTATCTGGCCCTCCATACATTTTAGCCTCCGCGCATGTGCAGACGCCAGGAAGTAACCAAATCTGGTGCCAATAAATCATTCTTTGTAAAAAAAAAAAGATTATAACAAGGCCAAAAAAATAAATAATCCGGGTTCCCAGGCACCACCCACATCACCAAAAAGACTGCCGTATCATTTTTTTTTTTTTTGGACATTTTTGGTCCCCGGATAATATTTTAGGAGCACCGGCACATTTTAGGAGCACCGGCACATTTTAGGAGCACCGTTGACACTATTAAGCTAATTTCTTGTCACATGTTTTCAGTGCAATTTCCGAGTGTTTTTAGTAGACGTCCCAGTACAAAAGTGATTGTTTTGAAAGTTATGAACTGTTTGCAATATGATTGTATCTGCTTTAGTTACCAGGGATCAAAATACTTTTTTTTGTTTGCATAGCGAAATGCTATACATTTTCAAAAAATTGTATAGCCTTTTTTGAAAATGGTATATCATTTTTATGTTTCAAATTCAATAAACAATAATAAGTGCTTTTGTTCCCTAGAAAGCATTGGACACTTAGTTGCATGTACATTAATTTAGTGGTAGGCCGACTTGGAAGAAAAAAACATATACAGAACAGACATACTGATTTGGTGCTCTGCCAGAGTGTGAGTAGGCATCTATCCCCAATGACATTTTTTCTCGAGTGGATACTTGAGGACTTGGAGGCAAATCGGCAGTTCATGGACAGGTATTCTACCTGGTGGTCCATGAATTGCTGATTTGCCATTGAGCAATCCTGTTTCTACCAGACAAATAGTTACTAGTAGGACTAATGCACATTGTCCACCATGATATAGAATTTGAGAACGTGCATCGCATTTCGCTATCCTTATTTAATGATTGCATAGCTTTTCTTGCATTTTGTATAGCGAAATGCGATGCGATTCCGCTTATTTTGATCCCTGTTAGTTACATTCGGCTGGAAGATTTTATTGAATTGGACTGCGATTGGAGAGTTGAATACATCGTGTTCAGTGATTCAAATGTACCGGCGAGTCAGAGATGAAAACAAATTTGAAGTTGAACCAGCGAAATCTTGTGAGTATGGGCTTATTGAAAACATGATCACTTCTATATTAAAAATGCACTCGGCATGTAGCCCTCATATTTTTTTCGTATTATCACATCTAAAGGCTCCTAAAAAGGAAGAATACAGAAGATTTCAAGCATCAACATTAATACATGTATTGTGTATTCACAAATTTCTATGATAAAATAATTTTCTCCAGTGTTATTAAAACAATCTGGAAAAAAAAACAACAAAAAAACCCCTCCCTCCCTCCCTCATCTGATGTTTCAGCCAAAAAAGCCTGAGAACACGTTTTTTTTTAATGGCCTAATCAGCGGAGAGGTATGAGTGCCCAGTACTGCCCACTCATGGGAGGGCCATTCCCGTCTGGGTCATTGGTAAGTATAAAAAATATATAAATTACTATAAATTTTTTCATATTTTTATACTGTAACCAATGACCCAGACCAAGCTGAATCGTAAAAAGGTGGAGGGCCTAGAACTTCCGAAATAGTAGACCAACACAGATCAAATCCTTCAATCCATGATGAAGAAATTAGAATTTACATGTTTGTCTCTTAATACTATAATAGAAGAGACATAACCTAATATGGATCCCAATTACGTAAATCCTAAATCTAAGCATAAATTATGTTAATTAGGATGTAACAAATAAACAATTTTTAAGACTAGTTTGGACTGGGCCCTAAAATTTAGAATGGCATATAGAGAATGAGAGAAAATTGCCCATAAACCTATGCCACACAATAATACTGCAGCTGATTGCCGAACATAGTACGGACAAGACAGCTTCCTTAATAGTTACATTCCCCATAAGGCAGAAGTGGACAAAATGACCCCCCCACCCCTGTTTTTTTTAACATATCTTCAAAAGAAAGAGGGGAGAACTCTGGAATCAATAAGCAGAACCTGGAAGCGATATAAATAAATATCGATCAGGCACTCAAAAAATTAATTCATGAATAATAAATGGTGCTTAACACCACTTCACAAGCCAAGGCTATAGCGATGATTTTGGTAAATAACATTATCCGCTACAAAATATGCACTGCAGATGCCGTATACAGGTACGACAAAATCAGTGAGAAATTAATTATAACATACATACAAAAGCGGAATAAGATGAACAATCTCTGCAGAGAAAACACGCTTCAAGATCATTCACAGGAGGCCTCTGTAATATTAAATCCAGTAAAAACACTCTCCAACGTGTACTATTTGGTATCTACAACTATAAACACGTGAGAATATGCAATTTGAGAACCGACAAAATAGAGACCAGGATCTAGAAATGGAGGTAGGTATGATTGACCAGCTCCACCACAGACCACCCTCGAAATATATAATAATTTCAAGGTCCACCAAAGAGATAGCGTAATCACACATTGCACAAGTGCATAAAAATCCAGCCTATTAATCATCTAAAAACCACTAAATGGCTATGCCGTAACCTATGAGCTCAAATAGCGGCCATTATGATGATAAAATAAGTGCCTGTATATTAGAAATCAGAAAATAAAAACCAGAAACAAATGCAACAGAACTGCATATATGCCTATGAGGGCGCCATCCAACACGACCCAGACGCAAAGTATGTATGTATTAAAATATATATACGTGACAGTGTGAGTGTGTGTGTGGGGGGATTCAAATATATGTTAAAACCTCCTCACCCACATTACTTAATCATTGCTGGTGCCGACAGCAATACTATAGTGACCACAAAGCTCTTTCATGTCCGAAATACTCTGTAATGCCACTGAGAGCGGAGAATGACGTGAAGAATAAAACTTCCTTTAAAGAAGAAAACCCTCTCGTGGGGAAGCTTCTGGCGAATGCTCAATAACAGACCCCATAACCTCAATGAAATCAACAGAAACAAATGAATACACATATCCTATCATTCATTCCCATGAAAACAGCTGAGCGTCAAATGTATGCGCTCAAATGCCTTATACTAGCGACACAAATAATGGAAACTATTATTCCTGTGCGCCGTAGACTTAACTATCCTGAAGTGATCCCACATAAGATCATGTAATAGCCAAACAGTTAGAATAAGTGCAAGATATAGCCAGCGCTTACTTATGTGCTGAAATCTTAAGCACTGACTGCTAATTGGAAGATAAAATAACCCAAGCAGTACAAATAGCTAACTGACTTATTTAACAATAGAATGAACATAAACGTCCCTTCTACTGGAAAATAATGACAAGAGAAGCGTTACTTCTCTTCTGATAAACTCTGATCTGCGTCTAGAAATACATGAACGGTAATAATTCAATGATGTAATGTAAACAATGAGACATCATTGAATATGTGATTTCCGATAACCGAGGGTCCCAAGATCCCTGCATAGAGACCCTTGGACTCAGGATTGTAACGCAATATATGAACTCGCGTCCGAAATAGAGAAAACCATTAATATTTGCCCAAACTTGACCTTATGTTAAAAGATTCTCTAAAACAAAACAGGTCTAGAGGGAAAAATGTCTACCACTCCAGTTAATAACTGGAGTAGACATGTGTGTAAGCGACCCATCAAAATAACATTCAAAACCGCTCAGCACAACTCCATCCAGCACATAAAACTTTCGCAGTTAATGCGTTAGATAACAGATAAAAGCGAGCCAAACAGCTGGCTAATTCGCTCTGTGAAACAACAGATGAACCAGCCAAATGAATAGTGGGATATGTGTATCCTATCATAAATCCCATGAGACATTATCTAGTTCACAAAACAAGTGATCTGAAGAACTATACTCTCTACAATTGCCGAACGTTTGCTTTTCGACGGAAAGATAATCATATATAACCTAATTATCCACTTCCAGTCAAAATCAGTCGGACTAAGCTCTATAAGAGCCTCGAGCCACAGGCTCAGGGGAGTCTGATCAATAACTCAAACGGACATAAACCCCCTATCCAAGTGGCTATACAGACAATCCTAAAGAAATATCTAGGAGAGATACCAATACCTTCGCTTTGAGCCCTTATAGACGAACTGAGTCTAGGACAACCTCTCCTACTCTTTCTGTTGGTGTGGTCGATTTGACCCCAACTTAAAAAGTGGAGTATTGATGCTTTCTTGTAGTTTAATCCTACAATAATGAAAGCTTACCATCAAAGACTTAGGTATACCTATACCTTCGCTATGAGTCCTTATAGACGATCTGAGTCTAGGACAACCTCTCCTACTCTTTCTGCTGGGGTTGGTCCATTAAACCCCAACTTAAAAAGTCGAGTTTGATGCTTCTTACCATAAAAGACTAGAGTTTGGAAGACTAAAGCGACCTATAGCAAGTTTTCCACCTAGTCAAATGCAAAGATGAAGACACAAGGCTTCGTCACATCAGAATAACTCCTACTTAACATTCGTTAAGACCGAGATATATATAATAGGTCTGGAAAGAATTTTAATAAGTACAAATGACCACAAAATTCCTTTCCATATAGACGATGCGTCACAGTACTTAAAATTGAAGTACATAAGACCATGAGACTAAATTAGCTCTGAAAAAGAAATTATCTTCTCAATTGTGTCCGAGCGAACAGCTAAATGATGAAGGTAAGGCTACAACTAAGATCAACACAGAGAAACTCTCAACACATCTTCCTTCCCCTGTTATTTTTAAAAGTATGAACAATCACAAACGATTAAAAATACAGAGGAAGAAGATAAGAAACCGAATTACTTTTTCCCGCAGGAAGTTAAATATGGTGTCATCTACACAATCGAAGACCAGTGACACCCGTGTAGACTTAACCGGAAAGAGATCTTATTACTCTGCTCTTTATCCGGATGAAGTCAGCATCCAACTACGCTAGCAGTTTCTCATAATTGCTCGCAGCATTGTGATTCACTGGAACAAGTTCAAGGAAACGATAATGTATGTATCTATATCATCCAAGAGTTGTTCCGGAAGGGAAAGTTATCCTTTCCATCATTCGTTTAAATCAGTTAGAATCACAGTCACCAGCATCTGAACAGGCAGGTGACTGGACCAAATAAGCACCATGCAACAGCTGAAGTTTTGAGACTGACGTTGAGTGCTTCTGCCTTAGCAGGAATGTTAAAAAATTTATAGTAATTTATATATTTTTTATACTTACCAATGACCCAGACATAGCTGGTGCTAACTCTTAAAAAACTAGGGCCAAACACAAATTTTGCCCCCCAATCCCCAAAATTTGCATCTAAAACCAAAAGAAATCATGTCCTGAAGGACCTCCATATTTTGCCCTTACTGCGTATGCGCAGTGTCAAGTACATTCCGAAATTGGCGCCAATTATCATTCTTACAAGCAGTGCCTGGTCAGCGCTATGTACTCAGTGGGGAGGTATGAGTTCCCAACTCCTGGGAGGGCCATCCCCGTCAGGGTCATTGGTAAGTATAAAAAATATATTAATTACTATAAATTTTTTAACATTTTTATACTGTACCAATGACCCAGACATAGCTGAATAGTAAAAAGGCTGGAGGGCCTAGGACATAGAGGAAAATCCAATAAGCTCAACTATATAATATACAGTCAACCCCTCAAGGAGAAAAGGAGTATTAGGCTTTACATGTATCTTTCTTATTTTATGTTAAATTAGAAAGATACAATACCCTTCATAATTGAGCACAATAACATTCATGTTCTCTATTACCATCCAGTATAACCCTTTATACTAATTATTTTTAAAGTAAGCCAATAAATAAAGTTAGTCCAGAGAATTGAGACTCTTTATATTCTTAAAAGTGTCTGAGGATTGTATATTAACGCCCGTTTGACACTTGACATATACAAATGCTTCACACCGAGCTACACTTTAAAAATATGACATGAATGAATTTTTAACATTAATATTACACTTTAAAACCATCCCGGAAACGACTCAGAAATACTGACTTCGGAGGAGGCATTCCCTTGCTTTTCACTATAAAGCAGGTGACCTAAGGGAACACCCTCCCCCCCACCCCCCTTCCCCTTGCCCTGGGTCAAATAACCCAGAGCGAAGAGGGCAGCCGGACGGAGTCACTGCCGGAACAGAAAGCCTGCATAACTATAGTTGCAACTGTTTAGTGGACATTCTGAGCAACAGATAACGGACCTAAACAATGCAGGTCTCCAGAAATGGACTCAATATTTCTGAGATAAAAATTTGTGAATGTGGATGGCTGAGACCAATAAGCAGCCTTCATTAAATCTGTAATAGCAATACTATTAGCGTAAGCCCAAGATGTAGAAAGAGCTCTTACTTCATGAGCCGAAATCTTAAGCACAGACTGCTGAGAAGAAGATAAATTTTCATAAGCAGTACGGATAGTTAATTGAATCCATCTAGCAATAGAATGGACCGAAATGTCCTTTCTATTAGGCATCAAAGACAGAAAGAAACGTTTTCGTCCCTTTCTGATAAACTGAGATCTCTGTTTATAGATACGTAACGCTCTAACAGGACAGAGTAAAGGCCTACGCCCGTCTGAAGACGGAAGAGCCTTAATAACAATAGGTTCCGGATATTTATTAGGAGCCCGATTCTTCGCTAAAAATCCCACATTAGTAGTAAAGGTGATAGTGTTCCCGACACTACGATAGTGAGAATCGTCCACCAACAGTGCATGAAGCTCACCGACTCTTCTAGCAGAAGAGAAAGCTAAGAGAAAAGCTGTCTTAAAAGACAAGAATTTGAAATCTACTGTCCCAAGAGGTTCAAATGGCTTTTCCTTCAGTTTAAGAAGAACCCAAGCTAAATTCCACTTAGGAATTAACCTAAGAGTTCTGGGTCTATTTATCGAGAAGTTTCTAACTAACTTAGATAAAGAGACATTAGATCCAATTTGTAAACTATCATGATGTGCATAGGTATCAGATAACATAGACCTATAACCCTTAATAGTAACAGGCTGCAGTTTGATTTCGTCAAACAAGTATACTAGAAAGTTTGCAATGTCTGGTATGGAGGGATCAAAAATATCAACAGAATGATCCCTACACCAACGACGAAAAACCTTCCACTTAGCCGCATAGTTTAGCGAAGAGGAGGTCCTCCTACAGTTAGAAATCGCGTCCACTGCTCGTCCTGTAAAGTGCTTGCCATGCAAGAAGGACCGCACAATGGAAAAACGTGAAGGTTGAGACCTTGCGGGTTGTGATGGAGTTGACGCGGTTTCCACTGCGAAAGAAGATCCTCCCGTGGAGGAAGCTTTCGCGGTAGGTCCCACAACAGACACCTGAGTAGATTTATCCACGGTCTCTGTGGAGACAGAGATGCTACCAACAGAATCTTGCATTGAGATTGTTTTATCTTTAGCAATACTTGCTGAATTAACGGCGCTGGAGGATACGCATATCCTATCATTCCGTCCCAAGGGATCGACAGAGCGTCTACTGCAAATGCTCTTGGATCCGGACACGGAGACACATACGTCTGCAACTGATTGTTGAGATGTGTCGCAAATAAGTCTATCATTGGCCGTTCCCATTGGTAGCAAATCTGATTGAATACTTGTTTGTTGAGAGTCCACTCCGACGGCAACAAGCGACCCTTTCGTGAAAGGGAGTCTGCTAGTATGTTCAGACGACCCGGTATATGACGGACCGAAAGTAGAACTTGATATTCTAGAGCAAACAGAAGGATTCTTTCCGTTAGATTGAACAACGGAACTGAATGAGTGCCTCCCTGATTGCGTATATACGCCACTACTGTCGTATTGTCGGATAGGATTTGGACATGAGCATTGTGAATAATGTCCATCCAATGACGTAACGCAAGCCAAATTGACATCATTTCCTTGATGTTTATGTGCTTGCCCAGGAATTGCAGATCCCAAAGACCCTGGCAATTCGAATCCGTTGGGATCAATGATGCACCCCAACCTGTTTGACTGGCATCCGTCATAATGGTAAAACTCGGATCCGGCAACTGCAGCGGAACTCCCTGAGTTAACCACTGAATGTTAGCCCAAGTCTGAATCTCTCGTTTCACTTGATCTGACAAGAGAACGTCTATGTCGAGCGAATGAATTTTCACACTCCAATTCTGAGTCAAGAAAATTTGGAGAGGATGCGTGCGTAACCGCCCCATCGGAATGAGATCCGCAGCGGCTCCGCACAGACCTATCAGTCTCATGAACTCCCTCGCTGTGACTTTGTTTGCGTGCAGACAATAGCGAGCGTAACAACTGACTAATTTTGCTCTGGTTAACGGCAGACGAACGAGATTGTTGTGTGTCTAGAAGCTCATTCCCAGATGTGTGAATGACTTGGACGGCACCAGATCCGACTTCTCCTCGTTTATTATAAAACCAAGAGGTCGGAGCAATAGAAGCAGATTCTGCACATCGTTCTGAAGCGTTAACTCGTTGCCTTACCTCTGAAGAATGTCGTCCAGGTAGGCCGACGTTACCGCAGACGAATGAGCTCGGAAATACATCATTACCGAGTTCATTACCCGAGTGAAAGCCCAGGGTGCTAGATTCAATCCAAAGCACATCGCCCGGAATTGATACACCACCCCTAGGACTGCGAAGCGTAGATACTTTCTGAATGTCGGATGTACCATGACGTGAAAGTACGCATCTTGAGATCTATGCTTGTTGCATAATCGTTCACCCGAATACTCGCTCTGACCGATCGAATCGTCTCCATATAAAACTTCGGAGCGACGATCAGCTTGTTTATCCAGCTCAAATCTATGACTGGACGGAACGAGCCGTCTGGTTTCGGAACCAGAAACAGATGGCTGTAGAATCCCGGTGTCTCCTGGTTTTCTACGACCTCTACCGCGTTCTTCCCTAAAAGAGACTGCACCTCTGATAACAGAGCGTCTCTTTTCTGCTGATTTGACGGAAGTTGAGTCCATTTTAGACTTCGAGTTAATGGAGGCTTTCGTTTGAAGGATATCTTTAGACCTTCCGAAATCACCCCTCTCACCCAAGGGTCGTCCGTAATCGATGCCCACTCTTGTGAAAAACTCGACAACCTTCCGCCAACCGGCACGCGATAGAGGTTGAAGCCATCACCTCCTGAACCTGCGAGGCCTGCGGGAGGAGAAACCACGTCCTCCGCGTACCCGCACCTCGTCCCGTCGACCTCGGAGCGTCTGACCGGTTGTCCCGGCCCGAAGGACGTCCCGCACGTGAGTCGCTGCCTTGACGGTCTCTTGAATAAGACCAAGAGGACGCACCGGAACCTCTATAGGAACCTCTCTTTGGCGCATTAGACCCAGAAGTGCCTGTCTTACTCCTATCTGCCGTGTCCGACTTCTTAGAAGCAGATTTAAACAGCAGAGAATCCGAAGCTTTCTTAGTAATTTTATCGTAAATTGCAGAAAGCTTGCCGCCAAAGAGAAGTTCTCCGGAGACCGAAGCGACTCTGAGAGAGTTCTTCACCTTACTATCCACGAGTGTGGATGTAGCTAGGGCTGCGTCACGTCTAACCAACTCCAGGTTTGCCACTGAAAGGGCGGAGTTACACGTGGAATAAGCTACTGCCCTTGAAAGAAGTCTTAAAGAGGATTGTATATCCTGGAATTCTTTCCCTTGAAGACGCAGTGATAACGCCTTAGTAAAGTGGTCTGCGTAAGATAAAGCATCTAAACTGGCTCTGTTAGACAAAATAGTCGTCTCCAACACCGCGGTTGGAATAGACGCAGACGACGGTAATGATAATTCTAAGTCTTCTGCCTCGTCGTCCATACGCAGAGGAACTCTCGGGATACCCTGTCCTTCCGTATCGAATTTATTCCTTGCATTAATGAAAGGCAGGTTAAGAGTATTGGCGGACAAGAAACCCGCTTTTCTTGTTTTGGAAGCAAGTTTGAATATAGCGTCGTTCAATAATTCAAATGTTCTTGTGACATTATTGGACTGAGACGGAAACTCGGGAGCGATGTCCCTGAACCGCTCAAAGAAATCGGTGTCCAATGACGCTTTAATTCTCTTGTCCGGTACCGCAGCAGTCTGGCCCGACGGAACAACTTGAGGAAGAAAGTGACGGATGAAGTCCACGGCAGCTTTATGTTGTTCCGAAAGGGATAGCTCCAAGTCATCCGTATCCCTTTCACCATCCGGTCGGACCTCATGATGCTCCCGGTCGTCCGCACCCGATGCTTCGGCGGAGCGTACCGACCCAGCGCCGTCGGATAATTCCTGATCCGACACCGTTTCTGTCGGTTGCTGGGATGCTGCGATAAGTTGTGCTATTTGAACAAGCACGTCCGACATCGAGGCCTGCGGAGGCGCAGTCTTTCGCTGCTTCACCGAGAGCAGCTCCGCATCTGGTGACTCCCGCATACTCTTCCTATGCGAACGTCCGGAGTCAACCGGCCTCGTGTCCCTGGCTACCGGATGGCGTGACCTGGTCGCCGAAGAATCCCTGATCGGCGAAGCTGGTCAAATATCGGCGGTCACGTAGCCAAGGTGCGGTCGTGTGCGCTGGTGAGAGGAAGAAGCCTGAGCAGTCTCAGCGGACTGCCTATACAACGGAGCGTCCCGAGCGACGGACGTGTGCTCCGCTTGCGACACATTTTGTACCACAACATCTGGTCCCAGATGTTGTTGTACGAGAGAGGGGACTCTCTCGCTCGCGGCCCGGCTGGACCTGGACGAGCTAGGAACCGGACTCGAAGGCTTCCTCCGATCTCTCCTACTATCCGCCGTCACTGGGTGTGCACGTTGAATGTTTATAGTGCTCGCATCACCCAACATTTCCTCCTGGACCGCATCGGACGAACCCGGCTGCCGAACCATTCGGTGAATGGACGCTACACCGGGCGAGCTAGCGGACGACATTTGTCTTATCTCCTTGAGCACTTTTGCCGCTAGCTCTGTATTCATTTGTGACGACGGAAGCGCACTTGTGGAAGATAACATGGAAACATCACCCTGTTCTTGTTCCTCTGAAATAGAAACTGATAGAGTAGAGTGACCCTGCGGAGAAAGAGCCGGCATAGCCCTTTCTCCACTAACAACATATCGTGACACACGTTTCCAATGTTTGTCATCCCAATATTGACATATAGAACAGGGATTAGTGCGAGTACACTGACTACAATTAATACAATGATCATGAAAGTCAGAGGAAGATTTCTTCCTATTACAATTTGAACAATATCCTTTCATTGTGAAAAGTCAACAAGAAGTCCTAGTACTCGCACAAACCCCTAAACACAAAGATACATAATAACATGATCCATTAATATAGAAAAAACAATTGAAAATCAAAATAATTTTTGACAAATATTTTTTCAGCGAAGCCCAAGTTTCTGAAAAGTAACGTTGAGCCCCAATGGATCCCAAGGCTAAGTGTGGTCAAAAATTTTAAAATTATATTAAATAATTAATGCAACACTTACGGATAATAATAATGTATCTTATAGTGAGATAAACTACTCCAAAGGCAAACAGCCCCCCTCAAAAGAGACTGTTGCCAATGTAAACAAACAGTGTAAAAACACCAGAAAACATGACTCCAGGCACTGACAATACTGGTCCGAAATCAGTCATCAAAATTACATACTATCTGATGCAAAACAGAGACTCCCAGGGGAGAATCTGCAGAACATCAGATGGTAGATGCAGAACACAACGTTTATACACCCATGGGTGAAAACGTAAATATGGGGAAAATAACAGAATTCATTCTGTAACCAAGCTAATTCTCCCAAGAGAATTTAGAAATGATCTTTCTCAAAAATATGCCAAAAGCATGGGAGAATAGCAAGGGGGGACTTAGAAGACCAAGGGAGAGGAAACACTGAATAAGCAGTGCAACTTTATAGCAAGAATGACAACAACAGGCCCATGCCTCGAAAATAGGCAACTTAACATAATTTCATAAAAATTTTTAAGTACAGCCCTGATTATTTTTTGTCACTCCTTTTTCCTCTCCTCCTTCGAATCACCATTTCTCTAATAATTACGTGTCTGGCATCCTTTAAACTGAGATTTACAAGCACAAAGATCAGTGAGATGTTGACTGATGAAGGGCCAAACAGAGAATGATAAATGGCGCCAATTTCGGAACATCCTTACAATGAAATCCCTTCATAAATATGACCTGTAGACTGTGCTAAAGGTTTTCGGGCTTCGGGCCCCTGTAGCCGTCACAGTTGCCCAATCACGTCCAAAAGGGGACTTTCTCATCTAGACGTTATATGAAGTCAACCCACCAAGTTACAATAAAATTCCTCAATAAATATGGCCTGTAGACTGTGCTAAAGGTTTTCGGGTTTTGGGCCCGAGCAGTCATCATGGTTGGCAGATCATGCCCAAATGGGGAAATTCTCATCTAGACATCATAAGGAGTCATCCTACCAAGTTACAGTGGAATCCCTCCATATTAAACATGACCTGCAGACTGTGCTAAAAGTTTTTGGGTTTCGGGCTTGGGCAGCCATCACGGTTGACAGATCATGCCCAAAAGGGGACGTTCTCATCTAGGCATTATACAGAGGCATCCTACCAAGTTACAATGAAATCCCTTCATAAATACGACCTGTAGACTGTGCTAATGGTTTTCGGGTTTTGGGCTCGTGCAGCCATACCGGTTGACCGATCACGACCAAAGGGGGACGTTCTCATCTAGACATGACCCCAAACCTGCATATGAAATTTCGTGATGATCAGACAAGAACTGCGGGGTGTAGCCCGTGCTAAAGGAAAATGTGAACAGACTCACAGACTAACAGATTCACAGACTTGCAGACTTCCACACGCATGATGGCAATAGCTTATCTGGACTTTGTCAAGTTAAGCTAAAAACTATAGTGACATTTTGACAAGAGGACCAGTAGAGTCCCCTCTCTGCGATAGGACCGATAGTGTCCACTCGCCTAAAACAAACCATGACGCCCGTCATCCAGATTATCAAATCTGACACCTGGAGTAGAATTAGTGGTAGTACATCAACTAAACTCATTACAACGACCAAGTAAATAGAGGAAAGGCTTCCTCTATTTGCCATACTATTAGATAAATATAATTACCTAAATACTAATATATGTCATTGTACCACCACCAAATCTACATATAATATAACATTAAAATATAATCAATGAAATAAATATATCCAAAAGAAAAACTCTTTCAAAAATAAAATAAAAATTTTAGAAAATTTTTTTCTAATATAAGAGCCAAAGTTCCCAAAGGGAACAATGAGACCAAAAAAGCCTAAGTGTGGACAAAATTATAAAACCTAAACAAAAATAGGAAACTACCTAGAGTAATGTAAATGTAAAAAAAAAAAAAAAACGGAATCAAGACCCCAGGCAACACGGCCCGAAGTCAGTAACAGAAACAAGACTATCCGATGTAAAGCAAGAGCTTCCTCAGAAGAAAAAATTATACATTGGATGTATGATGCATGACCAAAACGCCCAAACACCCTAAGGATGAGGACGTAACCCTGAGGATGTACAGAATATCTTCTGTATAATACGTTAAACTCCCAAGAAATTTTATAAAAAAATTTCACTAAAACAAGCCAAAAAACTTGGGAGCTTAACTGGGGGGATCAAGGGAAGGCAGGGAAGGAATACTAAACAAACAGTGGATAGATCATAATCAATCAGTGATAACGTCAGGCTCATGTCCCGAAATTAGGGAACATGAACTAATTTTAATAAATATTATAAAATTACAGCCCTGAACGTTTCAAACCACCGTTTCTTCCTTTCTTCATCCAATTCTGTCCTTGGATCCACCAATTTAACCATTGATTTGTGTCTGGCATCATTATTAATTGAGATTTAAAAGCACAAATGTCAGTTTGTTGTTATATGACAAGGGCCAAACAAAGAATGATTTATTGGCGCCAGATTCGTTGACTTCCTGGCGTCTGCGCATGCGCGGAGGGTAAAATGTATGGAGGGCCAGTTAGGACTTCTAATTTTTGGTTTTGCATGCAAATTTTGGGGATTGGGGGCAAAATTTGTTTGGCCCTAGATATTTTGGGGTTAGCACCAGCTATGTCTGGTCATTGGTTACAGTATAAAAATACTAAAATCTATCCTCATTCATTTGAAATTTCCAGTACTTGAGAATCATTCATTTTTTGGCCTTATCAATCTGAAAAACAATTCAGATGATCGACCACAAATATGAAGTATTAAAAACATTGAAAATTTTTGCTGAATGGCAACAAATATGTGAAAAACAAAACACAAACTCCTACTGAGGAAGTAATTTACATGCATTCCCACTCTTCGTAGGAAAAACATGTATTCCTTTGCCAGAATGACATTCGTTGTTATTACCTCGGTTGTTTGTGCACTTCAGAAATGAATATTCTCAATAACAAAAATTGTAAATAAGTTGTAATTTGGGCACCTTGTAATTCAGGCACAGCAATTACCATCATAATTTGGGGTGAATTTTGAGGTCTGCCCTTATATATGTTGCACATTTTTAATATGTGTGTAACCATGCCATAAAGTTTAAATTCTCTACATTTAGGGCCCTGCAAATCTCAAATTTCCAATCATATCAACTCTTGAATCGAATCATAGGATTTTGAATCAAATCTGTAATTAATCTCACAGCTCTTCAAGTTGCAAAAAAAATGCAGAATAATCCATATGGAAGCAAAATACTCTCGAAAACGGAACCTTACTGAACACTTCATATATGAACAGGTCTCCTATAATGGAGACCTGATGATAGAGTTCAAGAGGTACACTATTTTGGATTTTGAGAGCATGTCAATTTGAAAATTTCTGAATCAGCACGACCTTAATCAAATCTAATCATCTAAATGATTTTGAATCAAATTGAATCTCAAAGCTTCATATGGCCCTATCTGCACTAGAAACTGCAGGATGAATTGATTACAGCACGAAGACACCCAACATACCTATCCATTAAAAATTTCCGATGTCAAAAAAGGGCAGTAACTCTGTAAAGTTAAAAAATTTATAGTAATTTATATATTTTTTATACTTACCAATGACCCAGATTTAGCTGGTGCTAACTCTAACAAAACCAGTGCCAAACACAAATTTTGCCCCCCAATCCCCAAAATTTGCATCCAAAACAAAAAGAAATCATGTCCTAAAGGACCTCCATACTACGCCTCTACTGCGCATGCGCAGTGACGCAGACATCCCGAAATTGGCGCCAATTATCATTCTTACTGGCAGTGCCTGGTCAGCGCTATGTACTCAGCGGGGAGGCAAGAGTTCCCAACTCCAGGGAGGGCCATCCCCGTCTGGGTCATTGGTAAGTATAAAAAATATATAAATTACTATAAATTTTTTAACATTTTTATACTGTACCAATGACCCAGACTTAGCTGAATAGTAAACAGGCTGGAGGGCCTAGGACATAGAGGAAAATCCAATAAGCTCAACTATATAGTAAAGAGGTAACCCCTTAAGGAGAAAAGGAGTATTAGGCTTTACATGTATCTTTCTTATTTAATATTAAATTAGAAAGATACACTACCCTTAATAATTGAGCACAATAACATTCATGTTCTTTATTAACATCCAGTATAACCCTTATACTAATTATTTTTAAAGCAAGCCAATAAATAAAGTAGTCCAGAGAATTGAGACTCTTTATAGTCATTTAAAAGTGTCCGAGTATTGTATATTAAAGCCCGTTTGACACTTGACATATACAAATGCTTCACACCGAGCTACACTTTAAAAATAAGACATGAATGAATTTAAACATTAATATTACACTTTAAAACCATCCCGGAAGCGACTCAGAAATACTGACTTGGAGGAGGCATTCCCTTGCTTTTCACTATAAAGCAGGTGACCTAAGGGAACACCCGCCCTCCCCCCCCCCTTCCCCTTGCCCTGGGTCAAATAGCCCAGAGCGAAGAGGGCAGTCGGACGGAGTCACTGCCGGAACAGAAAGCCTGCATAACTATAGTTGCAACTGTTTAGTGGACGACATTCTGAGCAACAGATAACGGACCTAAACAATGCAGGTCTCCAGAAATGGACTCAATATTTCTGAGATAAAAATTCGTAAATGTGGATGGCTGAGACCAATAAGCAGCCTTCATTAAATCTGTAATAGCAACACTATTAGCATAAGCCCAGGAAGTAGAAAGAGCTCTTACTTCATGAGCAGAAATCTTAAGCACAGACTGATGAGAAGAAGATAAATCTTCATAAGCAGTACGGATAGTTAACTGAATCCATCTAGCAATAGAATGGACTGAAATGTCCTTTCTATTAGGCATCAAAGACAGAAAGAAATGTTTCCGTCCCTTTCTGATAAACTGAGATCTCTGTTTATAGATACGTAACGCTCTAACAGGACAGAGTAAAGGCCTACGCCCGTCTGAAGACGGAAGAGCCTTAATAACAATAGGTTCCGGATATTTATTAGGAGCCTGATTCTTAGCTAAAAAACCCACATTAGTAGTGAAGGTGATAGTGTTCCCAACACTACGATAATGAGAATCATCCACCGATAGTGCATGAAGCTCACTGACTCTTCTAGCAGAAGAGAAAGCTAAGAGAAAAGCTGTCTTATAAGATAAGAATTTGAAATCTACTGTCCCAAGAGGTTCAAATGGCTTTTCCTTCAATTTAAGAAGAACCCAAGCTAAATTCCACTTAGGAATTAATCTAAGAGTTCTGGGTCTATTTATCGAGAAGTTTCTAACCAACTTCGATAAAGAGACATTAGATCCAATTTGTAAACTATCATGATGTGCATAGGTATCAGATAACATAGATCTATAACCCTTTATAGTAACAGGCTGCAGTTTGATTTCGTCAAACAAGTATACTACAAAGTTTGCAATGTCTGGTATAGAGGGATCGAATATATCTACAGAATGATCCCTACACCAACGACGAAAAACCTTCCACTTAGCCGCATAGTTTAGCGAAGAGGAGGTCCTCCTACAGTTAGAAATCGCGTCCACTGCTCGTCCTGTAAAGTGCTTGCCATGCAAGAAGGACCGCACAACGGAAAAACGTGAAGGTTGAGACCTTGCGGGTTGTGATGGAGTTGGCGCGATTTCCCCTGCGAAAGAAGATCCTCCCGTGGAGGAAGCTTCCGCGGTAGGTCCCACAACAGACACCTGAGTAGATTTATCCACGGTCTCTGTGGTGACAGAGATGCTACCAACAGAATCTTGCATTGAGATTGTTTTATCTTTAGCAATACTTGTTGAATTAACGGCGCTGGAGGATACGCATATCCTAACATTCCGTCCCAAGGGATCGACAGAGCGTCTACTGCAAATGCTCTTGGATCCGGACACGGAGACACATACGTCTGCAACTGATTGTTGAGATGTGTCGCAAATAAGTCTATCATTGGCCGTTCCCATTGGTAGCAAATCTGATTGAATACTTGTTTGTTGAGAGTCCACTCCGACGGCAACAAGCGACCCTTTCGTGAAAGGGAGTCTGCTAGCACATTCAGACGACCCGGTATGTGACGGACCGAAAGAAGAACGTGATGTTCTAACGCAAACAGAAGGATTCTTTCCGTTAGATTGAACAACGGAACTGAATGAGTGCCTCCCTGATTCCGTATATACGCCACTACTGTCGTATTGTCGGATAGGATTTGGACATGAGCATTGTGAATAATGTCCATCCAGTGACGTAACGCAAGCCAAATTGACATCATTTCCTTGATGTTTATGTGATTGCACAGGAATTGCGGATCCCAAAGACCCTGGCATCTCGAATCCGTTGGGATTAATGATGCACCCCAACCTGTTTGACTGGCATCCGTCATAACGGTAAAACTCTGATCCGGCAACTGCAGCGGAACTCCTTGAGTTAAACACTGAATGTTTGCCCAAGTCTGAATCTCTTGTTTCACTTGATCTGACAAGAGAACGTCTACATCTAGCGAATGCATTTTCACACTCCAATTCTGAGTCAGGAAAATTTGAAGAGGACGTGTGCGTAACCGCCCCATCGGAATGAGATCCGCGGCGGCTCCGCACAGACCTATCAGTCTCATAAATTCTCTCGCCGTGACTTTGTCTGTGTGCAGACAATAGCGAGCGTAACAACTGACTAATTTCGCTCTGGTTAACGGCAGACGAACGCGATTGTTGTGCGTCTCGAAGCTCATTCCCAGATGAGTGAATGACTTGGACGGCACCAGATCCGAATTCTCCTCGTTTACTATAAAACCGAGACGTCGGAGCAATAGAAGAATATTCTGAACATCGTTATGAAGCGTTAACTCGTTGCCGTACCTCTGAAGAATGTCGTCCAGGTAGGCCGACGTTACCGCAGACGAATGAGCTCGGAAGTAGATCATTACAAAGTTCATTACCCGAGTGAAAGCCCAGGGTGCTAGATTCAATCCGAAGCACATCGCCCGGAATTGATACACCACTCCTAGGACTGCAAAGCGTAGATACTTTCGGAATGTCGGATGTACCATGACGTGAAAGTACGCATCTTTGAGATCTATGCTCGTTGCATAATCGTTCACCCGAATACTCGCTCTGACCGATCGAATCGTCTCCATATAAAACTTCGGAGCGACGATCAGCTTGTTTATCCAGCTCAAATCTATGACTGGACGGAACGAGCCGTCTGGTTTCGGAACCAGAAACAGATGGCTGTAGAATCCCGGAGATTCCTGGTTTTCTACGACCTCTACCGCGTTCTTCATTAAAAGAGACTGCATCTCTGATAACAGAGGACGCACCGGAACCTCTATAGGAACCTCTCTTGGGCACATTAGACCCAGAAGTGCCTGTCTTATTCGTGTCTGCTGTATCCGACTTCTTAGGAGCAGATTTGAACAACAGATAATCCTTAGCTTTCTTTGTAATTTTATCATAAATAGCGGAAAGCTTGCCGTCAAAGAGAAGTTCTCCTGGGACCGAAGCGACTCTAAGAGAGTTCTTCACCTTAGAATCCACTAGTGTGGATGTAGCTAGGGCTGCGTCACGTCTAACCAACTCCAGATTTGCCACTGAAAGGGCGGAGTTACACGTGGAATAAGCTACTGCCCTTGAAAGAAGTCTTAAAGAGGATTGTATATCCTGAAACTCTTTCCCCTGAAGGCGCAGTGATAATGCCTTAGTAAGGTGATCTGCGTAAGATAAGGCATCTAAATTGGCTCTGTTAGACGCAATAGCTGTTTCCAACACCGCGGTTGGAATAGAAGCTGACGACGGTAATGATAGCTCTAAGTCTTCCGCCTCGTCGTCCATACGCAGAGGAACTCTCGGTATACCCTGTCCTGCCGTATCGAATTTATTCCTTGCATTAATGAAAGGCAGGTTGAGAGTATTAGCGGACAAGAAACCTGCTTTCCCCGTCCTGGAAGCAAGTTTAAATATAGCGTCGTTCAATAATTCAAATGTTCTTGCAACATTATTGGACTGCGACGGAAACTCGGGAGCGATGTCCCTGAACCGCTCAAAAAATTCAGAGTCCAATGACGCTATAATTCTCTTGTCCGGAAGCGCAGCAGTCTGGCCCATGGGACAACTTGAGGGAGAAAGTGCCGGATGAAGTCCACGGCAGCTGTATGTTGTTCCGAAAGGGATAGCTCCAAGTCATCCGTATCCCTTTCACCATCCGGTCGGACCTCATGATGTTCCCGGTCGTCCGCACCCGATGCTTCGGCGGAGCGTACCGACCCAGCGCCATCGGATAATTCTCGATCCGACACCGTTTCTGTCGGCTGCTGGGATGCTGCGATAAGCTGTGCTATCTGCACAAGAATGTCCGGCGTCGAGACCTGCGGAGGCGCAGTCTTTCGCTGCTTCGCCGAGGGCAGCTCCGCATCAGATGGCTCCCGCATACTTTTCCTATGCGAACGTCCGGAGTCCATCGGTCTCGAATCCCTGGCTGCCGGATGGTGTGACCTGGTCGCCGAAGAATCCTTGATCGGCGAAGCTGGTAATATATCGGCGGTCACGCAGCCAAGGTGCGGTCGTGTGCGCTGACGAGAAGAGGAAGCCTTAACAGTCTCTGCGGACTGCTTATACAACGGAGCGTCCCGAGCGACGGACGTATGCTCTGCTAAAGACACATTTTGTACCACAACATCTGGTCCCAGATGTTGTTGTACGAGAGAGGGGCCTCTCTCGCTCGCGGCCCGGCTGGACCTGGACGAGCTTGGAACCGGACTCAAAGGCTTCCTCCGTTCTCGCTTACTATCCGCCGTCACTGGGTGTGCATCTATTATGTTTATAGTGCTCGCATCACCCAAAATTTCCTCTTGGACCGCATCGGACGAACCCGGCTGCCGAACCATTCAGTGAATGGACGCTACACCGGGCGAGCTAGCGGACGACATTTGTCTAATCTCCATGAGCACTTTTGCCGCTAGCTCTGAATTCATTTGTGACGACGGACGCACACTTGAAGAAGATAACATGGAAACATCACCCTGTTCTGGTTCCTCTGAAATAGAAACAGAGAGTAGAGTGACCTTGCGGAGAAAGAGCCGGCAACGCTCTTTCTCCAGAAACAACATATCGTGACACACGTTTCCAATGTTTCTCATCCCAATGTTCACATATAGGACAGGGATTAATGCGAGAACACTGACTACAATTAATACAATGATCATGAAAGTCAGAGGAAGATTTCTTCCTATTACAATTTGAACAACGTCCCTTCATTGTGAAAGAACAACAATAAGTCCTAGTTACTCGCAAAAACCCCTGACACAAAGATACATAATAACATGATCCATTAATAAATGAAAAAACAATTGCAAAACAAAATAATTTTGAAAAAATATTTTTTCAGCAAAGCCCAAGTTGCTGAAAAGTAACGTTGAGTCCCGATGGATCCGATGGCAAAGTGTGGTCAAAAATTTTAAATTTATATTAAATAATTAATGAGACACTTTCGGATAATATAAATGTATCTTATAGTGAGATAAACTACAGCAAAGGCAAACAGCCCCCCTCAAAAAAGGCTGTTGCCAATGAAAACAAACAGTGTAAAAACACCAGAAAACATGACTCCAGGCACTGAAAAAACTGGCCCGGAATCAGTCATCAATTACACTCTATCTGATGCAAAACAGAGACTCCCAGGGGAGAATCTGCAGAACATCAGATGGAAGATGCAGAACACAAACGTTATACACCCATGGGTGAAAACGTAACTATGGGGAAAATAACAGAAAACATTCTGTAACCAAGCAACTCTCCCAGGAAATTTTAGAAATGAAATTTCTCAAAAATATGCCAAAAGCATGGGAGAATTGCAAGGGGGGACTTTAGAAGGCTAGGGGAGAGGAAACACTGCATAAGCAGTGCAACAATTAGCAAGAATGACAACAAGAGGCCCATGCCTCGAAAATAGGCAACTTAACATAATTTCATCAAAAAATTTTAAGTACAGCCCTGATTATTTTTTGTCACTTCTTTTTCCTCTCCTCCTTCTATCCTCCTTAGAATCACATTTTCTCCAAAAATTACGTGTCTGGCATCCTTTAAACTGAGATTTACAAGCACAAAGATCAGTGAGATGTTGACTGATGAAGGGCCAAACAGAGAATGATAATTGGCACCAATTTCGGGATGTCTGCGTCACTGCGCATGCGCAGTAGAGGCGTAGTATGGAGGTCCTTTAGGACATGATTTCTTTTTGTTTTGGATGCAAATTTTGGGGATTGGGGGGCAAAATTTGTGTTTGGCCCTGGTTTTGTTAGAGTTAGCACCAGCTAAGTCTGGGTCATTGGTACAGTATAAAAATAAATGACTTTTCTAACATCTTTCTAGATTTTGTCAATCTCCACTATATGGGTAACAATGTCCAAAAGTTAGAATCTCTATGTGGCTCATTTCTCTAGTGTGGAATCTGGAACCACGGGGGACAACAAAACTGAAAACAAGACATGTTGAGTGGTTTTGGCTTTAATCTCGACTGTAAATACAGAAGAAAATCTAACAAGATGCCTCAGACCAACAAAAAAAAATCTAGCAGAGCTGTCAATCTATGAGAAAAATTCATGCCTTCAGCAGTTTTTGAGACACCCATTCAGACTGGCCAAATAAAGTTGTACTTACGATTCTTTTTCAGCATTTTCGGGTGCTGGCTCTGGTTCAGGTTCATCCTTGATGAACTGTAATTCCATTCTTAAACCTTCAGCTATATCTAAAGAACACCTTGGCTCCATATTGCAACGAGCAGACAATGAAACTCTGGTAAACTCAGATGCAGATGAGAGATAAAATCCTTGGCCATCTTTAGTGAAAATAAAGGACAAAATTCCACTGAAAATAAATTACAAGTATTTGATGAAATACGGTACAAGTCTAAACAATTAATTTCAAATCAATTGCTTTGGAGATGTCATTGAACATTCAAAGCCCTGAGTGATGACCAAGTGCTCTCATCAATTTTTTGGTATCTTCTCAATTGTCCAGTTCAGAAAACTTCTAAAATAAAAAAGTGTTATGATTATATTACAAAGGTATAAAAATGGGTTCATCTCAATATGTCTGGAGCTATTGTATCCAGTGGTATACTCAGGTGTAAATAATCCAGAATGTCTATCAATTACCGTTTCTAGTGCATCTTATTTTTCAGACCTGTTGGCATCAATTATAATGACTATCATTGTCTATTTCTTACTTTTATTATCTCAGAGCACATACAACACTACCAGTAGATTAATAACATTTTTCACTGAATGTAATCCACAATAGAAAAAAAGGCACTAATTTTATTTTACACTAATACTAGACTAGTTTTGATAATATAAAAAGCCATAATTTTATTTTAGTTGTACTGAAAAATTTCAAATTTTATTTAATTTCTTATTTTATAATCCTAAAACAGATTTTACTAAAATGAAATTTAACAAAAATTACACAACCAATACAATTTAGAATAGTATTTTTAAAAAATCACTCGCATCAAATGTTTAGATTTAACAGTTTCATACACACACAATCTGTTGTACAAAACAATTACTGAAGAATATGATTTAGGGCTTTTAGCTCAAAAACCAGTCTCGGACAACAGAACTAAATGAAAATGTCAATGACTGTTGCTTAAGTTGACTGTGTGTAGTGTTTGATGAAAAAGGATAATGTTCAATGTTTATGAAAGGATTATGATCACAGACTGACACTCACACACTTCTGCACGCGTGATGGCACTAGCTTATTTTGACTTTATTAAGTTAAGTTAAAAAAGAAGCCTCAAAGGGCTTGAGGTGCTCACCCGAGAAAGTTGTTCAAAGGATTTATTGAAGATTATTCCTCATACTTGGTTAAAATTCTCGAGTAAGTTAAAATTTCTGCACCCAAAGGGAACCAAAATATTAACCCAGGGACTTATTTGAACAAACTTGAAACCTGACCTGACTGAGGATATTGTATACAAAGTATAAATAAAATAAGCCAAGACCAATACAGTGTCTGGGCCTGCATCGCTGCATGCAATTGAATTGGCAAACAGGAAGTGGCTGCATGGCAGATCTGAAAATTGCATACACGATACAACTGATCATTATCAGGCTCCAGATGAAATATAAAATCAATCCCTTGCATAGAAGCCGAGAAAAGTTTGACGAAAAATTTCAATGTTCAGTGGGTACAGTAAAATTTCAAAGTATCGGCAAACAGGAAGTGGCTGCACGGCAGATCTGAAAATTGCTTACGCGATACAACTCATCATTATGAAGCAGCAGACCAAATATAAAATCAATCTCTTGCACAGAAGCCAAGAAAACCTTGACGGAAAATTTCCATGTTCAGTGGGTACAGTAAAATTTCAAAGTATCGGCAAACAGGAAGTGGCTGCACAGCAGATCTGAAAATTTGCGTACACGATACAACTCATCATTATGAAGCAGCAGACCAAATATAAAATCAATCCCTTGCGTGGAAGCCGAGAAAACCTTGACGGAAAATTTCAATGTTCAGTGGGTACAGTAAAATTTCAAAGTATCGGCAAACAGGAAGTGGCTGCACGGCAGATCTGAAAATTGCTTACACGATACAACTCATCATTATGAAGCAGCAGACCAAATATAAAATCATTCCCTTTCATAGAAGCCAAGAAAACTTTGACGGAAAAAGTGTTTCGGACGGACTGACGGACTGATGGACTGACAGACTGACGGAATGATGGACTGACGGATGGAGTCGAGCTGTTACTAGACCTGCTCTGCCGCTGGCGACGCAGGTAAAAATCTGACTGGTAGTTTCGGAGAAGATTTTTTAAAGAATATTCCTCAAATTGGAGCAAGTTAAAATTTGGGGTCCAATATAGAGCACAAATAAAAACCTATCTACTTGATTTTCCAATAGGGAACCCAAATATGAACCCAGGGACTTGATTTGAACAAACTTAATCTGATCTACATAAGTATGCCATTTCCCGATTATCATTAGATTTTGACCAATGGATATGAAAACCCTCTACACACTGATGTCAAAATGGCAAAGTTTTCAGCAACAAATATTTCCCATAATTCAGTTTGATATTTAACCAAATATTGCACGAAGTAAATATTCCGGCTCCTCTACGATAGATCAATATAAACTGTGGGTCTAGATTTTAACACACTTGAATCTGATCCCCTAAGCATGTTGTACATCAAGTATCAATATTTTGATAAGTTCAGGAGAATTTTTTTTAAATTTTTGACTCAGCATTATTTTTTTTATCTTCCCCCCCCCCCCCCCCCCCCCCCCCCCCCCCCCCCGTACATTAGTTGCAATATTTTTTACCATTCCATTATACTGGTTCTAAGGATACTTCATACCAAATAACAGTTTTCTGTGCCATGGAGTTTGGAAAATATGAGAGTTTGAAAATATGGGGTTCCCACGAAGAAGCGGGAATTTTTTTTACATGAACACAAGTGCTTATGACTCAATAATACCAAAAGGCAAACTTGGTTCAAATCAGCTCATCGGTTCATAAACAATACTTCACTCACATACAATCTGTGTTACAGTTATTCAAGAACATAAGATTTACTGGCAATCTATCAGCCTTGTTTTCTTTCTTTAAGACCAAGCTGAATGACGTGAATAATTTGCAAGAGTTCAAATACTTCATTTGGACCACCTGCTCTTTAAGAAATATCCGTTTTTAACCATATTCCCAACGAATCGCCCGCATCCGCTCGCGTAATATGCAAATTCAGCAAAAATATTTTTCGAAAAATATCAACAAAACCATATCATGTGACCCCTCTTTGGAACGAGCTCGACGAGCTTGTTCCAAAGAGGGGTCACATGATATGGTTTTGTTGAAATTTTTTAAAAATTAAAAAATGATATTTAAAATAATAAATTTTGAAATCGTCTGTGTTGGGTAAAGGTTTAATGCCTAATGCCTTTAATGCCTAATTGCGCAAAAGCTAACTTGTCTTTTTTGTGACCTCAGTACCACATGTAACCAATTGGAGTATATTTACCCCGCCCCTCTGTCTAGGTTGCTCTCCCAAGTTGGACCGACTCCTTTCCATTTCAAACTTCCAGATCCTTGCTTCCACGTGGTTAGTTGTCCCAGTGTCTCATAACGATTCTGAAGATGTATTCCATAGTTCCCTTCTGCACAATACATGGAAACACAGAATGTACATTTGGTTACACATGGGTTCAATTGATGACCTTCTAACCCAGGGTTTCATCCCATGCCAAAAGAGAAAATAAAACATCATTCACTGATTTCAAAAGCATATATTACTTAAAATGCTCCCATCTTCTTGTTACATTTAATGAGTCTTCAATCTTGACCACTATTCAGCAGAACTGTAATCAATATTGATATAGACTATAACACAATCTACACTCACGACTTGACTGCTAATTAACTGTAGACTGTCAAATTTTGTGACTAACCCATAAATATTGTGAGCTTGCACCTGAGCTGCCATGGGTGGTGAAAATGAAACAAATTCAAAGTCCATCAAGGGCAATAACTCTGCCAAAATCCTCTAAATAACACTTGCATTGAATATGGGCCTAGTCACTATTAAGATAAACTTGCATATCAAATATGATGTAATTCCACCCTATATTTTATAAGTTATTGTGTTTGAAGCTTGTTGATCACAGACAGACCAACAGATAGACCGATATTATAAGTTATGGGATGTTTAGTGGTCGGATATGGTGTTGTGTGAGGCTCAGTGTGATCAATATTAGGTTCAGAAGAGACAAATATTGATCACACTGAGCCTCACATGACACCATATCTGACCACTAAACATCCCGTAATGTATTTATTATGTCAGCGGACAAAATCCAGTATGTCCCTTTAATTAATCGGCCTGGTAATTTATTTTTATCTTTATCGTACTTGTGAAAATGTAAACAAGCAGATGTAAGTTTCCAATGTAAAGGGAGTAACTCTATCTAGCAATTGTTTCGTGCTGAAGTGATTATCAATTGGAGCGATTAACTTGAATGTTGGGTATGTTTCGATTTACATTGAGCTATCGGATGGGGTTATCGATCGAAATAAGTTTCTCAATTTAGAACACATATTATAAACAGATTATTTCTTTTTGTTCAAGCGAGTTTAATGAAACTTTAATCACATTCAATGGACGATTCAGAACGTTTGCTGTAAGATTGCCATTTTTGAGGTGAGGCAGTTGTATTTTATTTTTAAAAATGAAAGTGTTAATGACACTGCAGCTCAACTTGTTTAAGACATGTACATGTATAGTATGTGACAGAGCAATGACAAACATCTAGGTAATGACCTCATAACAAAGGTACATGTAAAGTATTGTAACTGTCTGTACATAAATGCTGACCGTAGCCTGTAACAAATGTGTAGGTAAAGTATAATAAAGGTGGGCGACAGTTAGATGCTAAACTAGAAAAGAAATCTTTGAATCCCAGAGTGGGTCTGACTGAACCCAAAAATATTTGTTCTCATAGCAGTGATAACAAAGGCACCCAAAAACACTCGTTCCTGTCACAAGGTGATAACAAAGGTACCCCAAGAAGTCTCGTGAAGATCAGTTCATAAATACAGACTCTAGCCTGAGCCATATTAACATGTGCACTTATTGTGTATAAGTAGCACTGAACATATCAAAGTTCATCTAATTTGCATAATTTCTGCACGAGAAAAAAACCTGTATTATATGTGATGTATGTTACTAAACATTCCTACAAAATTTATTTAAATCAGAACTTTCATATAGAAGTTCTGTACAAAAAACAGATTGCACGAATTTTGGTACAAAAAGGTTGCTGGTGGCCATCTTGAATTTTGGACCGCATCCAAAAACACTTGTTCTAGTCCCACAGTGATAACAAAGGTACCCAAGAAGTTTCGTAAAGAACGGTTCATAAATACGGCCTCTAGCCTGAGTCGTATAGAAGTTGAGTACAAAAAACTGATTGGACCTAATTTCGGTACAAAATGACCACTGGCAGCCATCTTGAATTTTGGACAGCGCTCAGAAACACTCGTTCTCATCCCAAGGTGTTAACAAAGGTACCCAAGAAGTTTCGTGAAGATCGGTTCATAAATACAGATTCTAGCCCGAGCCGTATTGACATGTGCACTTACTGTGTATAAGTAGCACTGAATAAATCAAAGTTCAACTAATTTGCATAATTTTTGCACGAGAAAAAAATAGGCCGATGAAATCGTCAGATGTGTACTCATATGCGCAACTAGTAGAAAGCTGTATGAGGGAGGGCCACCCGACATTATGCACAACATACATGGTATGGGTACATATAGAAATGGATTGGAGGAGTGCCTAATTTGATAGATAAAGGGTTAATACCTCCTGATCAAATTATTAGATTTACATAAAAAAAAAACTATACAGCACAGCACATCAGTAACCTGAATACATATATAAAGTAATCTGATAATCGGATTAATATTTTTTCAGTTATCGCATGCCAAAGAAATGGATTGGAGTTGTAACCTGAATACATATATAAGTAACCTGATAATCGGATTAATATTTTTTCAGTTATCGCATGCTGAAGAAATGGATTGGAGTAGTTCTCAATTTGAAGGATAAAGGGTTAATATGACAGGATCGAACTATCAGATTTACACCAAAAACTATACAGCTCAGCACATCAGTAACCTGAACATAAATACAAAGTACCTTGACAATCCAAGCAATATTTTTCAAGTTATCGAACGCAAATGGGATTGGAGGAATTTTCAATTTGAAGGATAAAAGGGTAATATCTCAGGATCAAAATAACAGATTTACACCAAAACTATACAGCTCGGAACATCAGTAACCTGAAGATATATATAAAGTAACATGACAACTGGATATATATTTTGAGTTATCTCATGGCAAAGGGATTGGAAGAATTCTCAATTTGAAGGATAAAGAGTTAATATCTCTGGATCAAATTATCAGATTTACACCAAAAACTATACAGCTCGGCACATCAGAAACTGAACACAAATATAAAGTAACTTGACAATCCAAGCAATATTTTTCAAGTTATCGAATGCCAAAGAAATGGATACGGATGCCGGAAGGACAGACGCTCCAACATTTCGGGTTTATGGGCTACCAAAAAAACATTTTGTATGTCCAAAACCTTATTTTACCCAGAACCCCACCCCCTCCACCCTAGAACTTATATTTAACCCTAACCCCACCCCTCCACCCAAAAACCACACCCTAAACCCTAAAAGCCCACCCCAGACCCTAACCCCTACCCACCCCCAGAACCTAACCCCCCCAACCTTAAGCCCTACTCTGGGGCTACCCCTAACCCCACCCCCTGACCCAACCCCACCCTAGCCAAACCAATAGGATCAGGAGCTATTTTTTGGTTTAGGGGCTACTAAAACTAAAACCCCACCCCTGACCCCAACCCTTACCCCACCGGGACTTAACCCTCCCCAACCTTAAGCCCTACTCTGGGGCTACCCCTAACACCACCCCACTCCTAACCCTAACACTACCTTAATTTGGAGGTAGAACCTAATAATAATATCCCCTAAACCCCCAATGTTGGCCCGGATGGACAGACGGACGGACAAAGGATAGACGAATGACGGATGGCCACCCCCAGATGCCGGCATTATGTGTACCATACATAGTATGGGTACACATAAAAACCTGTACTATATGTGATGTATTCCATGTTACTAAACATTCATACAGAAATTTATTCAAATCAGAACTTTCATACAAAAGCTCTGTACAAAAAACTGATTGCATCAATTTTGGTACAAAATGGCCACCGGCAGCCATTTTGAATTTCGGACTGCACCCAAAAACACTTGTTCTCGTCCCAAGGTGATGACGAAGGTGCCCAAGAAGTTTCGTAAAGAACGGTTTATAAATACGGCCTCTAGCCCGAGCCGTATTGGCATTTGCAGTTACAGTGCTGAAAGTAACATTAAATAGATCAAAGTTAGTCTAAATGGCATAATTTATGCACAAGAAAAAAACCTGTATTATATGTGATGTATCCCATGGTACTAAACATTCACACAGAAAATTATTCAAATCAGCGCTTTCATATGGAAGTTCTGCGCAAAAATCTGATTGCACCTAATTTTGTACAAAATGGCCGCCAGCGGCAATCTTGAATTTCAGACCGGACCCCAAAACACTCGTTCTCGTTCCACAGTGATAAAGGTATCCAAGAAGTTTCGTAAAGATCGGTTCAGAAATACGGCCTCTAGCCTGAGCCGTATTGGCATTTGCACTCACAGTGCTGAAAGTAACACTAAATAAATCAAAGTTAGTCTAATTTGCATAATTTACGCACAAGAAAAAAACCTGCATTATATGTGATGTATCCCATGGTACAAAACATTCATACAAAAAATTATTCAAATCGGTGCTTTCATATGGAAGTTCTGTGCAAAAATCTGATTGCACCTAATTGTGGTACAAAATGGCTGTCAGCGGTAGTCTTAAATTTCGGACCAGACCCAAAAACACTTGTTCTCATCTCACGGTGATAACAAAGGTACCCAAGAAGTTTCGTAAAGATCAGTTCATAAATACGGCCTCTAGCCCATGCCGTGTGTACGGCGCGATGGACAGACAGACAGACGACGGGCCATGGCAAAACCTCAAATTTGGCTTCGTCAAAGTTGAGCAAACAATATGGTGGACACACCCGTAATATTGATTTCATATTGGGCCACCAATGATGTCATCATCGACCTGATATGGCTTTATAGGCCACCACCATTTATTCACGCTGATTGGTTGATCCCAAGAGCTGACATAGTAGTGATACATATGGAGCTGCTTGTTGCAGCTGAAAATCTAATGTGATCGTATATATGCTGAATGGTCCCCGATGGCTATTGTTATACAGCTATACTTTGAATATGCTCTTCTACCAATTTGAGGGAACCGAGAATAGGCAAAACAACATGCCCAAATTGACCTTGATGTCAACAAGCGGTACAGGAAAAATGAAAGTGTCAAGGACACTGTAGCTTAACTTGTGCATTGTGTTTGATGAAAAGGATAATGTTCAATGTTTATGAAAGGATTATGAAATAAGACAAGAATTGTGATAATTGGGAATATGTTCATTTCTGTTCCCTGTATGTTGTTTTTGATAAAAAATAATATGAGGTGAACACTGTACTAAAGAGCTGAGGGGTGGGTTAATATGACCTCACAGTTAATGTATGTGGCCCTCACAGTTAACTTATATCAACGAAAGTTACCAAGTTACAGTGAAATTATTCCAAAACAAGTCATCATAAATATGGCCTGTAGACTGTGCTAAAGGTTTTCGGGCTTCGGGCACCTGGAGCCATCAGTTTCCCAATTGCATCAAAAGGGGATGTTCTCATCTAGACATTATATGAAGTCAACCTACCAAGTTACAATGAAATCCCTTCATAAATATGACCTGTAGACTGTGCTAAAGGTTTTTAGGCTTTGGGCTTGGGCAGCCATCATGGCTGAATGATCACAACCAAAAGGGGATATTCTCATCTGGGCATCATCTGGAGTGATCCTACGAAGTTACAATGAAATCCCTTCATAAATATGACCTGTAGACAGTGTTCAAGGTTTTCGGGCTTCGGGCCCCTGAAGCCGTCACAGTTGACCAATCACGACCAAAAGGGGATGTCATCATCTAGGCATTATATGGAGTCAAACTAACAGGTTACAATGAAATCCTTCCATAAATATGACCTATAGACTATGCTAAAGGTTTTGGGGTTTTGGGCTCTGGCAGCCATCAAGGCTGAATGATCGTGACCAAAATGGGACGTGCTCATCTAGACATTATTTGGAGTCATCCTACCAAGCTACAATGAAATCCCTTCATAAATATCACCTGTAGACTGTGCTGAAGGTTTTCGGGCTTCAGGCCCCTGTAGCCATCACAGTTGCCTGATGGTGTCCAAAAGGGGCTGTTCTCATCTAGACATTATATGAAGTCAACCTACCAAGTTACAATGAAATCCCTTCATAAATATGAACTGAAGACTGTGCTCAAGATTTTTGGGCTTCGGGCACCTGTAGACTTCAGAGTGGACCAAACATGACCAAAAGGGGATGTCATCATCTAGGCATCCAGGTTACAATGAAATCCTTAAATAAATATGACCTTTTGCCTATGCTAAAGATTTTTGGGCTCGGGCACCCATCAAGGCTGAATGATCGCGATCAAAATGGGACGTTCTCATCTAGACATTACTTGAAGTCATCCTACCAAGTTACAATGAAATCCCTTCATATATATGACCTGTAGACTGTGCTAAAGGTTTTTGGGCTTCAGGCCCCTGTTGCCATCACAGTTGCCCAATCATGTCCAAAAGGGGATTTTCTCATCTAGACATTATATGAAGTCAACCCACCAAGTTACAATGAAATTCCTCAATAAATATGACCTGTGGGCTGTGCTAAAGGTTTGCGGGTTTTGGGCTTGGGCAGTTCACGGTTGGCAGATCACGCCCAAATGGGGAAATTCTTATCTAGACATCATAAGGAGTCATCCTACCAAGTTACAATGAAATCCCTCCATATTAAACATGTTTCGGGCTTGGGCAGCCATTACAGTTGATGGATCATGCCCATAAGGGGACGTTCTCATCTAGGCATTATAAAGAGGCATCCTACCAAGTTACAATGAAATCCCTTCATAAATACGACCTATAGACTGTGCTCATGGTTTTCGGGCTCGGACAGCCATACCGGTTGCCTGATTGCGACCAAAAGGGGACGTTCTCATCTAGACATGACCCCAAACCTGCATATGAACTTTTGTGACGATCAGACAAGAACTGCAGGGTGTAGCCCGTGCTAAAGGAAAATGTGAACAGTCTCACAGACTAACAGACTCACAGACTTCTGCACGCGTGATGGCAATAGTTTATCTTGACAATGTCAATTAAACTAAAAATGATTTTTCAAAATTCGACCAATAAAAAAGATAGCTGTAAACTGCCAACTTTTCAATCCAAATCATTTGGAAATGATTTTTTTTTAAAAGTGTGAAATGGAATTCCTCAATAAGGGGTTTAATTTCTACACAATGCAGTTTCAAGTAGGCTGTTACAGGCTGAATCTCAAATTGTGAGGTAGAAAATTGTATCTCTCATTAACAACCACCTGAGTATGATTCTCCTTCTCCAAAATATATATTAACATCCACTTCGACCTCAAGCTCTATCTGAAATAACATTTTGGAGACCTTTTTCTTTAACCCTTTGAACCCTGGTTTCCTGGAATGGAATGCCTTTGAGTGCACTTAGAGTGATATGGATCAGTCCAATATTAATAAACAAAGAGGATAAAATAATATCTGCAGTCTGCAGCCGTCTGGCTGCTGACTGCAGTTATTATTTTATCATCAATGCCTCGTATATAGACCTCTCATAACAAGACAAAAATGGGACAAAATTATGCCTAATGCCTGAAAAATCAGTCTTATGGGTGAAATGGGTTAACCCTGTGGAGCATCATGGGGAACAATAAAATGTTTTCGGAAGATTATTGAAATGTTCCTGAAGATAGTAACCAGAGGACATCAATGGGCGGTGAATAATACACCCGCACTTCCAGAAATTATAAAACATTATTCATGTTCCAATTGAACTTTACTGTAAGTTTCTCCATTTTAGTTAATTATACTTATTCAAAAAGTCCAGAAAATGAAAAAAAATCTGGAAAACTCTAAAATTTCTAAGTTCAAGGACTGTAATTCCACCAAAAATCAACCAAGTGGAACGAAATTCGAACTTGATCTGTAAGTATCCATAACAA
The DNA here is from genome assembly GCA_031216915.1 of Pictodentalium vernedei. Classification (NCBI taxonomy): domain Eukaryota; kingdom Metazoa; phylum Mollusca; class Scaphopoda; order Dentaliida; family Dentaliidae; genus Pictodentalium; species Pictodentalium vernedei. Next base: position 747,519,621 of record CM062297.1, read on the forward strand.
AGCTATATATAAAAATTTTCTCAATATGTCCAACCATAACGAAAAAAAGTCTGGAAAACGGTAACTAAGTTCAAGGGCAGTTACTCCCCCCAAAATCAACTGAGCAGAACGAAATTCGAACTGGATCTGTAAATATCCCAAAGAAAGCTGTATACCCAAAATTTTCTCAGTATATCCATACATAAAGAAAAAAAAATTCCAGAAAACAATTCAGGACAGATGGATGGACGCCAATGCTATAACATAATACAACCGTTTTTATAAAATGGGCATTTAAATGAAAGTGTCAATGACACTGTTAGCTCAACTTGACAAACTTGAACTTGGTAAGTTATAAATGAAATGGCAAAATTGAAGATCAGTGGTTCCAGTGTTATTTGATGAAATTTCAACATAACAGCATTGTGTGTGCACAACGTCAAGAGTAATCCATGCATTTTTAAATGTAAACTGTAAAACTGGCTAAAGGAAGAATGTTGATACACAAATGCAGTATGTTCAGAAGTTATTGTAAATTGCAACTTTTTTCACAGAAATGAATGCTAATCAATAGCTCTCATCTAAAGGTCTTGCCCAATGAGCACACCAAGTTCAAAAACAATCCTTTGATAAATGTGGCCTGTAGGCCATGTCAAAGAAGAATGTTGATGCACAAATGCAATAAATTCAAAGATTGTTGCTAACAGCAACAGTTTTTGATGGAAATGAAAAGAAAATCAATAGCTCCTATCTTTGTCACCCTGCATAAGCATACAAAGTTTCAAAACAACCTGATAATGAATGTGCCCTCTGAGGCATGCCAAAGGAAGATTTTAATGCACAAATGCACTAAGTAGAAAGTCATTGCTTGTGGTAATGTTTTGGGGTTTTTTTTATGGAAATTCATAAATATACCCTGCAGAGCGTGCAAAAGGGATAAGTTGATGCACAAATGCAGTAAGTTCAAAGGCTGGTGATAACAACAATAATTTTTTATGGAAATGAAAAAAAGCAATAGCTCAGATCTAGAGGTCACCCCGAACACACATACCAAGTTTCAAAGTGATCCGATCATAAATGTGCCCTGAAGGGTATGTTAAAGGGAAATATTGAAGTCTGACTAAACTAAGTTCAAAGGTCAGCAGCAACATTTTTTGACAGAAATGGAAGAAAATCGACAGCTCCCATATAGATGTCACCCCACACAAGCACACCAAGTTTGCAAGCGATCCAATCATAAATGTGCCTTGCAGGGTGTGTCAAAGGGAAATACTGATGCTTAACTACACTAAGTTTTTACTAAGTTCATCAGAGGTTGTTGCCAATGGCAACTATTTTTGACGGAAATGGAAGAAAATCGATAGCTCCCATCTAGAGGTAACCCCAAACAAACATACCAAGTTTCAAACCATTCTGATCATAAATGTGCCCTGTAGGGCATGCCAAAGGAATGAATAGGTTGATCTCTGACTAAATCAAGTTCAAAGGTCATTGCCAGTGGCAACATTTTTTGACGGAAAATGGAAGAAAATCAATAGCTCCTATGTAGAGGTCACCCCAAACAAGCATGCCAGGTTTCAAAACAATTCGATCATAAATGTGCCCTATAGGGTGTGACAAAGGGAAATATTGAGGTCTGACTAAACTAAGTTAAGAACATTGCCAACGGCAACATTTTTTTATGGAAATCGAAGAAAATCGATAGCTCCCATCTAGAGGTCACCCCACACAAGCATACCAAGTTTCAAAGTGATCCAATAATAAATGTGCTGTGCAGGGTGTGTCAAGGGGAAATTTTGATGCATAACTGCACTAAGTTCATCAAAGGTCCTTGCCAGCAGCAACATTTATTGGCAGATATTGAAGAAAATCGATAGCACCCATCTACAGGTAACCCCAAACAAGCATACCAAGTGCCAAAGGAGTATATTGATGCCTGACTAAACTAAGTTCAAAGATCATTGCCAGCAGCAACATTTTTTGACGGACGGAAATGGAATAAAATTGATAGCTCCCATCTAGAGGTCACCCCAAACAAGCATGCCAGGTTTCAAAGCAATCTGATCATAAATGTGCTCTGTAGGGTGTGCCAAAGGGAAATATTGAGGTCTGACTAAACTAAGTTCTAAGAATGTTGGCCGCGGCAACATTTTTTGACAGAAATGGAAGAAAATCAATAGCTCCCATCTAGAAGTCCCCTCAAACAAGCATCCCAGGCTTCAAAGCAATCCGATCATAAATGTGCTCTGTAGGGTGTGCCAAAGGGAAGTATTGAGGTCTGACTAAACTAAGTTCTAAGAATGTTGGCTGCGGCAACATTTGACGGAAATTGAAGAAAATCGATAACTCCCATCTAGAGGTCACCCCAAACAAGCATACCAAGTTTCAAAGTGATCTGATCATAAATGCGACCTGTGAGGTGTGCCAAAGGAAATTGTGGACGTATGTACATATGACCATACGTACGCCCGTACGTACGTCAACGGACGAGAAGTGATGGCAATAGCTCAGCTTGACTTTGTCAAGTTGAGCTAAAAAACAATCTGGTTCAAGCTGCACTTCAGAATTATGAAGAGAGAGACAAAGTCATGGGGCAACCACAAATATAGCAAAGGGACTTTAACAAAATTGAATCTAAGACACAAAAGGAAGACAACAAATATCATGGCACTGCAGTCACAAATTTTGGAGAAGATTTTTGAAGGCTTTGGGACATGTTTGCTTGAGACCAAGCCCACTGAGAGCGGAAACTTCATTCGAACAATGTTGGATGGTGGTCACTCAAGGATGATGTGTGCTGTGCCATGGTTGAATTGATGTGAACAACCATTCTTTAGTGTGAAAAGCACAAGTGATGGCAAAAGCCCACCCTAATTTTCAGTGTTTTAAGCAGAAACGTTTTCTCTTTAAACTTGGCTTTCTGCGTCCAAACTTCTAGTCAACTTCGAAAATACTTTCTAATAATTTCCAACAAACTGTTCAAATAATGTCAATGAACTCCAAGAAGGTCAATTGCTGCCATCTACAACTGTCATGTGAAGGTTTACTCTAAATGGAAACAAAAAATACTAGATCTGTTCGTAAGCACAGCTAACGAAATACCCTCACAATGTGTAGGCCAACCCAAATCAAGATTGCTATCAAGTCGATTTTTAAAAATATATCAGTACATTGTACAGGTGCTTCATTTTGATACTCAGAAAAGGAAAGGAAAATAAAGTGTCATAATACGGTGACACAAAAATACCCCCGTTTATTTAACATTGCAAGTCTGACTATAGGGGATACAATTTTGGGGTATATATAAATACTAAGTGAATAAAGAGCAATGACTCCGGCAATAAACTCTCGAACGGCACCTGCATTTCACTATAGGTATACAGCAATAGGATACATTGCATACCAAATATCAAGTAACTCAACCAAGTACTTTACAAGTTATTCATGATTGAATTTCAGGATGGATGGACGGATGGATGGAGACAGGCAGACAGACAGAGTGACGGACGGTTCTTGCACTGTGGGTAGACATCAATAAGATAGAGTTGCACATCAAATATGAAGACATTCCTTTGAGTACTCTACAAGTTATATTTATTTGTATTTATTTATTGGTGTTTAAGGTCACATATTTCTGCACAATGGCGAATCATGACCACGACAGTTTTACGGGCGGATGAAGCTGGAGTACCTGGAGAGAACCACCAAGCAATGGTGAGCAACTGTCAGCTCCCAAACATACTAACTCCACACAAGCAGGGTTAGCATTGGTTGTAGACCGGTGCACCATCGACGTGCCGTACGCCTTAGTACACAGCGTCACCATGCCCCCACGTGGGCGATGGGGGTGAAGTGTCTTGTCCAAGGACACAACATGATTGTCGCAGGTGGGATTCGAACCGAGGACCTCTCGGCTTGCAGCCTGCACCTCTACCTACTGCCGCGTCCCTACTCTACAAGTTATTCAGGAATTAATTTCAAGGTGGACAAATTCTAAGTCCATAAAGGGCAATGACTCTGACAATAAAATCTCGAATGACACCTGCATTTCACAATGGGTATACAGCAATAGGATACACTTGCATACGAAATATCAAGTCACTCAACCAAGTCCTTTACAAGTTATTCATGATTGAATTTTGGGATGGACGGATGGATGGATGGACAAGGAGATTCCTATATACCCCCCACTGGGGGTATAAAAAGCATCAAACCAATGATCAAAATAACAAGGAAAACTTACTTTATGTTTTCTTTTTTTATTGCAGCAGCATTTAGTTGCTGCCTCAAGATTGTCACAGTATAGATACTGAGTTCACCCATGTTACTTAAGCAGGAGATGTCAAACTCACTGTAGTTTTCATCTGCAAAGAGAAAATAGCAAATTAGCTGAAGTTAATAAATAAAGATTATGTCTGTTTTTGAAGTATATCAATTGAATTCATGCGATGTTTTTGATAGGACAAATTGAGCTATTTATATTTTTGTTTTCTATTCCAAACCACAGGAAAGTGCATGGAATTTGGCTGTCCGATTCAGTCTGCAAAAATAGCCACAGCAGTAGAAAATACTGTAATAACGAAAAGCGTAGCATATGCCCCCCCCCCCCCCCCCACCCCAAGTGTCATAACTCCATGGTGGCCATATTGAATTGGCTAGCTGGACCAAAATTGAAAGGAAGCATTGTCCAGTCATCCACAAGTAACCCCTAAAATTATGATTTCATCAAATAAGTATTTTTTCAAATCCAACATGCAGTGAATGCAAAACAGAGGCTGAGAAGTCAAAAAAGTGAAAAAGGGCCATAACTCTTGGAAAAATGATTGGAAGGAACCTGTTCCTTGTGCATATCGCCCGCCCCCTCCCCCCCCCCCCCCTCCCATGCAAGTCTATCAGCATACCAAAGGACATCCAAATCCGACCAATGGCTTTGAAATTACAAATGCAAAATGTTTGTATGGACAGTTGGACAGACAGACAGCAGACAGAGGGCTTCACTTCATAAAAAAAAACCAATCTGGTTTAAGCTGCACTTCAGAATTATGAAAGTTAGGGAGCGACATATTAATAAATGTCACAGAAGACTACATGTGCTACAATGACATAAATTCCAACACTTTTTACTGATTTTTTGGATAGAACTTTTATAACGACCACACTTCAAAGTTTAAATTTAATGCTAAGCATAGAAGTTTTGATTTGTTTATAAATAAATGCTTTGTAGAATGCCATACATGCTACTTGGTATGTGTAATCTTAACCATGGCCATCCGGTAGTTACACCTCCGAGTAATGACTGAAGGATCCTTGTTAAGAGTGAAGTACTGAGAGTATTCGCATGTTGAAAGATAAAATTCCCCCAAAATCCACCACGGTTAACCCTGTTTTATTTAATGCTCAGGCATCAATTCACGCTGAAAAATTAAGTCATATTCCCCTGTCGGTCGGCGAAACGAAATATCAAAATGATATTTAGAAATCGATATTTCATCGTAGGTTCGGATGACGAATCACATGTACTTTAAATTCTACGTATTTATTTCAAAAAAAATAAAATGACGTGTCTTGTTATTGAAAATAAGAAAGTGGTGTTTTTTGTTATTGTTCTATTTCTTCGAAACACATTGCGATTATTTCAATTCGCCAGCCTTGGTAAATCGTAAAGTTAGGGGAGAAATAAGACGGGACTACTTTTTGTGCGGATATTCACACATTCCAATGGTTGGAGTTTGGTTGTTGTAATTTTTGTATGGACGCCGGTTCGGCACATAAATTTTGCGCCTTAATGGCAAATAAAGGCCACAAATTGGAGAGTTTGTAGTCGTAGAGCATTAAATAAAAAGAAAATTCACGAAAATTTGATGAATACCGAAAATATCTCGTTCGTGGCTACAAGAAATATGAGGATCTTCACTCGTGACTGCGTCGCTCGTGAAGATCCTCATATTTCTTTGTAGCCACTCACGAGATATTTTCGGTATTCATCAAATTTTCGTGAATATCCTCTATATCTTAATGTACGAAAGAAAAACCATGTTATTCACAATATTAACCTTTCAAAGTATTATTTTTTCAATTTCTGTCTTCAAAACATAGCTTTGGACCCCTCACTAGAACAAGCTTGTTCTATTGCATGGTGAAGCACACCAGTCTGGTCTCAATACATAATATGGATGGTTGATCATTGATTTGTCATTTAATATTTTCCAAATGCAGTTGAGAGGCTGCAGGGTGAAAGTACTTGTTTATCCAATGTATTAAATACCGACCTTTCAGTCCATATTACTGAACTGATAGAGTGAAACAATTCAGTAAAAGCAATATCAGATTACTGAGAGGTTAAATCCTCAAAATAAATAAAATGATGAAAACAGGTTTTAAAATGTGTCAAGATATTGGTGCTTAAAGGTTTTCTAAAACTATAAATGAAAAAATAAACTTATCTTATGCAGAAAAGCTCCTAAATTCTTACAACTGAACATATATTATTCCCCCCAAAAATATCAACCAAGTATTTGAAACCGCTGCAAATTCTGTTGGCTGTGCATATGCTATCTTTGGAGATTGCATCAACCCCGGACACATTGCACACGATATATTTTTTATTTTTCCACATTTTTTTCAAATTTTAAAAAACATTTCAACAAAACAATATCATGTGACCCCTCAATGGAACAACATGTTCTAATGATGAGTCAAATGATATGGCTTTGTTTAAAGTTTGAAAAAAAGTTTTTTTCAACGTCTCAATTTGTAAATTACACAGGTGGATGCTGTCAATTTATCAGGTAAAAGGTAAACAAGATTTTTGTTGAAATTTATAGTATATAGAACCCTGTTTATTGAATAGCCATTTTGCCAATGAAAATTATTCAATTAACAGGAGTATTCAATTAACAGGGATTGTCACTTTCCTGTACTCTAGAGATAAACTCAGCATTTATTCTATAATATCTTGTTTGACAGTGCTTCATGAGCTCTGTCAAACAAGATATAATAGATTAAATGCCTGTATTGGATATACTGAAGCAAAATAGGTCTATAAACAAAAGAAAACTGAGGAGAGTCAGCGTATTTTCTGAACAGATTACAAATTTTTTTATTCAATTAACAGGAGTTTACTCCATAACCTACATTCAATCAACAGGTCAAATTTGTATTGGAGACATGGTAAATGTTTGGGTGTTGGGAAATTATATTCAATTAACAGGGTTATTCAGTTATGAAATTCCAATTAAGTGGGCTCCATTGTAAAAAGAAATGACAGAAGAGCTAAAGAAGAGAACACAGAAATGTTCAGTAAAAGTGTAGTAATTATAAGTCATCTTCAAACAGAAGGGAATTTTATTTAAAAAAAAAAAAAATAAAATAAAGGGGATAACTGCTTGAAGACCTTGATGTCTCCCATGCAGAAAAAGAGGCACACAAAACATAACTTATGCAGTTTATAATCTCTAAGAGGAAGTCTTCACATAACTTGTTCCAAAAATCCAGGGACAAAGGACAACAAAGAAAAAAAAAAGGTGGATGTTTTTTGATTAGTCCCTTGAAAGCATACAGGTGTCAACTTCTATGTTCAAGATATATTTTTATTTATTGGTGTAAGGTCACTTTCAGCATCTATGGCTATCTCATGCCAGTGTTGCCCATCGTTTATATCTATGCTGCCCACTTTATCAGAGGAATTCCACCCCAAGCATTAGTTAACAGGTCCTATTTTACCATCCCAGCAGAAATTGTTTTCTGCAGGAAACATGCACTGCTCTACTTCCCACTGGAATGATCGTGTTATATACTGTTGAGAAAATGTGATCTATTTGTTAGTTAAGTTGTTATAGGTTGTATTTTAAGCCTAAAAAAGTTAATCTGTTTCTCAGGTCCTCCTGCATGGTCCTTTCGGCTGCCGCATGGTCCTTTCGGCTGCCGCATACTCTCTTTTTATAACCAATGCAAACTTAAAAAAATAATAATTAAATGGTTTCTGTCTGATATTTTACCCAAGTTAATAAAATTGATAAATTTGTCCCTTCAGTGCGACAAGGCTTTGCAACGTTTTAGCATTGTAAAGCCTTGTTGCATTCAAGGGACAAAATACACCACCACCCATGCTATTCTGTAGATTATGGGGCCTAAAACATAAAACAAACCAAGAATGATTTTGATTGCAAAGAAATAATTACAAAAATCAAAATACGCCAACCCGCATGCAATTTTACAAAAAAAAATGGCCTGAGAAACAGATCTACTTTGTGGGGTCTTATCTCAGGTTAATGTAAAACAAAAAGGACAAACTATCCAAGGTTACTGTAGTACTTCTGGATGCTCTTTCCTCTCCTATTTGAATGAATGAAAAACATTTTGACCTGCTGAAAACAGAACAATTCAATGATTGCATTTTACATTACCATCTTCACTTTTAACTTAGTCAATGGAAGATTAAGCAGGTCATGATGGGTTTAATCTTAACCACACAAATTATCAAACATAAAACTAATTAAATACAACTTACCACTTCTACTTCTGAAATTAACAAATGCCACTTTTCTTATCCTTGAGCCATCAAGAGCAGTAAGTTTGAATTTGTAGCGGGGTTTCAAAGATGGCAAAGCAAACACCTGAAATGAAAATTATGCCATCAAAACTGTAACTTTTCACTTGTTAAATCCCTTTACCAAGCAATAACCTATCCGTCCAGCACAATTCCCATATTTGCAGGACCAAGGCTGATCTATCAGCCTGGAATAATAAGGGTCCTTCCTGAAGTTAATTCCACTGAAGAGATAACATGCTTGAGCCCTAGTAAAACAAGAGGCCCCAGGGGGCCTTAAGGCTCTCACCTGACATGATAGTCTAAATATCAACCAGGGACTTGACTTGAATAAGCTGCATACGTCCCTCCTAAGAAAAGCATATACCAACTAGATGAAGCGATTGTGCCCGCACAATACACAGGATTTTCCTTCTATTTTCAGTTCCTGCACTTTTACGTCACAAAATTGAGATAAATGCATAAAAAACAGCTTTTTTTTTATTTTTGTTCGGAAATTCCCAAACAAAAATTTTTCAGACTAAAATTTTTTTTTCTCCTTCTTAAAATGGGCGAAAACGCATAAAAAACCCAAGAACTATTCCGGATTTTGGTCCAAAATTTTCTTAGTCCCACCCAGACCCCAAATTTTCAGTGTAAAAAAAATAAAAAAAATTTTGTCTTAAAATTGACCAAAACACATAAAAAACTAAAAGAACTAATTTCCGGATTTTGGTCCAAAATTTCTAAGTCTGGACCAGGACCCCAAATATGAACCCAGGGATTTGGCTTGAACAAACTTGAATCTCACCTCCCTAAGCATGCTGCATACCAAATACCAAAAGATTCCTATTGGTAGATGTGAAGAAGATTTTTAAAGAATATTCCTCATACTGCACTAATTTAAACATTTGGGCTCCCATAGAGAGCCCAAATATGGACCCAGGGAATTGATTTCAATAAACACGTGAAACAATCTTCCAAAGATGTTATATGTGAAATTTGAAAGCTTTTGGAGCAGTGAACCCAGGTGCTGAGCCATTCAGTCAATGGTTGCGACACCGGGCGAGCTAGCGGACGCCAACGCCATCGATAGTACTAGGGAACTCCAGGCAATTGACGTATCTACATGAGCACTTTTGCCGCTAACTCTTCATTTCACTGTGGCAACGAAAGCACACTTTACGAAGACATCATGGTAACATCACCTTGTTTATGTTATGCAATGAGACCTGTGGAGCCGCGGTCCTACGTGAATTATCCGCTGGAAGCTCCCAGGACGTTCATTCCTGCATTTATATAATACGCGAACATCCCCACTGGAAAGGTCTCGTATCCTTGGCTAGCAGATGGAGTGACCTGGTCGGCGTGTATTCCTTGGTCGGCGAAGAAGGGCACCATGGACGTTTAATCCTGCATTTATATAATATGCGAACGTCTCCTGGAAATCTGTGGTCACATAGCCAAGGTGCAGTCGTGTGTGTTGACGAAGATGAGGAAGCCAATATAACAGCCGCATCGGACTGTCATGCGACGGAGCGTCCCGAACAGACTATCCTCAGATCCATCGTTGCTGGGTGTGCACATCTGAAGTTTTATAGTGCTCGCATCACCCAATCTGCTTCCCTGGACCGCAACGGACTAACTCGGGTGCTGTACCATTCTTATTTCCTGGTGAATGGGCATGACACTGGGCGGACTAGTGGGCGACAATGCCTTCGATAGAACTAGCAATTGTCGTAATACCTTGAGCACTTCCCGCTAGCCCTAATATTGCAACGACGGAGACACAGTTATTGAAGACATTACGGAACATCACTCTGAGTTCTGAAAAAGAAACTGATAATATATAGTGACCGTACGGAGAGAGGACCGTAATGGACCTCTCACCGCAACAAAATACTGTGACACACACGTCTCCAACATTGTCATATCAATCAACACACAGAGAGCAAGAATTAATGCGATTACATTGACTATAAAAAACACAATAAACTTGTGAATTAGAGGAAGATATCCTCGAATTATGATAGAATATTTTTTCAACCAGAAAAAAAAAAATATACACCGTCCTATTATTCGCACTAACTCTTGAAATGAATATACATAATATATTATAATTCATTATAACATTTCAAAAGAAAATAATTTTCCAAAAAAAATTCTTTTGAAAAAATATTCAGAAGAGCCCAAGTTCCCAATGGGAACCCTGAGCCCAAAAAAACCTAAGTGTGGACAAAAATTTTAAATCATTTTGAAAAAATTAATGTAACACTTACGGACAATATTAATGTATCTTGCTATGAACTAAATTAAGCAGAAGCCAAGTAATCATTGTCAGAAGTAACAGTTGTCAACATAAGCAAAAGTGTCAACAACCCGAAAACATGACTCCAGGCACTATAACAAACATGGCCCGAAATCAGTTACCAATTTAAACACTATCTGATGCAAAACAGAGGCTTCCAGAGAAGAAACTGTAGAACATCAGATGATAGATGCAGACCAAAACGCCTAAACACCCCTAGGGTGAGGATGTGAACATGGGGAAAAAAACAGAAAATAATTCTGTTTCCAAGCCAAAACTCCCAAAAATTTTTAGTAATAAACATTACAAAAAATAAGCCAAAAGCATGGGAGAATAGCTAGGGGGGAATAAAGGAAATGGAGAGAGGAAACACTGATTAAACAATGGAAAATTCATAGCAAGAATGACCACAATAAGGTCATGCCACGAAAATAGGTAACATGAATAATTTCGTAAAATAATTATAAGTTACAGCCCTGAACATTTGTTTCCACTGTTTTTTCCTCTCCACATTCTATTTCCACCATATATCCACCATTTCTCTCATAATTATGCATCTGGCATCCTTAAAACTGAGATTTACAAGCACAAATATCAGTCAGTTGTAACTGAATTGAGGGCCAAACAAAGAATGACTTTTGGCAGCAGTTTCGAGACCTACTTGACACAGTGGAGTAAAAGTATGGAGGACCATATAGGACATGTAATTTTCGGTTTTAGATGCAAATTTTGGGAATTGGGGGGTAAAATTTGTGTTTGGCCCTAGATATTTTAGAGTTAGCACCAGCTAAGTCTGGGTCATTGGTACAGTATAAAAATATTCACACATTTATGAATTCTGTTTCCATAAAAAACATCAGTAAAAGAAGGTTAAATATTTTGAAAATTACAATTTTTTCAGACAGTATTCTCTTTCAAATAGCTTTGGATTGGTAAAGGGTTACAGGAAACAACATTTTATTCAAATAATTTGTCATATCTTAAATGAAATCATAATTGACTGGTCAGCTCTGATGGGAAAACAAAATAAACAAAACTTCCATGCTTTCCAAACAACTGTCATCAATCAGTATTTCTGATAAGTAACTTGAGAGTCATACATGTATTAACATAATTACAGCTGCATTTGTTTACAGTACAAGTCAAAATAAGTTGTAGGATAACCACTATAACCACTATAAACTATGTATCTTTCTCTTCCTAAACTGATAAGACCAGAAGCTGTCATCATTTTCCGGAAAGCTCTCACTGGTAGCTTTCCAGAAAATGATGTCAGATTCTGATCTTGTCAGTGCAGGAGCAGTAGTTTATTGCAGTTATGCTACAACTTATTTTGACTTGTACTGTATTCACAATATTTTTGGTTTTTTTCCCAGTTCTCAGTGGAGAAAACTGGAACCAACCCTTACAAGATTCTCAAAAAACAAGTATTGTGCTGACAGTACAGATCTTCATGCAGACAGGAGAGGCATTGGGTTAAGCAATAGAATATAGCCTCTGGGGGCCACATTTTTCTATCCTCTCAGACCATTCCTGTCTAATTTTGATTCACATCAGCTCAGTAGTTCCAAAGAAGAACATGTGATTTCCCATAGGGTTTCTGTGGTAACTGTAAGCCATAATTGCAGACACGCTTGCAACCCAATCAACATTAAATGAGGATCATTGGTAGAGGGGGGTCCCAGTCATTGACCATGTGAAGTTTCAAACATTATTTGGCCCTGTGGTTTCAGAGGGGAAGATTTTTTCAAAATCCATCAATCAGAATCGGAGACTGTCTCTGGTGGGCATAGTTTCCAACCAACAGAAGCAAAAACAGGATCGTTTGTAGAGGGCCTCCTATAGACCATTCCTGCGAAGTTTGGTTCACGTCGGCTCAGTAGTTCCAGAGAAGATGAAAATGTGATTTCCCACAGGCTTTCTATAGTAACTATAAGCCACAACTGTGGCCATGTTTACATCCCAATCAACATTAAATAAGGATAGTTGGTAGTGGGGGTCCTTGTCATCATTTATGTGAGGTATCAAAACATTTGGACTGGCAGTTTCAGCGAAGATTTTTAAATATCCATGAACCAGAATCAAAGAAAGCCTCTGAAAGCCATGTTTTTCATCCGACAGGAACAAAATGAGGATCGTTTGTAGAGGACCTCCCATAGACCATTCCTGCCAAGTTTGGTTCACGGCGGCTCAGTTGTTACAGAGAAGATGAAAATGTGATTGCCCATAGGGTTTCTATAGTAACTATAAGCTGCAATTGCGGCCAAGTTTGCAACGCGATCAACATTAAATGAATATCGTTGGTAGAGGGTGTCCCAGTTATCATTTATGTGAAGTTTCAAAACATTTGGCCTGGCGGTTTCAGAGATGAAATATCCATCAACCAGAATCAAAGAAAGCCTCTGGAAGCCATGTTTTTCATCCGACAGGAACAAAATGAGGATCGTTTGTAGAGGACCTCCCATAGACCATTCCTGCCAAGTTTGGTTCACGTCGGCTCAGGAGTTACAGAGAAGATGAAAATGTGATTGCCCATAGGGTTTCTATAGTAACTATAAGCTGCAATTGCGGCCAAGTTTGCAACGCGATCAACATTAAATGAGGATCGTTGGTAGAGGGTGTCCCAGTTATCATTTATGTGAAGTTTCAAAACATTTGGCCTGGCGGTTTCAGAGATGAAATATCCATCAACCAGAATCAAAGAAAGCCTCTGGAAGCCATGTTTTTCATCCGACAGGAACAAAATGAGGATCGTTTGTAGAGGACCTCCCATAGACCATTCCTGCCAAGTTTGGTTCACGTCGGCTCAGTAGTTCCAGAGAAGATGAGAATGTGATTTCCCATAGGGTTTCTATAGTAACTATAAGATGCAATTGCAGCCATGTTTGTAATCCGATCAACATTAAATGAGGATCGTTGGTAAAGGGAGTCCCAGTCGTCATTTATGTGAAGTTTCAAAACATTTGGCCTTGTGGTTTCAGAGAAGATTTTTGAATATCCACCAACCAGAATCAAAGAAAGCCTCTGGAAGCCAATTTTTTCATCCAACGGAAACAAAATGAGGATCATTTGTAGAGGACCTCCCATACACCATTCCTGCCAAGTCTGGTTCACACCAGCTCAGTGGTTACAGAGAAGATGAAAATGTGAAAAGTTTAAGGATGCCAAACGACAGACACAAAGTGATGTGAAAAGCTAACATGGCCTTTTAGGCTAGGTGAGCTAAGAAGTGGAAAAAGGCCCATAACTCTAGAAAAACAGAGGATCAAATGAGCCTAAAATGCTCACCTAGCTCAAGTTGTCAAAAGAGATAAGTCTTGAGAGGGTTAAATTAAAGACATTCAGACAGGAATCAGATAAATGTTTCCAAGAAACCAGAAAAAAAAATATATGAACAGCATTGAAAGGGTTAACCATGAAATAAAATCTCAAGAAAACACACTGAAGTCATGAGAGGGTTAAATTAAAGATATTCATACAGGAATCACATCAATTTTTTTCCAAGGAACAAGAAACTAGAGGCTCTAAAGCGCCTGTAATCACTCACCTGGAACTACATATAACTACAGTGATGTCACACATGCAGCCCGACTGTCCCAGCAATGGCAATGCTTAGACACAAAATAGTCGGGAGCCATTTTTTGTTAACCGTTTACCTAACGAATCTGCCATATCTGCACCTAACGAATCTGCCATATCTGCACCTAACGAATCTGCCATATCTGCACTCATGATTATCCAAAATTTGCTAATCAAATTTTATTTTTTCATTTCTCTACTCCAAAACATACCTCATGACCTATTAATGGAACAAGCTTCATGAGCTTGTTCCAGTAAGGACTAATAAGCCATGGTTAGAAGTAAAAAATGAAAAAATCTGATTTCAGAAAAATAATTTGTACTGTTGGCTTCAACTTGTGTTAGGTAAAGGATTAAAGATGCAGTACATAAATCAATGTTGGGCTGTAGGAGTCAATTTTCTTTTCTGCATGTAATAACTCCCAATCCTTCAAAATGCATTTTGGGAATAATTGTCTAATTGGCCCGGAGGGGGGTGGGGTGGGGGTTGTTTGTCTGGGTTTTTAACCACAAACTTTAAGCAAAACTGTAAAAATGCATTTTTGACGAAAAAAAAAAAGTGCCCAATTGGCCCTGGGGAGGGAGCAGGAGGGGGGGGGGGAGGGAGGGGGGGTACGTGAGTTTAAAAAAAGTTCCGCATGTAGTGACTGCAAATAGTTCAAAATGCATATTGGAGGAAAGAAAAAAAAAAAATCTAATTGGCAGGGGCTGGGCAGGGCAATAACTTCAACAATTTTCATTGGATACTTGTGGTCATCAAACTTGACCTAGAGACTTGTACTGAAAAGGATTGAAATCCGTTAACTTTTGTTTAAGTTATGGCATAAAGGAAGTTCGGACAGACGGATGGACTGACTGACAGATAGATGGACGGAGCAAGCTCTGTGCTATATCCCTCCCTTGTGGGAGGGGATAAAAAGTAAAGTATGTGGTAGAAGCATAATTTGAAATTTAGAGAAACTAAGTTCGAAAAGCGTTTTGAAAAGGGTTAAATTAATGCCAATATTATTTGAAACCACTGTGTACAGCTTCAGTAGACCTTGCCCAAAATGAAAAAAAGAAATGACGTAACAGAGTGTTTGGAGAATGAAAGGTAGAACCCTGAAAAGCAGAACTTTAATCCGAAACTTTAAGCTGGGAATACTAAGTAAAATTGATTGGCAAAAATGGGTTAAATATTTCCTAAAACCAATAAAAGAAATCATTGATGTAAATGGAATCATTAAGTTGTATTGACCATGCAAGAATTTGAGTAAGAAAGTATGTGGCAAAGTCTAATTTCAAATACAAAGAAAGTAAGTCTGAAAACATTTTTAAAAGGGGTTAAAATCATGCCGATATTAATGAAAATCACTGTAGAAATGTTCAGTAGATAGTAGACATTGTCTCAAATAAGAAACAGTGACATTCCACTAAACTGCTTGAAGAATTGAAGGTGTAATTTTACCCCCCCCCCTCCACCCCCTCAAAAAAAAAAAAAACTTCAACCAAAAACTTTAACCTGGAAGTTGCAAATTAAATTGCCATACAAACAAGTGGCCCCACTGGGCCTGAAGTGCTCATCTTGAACAGAACACAATATAAACAGAGTCCAAGAATGAGTCTACATTAAACAATCCATCTTCATAGGCTACATACACTGTCAATCCTTGAGTCCCTCAGGAGTGACAAAAATAATCCGGGCATCATGCCTTTTCTTCAGTTGATCATAATGTAAAATGTAGAGCTCCCCTATGAAGCCCCTTGATACAACCTACGTGGATCAATCTTAGTTACACACCTCTAGAGGGTACTGAATACAAAATTTTTAATTCTTCAGCAAAATGGCCAATTCCGGCTCCCATAGGGAGCCCAAATATTAACCCAGGCTCTCGATTTGAACAAAGTTGAATCTAACTTCCCTAGAGATGTTGTGTACCAAATATGAAAGCATTCTGACTCTTGGATCTGAAGAAGAGAAATTTTAAAGAAATTTCTTCATATTGCACAAAGTTAAAATTTGGGCTACCATAGCGAGCCCAAATATTAACCAATGGATCCTATTTGAACAAACTTGAATCTGACCCCCCCCCCCCCCCCCAGAGATGTTGTATACCAAATATGAAAGCATTCTGACTGGTGGATCTGAAGAAGATTTTTGAAGAAATTCCCTCATATTGTACTAAGGTAGCTTTCAGGTTCCCATATGGGGCCCAAATATTAACCCAGGCACTCGAATTGAACAAACTGGAATCTGACCCCCCTAGAGATGTTGTATACCAAATATGAAAGCATTCTGACTGGTGGATCTGAAGAAGATTTTTTTAAATTATCCCCCATATTGAACAAAGTTAAAATTTGGGCTTCCATAGGAAGCCCAAATATTAATTTAGGGACTTGATTTGAACAATCTTGAATCTGACCCTCATAACAATGATGTATATCAAACATTAAAAGATTCTGACTGGTGGTTCTGAAGAAGATTTTTAAAGAATATTCCCCATATTACCCTATGTAAAAATTTGGGCTCCTGTATTGAGCCCAAATATGAACCAATGGGCGTTATTTTAACAAACTTGTATATGACCCCCCTATGAATGCTGTATACCGAATATCAAAAGATTCTGATGATTGGTTCTGGAGAAAAGATTTTTTTTAATTTTTGCAAATATTCTGACCATTACAGATCACCCTAACATAACTGATGGCAATTTTTTTTTTACCATTCAATTCTACTGGTCCCAAGGATACTTCATACCAAATAACAGCTCTCTGTTCCGTATGGTTTGGGAAATATGGGCGTTTGAAAATATTTCTATTTTTAGCTCCCAGGGTTCCCATGGGGATGTGGGAATTTCTTTTTTGGCATGGGTCAAGTACTTATGACCCAATAATACCACATACCAAATTTCGTTCAAACCGGACCATTGGTTCAGAAAATAGAAATTTTGGGCGGGGCCAAAAATCTTACCCCTCCTATTACAAAGCCAAATATTGCTTCACGAACTTCGTTTGAACAAACTTGATTCTACACCTCAAAAGGAAGCTACATAGCAAATATCAAGTCATTGTACACACTGGTTCATAAGATTTTAAAAATATTTTGGAGCTTTTTCCCCCCACTCCCTCCCTATGGAGCTGGGCATATTGAGTTGAACAAAAATGCAATGCCCCTTTGGGACCTTCACTCACACAAACTTTCACACGAACTGGCCCAGTGGCTTTGGAGGAAAAGACCAAAACACGGTGTTGATAGACGACGGATGGAGAACGATGAGATTAGCTCAGATTGACTTTGTCAAGATGAGCTAAAAAGGGTTTAATATTTCCCAAAATAACATGAAACATAAAAAAAAAACAAAAAAACAATGAGAATGATACAATCAATAGTAATATTAATTTAAAAGAAAAAAAAACGCGACATCTACGCCGTAGCTGCAACAGGTGGTGCAATCTCACAAAATTCTAAGTTCATCAAGGGCCATAACTCCAAGAAAAATATTTGGAACAACACATGCATTGAACAGTGGCTAGACATCAATAAGATACACTTACATGCCAAATGTTAAAAAATTTATAGTAATTTATATATTTTTTATACTTACCAATGACCCAGACATAGCTGGTGCTAATTCTCAAAATCTAGGGCCAAACACAAATTTTGCCCCCCAATCCCCAAAATTTGCATCTAAAACCGAAAATAATATGTCCCAAATGGTCCTCCATACTTTTCCTCCACTGCGCATGTGCGGTGTCAAGGAGGTCTCGAAATTGGCGCCAATTTTCATTCTTACAAGCAGTGCCGGGTCAGCGCTATGTACTCAGCGGGGAGGTATGAGTTCCCAACTCCTGGAAGGGCCATCCCCGTCTGGGTCATTGGTAAGTATAAAAAATATATAAATTACTATAAATTTTTTAACATTTTTATACTGTACCAATGACCCAGACATAGCTGAATAGAAAAAAGGCTGGAGGGCCTAGAACATAGAGGAAAATCCAATAAGCTCAACTATATATAATAGAGTTATCCCCTTGAGGAGAAAAGGAGTATTAGGCTTTACATGTATATTTCTTATTTATAACAAATTAAAAAGACACAACACCCTTCATAATTGAGCATAATAACATTCATGTTCTCTATTAACATCCAGTATAACCCTTTATACTAATTATTTTTAAAGTAAGCCAATATATAAAGTAAGTCCAGAGAACTGAGACTCTTTATACTCTTTAAAAGTATCCGAGGATTGTATATTAACGCCTGTTTGACACGTGACATATACAAATGCTTCACACCGAGCTACACTTTAAAAATATGACATGAATGAATTTAAACATTAGCTTTACACTTTAAAACCATCCCGGTACCGACTCAGAATTACTGACTCCGGAGGAGGTATCCCCTTGCTTTTCACTATAAAGCAGGTGACCTAAGGGAACACCCTCCCCTCCCCCCTTCCCCTTGCCTTGGGTCAAATAGCCCAGAGCGAAGAGGGCAGCAGGACAGAGTCACTGCTGGAACAGAAAGCCTGCATAACTATAGTTGCAACTGTTTAGTGGACGACATTCTGAGCAACAGATAATGGACCTAAACAATGCAGGTCTCCAGAAATGGACTCAATATTTCCGAGATAAAAATTTGTGAATGTGGATGGCCGAGACCAATATGCAGCCTTCATTAAATCTGTAATAGCAACACTATTTGCGTAAGCCCAGGATGTAGAAAGAGCTCTTACTTCATGAGCCGAAATCTTAAGCACAGACTGCTGAGTTGAAGATAGATTATCATAAGCAGTACGGATAGTTAACTGAATCCATCTAGCAATAGAATGGACCTTAATGTCCTTTCTATTAGGCATCAGAGACAGAAAGAAGCGTTTTCGTCCCTTTCTGATGAAGTGAGATCTTCGTTTATAAATATGTAAAACTCTAACCGGACAGAGTAAAGGCCTATGCCCATCTGAAGATGGAAGGGTCTTAATAACAATAGGTTCCAGATATTTATTAGGAGCCTGATTCTTAGCCAAAAATCCAACATTAGTAGTAAAGGTAATAGTGTTCCCGACACTACGATAGTGAGAATCGTCCAGATAGTGCATGAAGCTCACCGACTCTTCTAGCAGAAGAGAAAGCTAAGAGAAATTCTGTCTTATAAGATAAGAATTTGAAGTCCACTGACTCAAGAGACTCAAATGGGTTTTCTTTTAGTTTAAGAAGAAGCCAAGCTAAATTCCATTTAGGAATTAATCTAAGGGTTCTAGGTCTATTTATCGAGAAGTTTCTAACTAATTTAGATAAAGAGACATTAGATCCAATTTGTAAACTATCATGGTGTGCATAGGTATCAGATAACATAGACCTATAACCTTTAATAGTAACATGTTAGGCTGCAGTTTGATCTCATCAACTAAGTATACTAGAAAGTTTGCAATGTCTGGAATGGAGGGATCAAAAATGTCAACAGAATGATCCCTACACCAATGACAAAAGACCTTCCACTTAGCCACATAGTTTAGCGAAGAGGAGGTCCTCCTACAGTTAGAAATTGTGTCCACTGCTCGTCCTGTAAAATGCTTGCCGTGCAAGAAGGACCGCACAACGGAAATACGTGAAGGTTGAGACCTTGTGGGTTGTGATGTAGTTGACGCGATTTCCCCTGCGAAAGAAGATCCTCTCGTGGAGGAAGCTTCCGCGGTATGTCCCACAGCAGACACCTGAGTAGATTTATCCACGGTCTCTGTGGAGACAGAGATGCTACCAACAGAATTTTGCATTGAGATTGTTTTATCTTTAGCAATATCTGCTGAATCAACGGAGCTGGAGGATACGCATATCCTATCATTCCGTCCCACGAGATCGATAGAGCGTCTACTGCATATGCTCGGGGATCCGGACATGGTGACACATACGTCTGCAACTGATTGTTGAGCTGTGTCGCAAATAAGTCTATCATTGGCCGCTCCCATTGGTAGCAAATCTGATTGAATACCTGTTTGTTGAGAGTCCATTCTGACGGCAACAAGCGACCCTTCCGTGAAAGGGAGTCTGCTAATACATTCAGATGACCCGGAATATGACGGACCGAAAGTAGAACTTGGTGTTCTAGTACAAACAGAAGGATTCTTTCCGTTAAATTGAATAACGGAACGGAATGAGTGCCTCCCTGGTTCCGAATATACGCTACTACTGTCGTATTGTCGGACAGGATTTGGACATGTGCTTTCTGAATAATGTTCATCCAATGACGTAGTGCAAGCCAAACTGACATCATTTCCTTGATGTTTATGTGCTTGCCTAGAAACTGCGGATCCCAAAGACCCTGGCACTTTGAATCCGTTGGGATCAATGTTGCACCCCAACCTGTTTGACTGGCATCCGTCATAATAGTAAAACTCGGATCCGGGAACTGCAGTGGAACTCCCGGAGTCAACCACTGAATGTTTGCCCAAGTCTGAATCTCTTGTTTCACTTGATTTGACAAGAGAACATCTATATCGAGCGAATGAATCTTTACACTCCAATTCTGAGTCAAGAAAATTTGGAGAGGACGAGTGCGTAACCACCCCATCGGAATGAGATCCGCAGCGGCTCCGCACAGACCTATCAGTCTTATGAACTCTCTCGCTGTGACTTTGTCTGAGTGAAGACAATAGCGAGCGTAACAACTGATTAATTTCACTCTGGTTAACGGCAGATGAACGAGATTGTTGTGCGTCTCGAAGCTCATTCCAAAGTGGGTGAATGACTTGGACGGCACCAGATCCGACTTCTCCTCATTTATTATAAAACCAAGACGTCGGAGTAATAGAAGCAGATTCTGCACATCGTTCTGAAGCGTTAACTCGTTGCCGTACCTCTGAAGAATGTCGCCCAGGTAGGCCGACGTTACCGCAGACGAATGAGCTCGGAAATGTATCATTACCGAGTTCATTATTCGAGTGAAAGCCCAGGGTGCTAGGTTCAAACCGAAGCACATTGCTCGGAACTGATATACAACTCCTAGGACTGCGAAGAGTAGATACTTTCTGAATGTCGGATGTACCATGATGTGAAAGTACGCATCCTTGAGATCTATGCTTGTAGCATAGTCGTTCACCCGAATACTTGCTCTGACTGATAAAATTGTCTCCATATAGAACTTCAGAGCGACGATCAGCTTGTTTATCCAGCTTAGATCTATGACTGGCCGGAACGAGCCGTCTGGTTTCGGAACCAGAAACAGATGGCTGTAGAAACCCGGTGATTCCTGGTCTTCTACGACCTCTACCATGTTCTTCTTCAGAAGAGACTGTACTTCTGATAGAAGAGTGTCTCTTTTCTGCGGATTTGACGGAAGCTGAGTCCATTTTGGACTTCGAGTTAATGGAGGCTTTCATTTGAAGGATATTCTTAGTCCTTCCAAAATTACCCCGCGAACCCAGGGGTCGTCCGTAATTGACGCCCAATTGGTTATAAAACTTGACAATCTTCCGCCTACCGGAACACGATAGAGGTTCACACCATCACCTCCTGGACCTGCGAGGCTTGCGGAAGGAGAAACTACGTCCTCCACGACCCGCACCTCGCCCCGTCGACCTAGGGATGTCTGACCGGTTATCTCGGCCAGAATAACGTCCCCCACATGAGTCGCTGCCTTGACGGTCTCTAGAATAAGACCTAGAGGATGCATAGGAACCTCTATAGGAACTTCTCTTGGGCGTACTTGTCCCAGAAGTGCCTGTCTTACTCTTTTCTACTGTATCCGACTTTTTAGAAGCGGATTTGAATAGCAGAGAATCCGAAGCTTTCTTAGTTATCTGATCATAGATTGCTGAAAGCTTGCCATCGAAGAGAAGCTCTCCGGAGACCGAAGCGACTCTGAGAGAGTTCTTCACCTTACCATCCACGTGCGTGGATGTAGCTAGGGCTGCGTCACGTCTAACCAACTCCAGGTTTGCCACTGAAAGGGCTGAGTTATACGTGGAATAAGCTATTGCCCTTGAAAGAACTCTCAATGAGGATTGTATATCCTGGAATTCTTTCCCTTGAAGACGTAATGATAACGCTTTAGTAAGGTGATCTGCGTATGATAAAGCGTCTAAGTTAACTCTGTTAGACATAATTGTTGTTTCCAACGTCGTGGTTGGAATTGACAGAGACGACGGTATAGACAATTCTAGGTCTTCAGCCTGGTCGTCTAGACGCAGAGGAACTCTCGGTATGCCCTGTCCTGCCGTTTCGAATTTATTCCTTGAATTGATGAAAGGCAGATGTAGAGCATTTGCGGACAAGAAACCATACTTACTCGTTTTGGTAGCAAGCTTATATATAGCGTCATTCAATAATTCAAATGTTCTTGTGACATTATTGGACTGTGTCGGAAACTCAGGGACGATGTCCCTAAACCGATCAAAAAATTCTGTGTCCAATGACGCTATCAGTCTCTTATCCGGCATCGCAGCATTCTGGTCCGACGGAACAACCTCTGGAAGATAATGCCGGATAAAATCTACGGCAGCTTTATGTTGTTCCGAAAGGGAAAGCTCCAGATCCTCTGAATCCCTTTCGCCATCCTGTCGGACCCAATGAAGTTCTCGGTCGTCCGTACCTGATGCTTCAGCGGAGCGTACCGACCCAGCGTCGTCGGATAATTCCTGATCCGACAGAGATTCTGTCGTCTGCTGGGATGCTAAGATAAGTTGTGCTATTTGTGATAGCCCGTCCGTCACTGAGGCCTGTGGAGCAGCGGTCTTACGTTGCTATGCCGCTGGAAGCTCCCTGGACATTGACTCCTGCATACTTCTTTTATGCGAACGACCGGAGTCTACAGGCCTCGTGTCCCTGGCTACCGGATGGCGTGACCTGGTCGCCGTGGAATCCCTGATCGGCGAAGCTGGCTGGATATCCGTGGTCACGTAGCCAGCGTGCGGTCGTGTGCGCTGCCGTGAGGATGAGGAAGCCATATTGACAGTCTCTCCGGACTGTCTATGTAACGGAGCGTCCCGAGTGGCGGACGTATGCTCCGATTGCTTAACGTTTTGTACCACAACATCTGGTCCCAGATGTTGTTGTACGAGAGAGGGACCTCTCTCGCTCGCAGCCCGGATGGACCTGGACGAGCTAGGAACCGGACTAATAGGCTTCCTCTGTTCTATCCTCTGATCCGTCGTCACTGGGTGTGCACTTTGTCTTATTATGCTCGCATCACCCAAATCTCCTTCCTGGACCGCAACGGACGAACCCGGCTGCCGAGCCATTCGATGAATGGTCGCTACACCGGGCGAGCTAGCGGACGCCAATGCCGTCGATCCTACTAGGGACCTCTTAGGCAATTGACGTATTTCCATGAGCACTTTTGCCGCTAGCTCTTCATTTAACTGTGACGATGGAGGCACACTTTTGGAAGACATCACGGAAACATCACCCTGTTCTTGTTCCTCTGAAAAAGAGATTGATAAACTAGAGTGACCCTGCGGAGAAAGGACCGGCATGGCCTTCTCCCGGCTAACAACATACCGTGACACACGTTTCCAATGTTTGTCATCCCAATTGACACACACTGAGCAGGAGTTAGTGCGAGTACACTGACTACAATTAATACAATGATTATGAAAGTCAGAGGAAGATTTCCTCTTATTACAATTTGAACAATATCCTTTCATTGTGAAAAGAACACAAACAGTCCTAGTACTCTCACTAACCCCTGAAAACAAAGATACATAATAACATGATCCATTAACATATAGAAAAAATAATTGAAATCAAAAAAATTTTTTGAAAAAAAAAAATATTTTTTCAGAAAAGCCCAAGTTTCTGAAAGTAACATTGAGCCCCAATGGATCCTAAAAAGCCTAAGTGTGGACAACATTTTTAAAAATATTTCAAAAAATTAATGCAACACTTACGTATAATAATAATGTATCTTGTTATGATTAATCTAATACAAAGACAAGAAATCACTCTCAACAGAAACCGTTGTCAATGTAAACAAGTGTATAAAAACCGGAAACATGACTCCAGGCACTGATAAACATGGCCCGAAATCAGTTACCAATTACAACACTATCTGATGCAAAACAGAGACTTCCCAGGAAGAAACTGCAGAACATCAGATGGTAGATGCAGAACATAACGCCTAAACACCCATGGGTGAGGACGTAAACATGGGGAAAAAAACAGAATTCATTCTGTTACCAAGCTAAAACTCCCAAGAAAATTTTAGTAATAATATTACAGAAAATATGCCAAAAGCATGGGAGAATAGCAAGGGGGGACTAAAGGAAAGGGAGAGAGGAAACACTGAACAAGCAGAGTAACTTTATAGCAAGAATGACAACAACAGGCCCATGCCTTGAAATTAGGTAACATAACATAATTTCATAAACAAATTTTAAGTTACAGCCCTGATTATTTTCTGCCACTAATTTTTCCTCTCCTCCTCTTTAGATCCACCATTTCTCTAATATTTACGTGTCTGGCATCATTTAAACTGAGATTTACAAGCACAAATATCAGTCAGATGTGAACTGATGAAGGGCCAAACAAAGAATGATAATTGGCGCCAATTTCGAGACCTCCTTGATACTGCACATGCGCAGTGGAGGAAAAGTATGGAGGACCATTTAGGACATATTATTTTCGGTTTTAGATGCAATTTTTGGGGATTGGGGAGCAAAATTTGTGTTTGGCCCTAGATTTTGAGAATTAACACCAGCTATGTCTGGGTCATTGGTACAGTATAAAAATATAAAGTCATTCCATGAAGTATTTCAAAAGTTATTGAGTTTTGAAACTCGTTGGTCACAGACAGACCGACAGACAGACCGACATTGCCACTTATTGAGCTGCTAGTCGCAGCTAAAAAAACACAAAAAACTTCAAGGTTGACTAAAAAACTTTAACCACAAACTTTAACCAAAACTCTAAATGTTAACAGACGGACAGACAGCCGAAAGTCATGACTACAGCCCTCAATGTAAACAGTCGGGCTAAAAATGTGATTTCCCACAGGGTTCCCACGGTAACTATGAGCCGCAATTATGGCCATGCTTGCAACATTACATCAACAGAACACGAGGATCATTGGTAGGTGTCCCAGGCCTCAATCATGTGAAGTTTCAAAACATTTGATCTGGTAGTTTCAGAGAGATTTTCAAAATCGACCAAGCAGAATCAAAGAATTCCTCTGGTGGCCATGTTTTTCAACCCTCAAGAATAAAATTAGTAGCAGTTGTAGAGAACCTCTCGTAGACCATTCCTGACATATTTAATTCACATTGGCTTAGTAGTTCCAGAGAAGCAGATGAAAATGTTATTTCCCATAGGGTTTGTACAGTAACTATTATCCACAATTGCAGCCATGTTTGCAACCCGATCAACATTAAATGAGGATCGTTGGTAGAGGGTGTTCCAGTCATCAGTGACGTGAAGTTTCAAAACATTTGGCCTTGTAGTTTCCAAGAAGAAGATTTCATGAAAATCCACACATTTATGAATTCTGTTTCAATAAAAAAAATCAGTAAAATTAGGTTAAATATCTTGAAAATTACAATTTTTTCAGATAGAAGTACTCTTTCAAACAGCTTTGGTTGGGTAAAGTGTTACAGGAAACACAACATTTTATTCAAATAATTTGTCATATCTTAAATAATGTAATTAACTGGTCAGCTCTACATGATGGGAACACAAAATAAACAAAACTTCCATGCTTTCCAAACACCTGTCATCAATCCGTATTTCTGATAAGAAACATGCGAATTACTTGTACAGCAAATTACATGCAAATTACTTGTACAGCTGCAAACTTGTTCACAGTACAAGTCGAAATAAGTTGTAGGATAACCACTATAAACTATATCTTTCTCTTCCTACACTGATAAGACCAGAAGCTGACATCATTTTCTGGAAAACTCTCACCAATAGTTCTAATCTTATCATTGTAGGAGCAGCAGTATACATAGTTTATTGCGTTCATGCTACAACTTATTTTAACTTGTACTGTATACACAATATTTTTCACAATAGTTTTCAGTCGAGAAAACTGGAACCAACCCTTTCCAGATTCTCAAAAAACAAGTATTTTGCTGACAGTACCTATCTTCATGCAGACAGGAGAGGCACTGGGTTAAGGATAGAATATAGCCTTTGGCGGCCACGTATTTCCATCCTCTCAGGTTTTGGTTCACATCGGCTCAGGAGTTCCAAAGATGAAAATGTAATTTCCCATAGGGTTTCTATAGTAACTATAAGCCACAATTGTGGCCATGTTTGCAACCCGATCAATATTAAATGAGGATAGTTGGTAGAGGGGGTCCCAGTCATCGACCATGCAAAGTTTCAAAACATTTGGCCATGTGGTTTCAGAGGAGAAGATTTTTCAAAATCCACCAACCAGAATCAAAGAATGCCACTGGCGGCCATGTTTTTCAACCCACGGGAACAAAATGAGGATCATTTGTAGAGGACCTGCCATAGAATATCTCTGCCAGGTTTGGTTCACACCGGTTCAGTAGTTCCAGAGTAGAAGATGAAAATGTGATTTCCCATCGGGTTTCTATAGTAACTATAAGCTGCAATTGCAGCCATGTTTGTAACCTGATCAACATTAAATGAGGATCGGTGGTAGAGGGGGTCCCCAGTCATCATTTATGTGAAGTTTCAAAACATTTGGCCTTACAGTTTCAGAGGAGAAAATCCACCAACCAGAATCAAAGAATGCCTCTGGCAGCAAAGTTTTTCATCCGACGGGAACAAAATGAGGATGCAGAGGATCTCCCGTAAACCATTCCTGCCAAGCTTGGTTCACACCGGCTCAGCAGTTACAGAGAAGAAGATGAAAATGTGAAAAGTTTATGGACGACGGATGCCAGGTGATGAGAAAAGCTCACATGGCCTTTTAGCTAAAAACATATATGTGCACAGCATTGAAAGAGTTTAACATAAAATAAAATATTTGTAAAACACACTGAAGTCATGAGAGGGTTAATTAAATTAAAGATATTCATATAGGAATCAGATCAATTTTTCCTCTACCACTAATGGAAGAGGGTTAAAAGGATTTCATTCTCTGTAGCTTAACAAAAGAACGTGTGGATTTCATTCTCTGTAGCTTAACAAACCAATAACATGTGTGTTTGACAGGTGGATGTTGACATTTGATGGAAGAGATAAAATTGGAAACTAACAATTTGTATAGGGAAATGTTACTGCTAAAAATGCTGACTCATCATTTTTTCAATACCCTCTACCGGGCACCCCAACAGAACCGGTGATTTTTTTAACCAACCCATTCTACTTGTCCTAAGGATGCTTCATACCAAATAAGAGTTCTCCGTTCCCTGTGGTTTGGGAAATATGGGCTTTTGAATTGTTTTCTGTTTTTAGCCCCTGGGGTTGCCACGGGGCTGGGAATTTTTTTTTTTTTTCGGGCATCAATCAAATGGATATGCCCCCATCGAGAGCTAAAATATTGACCTACCAACTTCCCTTGAACAAACTTTAATCTTCAACACCAAAGGATGTTCTATACCAAATATCAAGGCATTCCCTCGGGTGGTTCATGAGATTTGTAAAGATTTTAAGCTTTTGCGTCATTAACCAGAGCCCGAATATGACAGCTGCTTCATTTGAACAAAATAGAAAGGGTGTACTCCATAGATGGTCTGTGCAATATATGTTTGAATTTGGCCTAGTGGTTGTGAAGAAGAAGTCAAGTTTGCAAAAGTTAACGGACGACAGCTGACGGAAGCCAAGTGATGGCAATCGCTCCCACAGACTTGTAGTCAGGCGAGCTACAAAAGTGAACAAAACCTGTTACATGTGAATATCCTTTCCCCCGTGGTGGTCTGCATTCCAAAGATCGTTTAAATCCAGCATCCACTGACTAAGATATGAAGGTCCAAAGTTGTTACAGAAGGACGGACGAATAGACAGACGAACAGACAAACAAATGAATCCCATTTCTATATCCCCCGCAAACTTCGTTTTGGCGGGGGATAAAAAACATTTTCAGTACAGTGAAGTTTTCTGATATGCTGTATCGCATCGAGCTGAGGACCTTCAACCAAGCACAAGTCAGCATAACCAATGACTGTGATACTGTTTGGTAATGGTTCTCAAAAGGTCAGTGCAGAGAAGAAAACTTCTGTGCACTGATGATCTTTTTATTATATGCCTGCCCTTAGGTAATTAAATGGTATGAACACTAGAAGAAATGAACCAGAGGCTCAAGTTAGCCTGAAATGCTCACCTGGCTCAAATTGTCAAAAGAGATGAGTGTATCAGTAAGTGAACAGAAGCAAGAGCAATTTTTTGATTTGCTATGACGCAACCAAAGGCAACTTTTTTGACCATTCATTTCTGTTGGACCTAGGAAAGGTTCCTAGCAAGCTCTGTTCAGTGAAGTATTAAAAAACAATAACTGAAAAAAATTTTTGTTTTGTTTTCAACTACTGTGGTTCCCTCTAGCACCCCCTCCTCCTCCCCCCCCCCCCCAAAAAAAAAACAAGAAAAAACAAGCGACTCGATTTGAACAAACTTGAATTTGACACCCCTACAGATGTTACATACCAAATATGAAAGGATTCTCACTGGTGGACCTGAAGAAGAAGACTTTTCAAGAAATTTTCTCATATTTGACAAAGTTAAAGGTTGGGCTTCAATAAAAAGCCCAAATATTAACCCAGGGACCTGATTTGAACAACCTTCAATCTACCCCTCCTAGAGGTGTTGTACACCAAATATCAAAAGAATCTGACTGCTGAATCTGGAGAAGAAGATTTTTAAAGAATATTCCTAATATTGAACAAAGTTACAATTTGGGCTCCCATAGGGAGCCCAAATATGAATCCAGGGGCTTGGCTTGAACAAATCTGAATCTCCCTTCCCTAAGGATGCGGTATACCAAATATCAAAAGATTCTGACTGTTGGATCTGGAGAAGAAGATTTTTAAAGAATATCCCTCATATTGCACTAATTTGAACATTTGCGCTCCTGTAGAGTGCCCAAATATGGACCTAGGGGTTTAATTTCAACAACCATGTGAATCAATCTTCCATATATGTTATATGTGAAATATGAAAGCTTTTGGAGCAGTGGTTGGGGAGAAAAAGATTATTTTATATTTTTCCCATTACCTTCATTGTTAAATAATGCTGACTCAGTATTTTTTTCAAAGTCCCGAAACTGTACCTTAGGACAAAACCGATAGCGATTATTTTTCACCATTCCTTTCTATTGGTCCTAAGGAAGCTTCACACCAAATAAAAAAGTTTCAGTGCCGTGCAGTTTTGGAGATATGGGCGTTTGAATTTTTTCTATTTTTAGCTCATGAGGTTCCCACGGGGCAGCGGGGAAATTTTTTTGGGCAGGAATTAAGTACTTAGGACCCAATAATACCTCATAGCAAATTTGGTTCAAATTGGCCTCTCGGTTCGGAAAATAGAAATTTTGGGCGGGGAACAAAATAGGGATCCTCCCATAGCGAGCCCAAATATTGACCGAGAAAATTTCTTTGAACAAACTTGAATCTTTTGAGTACCAAAGGAGCTTACATACCAAATATCACAGCATTCTGACTGGTGGTTCATAAGAAGATTCAGGAGAAATTGATGCTTTTGGGGCATCACTCCCACCCCAGTGGGGGCAGAGAGTTCATTTTTACAAACTGGAAAGAGGATACCCCCAATATACTGTATGTCAAATTTGTTTGGATTTGGGCTAGAGGTTTTGAAGGAGAAGATCGAGTTGCGAAAGTTAACAGACGCCGGACGACAAGTGATGGCAAAAGCTCACACTGACTTTCAGTCAGGTGAACTAAAAAGAGTTCGAAAGCAGGCAACAAATTTCTGTCTTTCCTATGACATGTTCATTAACTCCATTCCGGACAAGGTGATCTCCATCTACCTTATATTCTTTGTGTATCTGGCACAAATCTAATGTAGGTTTGACAACATTTGTTGTAAAATGAATTGATCCAATCTTGTGAGGAAGATGTAAAAAAAAGAAATCTTAACCAACAGTTTGTGGATTTAGAGCACATTTTATAGTGGGAGGTGGAAGAGTACGCAATTCGCACCCTGCCTCTTTTTCAATTCTGCAATATTACACTCCATGCATTTTACCAGTATCAGCAGTACCACACTCCATCCGATAGTGCAGGAGACATTTAATTACCGAATTCGTATCAATGAAAGGTATAAAATAAAAAAAATTGGAAGTTGTATATCAACATTACGTCCAGTAAATAATTACTTTGAGTTGTTCTTCTGAGCAAATGACTACTGAATTTGGGCCGGACATGTCAGGTGCTTTAGCACGTTCATGTTGAACTTCTAAGGGATCTGGTAATACTCTCATCCTGCCATCCACGACTGCCATCGAAAGGACTGGAGCTCTGTGTTTCAATTTTATTTCTTTGGCTAAAACACACGAAACTGCTTCAGAGTGCCTCTTATCACCAGATGGTACTGTTATGTTATAAATAAAAACATGACCACCATTTGTACCAACCCATAGTGATGGATTATTTGAAGCTCCTGGAAGCAAAAAAAAAGACATAAATAAAAATAAAGCATGTAAGATTCTCAATTTCTTATTGAGTAATAGTTATTTTATTTTCAACTAAAAGAAAAGACAAGAATGAATCATAGAAGCAGGCAATGAACAAATCAAGATGTTGGAAAAAATGAAGTGCCTGAATATTGCCAAGTAAATATTTACTTATTCAGGTTGTGAATATAAGATTTGAAATAAAAGTATTTACTCTTCATGTTGTGAAAATAAGACTGGAACCAAATTTTATTCAAATGCCTTCAGATAAGATAGTGTGGAAACTATTATTTAACTTACCATTCAGAATATATGTATCTGCAAAATATACGGATCGCACCATAGATCCTATTGAATCCTCACTGTTGCGAGCCTCCACTTGTCTTTCAACTGGTTTTGTTTCTATTGATGCTGCTGCTGCTGCTGTGGATGGTTCTTGTGTAGTTGTGGTCTCAGACGCTGCTGCTGTTGCTGAAGTTGATGGCACTTCAGGTGACTCTGCAGATGCATTTCTACCAAAAGAAAAAAAAATTATGCTATTATTATTATTTATTGGTGTTTAAGGTCACATATTTATGCACAATGGCTAATCATGACCGTGACAGTTTTACGGGTGGAGGAAGCCGGAGTACCCGGAGAGAACCACCGAGCAACGACGAGCAGCTGCCAGCTCCCCAACATCGTAACTCCGCACTGCAGCACAGGCAGGGTTAGATTGGTTGAAGACATGCGTACCATCGACGTGCAGAATGCCTTAGTACACGGCGTCATTGTGCCCCCACATGGGCAATGGGGGTGAAGTGTCTAATTATGCTATTGCTGATCAACATGCATATCCCCTGTATGAACTGTGCGAGTGCCGGAAACCCATTCTTAGGCTTTATTCTGAAGTGCAGGTACCACATCTTAAAGGCTTCATTTTCTGAGGAAATGCTTCAAATTATCTTTGAAGTGAATTTATTTCATCTCTGTGGATCTGCCTTGCTACACTTTATGGGAGAGTGCCATTACTCTCCCATAAATTATTACAAGGCAAACACATCTGAACAAATTTTGATGACCAAAAATAATTTAGCACTCATTCGTTAATATTTCTCAGCAAGATGAAGCTTTTTAACAAAAATACAGTGCAACACTAACCATAAGAAATATCTTGGAGGTTTGTTTATTTTTTGTTACTGGACACCATTTCTGGTATAGCATGATCAATTAAATGTTATGCTCAACAAATTGTCACTTGTGCCCTTTCAGAAATATTTCAACATTCAATACCAAGAGAAAAAAAACTATTGGCAAGGACGTTCAATAAAAATGTAATACAACGCCACTAAAATGATGTGGGTTTAAATTTTTCAATCCAACAGATGACAGAGCTGGAGAGTGCAATGCTTGGGATAGACTGACAGCTGGATGCACCAAGTGTGCAAATCAGGTGCAATATTTACAGAAGTTTGTGACAACAGCCATTCCATCTTAACTATTTCTACAAGATCTCAAAATATTAGCATTCTTCCCCTCACACTTCTAAAACATCCAGTAAAATATGGTCAAAGGAATCTGCATGTGAACCAATGTTAAAATCAATCATGGTGCAGAAACCAATTTTCAGTTGAAGGGCACATTCACCTTAAGGTTTAGAAAAGTTACCATAAAATGCAGAGGGTTCTTCCAATGTTCAAACTACATATGAAGTTTTATTGAGATTTGATACTGATCAAGAGATTCTAAATATAGAGTGGGATTCAGTTTTGTCAACTGAATTTTACTTTTGGTGGAGTGACCCTAAAATAGGGTTCTTCCTTTCTTTATATTCAAGCCACTTTTGATTGGTTATTTGGATTTTTGTGAAACTTTCAGCACCGATGGCTTTATCACAAGTAAAAAGTCAAGTTTAGGCCAAAAAATAAAAAAAGCTGTGTTCAGGCATTTTTGCTCTGAAAACCAAACAATGGAGAGAGGCTTTTTTTTTTCTTCTTTCTCAATCCTCCTATGAATTCAAAATCATAAGTTAATTCTTATATTCATAAGTCCTTTCACCTGTTGTACACTTATGACTCTTTGAAACTGACAATTTCAAAAGACTGAAGTTGCCAATTCAAACAAGATCACGTCTCCTGAAAAAATTTCTTGTTTCTCGGGCAAGTTTCTCTCAATTTCATGATGATGGAGATAGGCAGGCTTTTTTTATTTTTTTTTTTTAACTTTTGTTAATCCACAAACAGTCCTAAAAATAGTTGGAATTAAAAATTTATGTCCTTACACTATTATGTGGAAAAAAACTTGACTTTTAGCAGTGAAAATTTCCCATGGTGCAGTTGCAAATTTAACCAACTATATCTTGTCTGACAGACCTCACTGTGAGCTCTGTCAAACAAGATATGGCTGGTCAAATTTTTATCCTTTAAGTGCAAAATAGTGAAGATATTTCCAGGTAATAAAATGAAAGTGTCAATGACACTGCAGCCAAACTTGACTGTGTGTAGTGTTTGATGAAAAGGATTATGTTCAATGTTTATGAAAGGATTATGAAATAAGACAAGAATTGTGATAACTGGGAATGTGTTAATTTCTGTTCCCTGTATGCTAGGTAATAAAATGAAAGTGTCAATGACACTGCAGCCAAACTTGACTGTGTGTAGTGTTTGATGAAAAGGATTATGTTCAATGTTTATGAAAGGATTATGAAATAAGACAAGAATTGTGATAACTGGGAATATGTTAATTTCTGTTCCCTGTATGCTATGTTTTCAATAAAAAATAATGAGGTGTAGACTGTACTAAAGAATTGAGGGGTGGGTTAATGTGGACCTCACAGTTAATGTATGTGGCCCTCACAGGTAATGTATATCAAGGAAAATAACCAATTTAGAGTGAAATTATTCCAAAATGAGTCATCCTATCAAGTTACAATGAAATCCCTTCATAAATAAGGCCTGTATACTGTGCTAAAGGTTTTTGGGCTTCGGGCCTGTGTAGCCATCACGGGTGACTGATCGCAACCAAAAGGGGACATCCTCATCTAGACATTATACCGAGTCATCCTACCAAGTTACAATGAAATCCCTTCATAAATATGACCTGTAGTTTGTGTTAAAGTTTTTCGGGTTTTGGGCTCGGGCAGCCGTCATGGTTGAATGATCGCGACCAAAAGGGGACATTCTCATCTTGGCATTATCTCGAGTCATCCTATCAAGTTACAATGAAATCCCTTCATAAATATGACCTGTAGACTGTGCTAAAGGTTTTTGGGCGTCTGGCCCCTGTAGCCATCACAGTTGACCAATACGTGAACCAAAAGGGGACATTATCTGGACATATGGAATCAACCTACCAAGTTACAATGAAATCCCTCCATAAATACGACCTGTAGACTGTGCTAAAGGTTTTGGGCTCGGGCAGTCGTCACAGTTGACAGATCGTGACCAAATGGGAAGTTCTCATCTAGACATCATACAGAGTCAACCTACCAAGTTACAATGAAAGGAAACCCCTCCATATTAAAAATGACCTGTAGACTGTGCTAAAAGTTTTTGGGTTTTGGGCATGGGCAGCCGTCACGGTTGACAGATCATGACCAAAAGGGAACGTTCTCTTCTAGATATATACAGAGGCATCCTACCAAGGGATGTAGCCTGTGCTAAAGGAAAATGATGGCAGTAGCTTATCTTGACTTTGTCAAGTTAAGTTAAAAATCAGGTGAGAAATGCGGCCTGTAGGGTGTGCCAAGGGAATTGTTGGCAATTTATATGCCAAATACAAGATGGCAGCTGGCAGCCATGTTTTTCAATGAAATTTGGAAAAATTCAATAGCTCCCATTCTCTAGACATCAAAGCAAAGCTACATATGAAATCTGAACAAGAGGCCCCAAGGGGCCTTAATCGCTCACCTGCCAAAGTGATTCAAAGAAGTATTTCTGTCACATTCAGTCAGACCTGGTTCATTTTTTTTTTTTATTAGGGTTTAATGACACATTAACAGCCAGGGTCATATCATGTCGGTGACAGTTTTACGGGTGGAGGAAGCCGGAGTACCCAGAGAGAACCACCGAGCAACGACAAGCGGCTGTCGGCTCCCCAACATCGTAACTCTGAACTCTGCACCGCCACACAGGCAGGGTTAGATTGGTTGAAGACGTGCACACCATTGATGTGCAGTACGCCTTAGTACACAGCATCATCATGCCCCCATGTAGGCAATCGAGGTGAAGTGCCTTCCCCAAGGACACAACACAGGAGCGCGAATCAGTCGCTGAAATGGTCACCCATCCAACTACTAACCGTGCTCGACATTGCTTAACTTCGGTGATAGACATGGTTCATCATCACAACAAAGGAATGAAGTGATGAAAGGCAAATTTTGTGAAAAAATACCAAGGAATGGATTTGACCAACTTTAACTAACCAGCCCAAATATTAAGCCATGGCTTCAAATTGAACAAACTTGAATCTGATCCCAATTATTATTTGTTTATTGGTATTTAAGGTCACATACTTATGCACTATGGCTGAGTATGACCGTGACAGTTTTACAGGTGAAGAAAGCCGGAGTACCCAGAGAGAACCACCGAGCAGCTGCCAGCTCCCCAACACTAACACCGCACTGCATCACAGGAAGGGTTAGATTGGTTGAAGACATGCGCACCATTGACGTGCAGTATGCCTTAGTACAGGACGTCATCGTGCCCCCATGTGGACAATCGGGGTTAAGTGCCTTGCCCAAGGACACAACGCAGGAGTCTGAATCAATCAGTCAGACAGTCACCCATCCGAGGACTAACCGGGCTCGACGTTGCTTAACTTTGGTGATCTGACGAGAACCGGTTACCGCAACACCACCGCACCCCCCTGATCCCCCTTGAGATGTAATATACCAAATATGAAAGAATTCTGACTGGCAGATATGAAGAAGGTTTTTTAATGAAATGGCCTCACATTGCTCCAAGTTAAAATTTGGGCCCCAATAGAAACCTAAATGAAAGTGTCAATGACACTGTAGCTTGACTGTAGTGTTTGATGAAAAGGATAATGAAAGGATTATGAAATAAGACAAGAATTGTGATAATTGAGAATAAGTTAATTTCTGTTCCATGACAAACATGAATCTGACCCCCCCCTAGAGATTGTATACCAAATATGAAAGGATTCCGACTGGTGGATCTGAAGAAGATTTTTAAAGAAATTTCCTCATATTGCACGGAGTGAAAAATGGGTCTCCATAGGAAGCCCAAATATTAACTGAGAGACTTGATTCAAACAAACTTGAATCTGACCCTCGTAACAATGATGTTTACCCAATATTAAAACATTCCGACCAGTGGTTCTGAAGAAGATTTTTAAAGTTTATTTCCCATATTGCCCCAAGTTAAGATTTGGGCTCCTGTATTGAGCCCAAATACGAACCGAGGGGCTTAAATTGAACACTTTATCTGACCCCCAATGGATGCTGTATGCCAAATATAGAAAGATTGTGATCTGTGGTTCTGGAGAAGAAATTTTTTTTAATATTTGCAAATATGCTGACGCAGCATTTTTCGATGCCCTCTGCAGAGTACCCTAACACAACCGATGACAATTTTTTTATCAATCGATTCTACTGGTCCTAAGGATGCTTCACACCAAATAAATGTTCTCTGTTCCGTGTGGTTTGGGAAATATGAGCGCTTGAAAATATTTTCTATTTTTAGCACCTGGTGTTCCCACAGGGAACATCGGAAATTCTTTTTATCATCAATCAAGTACTTATGACTCAATAATACCACGTACCGAATTTCGTTCAAACCGGACCAATGGTTCAGAAAACTGAAATTTTGAGTGGGGCCAAAAGTCTTGTCCCTCCCATTACAAAGGCAAATATCGCTCCATGAACTTTGTTTGAACAAACTTGATACTACACCTCAGAAGGAAGCTCCATACCAAATATCAAGTCATTGTAACCACTGGTTCATAAGATTTTTCTAGAATTTTAGAGCATTTTCCTCTACCCCCTCCCTATTGAGCGTGGCAACTTTATTTGAACAAACTTAAGTTGACATATGATAAGGATCATGCATATCAAATTTGGTTCACTTTGGCCCAGGTTTTTAGAAGAAGTAGATAATGTAAAGTTCATGCCGGACAGAATTTTGAAAAATTGAGTACAGATAGGTTTTCAAATCCTCCCATTCCATCTGTGCCAATTTGATCACACATAAAATTATTTATTGTTATCTTTGCAAATGAAAGGATCATCCATAGAAGCAAACAATTTTGAGCCCAACATTAAGCAGTTACAACAAATGAAGACATCTTAGTTGAATAAGTGATTTTAGAAAATGTTGAAGTCCCTTATAAGGGAGAATTTGGATAACAATGCTCAAATTATACTTTAGTTTACTGGCACCTATTCCCTGTCCTGGGCTGGAAAATCAGCATGCAGCATAAGGAGTTAATACAGGTTTTAACCTTCAAAATAATGTGTAAAGTGGTTTATTTTATTTATTAATGTTTATTGTAGAATAATACCTTGAATAAATACTGCTTCAGATATGAAATTCACAAGTGCACGTAGTAATAATATTTTTAAGTTTCAAATGTGAAAAAAAGGTTTGACACAAGTTTTCTCAACATGTGCTATTGTCAAAGTATTTTTTTTTCTGTGCATAAGGTTTAATTAACATCAACTGCATATTGGGAAATACATACAAAAGTATATCTGACATCACACATTCAATATGTTAAATCCATTGTGAATTTACATAAGAACCAAAGATCGTTTGAATCCAACCTCTAAACAGAAAGCAACCAAATGATTTTGCGAACTTTCAGCAATCTACCCCCTTGTTGTAGTCAAATTGATGATGGTTAGACATTATATTTTTAAAGATGTAAATGAAAGTGTTTTGGACATTTCAAAATTATCGCTGCATCAAGTCTCAGTGATACCAAACCTTTACCCAACATGGATAGTAGATGGCACATGCTAAAAATTCTTGAATGACTAAAAATTTTCCTTTTTACCTCTAAAACATGGCTTATGATCCCTAATTGGACCAAACTCAATGAGCTCATTCCAATGTGGGGGTCATATGCTGTTTTGGAGGCAAAAATTAAAAAAAAAAAAAATCGAAAAAATTAGATGGCATTTTTTGGTGAATAGCATGGGCATGCTTTGGCTATCACATCGGGTAAGGTTAAGTTACATTTATCTGACATGATGGATTAACAGCTGTGAATCATCTTAATCTGAATGAATAATTGTTTAAAATTGCTGAATACGTTAATCAGAAACTTTTTCAAAACAATTTATAGCATCAACTCCAGCCTTACATATAATGGTCTTTGGCGAGGGTAAGGTGGTGTTGTGTGGTGCATGAGCATGTGCAAAAAATGTGTAAATTGCTCTCTCTGTGTGCAAGTGTGCATTGTCAACCTCATCTAATATTTCTTTAAATAGGCAAATTCATACTCTTTGGGCTTCTCTTCATCCTTTGATTTTTTCCTTTTTTCTGATCTTCTTTTCCTCAATCTTCTAAACGATTCTCTGAGTGATTTCTTCAGAGACTTTCTTCTTGACATAGATGTCTCAGATGTTCCGGTTAATTCTTTAGGATAAATAGAGAAAAAAGATAACAATGTGAATTGATAAAAATTAAAATATTAGTGAAGCTACTATTAGGCAAAATACAGACTTACACACTTAAACTAAATCAGAACATTTTAAACTATCAAAATTATTCTGACAATATTTTTTTAACATAACAGGCTTAGACTTGGAACTGAGTTGTGACAGTCAACCCCTGCCACCTGGAGACATAAAATTGCATGTACTTTTACAATATCAAGATAAAGTCTTCCTTTGGTAAAATACTAGTAAGTAATAAGAAGGTACAGAACATTTCAGGAGGATAATTCTCCTCAATACTGCACAAAAAGAAAAATCTGCTCCTCAACTATGGATAAATTTCTATTCAACAATTCAAATTTACAATACATAACTTTTATACTGACGTGATACTTCAGTAAACTTTAATGGAAAGTCACACACTATTAAGCCTCAGTAATTTCATTGGTGAAAGAGGTTAAAAAATGTAAATAAATTTTGGGCGAGGTATAAGTATTGTGTAAATTGTAATTCTGTTAAAGTGGTGGACAGCTGAACACTAACCATAAGCACGTGACAAATGTAATATGGTGCCACCTAATTGGATACTACCATATAGAATCACTCTGTTAGGCAAATAAAAACTAAAAAAAAATAAAAATAAAAATCTAGAGATGTTGTATACCAAATATCAGAAGATTGTAACTGATGATTCTGGAGAAGATTTTTAATTTTGGAAAACAATTTATGAGTGTTATTAGAGTAATGCCCCTTGTGGGCCCCCCTGTGGGCGATGCAATTTTATTTGAACAAAACTGAATTGACATATATCGAACATGCATGGTAAATTTGGTTCAATTCGGTCAACTGGTTTATGAGAAGTTGATAATGGCAAGTTCATGGCAGACAGACGCACGGCGGACAGAAAGTAATCACTTAAGCCCCCCTTGACTTTCAGTCAGGTGAGCTAAAAACACAAGAGCTTCATGTCAGAGATACTTGGGTCGTGTTATGGTGGCTAATAAAGAAACTGTGCTGTACCTGAAAGCACTGATACTGCGAAACAATCTAAGAGGTACCGGACAAAATTGGTAAAAATCAGATGTGTTCAAGTTATGCAGATACCACCCACAAATTGGAAATTCAAACAAGAAACAACCTCAGGGGCATAACTAATGAAAAAAAAAAATTCAGGCAGGACTGGTTTTCAAACTCATTCAAAACCATGTCGAGTTAAAAATCAGATAATGTTTGTTCAAGTTATCATGCTAACACCTGCAAGATGCAAATTCAAACAACAACACAATCTAAGAGGCATAACTTCTGAAAAAAATCGGGCAGGGCTGGTTTTCACACTCATCCAAGATATTCTCGAGCAAAACTCAACAATTGGATATGTTTGTTCAAGATATCATGCTGTCACAAGCCTACAAGTAAGAAAGAATCTAAAGGGCATAGCTCCTGAAAATAAATTCAGGCAGTACTGGTTTTCAAACTTATTCAAGATATTGTCAAGTAGGACCCACAGTCCAAATTTGGTAAAAATTGGATAACCTTTGTTCCAAGTTATCATGCTGCTATTGTGACACAGATAGATGAATGGCGACTGACTTTCATCAAAACACAGATCGAATTATTGACAACTCAACCTATAAAATAAACCGATGCTCAAGTACATTGAAAAAAGCACCCATTGGTCCTTTTACATTGCCCCCAAAATTTGAATCTGCACTTGAAATGTCATAAAATTTAACATGGTATATTAATTGTATGAAGGAATATGTGGCTATGTTAGAACAGTTTTGAAGAGACGCTATTTCAGGGATAATACTACCCATAAACAGAAAACAATCCAATTTGGCAAGTGAATTATTTATTGTAAAAATCATTTCAATTCAAAACGGTACACATTTGATGTTTTAATATAAGTTTTCAACTAAATCCCTGGTGATCGAATAAAAACCTCTGGGATCAATCAAAAAATTATTCCGCAAACAAGGTTATATAAATATGGTACATTTATTGCCAGAATGAAGGAAAATGAAGGAAAGTTAAAAAATTTATAGTAATTTATATATTTTTTATACTTACCAATGACCCAGACATAGCTGGTGCTAACTCTTAAAATATAGGGCCAAACACAAATTTTGCCCCTCAATCCCCAAAATTTGCATCTAAAACAAAAGAAAACATGTCCTGAAAGGCCCTCCACACTTCGCCCCTACTGCGCATGCGCAGTGTCAAGGACGTTCCGAAATTGGCGCCATTAATCATTCTAATAACCAGTGCCTGGTAAGCGCTATGTACTCAGCGGGGAGGCAAGAGTTCCCAACTCCTGGGAGGGCTATCCCCGTCTGGGTCATTGGTAAGTATAAAAAATATATAAATTACTATAAATTTTTTAACATTTTTATACTGTACCAATGACCCAGACATAGCTGAATAGTAAAAAGGCTGGAGGGCCAAGGACATAGAGCAAAATGGAATACGCTCAATAAAATAAAATAGAGTCATCCCCTGTAGGGAAAAAGAAGTAATAGGCCTTACATGTATCTTTCTTATTTATGATAAATTAGAAAGATACAACACCTTCCAAAATTGAGCTTCATACATCCATGTACTCTATTAATATCCAA
This sequence comes from Pictodentalium vernedei, assembly GCA_031216915.1. Classification (NCBI taxonomy): domain Eukaryota; kingdom Metazoa; phylum Mollusca; class Scaphopoda; order Dentaliida; family Dentaliidae; genus Pictodentalium; species Pictodentalium vernedei. The sequence continues at coordinate 747,560,736 of CM062297.1, forward strand.
TATAATCCTTATACTAATAATTTTTAAAGTAAGCCAATAAATAAAGTAAGTCTAGAGAATGGAGACTCTTATACTCCTAAAAGTGTCTGAGGACTGCATAATCATGTCCGTTGACATATGCAATATTCAAAAGCTATACTTTAAAAACTAAGACTTGAATGAATTTTAAAAACCTAAACTTCTCACTAAACAACCATCCCAATAACAGCTCAGAATTACTAACTCCGGAGGAGGTATCCCCTTGTTTTCATAGTAAAACAGGTGACCCAAGGGAACACCCTCCCCCCCCCCCCCCCCCCCTTTTTCTTGCCCTGGGTGAAATAGCCCAGAGCGAAGAGGGCAGCCGAACGGAGACACTGCCGAAACAGACAGCCTACCTAGCTATAGTAGCAACTGTTAAGTGAATGACATTCTGAGCAGTAGATAATAGACCTAACAATAGAGGCCTCCAGAAATGGACTCGATATTTCTGAGATAAAATTCATGAATGTGGATGGCTGAGCGCAATGAGCGGCCTTCAAAAATCTATAATAGCGACACTATTAATGTAAGCCCAAGAAGTAGAAGAACTCTTACTTCATGAGCCGAAATCTTAAGCACAACTGCTAAGTCAATGATATACCATAAGCAGTACCGATAGTTAATAGAATCCATTAACAAAAAAATGGAGCGTAACGTCCTTCTACTAGACATCAAAGACAGAAGAAGCTTACGCCCATACTAATAAACAGATATCTGTTTATAAATACATAAACTGTACCCGGAAAGAGTAAAGGCCTATGCCCATACGAAGACGGAAGGACCTTAAAATAATAGGTTCCGGATAATAGGAGCCTAACTCTTATGCAACAATCCAACCTAAATAGTAACGGAAGTAGTGATTCCGAAACTACGAAAGTGAAAATCATCCATCGATAGTGCATGAAACTCACTGACTCTACAGTAAAAGAGAAACCAACAGAATTACTGTCTAAAAGGTCAGAATTTGAAAACTACTGTTTCCAGAGGCTCAAATGATTACTTAGCTAAATAAGAACCGAAGCTAAAATCCATATAGGAATTTAATCTAAAGATTCTAAGTCTATTTATCAAAAAGTTACTAACTGAGTTAGATAAAGAGACCAAAGACTCAATTGTAAACTATCGTAGAGTGCATAGGTATGAGGTAACATAAACCTATAACCTAAATAATAACAGGCTTCAGTAGATCTTGTGAAACAAGTATACTAAAAAATAGCAATGAGTAGTATGGAGGGATCAACAATACGAACATGATGATCCTTACACCACGACGGAAGAGCCTCCACTTTAGCCGCATAGAATAGCGAAGAAGAGGATCTCCTATAGTAAGAAATCGCGTCCAAAGCTCGTCCAGTACAGTGCTTACAATGCAATACGCACGACACAACGGAATACATGAAGGTTGCGACCTTGCGGGTTGTGATAAAGATGACACGATTTACCCAGTGAAAAAAGATCCTCACATAGAGGAAGATTTCATGTTAAGACCCACAGTAGACAAGAGAGTAAATTACCCATGATCTCTGTGAAGATAGAGATGCTATCAACAGAAATGTATTGTGGTTGTTTATCTTAGCAATACCTGCTGAAACAACAGCGCCGGAGGATACGCGTATCCTATTATTCCGTCCTATAGATCAATAGAGCGTTAATAACATTAGCTCAGAGATCTGGACAAGCCAACACATACGTCTGCAATTGATTAGCAAGCTGTTTCATAAATAAATCATCATTGGGCGCTCCCATAGATAGCAAATCTGATTGAATACTTGTTTGTTGAGAGTCCATTCTGACAGCAACAAGTGACCCGTAAGAGAACGGGAGTCCGATAAAACAATCAGACGACCCGGAATATGACGGACCAAAACTAAACTTGGTGTACTATAACCAACAGACGGATTCTTTCCATTAAATTGAATAACGGAAACGAAAGAGTGCCTCCCTGGTTCCGGAGATACGCCACTACTGTCGAATTAAAGGACAGGAATTTGGGCATGCGTTTCTGAATAATGTTCATGCAATGACATAAAGCAAGCCTAAAAAACATTATTCCGCGGAAGAAAACTGATTGCTAAGAGACTGCGGAACCCAAAGACCCTGGCACTTCGAATCCGTAGGGATCAGTATTATATCCCAATCTGTTTGACTGGCAACCGTCATAACAGCCACACTCGGGTCCGGCAACTGCAGTGGCACTCTCTGAGTCAACCACCGAATGTTTGCCCCAGTCTGAATCTCTTGTAACACTAGATAGACAAGAGAACGTGTAAATCGAGCAATTCATGGATTGCCGAAAAGTTGCCGTCGAAGAGAAGCTCCTCCGAGAACGAAGCGACTCTGAGAGAGTTCTTAACCTTACTATCCACGCGTGTGGATGTAGCTAGGGCTGCGTCACGTCTAACCAACTCCAATCAGCCACTGAAGGGCGGAGTTATACGTGAACTACTGCCCTCAAAAGAAATTACATTGAGAATAATATCCCGTAAATCTTTTCTTGAAGACGTAATGATAACGCCTCAGTAAGGCAGATTACGTATGATAAAGCGTCTAAGTTAAGTCTACTATACATCATGTCGTTCCCAACATTGAAATTGGAAAAGACATAAACGGCGAAAAAGAATATATGCAGTCTTTAATCACACCGTCTAGATGCATATGAACTCTCGGTATGCCCTGCTCTGCCAAAATAAACTATTCGTATAAATGATAAAATGGCAGAAATGAGAAACGCGGACAAGAAACTAAACTATCATGCTTGGTAGCAGGCTTGTATATATATATATATATAGCGTCGAAAAATAAAACACATGTTGTAATGACAATATTGGACTGCGTCGGTAAGTCAGGGACAATGTCCCTGAACCGATCGAAAAATCCGAGTCCAATGACGCTATAAGTCTCTTATCCAAGATCGCAGCAATGAAGTCCGAAATAACAATCACTGGAAGATAATGCCATTAGATATGAAAGGCATCTTCCGATACTACTAAAGGGAAAACTCGAAATCTTTCGAATCCCTTTTGCCATCCTGTCGGACCCTATAAAGCGTTCGGTCGTCCGTACCTGATGCAACCGCGGACCGCACCGACCCAGCGCCGTCGGATAATTCCTGATTCGACCAAGAAACTGTCAATTGCTGGGATGCTGCGAAACAACTGTGCTAACTCGGATAGCACGTCCGTCACTGAGGCCTGAGGAGAAGCGGTCTTACGATGCATTGCCGCTGGAAGCTCCGTGATCGTTACCCCGTGCATACTACCAATATGCGAGCGAACGGAGTGTATAGGCCTCGTGTCCCTTAGCTACCGGATGGCGCGACCTATTTGCCGTGGAATCACTGAATGCCGAAACTGATCGGATACTCGAGGTCACGTAGCCAATGTGCGGTCGTGTGCCCTGCTGTGAGGATGAGGAAGCATTAAGGACAGTCTCTCGGACTGTCAATATAACGGAGCGTCCCGACCGACGGACATATGCTCCGAATGTAAAATATCTGAACCACAACATGCGGTCCCCTATGTTGTTGGACGAGAGAGGGACCTCTCTCGCTCACAGCCCGGATGGACCTGGACAAGCCAGGAACCGGACTAACAGGCTTCCTCCGATCTGTCCTCAATCTGCCGTCACTGGGTGAGTACTAAAGTAATTAAAGTGCTCGCATCACCCAAATCTCCTTCCTAGACCGCAACGGACGAACCCGGCAGCCGAACCATTCGATGAATGTACGCTACACCGGGTGAGCTAGCGAATGTCACTCCGTAGGCGATAGACATATTCCATGAGCACTTATTGCCGCTAGCTCTTCATTAACTATGACGACAGAGGCACACTTTTGAAAGACATCTCCATAACTCTTCGAACAAGAAACCAGAAATGCTTGGTTAGCAAGCATAAAATAATAATATATATATAGCGTCATTCAATAATTCGAAAGTTTGTGTGACATTATTGAACTATGTCGGAACTGAGGGACGATGTCCCTGAACCGAACCAAAAATTTCTAAGTCCACCGACGCTATCAGTTTCTTATCCGGCATCACAGCATTCTGGTCCGACGAAAGAAGCTGTAGAAGACCAAGTCAGATGACATACACAACAGCATATGTTGTTCCGAAAGGGAAAGCTCGAAATCCTCCGAATCCCTTTCGGTATCCCGTCGGACCGGATGAAACTTTCAGACGTCCGTACCCGCTTCCGCGGAGCGTCCCGACCCAGCATCGTCGGATAAAATATATGCGACAGATTCAGTTGATGCTGGGATGCTGCGATAAACTGTGCTATTAAGGAAAGCACGTTCGTTCCCGAGGCCTGTGCAGTAGCGGTCTTACGATGCATTGCCGCCGGAAGCTCCGTGTACGTTGACTCCCGCACACTTCCTATGCGAACGTCCGGAGTCTGCAGGCCTCGTGTCCCTGGCTACCGGATGGTGTGACCTGGTCGCCGAAGAATCCTTGATCGGCGAAGCTGGTAATATATAGGCGGTCACGCAGCCAAGGTGCGGTCGTGTGTGCTGACGAGAAGAGGAAGCCTTAGCAGTCTCCGCGGACTGCCTATACAACGGAGCGTCCCGAGCGACGGACGTATGCTCCGCTTGCGACACATTTTGTACCACAACATCTGGGGCCAGATGTTGTTGAACGAGAGAGGGGCCTCTCTCGCTTGCCGTCCGGATGGACCGGAACGAGCTATGAACCGGACTAAAAGGCTTCCTCCGTTCTCCCTCCGATCCGCCGTCACTGGGTGTGCATTAGGTTAATTTATAGTGCTCACATCACCCCAAAATTCCTTCTAGACCGCAACGGACGAACCCGGCTGCCGAACCATTCGGTGAATGGACGCTACACCGGGCGAGCTAGCGGACGTCAAAGGCCGTCGAACCTACTAGGGTCCTCTTAGGCAATTGGCGTATTAACATGAGCACTTTTCCGCTAGCCCTTCATTAATTGTGACGACGGAGGCACACTGTTGGAAGACATCACAGATACATCACCCTAATCTTGATCGTCTGAAATAGAAATTGATAAAGTAGAGTGACCCTGCGGGGAAAGGACCGGAGTGTCCAAATCCCCAATAACATACCGTGACATACGCTTCCCATATTGTCATCGAAATCATACGATACAGAACAGGAGTTAATGCGAGTACACTGACCACATATAGAATGATAATAAAGTCAGAGGAAGACTTCCTCTTAAAACAATTGATCAATATCCTTTCAATGTGAAAAGAAAACAAGTCCTGGTACTCGCACTAACCCCTGGCAATCAAAATACATAATAATAATATGATCCATTAATATAGAAAAAATAATTGAAATCAAAATATTTTGAAAAAATATTTTTTCAGAACAGCCCAAGTTTCTGAAAAGTAACGTTGAGCCCCAATGGATCCCAAGCCTAAGTGTGGACAAAAATTTTAAAAATATTTTAAACAATTTATTCAACACTAACGAACAATAATAATGTATCTAGTTATGATTAAAATAACATCAAGATATTATTTTTTAGAAATCCCCCCCTCACACAGAGGGCTGTTGTAAGTGTAAACAATGAGTGTAAAAACACTCAAATAAGACTCCAGGCACCCAGGCCCGAAATCAGTTACCAAAAATACACTATCTGATGCAAAACAGAGACTTCCAGGGAAGAAACTGCAGAACATCAGATGGTAGATGCAGAACACAACGCCTAACCACCCGTAGGTGAAGACGTAAACATGGGGAAAAGAACAGAATTCATTCTGTTATTCAGCTAAAACTCCCAAGAAAATTTAGTAATAATAATTACAAAAACTATGCCAAAAGCATGGGAGAATAGCAAGGGGGGACTTAAAGGACAGGGAGAGAGGAAAACACTTAAAAAACAGTGTAACTAAATAATCAGAATGACAACAAAATGGCTGCTGCCTCGAAAATAGGTAACTTAACATAATTTCATTAAAAAAATTTTAAGTTACAGCCCTGATAATATTGTCACACATTTTTTTCCTCTCCTCCTTCTCTATCCTCCTTAGAATCACCATTTCACTAATATTTATGTGTCTGGCATCATTTAAACAGAGATTTATAAGCACAAAGATCAGTCAGATGTTAACTGATGAAGGGCCAAACTTAGAATGATTAATGGCGCCAATTTCGGAACGTCCTTGACACTGCGCATGTGCAGTAAAGGCGAAGTGTGGAGGGCCTTTCAGGACATGTTTTCTTTTGTTTTAGATGCAAATTTTGGGGATTGGGGGGCAAAATTTGTGTTTGGCCCTATATTTTAAGAGTTAGCACCAGCTATGTCTGGGTCATTGGTACAGTATAAAAATATTTCCCAATTTTGGATAACTGAATATTCCTGTTAAATGAATTTTTTTTCACTGCCAAAGTGACTATTCCACTGTATTATTTCAGGCAGAATACAGGTTAGTGGAATGCATTGTAAGGTGTTTACCATTTGGATTCAATGTACACTTTGTCATGACTTCTTTCTTCTGTGCATAATCAAATAATCCCAAACCATGAGCTGTGCCAGCTGCAACTCTGTAATTCAAGAAAATATGAAAATTTTACTTGAGCATACATTTTTGTAATGCTAATCTTAAGTAAATCACAGTACAAGTATTCAAACATAAAGTTAATACAACCCAGTTGATACAATTCAAGTCTTTACCCAACACATCTAGAAGTCACTTGCACAAATATTCTTGAATAACTGAATGTTTTCATTCCTGGCCTCCGAAACTAAGTTTATGACCATTCACTGGAATGAGCTCAGTCTAATGAGGGGTCATGAACTAAATTTTGGAGAAAAAAATTAAGAGGCTCCCAATGAGCCTTAATCACTCACCTGACAAAGTGGTTTGAAGACATATTTTGTATCACATTCAATTAAGTCATGGTTCATCTCCACTACAGAGGAATGGAGCTATGAGATTATTCATAACTCTGGTGTACATGTCAGACTGCTTCCAATTCAATCAGCTGTAGATAAGCACTTACAAACTTTGAACATTGTTGTGCCACTGCAGGTTGAAAGGCAAATTTTATGGAAAAACAGTTGAGATCCCAAATATTAAGCTAAGGACACAAATTGAACAAACTTGATTCCCCCCCCCCCCTCCCTCATGAGATGTTGCATACCAAATATTAAAATATTTTCACTGGTAGATCTGATGAAGATTTTTAAAGAATATTCCTCATGATGCTCCAAGTTAAACTTTGGGCTCCAATAGAGAGCCCAAATTTTAAACCAGGGACCTGATTCGAACAAACTTGAATCGGCCCCACCTAGAGGTGTTTGTATACCAAATATGAAATGATTCTGAATGGTGGATTTGAAGAAGATTTTTAAAGACATCCCCTTATATTGCACTAAGTTATAATTCCAGCTTCCATAAGGAGCCCAAATTTTAACCCAGGACTCGATTTGAACAAACCTGATCTGACACCCCCCCCCCCCCCCCCTCCCCCCCTAAAACATGTTGTATACTTAATATTGAATGGATTCTGATTGATGGATCTGAACAAGATTTTTGAAGACACTTCCTCATATTGCACAATATGGAGCCCAAATATTAACCCAGGGACCCAATTTGAACAAACTTGATCATTGTGCTCAATGGCTCATTGGGAAGCATTTTTCCCCACCCCCTCCCTATGGAGTGTGGCAACATTATTTGAAGAAACCTGAACTGACATATGATAAGGGTCATGCACATCAAATTTGGTTCAATTTGGCCCAGTGGTTTCTGAGAAGTCGATAATGTAAAGTTAATGAGGGACGATGGACGGACCGACAGAAAGTGATCAGTAAAGCTCCCTCTGAGCTTTGCTCAGGTGAGCTAAAATATCAAATCTGAATTACAATTTTTGTGAATAATATTGATTGGATATGCCCATTATCTGCTGGCAGATATTCCTGCCCAGGACAAGAAATCTCTTGTAAAATTCAAGGATATTTGACCAAATTATCCCCAATAAACTGTATAAGATTTTTTGACCAACGATTTCTCATGTCAAATTTTCATGAATTTTTCAACAAATCTAATCATGGATGATGTGAAGCAGCCATGACCAGATTTGATGAAAAATATTTTAAAATTGCTCAGCAGGTTAAGAGTTGAATAACTTAGATGTGAGTCTTCCATGGAAGACGTGTGTCGCCTGCACTATATTTTAATATTTCAGACAGAATTCTAAGTGGAAAGGGCCATAACTCTGGAAAAAATACAGCGGATCAAAAAATAAAATAGGAGGTGCACAATGCCATTATGCGATAAAGAATCACTGAAAGTTTCATCAAAATCCATTCATAGGTTAAAGAGGAGTGGCGGATAAGAGAAAGTGTGATGCGGACGACGACGCGGACGACGCAAGACGACAAAAGTAGTTCCTATATGTCGCTCCCCACTTCGTGGGGCAGGCGACACAAAAATGATTCCTATCAATAAATGTATTTCAAGAGGCAAACAATGTTTTCCAGGTTGTGGTGACTCACTTTTTATGGTGGGGGACTTGTGATCAAGAGGTTGAGATTTCAGATCTAATCTGCACCACTTGCATTGTATTCCTTCCAGGAGACATTTATCCTTGATTCCATAATGAGAGTTTGCCCTCAACCAATGAGGCCTTGCCCCAAGTCCCCTTGTGCAACGGCCCTCCCAGGTGGCATACATAGTACATACTAGCCTGCTGGTAGCAAACTTGAAAAATGCTTGGGTGAGGTTGGTTATAGTTTCTCATGGTCATTTTGAATGCATTATACTTGGAAGAAGAAAAAAAGGGCTCTGGCTTCGAAGTGGCTCAATTACCATGGCACTAATTAACACAGTATAACAGAAAATAACCCCTTATGTCTTTAGTGACAAACCTAAAATGTCTTTAATTTGATAGTTTAGGAGAAATTATCAATATAATAAAAGTTGAAACAAAGTCTCTTATGATTTCTATTTTATTTATATTGAAAGTGTTATATAAGATTACTCAACACTGAACAATATTTGAATCTCCTCATAAGACCGTTTCTAAATAATCTTTGTTCTATTTATCTATTTATTAAGCTTACTTTCAGCATCTATGGCTAAATCATGAGACTTAAGAGTCATTTCACAATCTGTGACTAGGCTATAATATGATTCTGATATCTTTGGGGGACTGCAACATTAATTTTCAGGAGTGCATTCCAGTGAATCTTGAAGATTCTTTCTTGACATAAATGCCCTTCAAATTATTTAAGCTAAAAAACAAGCTGTTTACCCCTGTAAATGCATATAATGACCGACTGGCGGCTTCGAAATCAATAGGGATTAACCTTATGCAATAAGAAATCTACATGTGTCATTTCACATTCTTAGGTGAAACAAATCATGATTAAGAATGCAGAAAGTACTGTGTCTACAATTAGATAGGTAAGGACCTTGCATTGGACATCCAAAATCAATAGGGATTATCCTTATGCTATAAGGACTCTACATGTGTCAATTACAATTTTCGAGATGTCTTTGAAAACAGAGAGCATTGTGTCAAGAAACAAGTCTAAACAGGCAGACATGGTGAAACCAATATATCCCCCACCACCAACTTGGTTGTGGGGGAATAAAAAAATGTATTTCACCTGTTTATTGTCATATCCAAGTTCATTTGCACAATCCAACATCGTTTTGCAGTTACTGTAAATCCCTTTCTAGATACATGGCTCTCTCATCACTACAGACGAGTTCCCACCTCTCCTTTCCAAATTCTGTCTAGTCTGAATGGCATAGAATTCAGGAATTGCTCCCCGAATGGCTCTCACTGAGATCATTCCATGACATGGTTCCCTTTTCTGGGGAAGGTTCTTACAAATAGTACCGTATTAATTCAAACACTTTATTAAGCTTGAAAATGACTGATGTGTGACAATTTGGTAAAAATATTACGAAGATGATATACATCATCCTGGAGTTGGGATGGAGAAAGAGTTATCCAGTCCTAAACTCGTTCAGATCATGTACCAAATTCGTAAAGGTTTTCTTTTGTTTATGGACCTTAGCATAGGCTATACCAAATTTCCTTGTCTGACCTGTTGCTATGCTTCTGGAGGAGCAGAGTAACAGCTTTGAGGGAGAATGGAAAGCTATCTATTTACCATACTATCTTCATAAGGAGGTAAATAATTACACATGATTTCAAGTCCAATGCAATGTGGCAATATGAAAAAAAATCGGGGATAATGGGAAGACGGCCAATTTGGCTAAGTTATACTTATCCCCCCCCCCCCCCACCCATCCCCACAGTATGCATATGTGTTATCATTTTACTATAAGTGTTTAACTATCTCTGTATATATTTTGTATATATGTATACTGTGACATAATCAACCAATCAACCAATCAAGAACAATGGTTCTACTTAATCAGCAGAATAAAACCAATCTATCACCACAAATTTACTTACAACTGCCATTCAGTATGAATTGTGAGAGCTGTACAAGCTGCTGGTGGTTTCAGCTGCATAACAGATGTTGGTTGAAATCCTGACTGGAATTTAATTTCTCCTTCTCTGGTATTGAGAGCTTCATGGCCCTTCCATACAAAACCATCTCTGTCAGAAACAATATCTATTGATACTGTGTTGACTTCCTGTGTTCTTTCTTCTCTCTCCATTTGTAATATTATAACCTGACCTGCTGTTCCAGCAATTGCTAATGTTTCACTTAGTGGGCACAAAGCTATTTTTTGTATTCCAAGACGAGGATCATCACTGTATGGGTCAAAACATCCAACCTGAATAAGAAATCAGTACTTGAATGCTATTTGCTACTTACGTAGTTTCTTCAATATGTGTGCACAGGAAAATACTAGAAAGAAACAGATGAAAAGATGATGAAAACACAGCTGTAAATTCAGCATGTCATCTTCCGAAAAAGTAAACTCGGGCCTGGAAATAAAGAGCATACATCATAACCCATAAGCAGGTTAATTTATTTATTTATTGGTGTTTAAGGTCACATTCTTATGCACAATGGCTAATCGTGACCGTGACAGTTTTACAGGTGGAGGAAGCCGGAGTATCCGGAGAGAACCACCGAGCAACGACGAGAAGCTGTCAGCTCTCCAACATTGTAACCCTGAACTCTGCACCGCGACACAGGCAGGGTTAGATTGGTTGAAGACATGTGCACCATCGACGTGCAGTACGCCTTAGAACACAGCGTCATCGTGCCCCCCCCTCCCTCCCCCCCCTACCCCCCCCCCCCGGTCACCGATCCAAATTAGCAGTTTAAGCTACACAACATGGTATTAACCTATAGGAAAAATATGCTGCGATGATTTTCTGCTCTCTGTTTTTACTATGCCAAGCATGTTGTTTAAGTTTTAGCAGAATTTCCACCAAATAAAATAGCACCAACTAACGCACGATCTCACATCGGGAAAATTGTACGTTAGCTGTGCTGTTTATTTTGTCAAAGAATCTGTGAAGATGGATGCGATGCGTAAGCTTTGTGGATTCAATGCACTGCCTGAAGGTGCAATGCATAACTATTTTTTGAGTCAGGTTAGTCCCAAAAGACTGTTAAGTCAGTCTGAAAAAACTCAGGACTAGGAATTTAATTTATGTTGTATTCTTTTGTCTTATATGTGATTCATTCCTGTATTTTGCAATTGGGTTAACCTACAAGTAACCTAAATGATCAACTGCATGTTATTTTCAGGTTTATCGCTCAATATATTCAATGTACACGTGACTAAAAACCAGTTTTGAACCACAAGTCTAACAGGTTATAACCATGTGGCTTGAAGAGCCAACATCTAAAAATAGGCCGGTGAAATCGTCAGATGTGTACCCATATGCGCAACTAGTACAAACAGAGGGCCACCCTGGATGCCGACATTATGTACACCATACAAGGTATGGGTACATATAGAAATGGATTGGAGGAGTGTCTAATTTGATGGATAAAGGGTTAATATCTCCGGATCAAATTATCAGATTTACATAAAAAACTATACAGCACAGCTCATCAGTAACCTGAACACAATTATAAAGTAACTTGACAATCCAAGCAATATTTTTCAAGTTATCAAATGCCAAAGGGATTGGAGGTATTTTCAATTTGAAGGGTAAAGGGTTAATATCTCAGGATTAAAATAACAGATTTACACCAAAAACTATACAGCTCGGTACATCAGTAACCTGAAAACAAATATAAAGTAACTTGTCAATCCAAGCAATATTTTTCAAGTTATCGAATGCCAAAGGGATTGGAGGAATTTTCAATTTGAAGGATAAAGGGTTAATATCTCAGGGTCAAAATAACAGATTTACACCAAAAACTATACAGCTCGGTACATCAGTAACCTGAACACAAATAAATATAAAGTAACTAGACAATCCAAGCAATATTTTTCAAGTTAACTAGACAATCCAAGCAATATTTTTCAAGTTATCGAATGCCAAAGGGATTAGAGGAATTTTCAATTTGAAGGATAAAGGGTTAATATCTCGGGATCAAAACATCAGATTTACACCAAAAACTATACAGCATGGCACATCAGTAACCTGAACACAAATATAAAGTAACTTGACAATCCAAGCAATATTTTTCAAGTTATCGAATGCCAAAGGGATTGGAGGAATTTTCAATTTGATGGATAAAGGGTTAATATCTCAGGATCAAATTATCCAATTTACACCAAAAACTATACAGCTCGGCACATCCGTAACCTGAACACAAATATAAAGTAACTTGACAATCCAAGCAATATTTATCAAGTTATCGAATGCCAAAGGGATTGGAGAGATTTTCAATTTGAAGGATAAAGGGTTAATATCTCAGGATCAAAATAACAGATTTACACCAAACACTATACAGCTCGGCAAATCAGTAACCTGAACACAAATATAAAGTAACTTGACAATCCAAGCAATATTTTTCAAGTTATCGAATGCCAAAGGGATTGGAGGAATTTTCAATTTGAAGGATAAAGGGTTAATATCTCGGGATCAAATCATCAGGTTTACACCAAAAACTATACAGCTCGGCAAATCAGTAACCTGAACACAAATATAAAGTAACTAGACAATCCAAGCAATATTTTTCAAGTTATCTAATGCCAAAGAAATGGATACGGACGCCGGACGGACAGACGGATGCCGGACGGACAGACGGATGCCGGACGGACAGACGAATGGATGGACGGACAGACGGACGGACAAAGGATGGACGAATGACGGATGGTCACCCCGGATGCCGGCATTATGTGTACCATACATAGTATGGGTACACATAAAAACTGATTGGACCTAATTTCGGTACAAAATGGCCACTGGCAGCCATCTTGAATTTTGGACCGCACCCAGAAACACTCGTTCTCATCCCAAGGTGATAACAAAGGTACCCAAGAAGTTTCGTGAAGATCGGTTCATAAATACAGACTCTAGCCCGAGCCGTATTGACATGTGCATTTACTGTGTATAAGTAGCACTGAATAAATCAAAGTTCATCTAATTCGCATAATTTCTGCACGAGAAAAAAACCCATATTATATGTGATGTATTCCATGTTACTAAACATTCATACAAAAATTTATTCAAATCAGAACTTTCATACAGAAGTTCTGCACAAAAAACTGATTGCACTAACTAAAGTACAAAATGGCTGCTGGTGGTCATCTTGAATTTTGGACTTCACCCAAAACCACTCGTTCTCGTCTCATGGTGATTTAGTTATTTAGTTATTGGTGTTTAAGGTCACATACTTATGCACAATGGCTAATCGTGACCGTGACAGTTTTACGGGTGGAGGAAGCCGGAGTACCCGGAGAGAACCACCGAGCAACGACGAGCAGCTGTCAGCTCTCCAACATCATAACTCTGAACTCTGCATCGCAGCACAGGCAGGGTTAGATTGGTTGAAGACATGCGCACCATCGACGTGCAGTACGCCTCAGTACACAGCGTCATCGTGCCCCCATGTAGGCAATCGGGGTTAAGTGTCTTGCCCAAGGACACAACGCGGTTGCCGCTGGTGGGATTCGAACCGAGGACCTCTCGGCTTGCAGCCTGCACCTCTACCAACTGAGCCACCGCGCCCCCCGTCTCACTGTGATAACAAAGGTACCCAAGAAGTTTCGTAAACATCGGTTCATAAATACGGCCTCTAGCCCAAACCCTATTGGCATTTGCAGTTACAGTGCTGAAAGTAACACTAAATAGATCAAACTTAGTCTAACTGGCATAATTTATGCACAAGATAAAAACCGGTATTATATGTGATGTATCCCATGGTACTAAACATTCATACTAAAAATGATTCAAAACAGAGCTTTCATATGGAAGTTTTGCGCAAAAGTCTGATTGTACCTAATTTTGTATAAAATAGCTGCCAGCGGCCAACTTAACTTTCAGACCGGACCCAAAAACACTCGTTCTCGTCCCACGGTAATAACAAAGGTACCCAAGAAGTTTTGTAAAAATCAGTTCAAAAATGCAGCCTCTAGCCTGAGCCATATTGAATTGTTGACGGGCAGACGGACAACAGGCCATGGCATAAGCTCAAATTTGACTTGCGTCAAAGTTGAGCTAAAAATGTTCCATCATGTGGGCAGATCTTCTAATCCTGGGATGGGTGGACCCTCTAGAATTTCAGAAATGGGAGCTCAAAGACAAGAAAAAGATAAGTATAGCACTCAATATTGTAAAGGTGTGGTGCAAAATCTCATTTCACCTTGGTCACCTTGGTCGTAGTTTCAAGGAAAGTCTTGACTACCTATATTGGGAGTTATGACTTTAAAAAACTCCAGGCATTTAAGAGTTATTTATTTATTTATTTATTTATTGGTGTTTAAGGTCACATACTTCTGCACAATGGTTAACCATGACTGACATTTTTACGGGTGGAGGAAGCCGGAGTACCCGGAGAGAACCACCGAGCAACGGTGAGCAACTGTCAGCTCCCCAACATACCAACATAACCCCCCCCCCCCCCACCCCCCCCCCCCCCCCCCCCCCCCCCCCCATTTAAGGGTTAAGCCACTTCTTATGAAATCAAGGCAAAAGGCATGAAGAAACCAAACTATCTGTTTTGACTTCTAATTTGGGAATATTCCTGTAATTTTGGGACATCGGTTACTGCTGGGACTTGGGTGGAATTCAAAGATCTGATAAGGCCAACAATTTCCCAATCCTGGTCTTTTATGATGCAAATGTCCCAACAAGGACATGGAACCCATTAGTAATAGGTGTAAAAACAAGAGGCCCCAGGGGGCCTGAGGGCGCTCACCTGACATGGTAGCCTAAATATCAACCCAGAGAATTGATTTCCACAAGTTGCATCTGCTCCTCCTAATAAAAGCTGAAACCAAATATCCAAATATTCTGACCAGTGGATCTAAAAAAAGATTTTTAAAGAATATTCCTCATATTGAACTAAGTCATAATTCGGGCTCCCACAGGAAGCCCATATATGAACCCAGGGACTTGGCTTTAACAAACCTGAATCTCACACCCCTAAGGATTCTGCACACCAAATATCAAAACATTCCGACTGCTGGATCTGAAAAAGAAGATTTTTAAAGAAAATTCCTCATTTTGAACCAAGTTACAATTCAAGCTCCCACAATCAGTCCAAATATGGACCTAGGGACATGGCTTGAACAAACTTGAATCTTATCCCCCTAAGGATGCTGCATAAAAAATATCAAAAGCATTCATCTGCCCTATCTGAAGATTTTTAAAGAAAATTCCTCATTTTGAACTAAGTTGTCATTCAGACTCCCATAGTGAGCCCAAATATGAACCAAGGGACTTGGCTTGAACAAACTTGAATCTCAGCCCCCTAAGGTTGCTCCATGCCAAATATCAAAACATTCCAACTGCTGAATCTGAAGAAGAAGATTTTTAAAGAAAAATTCCTCATATTGACTAAGTTATAATTTGGGCTCCCACAGGGAGCCCAAATATGGACCCATGGACTTGGCTTTAACACACTTGAATCCCCCCCCCCCCTCCCCCCAAGGATGCTACTCACCACATATCAAACCATTCCGACTGCTGGATCTGAAGAAGAAGATTTTTTTAAGAAAATTCCTCATTTCAAACAAAGTTACAATTCAAGCTCCCACAGTGAGCCCAAATATGGACCTAGGGACATGGCTTGAACAAACTTGAATCTCACCCCCACTAAGGATGTTGCATACCAAATATCACAAGATTCTGCCTGCTGGATCTTGAGAAGAAGATTTTCAAAGAAATTTGCCTGAAATGCACTAAGTTCGAATTTGGGCTTCTATAGTGAGCCCAAATATGAATCCAGGGGGCCGATTTGAACAAACTGGAATCAGATCCACCCCACAATGTTGCATACCAAATATCAAAAGATTCTGCCTGCAGGATCTGGAGAAGAAGATTTTTGAAGAAATTTGCCTGAAATGCACCAAGTTCAAATTCGAGCTTCTATAGTGAGCCCAAATATGAATCCAGGGAGCCGATTTGAACAAAATAGAATCAGATCCACCCAACGATGTTGCATATCAAATATCAAAAGATTCTGCCAGCTGGATCTGGAGAAGATTTTTTAAGAAATTTGCCTGAAAAGCACTAAGTTCAAATTTGGGCTCCAATACTGAGCCCAAATATAAACCCAGGGAGCCGATTTGAACAAACTTGAATCAGATCCACCCCACAATGTTGCATACCCAATATCAAAAGATTCTGCCTGCTGGATCTTGAGAAGATTTTCAAAGAAATTTGCCTGAAATGCACTAAGTTCAAATTTGGGCTCCTATACTGAGCCCAAATATAAACCCAAGGGGCCGATTTGAACAAACTTGAATCAGATCCACCCCATAATGTTGCATACCAAATATCAAAAGATTCTGCCTGCTGGATCTGGAGAAGAAGATTTTCAAAGAAATCTGCCTGAAATGCAGTAAGTTCAAATTTGGGCTCCTATACTGAGCCCAAATATAAACCCAGGGAGCCGATTTGAACAAACTTGAATCAGATCCACCCTCCAATGTTGCATACCAAATATCAAAAGATTCTGCCTGCTGGATCTGGAGAAGAAGATTTTTTAAGAAATTTGCCTGAAATGCACTAAGTTCGAAATCGGGCTCCTATACTGAGCCCAAATATGAACCCAGGGGGCCGATTTGAACAAACTTGAATCAGATCCACCCTCCAATGTTGCATACCAAATATCAAAAGATTCTGCCTGCTGGATCTGGAGAAGAAGATTTTTTAATGTTTTTCCCATTGCCTACAGTGTTAAAAAGTGCTGACTCAGCACTTTTTCAAAGTCCCGAAACTGTATCCTATGATAAAACCGATGGCAATTTTTTTTTACCAATCCTTTCTGTTGGTCCTAAGGAAGCTTCACACCAAATAAAAATTCTCGGTGCCGTGCAGTTTTGGAGATATGGGCGTTTTAATTTTTTTCTATTTTTAGCTCCTGCGGTTCCCATGGGGCTACGGGAAAAAAAAAATCAGCATAAATTAGGTACTTATGACCCAATAAGCCCTCACATAAAATTTGGTTCAAATCAGCCTCTCGGTTTGGAAAATACAATTTTTGGGCGGGGCCAAAAATTTTGCCCCTCCCATAACGATGCCAAGTACAGCCCCACAAACTTCTCTTGAACAAATCTGAGTCTACACCTCAAAAGGAAGCTGCACACCAAATATCAAGTCTCTGCTACTGCTGGTTCATGAGAAGAAGATTTTTTAAGATTTCAGCACACTTTTTGGGTGTGGCCCTACCCACGGGCGGGGCAACTTGATTTGAACAAAATCAAATTGCGATGTCATAACAAATGATTATCTCAAATATCAATTAAATTGGTTCAGCGGTTTGGGAGGAGAAGACGCAAACACCATGTTCACGGATGACGGACGACAGACAACGGACGACAGACGGTGAGTGATCACTATAGCTCTCCTGACTGAAAGTCAGGTGAGCTAAAAATCTATGCAATGGCAATATTTAAGAGTAAGTGCTAAAGACCATAACCTAAGTCGAACCATGATCTGACACATCCAAACTTCCTATTGTTAATGTGTACCGAGTTTGGATGAAATCCACTGAGAAACACAGGTAAAAGAAAACATAGCTAAATTGTTCACAATGCACTCCTCATCTGCAGCTGAGCACACAAAATTTAAATCTTTTAAAAACATTTTCTATGAGAATCCATTCATTTTTCGTAGAGAGAATTACAAAAATCAAATTAAAATCTTGACATACTTTTTTGAAAGGTGGCCATTCCTCCTCTTCAACTGTGTTATTATCTGGGCTACTGGCCTCTCCCGAAAAAATATTTGAGGTACCTAATTTGTACAGCAATTTCATTGATGTTCCGGATGCATCCCAGAATCTAACTGTTCCATCTTCATGACTAAAAAGAGATAAAACAAGATAGTCTAATAACTTCCATATCCCCCGCTAACTTTTCTGACTACAATTGCATAAAATGATCATTTGAGTAAAGACACAAATTTTGTATAACTTATTGGTTGAAGGGTTAATGGATGAAGAATTAATGCAATGTCACATGTAAAATTGCTCCATTGATGTTATTCCTGAAAAAGAATTATCTCTTGGTGCCGAATTTTTGCTCGGTATCTCAAAAAATACTGATAGGATCACCGATCCAATGTTGAGTTGTGACAGCACAAAAGTGGGTTTAATTATTTCCAACTTTTTGTCCGGAAACCAGTTGTTTACAATTTACTATGTGAAGGGTCACTGTGACCTTGACCTTTGATCTAGTGATTCCGAAATAAATAGGGCTCTTTCTTGCACCAATGCCAATCTACCTATGAAATTTCATGAACGTGGGTGGAACCATTGTCAAATTATCAGCTGGAAACAAATTGTTCACAATTTATTATGTTCAAGGTCACTGTGACCTTGACCTTTGACCTAACAAGTCCAAAATAAATAGGGGTCTTCCACTCACCTGGGCCAACCTACCTATGAAGCTTCATGAATGTGGGTCAAACCTTTATCATGTTATTATCCAGAAACCAATTGTTTACTATTTTACTATGTTGAGGGTCACTGTGACCTTGACCTTTCACGTAGCGTGTACAAAATAAATAGGGTTCTTCCTCTCACTGATGCCAACCTACCTATGAAGTTTCATGAAAGTGGGTCGAACCATTATAAAGTTATCTGGAAACCAATTGTTTTTGATTTACTATGTTCAGGGTCACTGTGACATTGACCTTTGACCTAGTGAGTCCAAAATAAATAGGGTTCTTCCTCTCAAGAAGGCCAACCTACATCTGAAGTTTCATGAATGTGGGCTGAACCAGTCAAGTTACCATCCGGAAACAATTGCTTACGATTTACTATGTTGAAGGTCACTGTGACCTTGACCTTTCACCTAGCAAGTCCAAAATAATTAGGGTTCTTCCTCTCACCGATGCCAACCTACCTATGACGTTTCACGAACGTGGGTCGAACCATTATCAAGTTATCCGGAAACCAATTGTTTTGATTTACTATGTTCAGGGTCACTGTGACCTTGACCTTTGACCTATCGAGTCAAAAATAAATAGGATTCTTCCTCTCACGAAGGCCAACCTACATATGAAGTTTCATGAATGTGGATTCAACCATAGTCAAGATATCATCTGGAAACCAATTGTTTATGATTTAGTATGTTCAAGTTCACTGTGACCTTTAACTTTTACCTAGCGAGTCCAAAATAAATTGGGTTCTTCCTTTCACCGAGGCCAACCTACCTATGAAGTTTCATGAACGTGGGTCAAACCATTATCAAGTTATTGTCCGGAAACCAATTGTTTATGAATGCCCGCCCGCCATTCATCAAACTATAAGTCGAGTTTGACCGTCACAACTCGATTAACAAGAGCACCGCTGGGCATTGCATCATACGCCCGTGAACTGTTCAAATTGTACCATTTAAACACATTTGCAATTTTTTTAAGAGTGCGAGAAATTTATACTGGCACATATACATATGTTACGGTCAGACTTTGACATCAGTGATTTTGTGAAATGACTAAATTTTTCAGTCATTTGAGAAAAAGACTAACAAGTTTGAAGCCAATCGAAAAACAAATACTAAAGTTATCATCCGGAAACCAAATATTTGACGAAGAATTCTAAGTCCAACAGGGGCCATAATTCAGGCAAAAATTGTTCAGACCGACCCCATATTCGAACTTGACCTGTATTTTGTTGTGATTAAACCACATACCAAGTCTGGAGCCGATCGGAAAACAAATACTAAAGTTATCATCCGGAAACCAAATATTTGACGAATTCTAAGTCCAACAGGGGCCATAATTCAGGTGAAAAATGTTCAGACCAACCCCATATTCGAACTTGACCTGTTGTGATTAAACCACATACCAAATCTGGAGCCGATCGGAAAACAAATACTAAAGTTATCATCCGGAAATTCTAAGTCCAACAGGGGCCATAATTCAGGTGAAAAATGTTCAGACCAACCCCATATTCGAACTTGACCTGTTGTGATTAAACCACATACCAAATTTGGAGCCGATCGGAAAACAAATACTAAAGTTATCATCCGGAAACCAAATATTTGACGAATTCTAAGTCCAACTGGGGCCATAATTCAGACAAAAAATGTTCGGACTGACCCCATATTCGAACTTGACCTGTATTTTGTTGTGATTAAACCACATACCAAATTTGGAGCTGATCGGAAAACAAATACTAAAGTTATTGTTCGGAAACCAAACGGACGGACAGACGGATGGACGGACAACGCCATACTATAATACGTCCCGTTTTTCAAACGGGCGTATAAAAATGTAGGAGATAAGCAAGTAAACAAGGGCCATAACTGTGCAAATTCAAATAAAAAATTCCTACCCACATGCACATCAACACTTCATACTGATACTTCACACGAAGTTTCTTAAATGTCCTTTTTAAAAATATAGGAGGAGTTAAAAGGACAAGCTTTTTTGCTGGACATTTACCTATTACCAAGGGCCGTAACTGTGCAAAATTTCTCTAATAAAAAAATCCTTCCACACACCCATCTACACTTCCTCCTGATACTTCACACCAAGTTCCATAAAAATCCCATAAAAATATAAATTTTATAGTAAATTTCCTTTCTTATTATACCTACCACAATTGTTTACTACAGGCTTGCACAACAGTGGAAGACCCTAACTCCGATAAAATACTCTATTATAAACTTTCCCAAGAGATGTGGGAAAGAAAAGTGGTGTAAAAAAACACCACAAAAAAATAAGCCAAAACTGGGCCGAGCGCATCGGCGCACACCCAGTATGGGACACTCTTCCCTTAGTACAAATCCACGACTTCATTAACCAATGCGCAGTGCGTCATCAATTCATCATTCTTTTGATTCCGCCAACACAGGAGTTATGTGATCAGCGGGGAGGAAGGATTCTTACCCGAATAAGAAGACGGGAGGGCCTCCATGTAAACAATTGTGGTAGGTATAACAAGAAAGAAAATTTACTATAAAATTTATATTTCTTATCAACCTACCTTACAATTGTTTACTACAGGCTGAATAGACAATAGGATGGAGGGAATCACATAACCAACCCACACGTAACTCGACTGCACTGGAACAGTGGACAGAGGAAGAGATCCCAAGTTCTATCAAACCATAGCATCACAAACATTAGTAAAAGACAATGAAAGATGAGGTGTATGGTGAAGTGTGACGCACAGACAGAAAGGGCAGTAACAGCACAGAACTGGAACTGACCCTGTAACAAAACTGAATGGCTTGGATAGACAACAGCCCGAGCCGAAGAAAGAGGGCCCGTAGGTCAAGGGTCCTCTGTCGGCTCCTGCAACTGACGCAGATAAAAGGAGAAGGTAGGCTGCCAGTATAACATCCGACAACATGACGAAGTTAGTAAAAGCCCCGAGAGGAAGAAAATGCACGCACCTCATGGCAGAAAAAACGATTGGTAATACAATCACCAGTAGCTAGACAAGCGGAAGCTGCACGAATAGCAAGACAAATCCATCGAGAAATGGATGCATGAGAGATCTGGCATGTGAGAAAACGCATATCCATCAATGATAAAGGCGCGAACGCCCCCCCTCCCACCCCCCTACCATGCAGAGCAGCGCCCAAGAAAGTGTCCATCTTGGAGTAAAGTGCACAAGCTTGGAGAGGCAAGGATGGGTGTCGAAACAATGCGGTACCACATATGAAGAAGGTCTCCGAAGCATGGACTTGCACCCATTGCTGGAGACACCCAGAAACAAACATATACCAGAAACTCCGCAAGCGGTATGATCCAAGGAGTGACAGAAGCAACCGAGTGGTCGCACACCATCGACAGAAGAGCCTTCTTCTTAGCCACAGAGGCTAAACCAGTGGAGTGAGTGCCTCCTTGAAGAAGAAAACCAACTCCACTGCTTGTCTCTAAAAACCACTACGGAGGAGACAGGGCCCGATAAAAGACATGCGCGAAGGCACAATGAAGTCGAGTCAACTTGAAACCTCCTCGGGCGATTTTGGCAAAGAAAGTCGCGATGTAGAGGGAGACATGCCGGAACCGCCGCTAACAGAGAGCGGAGCAGATTGATCCACACCCACCAAGGCGACAGGGGTGTGATCGAAAGGATTCGACGACTGCAGGTTCATATCTGGGCTAGAACCTGAGGCAGAATCGGAACCGGCAGAAAGGCGTAGCCGACAAGACCGTCCCAAAGGAGAGCCAGAGCATCTGGACATGGGGACACGAAAGTGTCCACCTGATGGTTCCAACGAGTCACAAAGAGATCGACGGAACACTGCCATGTGGAGCATCCACTCGGTGGAAAAGAACCTGCCCCATCGGGACAGGGAGTCGGCTAGGATGTTTAGACGACCGGAAATGTGACGAACCACCCCGGCATTGACATTCTGAGCGAACAGTAGAAGATAGTGAGCCAATTCGTACATTGGAACCGAGTGCATGCCGCCCTGGTTCCAAATGTGAGCAACCACTGTCGAATTGTCGAACAACAGAAGGACCTGACGATTCAACAGGTGAGGGATCCACTGCCTGAAACTCAGAAGAAGAGCAAGAAGCTCCTTCTGGTTGATGTGTAGAGATGACCGATCGTGGAGGGAAAGACCTAGAGGATCCAACGTCGCACCCCATCCGAGATCGCTGACATCTGCCGTCAGAACGCGATCGGAAGTGGGTAAGTCCAACGGGACACCCTGCGTGATCCACTGAACATTCATCCAGTGGAGAAGGTGAGGATAAGAGATTCTAGTAACTGAAGCACCAGATCCAGAGAATCGACATTCTGCCTCCAACGACTCAGCAGAAAGTGTTGGAGAGGTTTGACATGCAGCCGACCTAGAGGAATGAGATCCGTTACCGAACCACCGAGACCGAGCAGCCGGAGATTACCCTGTGCTGTCGCGGATGTGGACTGGGAACAGAGTCAGAGCAAGAGCTGAGAGAATCACAGCCCTGGCCTGGGGAACTGCCACCGTATTGAACTGAGTGCGGAAGGCCATTCCCAGATGACAAAACGACTGAGAAGGGACCAGATCCGACTTCTCCTCGTTGACTCTGAATCCTAGAGATGTGAAGCTCAACAGTGTCGACATCCAACTCCAGTAAGGCAGCATTGGAATGCCTCTGGAGGATATCATCTAGATATGCAGAAGTAGTCACCCTGGACTGTGTGCGATGGAAGGCAATCACATGCGTGATCAGTCGGGTGAAGGCCCAAGGAGCCAGGTTGAGGCCGAAAGGCATGGCCTTCAACTTCTAAACTTGCCCCAGAAAAGCAAACCTGAGATACTTCTGCGACACCCGATGAATCGGAACGTGAAAGTAAGCGTCTTGCAGGTCGATGCTGGAAGCGAAATCTCCCTGGTGAATGGAATGGCGGACCGACCTGAAAGTCTCCATGCTGAACTTGGGAGCAATGATAGACTGGTTCAGGATACTCAGATCGATAACCGGTCGGAGTCGGCCGTCCTTCTTCGGCACCAAGAACAGGAGGGAATAAAACCCCACTGACAATGTTCTTGACGACCTCGAACGCCCCCTTGGTCAGGAGATTGTCTA
Organism: Pictodentalium vernedei; assembly: GCA_031216915.1. Taxonomy (NCBI): domain Eukaryota; kingdom Metazoa; phylum Mollusca; class Scaphopoda; order Dentaliida; family Dentaliidae; genus Pictodentalium; species Pictodentalium vernedei. The sequence continues at coordinate 747,584,797 of CM062297.1, forward strand.
TCTCCGTGGACAAAGCTCCCGACGTAAAACATCTGAAGGAACTGTGGTTGGAAGAGGCACTCTGGACAGAGTGGGGTGCCTTCGGAAGGATATTCGCAGCCCGGACCAATCATCATCTAACACCCAAGGATCGGATGTGATGGTGGCCCAACGGTCTGCGAACTCTGCTATCCTTCCTCCAACCTGGGACGAATCGAGGTGAGGACCTTCAGTTCGAGGCCCGACAAGGCACATGAGAGGACAAACCACCTCCTCTACTGAATGAAGAATCCTGAGACTTCCCTCTAGCCTGGCGATGCTTACCCTTACCCCATGAGTAAGAAGTAGAAGCGGTGGCAGAAGGATCAGCCCTTTGCTTCGCAGAGGAAGCAGAAGGGTACTTGTTAGGCTTTGAACGGTCCCTGCCTCCCCTAGAAGGCTGATCAAGCTGACGAAGCAGCAGCTGATCTTTGGAATGACATAGGACGTCATCCCGGACCGTCGACACGGAACCCATGGAACAGTAGCGGTCCTGCCAAAGAAGTAGATCGAAGAGCAGTGCGCTGCCCCCAGGAAGGGATCAGGCTGTGTCCAGCACAGAGTCCCTTCGAACTAGTTCCAAAATAGCCGTGTCACAGGCGTGCGTGTGAGTAAGATGCATGAGTGCTTTGGACAGCACACGCAAAGGAGCCTGTAGATCGTCAAACCTATCTGGAGGCAGATAGACAGCTAAAGCAGATACGACGTGATCGGAGAGAAAAAGCATACCCAGCATTCCTCCCGATCAGCCCAACATGGACTCCAGAGTCGTCATAGGAATGACGGCAGACTTGGGCTTGGAAAGCCTGAGGGAATTGGAGTCCTGATCCAAAACCGTCAAAGTCTGGCAGACTGATGGATTGGCGAAATCGTAACGATAATGCACTGGAGGCAAAAAGGTGTCAACCCTGGTGAAGAACGGATCCTTCATAGCCTTGGAACTCAGTTTAGAGACCAAGGCTGAAAATGCTTCAACCACCTGTACTGACTGGCACGGTCGAAGATGCCCAGAAGCAGGTAGTTCCACAGGCTGTAGGTGTGCGACTGATTAACGCGGCCTGGCTGACACTGTCAGTTGGTTTGATGGTTTGAGATCCGGAAGGAACCCAAACACAAAGTCAAGAGCTGCCCCCCAAGTCAGAAGACTCCTGGCTCTTGACATCAAGGATGTCTGACTCCTCCCCGGAGTCAGAAGACACATAGCCCATCGTGGGCAAACTAGCCGATGCCTCCCATGGTGTAGGAACACCAGGGGGATCAGAAAGCGGCCTGTTTCCAATCCCGGGAGGCAGCGCCATAGGGGGCGCCTGGAAACCACTCGCTGCCTCGCTGGAAGCAACAGGAAGGCTCTTGGACAGAATCTGAGTGAGTAAAAAGAGGGCCTCCCTAAGCTCACTGCCCGTACCAGTTCGACATGGGGATGAAACAGCAAAGTGGCTTCACACCTGATCCTCTTAACCAGCGAAGAGTCACGATCCTCCAATAAACCCGAAGCGGGGCGACGAGCAGCAGCCAAAACATCTGAGGGCAGACGTGTATAGGGGTACGACACACCCCGAGGATCAACATAGTGGGAACTCAGGAGAGTTGGGCGGACCTCTGCAGGGCAGAAGGTCCAGGCTGCACAGAAGGCGTTGGTCCCGCAAAACTGGCCGTGTGACCAGAATGAGTGGACAGAAAACGCCAATGACAAAACTGTGGTACTCGACAGCGCCGAGACCACAGTAGAGGGTCCGGCTGGCAGCCACTTCCAACTTCGCTGTGTTGAAGTCGGGGAAGGCAGAGGCCGATACCCCACAACCAAAATACAGACATACCGGCAGACCCTTGCAGGGATAAGCCGAGGCCGGCTAAAAACGGTGCCTGATGACGTTGTAGATGGAACAGCAGTAGCAGCAGATACGACGGGATCTGTTGGAAATGGCGGAAAAGGGGAGAGAGACACCTAGCTCGGCCTCCAAAGGAGGAGTCACAACTCTAGTGACAGCCTCAGATGTCGACTGGGGAGGGCGCATCGTCCAGGAACCAGGCATCTATTCACCAGAAATCCAACAGCTCCCGCAGTATCCACCATGGTAAAAAAAAAAACAAACTGCACATCCCCCATGGAAGGGGAATAACTCTCACCAGACATGGTCGAGTCAGGAGGCCCTGAAATGACAACGTCCCCCCCCCCCCCCCCCCCCCCCCCCCCCCCCACTGTGTGGGAGAAGCTGCACATCCACCACGGAGGGGGAGTAATTATCACCTGACGTGGTCGAGTCAGGAGGCCCCGAAACGACAGCGTTCCCCCCCCCCCCCCCCCCCCCACTGTGTGGGAGGAGCTGCACATCCTCCACGGAGGGGGAGTATTTAAATTATCACCTGACGTGGTCTTGTCAGGAGGCCCCAAAACGACAGCGTTCCCCCCCCCCCCATGGGTGCGGGAGGAGCTGCACATACCCCACGGAGGGGGTATAACTCACACCAGACATGGTCGAGTCGGGAGGCTCCGAAACGACAGCGTTCCACACCACCCAATGGTGCGTTAGAAATGGCCACGAGAACGCAACAAGGCGAGGGCAAAAGGAATTGCCCTTAAGGAACCGAACTGGAAATAACAAAGGTGAGAGCAGTAGAAGAAAAAGGTGAACTCAACAGATACAGAAAGTAGAAGAACACCCTCAAATACGAGAGAAGGTGGCAGAAAAAAATAGTGGGTACACGACAGAACCCAGACGGCCGTCGGGGACCGAAAAAACAGAAATTCAGCCCTCAACAGAGTGAAGAAATCCTGTCCAGACAGTCCCTCATTGACACCTAACTCCAATAACAATTTAAATTTATCAACCAAAAAATTTCATTCATTGTCGAACCGCGTTGACACGATGTCAAAAAAAAAACATTCGCGAAAACGGAATAATAAATAATATACAATGAGAATGTGGTTGAAAATATTAACGAGAATATATAAAACACAGTCCTGTTATTATACGATCTTCAGATCCATAATCCAGTCACGGGAAAACCATTATCGACGAGTTGAATTATCACTGTTTCGTAGCAAAATGGCCACACATCCTCCACGTGTGCGGATATAAAAAAGAATGATGAATTGATGACGCACTGTGCATTGGTTAATGGAAGTTGTGGATTTGTACTAAGGGAAGAGCGTCCCATACTGGGTGTGTGCCGATGGCGCTCAGCCCAGTTTTGGCTTATTTTTTCGTGGTGTTTTTTACACCACTTTTCTTTCCCACATCTCTTGGGAAAGATTAAAATAGAGAGTATTTTATCCGAGTTAGGGTCTTCCTCTGTAGTGCAAGCCTGTAGTAAACAATTGTAAGGTAGGTCGATAAGAAATTGTAGGACTTCATCAGAACGCTTTGTGGCAGATGGACGGATGGTTGAATGAATACCATTTTAATATCTTGCTCCCAACTTCATCGGCAGGGGATAAAAATGTGAAATGCCACAGGAGTAACACATCCCCCACCCCCTGCCCAAACACTAAATTAATCCGACATTAACGATGGGACAAGATGAAGTGTGACTTTGATTTAGGAGTGGTGGACCCAGCTGTTACTGCTCTAGTGTGTGCCACCTGAGCTATGCAAGAGACAGGATTTGAGACCTTGAACATCAAAGAAGTGCAAAATGATCTTGACTGTGAAGATATGCAAGCAACTACTAAACACACCACACCTTCTGACTGCTCATAACATTTGTATGAAGTTTGATACTTGTAGTTTAATTTATTTCTAAGTTATGGCTGAAACATGAAAACTGATCAGTTTTAAGCATGACCTTGAAATTTGACTTTGAAGTTACATTTCCTTGACTACTTGTTATTTTCAATTTCCAAAACATGTTTTGAACCACACTAAAGTGACACTTGCAAAACTTAAAAAATTTATAGTAATTTATATATTTTTTATACTTACCAACGACCCAGACTTAGCTGGTGCTAACTCTAAAATATCTAGGGCCAAATGCAAATTTTACCCCCCAATCCCCAAAATTTGCATCTAAAACCGAAAATTACATGTCCTATATGGTCCTCCATACTTTTACTCCACTGAGCATGCGCAGTGTCAAGGAGGCTCGAAACTGCCGTCAAAAGTCATTCTTACAACCAGTGCCTGGTAAGCATTATGTATGCAGCGGGGAGGCAAGAGTTCCCAACTCCTGAAAGGGCCATCCCCATCTGGGTCATTGGTAAGCATAAAAAATATATAAATTACTATAAATTTTTTAACATTTTTATACTGTACCAATGACCCAGACTTAGCTGAATAGTAAACAGGCTGGAGGGCCTAGGACATAAGGAAAATCCAATAGACTCAATTACCTATAACAAACCTATCCCCTCAATGAGAAAAGGAGAGATAGGCTAAATGTATCTTTCTTATTTGTATCAAAAAAGAAAGACAACACCACCAATCTGTAATTGAGCACAATAACATCTAGTATAACACTTTATACTAATATTTTTTAAAGGAAAGCCAATAAATACGGGAGTCTAGCGAAATGAGACTCTATATACTCATTTAAAAGTGTTAGAAGAATGTATATTAATGCCCAATTAATCACGTGATATATACAGATACTTCACACCAATCAACACTTAAAAAATATTACACCGATGAGTAAACATAAGCTTTACCCTTTAAAATCATCTCGGGACCGACTCGGAATAACTGACTCCAAGGGAGGTATTCCCTTGCTTACACTATAAAGCAGGTGACCCAAGAGAACACCCGCCCCCCCCCCCCCCCCCTTTCCTTTGCCCTGGATCAAATACTCCAGAGCAAAGAGGGTAGCAGGACAAAGTCACTGCCGGAACCGAAAGCCTATACACATAAAGTTGCAACTGTTTAGTAGACGACATTCTGAGTAATAGATCTGCAGAAAGGATTCAATATTCTCAGATACAAAATCGTGAAAATGGAGGGCTAAGACCAATATGTAGCCCTCATTAGGTCTGTAATATCAGCATTATTAGGTTAAGCTTATGATGTAGAAGAACTCTTACTTCATGAGCTTAAAACCAACGCACAGACTGCTGAATAAAGATATGATCAATAGCAGAACTGATAGTAGATTGAATCCCTCTGACCATAGAATGGACGCAATGTGGAGGAAGCTTCCACGGCATGTCCCACAACAGACGCCTGAGTAAATTAATCCTCAGTCTTTGTGGATATAGAGGAGCTACCAACAGAATTGCATTGAAATAATTACATTGAGCAATATCTGCTAAATCAACGGCAATGGAAGATACGTATATCTTATTATTCCGTTTCACAAGATCGATAGAGCGTTTACTGCAAATGCTCGAAAATCCAAACATTGTGACATCTACATCTGCAAATGATTGTTGAGATGCGTTGCGAAAAAGTCGATCATTGGCCGCTCACCTGGTAGCAATCTGGTGTGTTGAAAGCAATCTGGTGTGTTGTATACTGGTGTGTTGAAAGTCCATTCTGAAGGAAGTCCGCTTATACATTCAGATGACCCGGAATATGACGGACGAATAGAAGAACTTAATGTTCTTGTACTAATCGAAAGATTTCTTCTGTTAACATGAATGAATAACAGGATGGAATGAGAGCCTCCATAATTCCGAAAATACGCTACTATTGTCGAGTTGTCGGACAGAATTAGCATATGAGCATTCCGAATAACGTTCATCAATAACATAGCGCAAGCCAAAATGAAATCATTCTTGATGTTTGTGTGCTTGATAAGGAACTACGGAAACAAAAGACCCTGGCACTTCAAATCCGTTGGGTTTAATGAAACTACCCAAAGTGTTTGACTGACATCCGTCAAAACTGTAAAACTCGGATCCGGCAATTGCAATGGAACTACTTGAGTTAAGCACTGAAAACTTGCGCAAGCCTGAATCTCTTATTCACTTGATTTGACAAGAAGATGTCCGTATCGAGCGAAATAATCTTCACCCTCCAATTCTGAATTATAAGAAATTTGGAGAGGATCAATGCATAACCGCTCCATTGGAATAAAATCACGGCAGTTCTGCACAACGTATCAGTCACATGAGATCTCTCGCTGACACCTTGTCTGAGCGAAGACAATAGCGAGTATAACAACTGATTAATTTCGCTCTGGTTAACGACAGACGAACGAGAATGTTATGCATCTCGAAGCTCATCCGGTGGGTAAATGACTTGGACGAAACCAGATCAGACTTCTCGTTTACTTATGAAACCGAGCCGTCGGATCAACAGAAGCAGAATCTGCACATCGTTCTGAAGCGTTAACTCATTGCCACTCATCTGAAGAATGTCGTCCAGGTAGGCCGACGTTACCGCAGACGAATGAGCTCGGAAATGAGTCATTACCGAGTTCATCATTCGAGTGAAAGCCCAGGAACTAGAATCAGACCGAAACACATTGGTCGGTGCTGAAACACAATTCCTATGATAAAGAAGCAAAGATACTTTCTGAACGCCTGACGTACCACGACGTGAAAGTATGCAACTAGAAATCTATGCATGTAGCATAGTCGTTCACCCGAATACTCGCTCTGACCGATCAGATGGACTCCATATAGAAACTTGGAGTCACGATCAGCTTGTTGTCCAGCTCAGAATATGAGTGGAAGGAACGAGCCATCTGGTTTGGAACCAGGAAAGGATGGTTGTAGAAACCTGGAAATTCCTGGATTTCTACGATCTCTATCGCGATCATTCCAGAAGAGACTGGACTTCTGATGGAAGCGAGCGTCTATTCTACTGACTGATATAAGCAGAGTCCAAGTTAGACTCTGAGTTAACAGAGGATTTCGTTTGAGGAACAATAAATCCTTCCAAAATCACCCCTTGAATCCAAGGGACGTCCGAAATCTAATCCAAAATCATTGAGAAACTCGACAGTCTTCTGCTCACTAGTACACGATAGAGGTTAAAACCATTACCTCCTGGTCCTGCAAGGCTTGCGGAAGTAGAAGCCATGTCCTCCACGGCCCGCACCTTGCCTTGTCGACCTAGAGGCGTCTGACCGGATGTCTCGGTCAGAATTACGGCCCCTATCTGAGTCGCTACCCTGACGGTCTCTAGAATAAGACCTAGAGGATGCATAGGAACCTCTATAGAAACTTCCCTTGGACATATTCGTCCCAGAAGTGCCTGTCCTACTCTTCTCTGCTGAATCTGACTATATGGAAGCGAATTAATAGCAGAGTCTGAAGCTTTCTCAGTTAACTGATCATAAACTGCGGAAAGCTTGCCGTTGAAGAAAACTCTCCGGAGACCGGAGGGACTCAGGAGAGTTTTTCACCTTACTATCTACACGCGTGGATGTAGCCAGGGCCGCGTCACATCTATTCAACTCCATATTGCCACTAAAGGACGGAGTTTTACGTGAGGTCCTTGAAAGAACTCTTAAGGAGGTTGTACATCCTAGAATTCTTTTTCCTTGAGACGTAATGATAATGTTCTGGTAAGGTGATCTGCGTAAGATTATGCATCTAAGCTGTCCCTGCTAGACGATATTGTTATTTCCAACATCGTGGTTGGAATTGACATAGACGACAGTAAAACAATACTAGTTCCTGAACTGGTCGTCTGGACGCAGAGAACTCTCAGAATGCTCTGTCCTGCCGTTTCAAAATATTCAATGAAATGATGAAAGGCAGATGTAGAGCATATTGCCGATAAGAAACCTGACCTGCCCATTTAGGTAGCAAGTTATATAAATATAGTGTCATTCAACAGATCAAATGTCCGTGAAACATATCTGGACTATGTCGGAACTGAGGGATGATGTCCCTAAACCGATTAAGAATTCTATATCCGTTTCTTATCCGGCAATGCAGCATTTTGGTCTGGAGGAACAACGTCCGATGATAATGCCGGATGCACTCTTACACAATTATGTTGTTCCGAAAAGGTAAAATACAACTTATCCGTATCCCTTTCACCATCCTGTCGGACCACTTGAAATTCTTGGTCACCCGTGCCTGAACCTGCAGCGGAATGTACCAACCCAGCTTCATCGGATAATTCCTGATCTGACAGAGTTACTGTCAGTTGCTGGGACGTTGCAATAATTTGTGCTATCTGCGATAGCATATCCGCAACAGAGGCCTGTGGAGCTGCAGTCTTATAGGATTTAGCCGCTGCAAGCTCCTTGGACGTTCACTCCTGCATATCTCAAATATGCGAACGTCCGGAGACTGAAGGCCTCGTATCCTTGGCTACCGGATGGCGTGACCTGGTCGCCGTAGAATCCCTGATCGGCGATGTTGGTTGAATAACACAGGTCACATAGCCGAGGAGCGGTCGCGTGTGCTTCCGTGAGGATGAGGAAGCCGAAAGAGCAGTCTCTCTGGACTGTCTATGTAACGGAGTGTCCCGAGCAGTAGACGTATACTCCGACTGAGGAACGTTTTGTACCACAACATCTGAGCCCAGATGTTGTAATACGAGAGAGGGACCACTTTCGCTCGCAGCCCGGATGGGCCTGGACGAGCTAGGAACCAGACTAAATAGGCTTCCTCCGTACCATCCTCGTATCCCTCGTCACTGGGTGTGCACATTATATTTTATAGTGCTCGCAACACCCAAATCTCCTTCCTGGACCGCAACGGACGAACCCGGGTGCTGAGCCATTCAGTGAATGGTCGCAACACCGGGCGAGGTAGCGGATGCCAACGCCATCGATAGTACTAGGTAACTCCAGGCAATTGACGTATCTACATGAGCACTTTTGCCGCTAACTCTTCATTTGACTGTGACAACAGAAGCACACTTTACGAAGACATCAGGGTAACATCACCTTGTTTATGTTACTCAATGAGACCTGTGGAGCCGCGGTCCTACGTGAATTATCTGCTGGAAGCTCGAGGGACGTTCATTCCTGCATTTATATAATATGCGAACGTCCCCACTGGAAAGGTCTTGTATCGTTGGCTAGCAGATGGAGTGACCTGGTCGACGTGTATTCCTTGGTCGGCGAAGAAGAGCACCATGGACGTTCAATCCTGCATTTATATAATATGCGAACATCTCCTGGAAATCTGTGGTCACATAGCAAAGGAGCGGTCATGTGTGTTGACGAAGATGAGGAAGCCAATATAACAGCCGCGTCGGACTGTCATGCAACGAAGCGTCCAGAACAGACTATCCTCGGATCCGTCGTTGCTGGGTGTGCACATCTGAAGTTTTATAGTACTTGCATCACCCAATCTGCTTCCCTGGACCGCAATGGACTAACCCGGGTGCTGTACCATTCTTATTTCCTGGTGAATGGGCATGACACAGAGCGGACTAGCGGGTGACAATGCCTTTGATAGAACTAGCTAACTCCCAGCAATCGTAATACCTTGAGCACTTCCCGCTAGCCCTAATATTGCAACGACGGAGACACAGTTATTGAAGACATCACGGAAACATCACTCTGAGTTCTGAAAAAGAAACTGATAATATATAATGACCGTACGGAGAGAGGACCGTAATGGACCTCTCACCGCAACAAAATACTGTGATACACGTCTCCAACAGTGTCATATCAATCAACACACACAGAGCAAGAATTAATGCGACTACATTGACTATAAGAAACAAAATGAACTTGTGAATTAGAGGAAGATATCCTCGAATTACGATGGAATATTTTTTCAACCAGAAAAAAATATACACCGTCATATTATTCGCACCAACTCTTGAAATGAATATACATAATATATTATAATTCATTATAACATTTCAAAAGAAAATAATTTTCAAAAAAAAAAAAAAAAAATTTTGGAAAAAATTGTCAGAAGAGCCCAAGTTCCCAATGGGAACCCTGAGCCCAAAAAAGCCTAAGTGTGGACAGAAATTTTAAATCATTTTGAGAAAATTAATGTAACACTTACGGACAATACTAATGTATCTTGCTATGAACTAAATTAGGCAGAAGCCAAGTAATCATTGTCAGAAGTAACAGTTGTCAACATAAGCAAAAGTGTCAACAACCCGGAAACATGACTCCAGGCACTAAAACAAACATGGCCCGAAATCAGTTACCAATTTAAACACTATCTGATGCAAAACAGAGGCTTCCAGAGAAGAAACTGTAGAACATCAGATGATAGATGCAGACCAAAACGCCTAAACACCCCAAGGGTGAGGACGTAAACATGGGGAAATAAACAGCTGCGCCACGAGTACATGATACGCCCGTTATTAATTACAAGAGGGAACCACACAATATGAGTATACATGTGTACTTGTCAGGTTACATATACTTGCCACCAAAAAATCATGAAAATTGCTCAAAGTCCAACATGTGGAAAATTGCCTATATTTTGATGAATAAAGTCCCATAACTCTGGAATGACAAATCGGACAGCGACACAAATCGAAAGGGAGATGCCTTCTATCAACATATACTTGCAACCAAAAAATCATGAAAATTGCTCTGAGCATTTTCAAGTTATTGTTCGACATGTGAAAAATAAAGTCCCATAACTCTGGAATGACTAATCGAGCGGCAACACCAACCGAAAGGGAGCTTCCTTCCATCAACATAAACAACCTACCAAAAAATTGTGTAAATCTCTCGAAGCGTTCGAGGTATCGTACGTGTAAAAAATTGACAATTTTCTAAGTTATAAAGTCCCATAACTCTGGAATGACTAATCGAACGGCGACACTAAACGAAAGGGAGCTTCCCTCCATCGATATACACCACCTACTCGAAAATCTCTCAAAGCGTTCTTGAGTTATCGTACGACCTATGACCGGATGGACAGACAGACAGACAGCGGTATACCATAATACAACCCGTTTTTTTTTTCAAAACGGGCATATAAAAACAGAAAATAATTCTGTTTCCAAGCCAAAATTCCCAAAAATTTTTAGTAATAAACATTACAAAAAATAAGCAAAAAGCATGGGAGAATAGCTAGGGGGAATAAAGGAAATGGAGAGAGGAAACACTGATTAAACAATGGAAAATTCATAGCAAGAATGACCACAATAAGGTCATGCCACGAAAATAGGTAACATGAATAATTTCGTAAAATAATTATAAGTTACAGCCCTGAACATTTGTTTCCACTGTTTTTTCCTCTCCACGTTCTATTTCCACCATATATCCACCATTTCTCTCATAATTATGCATCTGGCATCCTTAAAACTGAGATTTGCAAGCACAAATATCAGTCGGTTGTAACCAAATTGAGGGCCAAACAAAGAACGACTTTTGGCGGCAGTTTTGAGACCTCCTTGACACTGCGCATGCGCAGTGGAGTAAAAGTATGGATGACCATATAGGACATGTAATTTTCGGTTTTAGATGCAAATTTTGGGGATTGGGGGGTAAAATTTGCGTTTGGCCCTAGATATTTTAGAGTTAGCACCAGCTAAGTCTGGGTCATTGGTACAGTATAAAAATATTAAAAATCTTGAATAACCAAAATGTACATTACTGCCTCTAAAACAAAACTTATGGACCTTTCCATGGACCAAGCTTGACAAGCACATTGCAATAAGCTGTGTTTTGGAGGCAAAGATAAAAAATAGATGGTGATTTTTGTGAATAGGGCCAATCAGATTTTTTCCTATTACATTAGGTAAAGAGGTAACAGTTACTTACCCAGTTAAAAGTAGATCTTTGGACACAGTATTTGCTTCTGCCACTCTTCCACCATTCACAGGCCAATCCTATTCAATATAGAATGAAAACAACTTATAATTTGGTTCTCAATTCAAAGCTTGGGGTGGGGTGGGCAGAGTCTTGATGACTAATTGATCATCAAGTATAAGTTCCACATAATTCACACAAATGACCACAAAACTTCAATTTTTGTCTTTTCAGACCATTTTTGGTATCAATAATTTCAAGCTAAGAAGTCAGTTATACACAAATTCTTCTGCCCTCATTAGGAAAGGGTCCAGGGTCCATGCCATTGGGAAAATTCATTTGTTTTTGAGAAGAAACAAAGAAGACAAAATCCACCCTTGGACAAAGAATATTAATACAGAAGCTACTACATGTAGTAATTTTTTTAAGGCACATACAAAAATGTTCAATACAGTTTGTACTCCATATTAAACTGTTCTTATACCGCCCAGTTCAGGACACGAATTGTGAATTTGTGAGGATTGAAATTGGAAAATTTTGGGCTGGGAATCGTGACAAATCATGCTCAAATGTCAGTGGAAAGAGTTTGATTGGCGAGAGTAGACACCTAAAACAATGCCTGTTGTATCTTGTTTGATAATGATTCACAAGCTCTACCAAATGAAATGTATTTGACTATAGACTCAATTCCTCACCAATGAGCTCATTGCAATCAAGGGTCATATGCTGTATTTTTTAGTCCAAAATTAGGAAACAAAATTTCAATGGGTATTTTTGGGAAAAGTGCTTCTGGTTCTAATCATTAGCTTAGGTAAATGGTTGAAGGACAGTTTGGAGAACCTCCTCTATATGGGGAGTCTTGAATTCAATGCATCCTCACCACCAAACGCTGTGGCAGAGGTTGCATTCAGGATATTACTATTTGGTCATAAATGAATGTTTACATACTTTTTATGATCCACTGGCAGTCATTAACTTCTCAATTTTCAATTTCATATTTTATTCACTTATATTACTTTTCTTACAATTTACTGGAGTATCAATAGGTACTCTAAATAACTTTTATTAAAGCTTGAAAATAGGACTTACAATTTTGTCAATAAATTTCAACAATGAATCATTGAACAGGCACAAAATGAATTCAATTCCGTCTAAATGCCAACTAAAACATTAATGACATAAATAAATAAGAGACAGTTTGGCGAGTGCAACAAGAAATGTATATGAATAACAAGACGGATGCCTAAACTGGCCACTTGTATGCTATACTGACACTAATATGATTACATGTTATTGGCTACTTCACAAATTCAGATTCCGCATTTTTGAACAACAGTGTACATACATCTGATACAGGAATTTACATATTACCTTTCTGTATCCCCTTTGACTAACAAAAATTAAGGAATTAAACACTCAAGATCAATGCTGTATTTCAAAAATTTGTAAAGTATTCTCAATTGCACAGGTGAACCACAAACACAGGACAACATTCACTAATTTAAAAATGAATAGCAAAAAATTGAACTTACCCTTTGAGAGAAGTTTGACATTTGATTCTCTCCAGCATCAAGAGTTTTCTGCCAAAGTTGGTCTGGCACATTGGAAACATGCTGTGAACAAGTTATGGCAGATGAATGTAAACTATGAAGGTAAGGAAGTCTAAATGCTGGCCAGTTCTCACTTTCCAAGTCCAACACAACTAATTCCTCTTCAGCCAAAACCACCAATGCATGTGGTTCATCATGTTCTGAAAATAAGGTTAAATTTTTTTTCTTAATATAAACAAGGACATCTAGCTACATCCTCATCTTTTTTTTTAAATTTTGTGGTTAGAAATCCAGTTTAGTATTGTGTATTGAGGGTTCAGACTGATTTGCAAAACCAAAATACAACCATTTTCAAGAAGCAAATCACCGAGTCCCTCTTCCAAAGTTAGAAACTCTATTTACAATGGACAGTGGAATCTTGTTAACTGAATGGCTTTTTTGTATTCCCGAGATAAACTGAGCATTTAACCCTTTACCTAACATAGCGGCAAAAACAGGCAGAAAATTAATCAGAATAAGCCTACCACAGCCTAAAATATCACGGAAGTTTCTCAATAAAACCATACAAATATGGATATCATTAGAACCAGCTTGATGAGCTGGTTCTAATGATATCCAAATTTGTATGGTTTTATTGAAAAATTGTCAAATTTGTTTTCGAAAAATGTGAAATTTTATTTTTTTAAAATACTGTGTAGGGTAAAGGGTTAATCTATTATATGTTGTTTGATCGAAGCTCTGTCAAACATGTTATAATAGACTGAATGCCTGTATTGGATTGACTGAGGCCATATGGGACTATAAACAAGAGGTCCCGAGGAGCCTCCTGACAAAGGCCCACTGATACTTCAAAGTGATTTAACTCCCAAGGGCCTAATTCCGACTTAAATCACTTTTTCTGCAACAAAACTGGTGCCCCAACATGAAGTCTTTGGCTAAACTTTCAAGTTACATTCAATGTGTCTTCGCAGTTCTTACTTGGCAAATCTTGGCTGCCCATATAGGCAGCAAAGACTTGCTTAGAAACAACTGCAAAGTCATAGTATGTAGACTGTCGAAGTATATAAAAAAAAGTATTAAATCTTCAGGCCCTCAAGAATTTTTTTAAACAATAATTTGTCAGTGGGTAGTGCTTTGTGAGAACAAGGACTGCCAAACATCATAAGAGTTCCCACAAAGTAACTGCATTTTTACAAATACTTCATATAATCAGAAAATGAGCAAATTCCACAGAATACAGAGTAATAAAGTTGAAAAGGTTAAAATGAGAAAGGGCATGATTAGTAAGCATTTGATTTGAACAAACTTGAATCTGACATCACAAAGAATTTCATACGCCAAATATCAAATTCTGACTGGTGGATTACCAAGTTAAAAATCATGCTCCAAAAGGGAGCACAAATATGGACCGAGGGACTTGATTTGAACAAACTAAAATCTGCCGCCCCAAAAGATGCTGTGTACCAAATATCAAAGATTCTATCAAGTAGATCAGATGATGATTTTCAAACAATATTCCTTATATTGCACTAAGCTAATATCCAGGCTCCCGCAGGGTGCCCAAATATGAACCCAGGGACTTGCTCTGAATAAACATGAATCTGATCCTCCTAAGGATGCTGTATAACAAATATCGAAAGATTTAAGTTAAAAAGGAGCCGTTATATGAACTCACCAACTCGATTTGAACTAACTTGAATCTGACCCCCATAAAGAAGTATACTAGATTCAAAACATTCTGACTGATGGATAAAAAGATTTTCAAAGATTATTCCTCATATTGCACCAAGTTAAAATTTGGGGTTCCACAGGGAGCCCAAATATGAACCCAGGGTGTGATTTAAAAGTTTTTTAAGCTGAAACCCATAATGATGCTGAATACAAAATATCAACAGGCTCTCAGCAGTGGATCAGAAGATTATTTTCTAGAGTGTTCCTAATATTGCACAGAGTTAAAATCTAAGCTACCATAGGGAAACCAAATATGAACCATGGGCACTTCATTTGAACAAACTTGAACCTGACCACCCATGAAGTTGCTGTGTGCCAAATATCAAAAGATTCTATCAGGAGGATCAGAAGGGGATTTTCTAACAATATTCCTCTTATTACACAGAGTTAAAATTTGGGTCCTTCTGGGATATGAACCCAGGAACTTCATTTTGAACAAACTTGAATCTGATCCTAAGTGTGTTGCCTATCAAATAGCAAAAGATTCTGAATAGTGCTTTTGGAGAAGATTTTTTTAATTTTGAAAACATGTTGACTCAGCATTTTTTTTATTCCTCCATAGGGTACCGTATGACACAACTGATTGCAATTTCTTTGCCCATTCAATACTGGTCCTAAGGATGATTCATACCAAAAAACAGTTCTCTACTTCGTTCCGTTTTGGAAATATGGGCATTTGAAATTCTATTTTTAGCTCCTGTGTTTTGTCATTCTATGCAATGTGAAAGACAAAAAAAAATATTGAAATGCATATTCAAATTATCACCTGGAAATGATAAAATGAATGATTTTTCACTAAGTGAAGGGAAACAACTCAAAAACAGAGTACGTGAATTTGGCCAAATTGAAACTCAACATGAATGTGAATATGGCCCAACACAAACTTAATCTGTACTTTTGTTGTTCTAAACAATGTGAAAGTTTACAACAGAAAAAAACAAGTGTTTGACCACCGAGGTGGTATTAGTCCCCTACGGCGCTTTTGTGACATAAGGTGTTTTTGTCACAGAAGACAAAGCATATAAGCATCAAGATTGGATTTTGAAAAAAAAATATTGAGCGTGCATAATCCCCTCACAACCCTTTATCCACGTACCATATATGAAAGGCGTAGCTTGAACCATGTTGGAGGGAGGGGTGGTAACATAAAACAGAGAAAAAAGCTTAAAAAACTCAACAATAATGGCCGCCATTCTGCCATCTCGGATTTTGAAAAATAAATATTGACTGTGCATCATCCCCTCAGAACCATCTATTCATGTACCAAATATGAAAGGTGTAGCTTGAAGCATATTAGATGGAGAGGTCGTAACATAAAAACAGACTGACGGACAGACAGACAGATGTTAGATTTTGAAAAAAAAATATTGAGCGTGCATAATCCCCTTACAACCCCTTTATCCATGTACCATATATGAAAAGTGCAGCTTGCACCATGTTGGAGGGAGCAGTGGTAACAAAAAGGAGAAAAAAGCTTAAAAAACAACAGAAATGGTTGCCATGGCACCATCTTGAATTTTGGAAAACAAATATTGAACGTGCAACATCCCATTACAACCCTCTATCAATGTGCCAGATATAAAAAGTGTAGCTTGAACCATGTTGGAGTGAGGGGTGGTAACATAAAATAGAGAAAAAAGCTTAAAAAACACAACAAAAATGGCCGCCATGCCGCCATCTTGGATTTTGAAAAAAAAATTTTAGCGTGCATCATCCCCTCAGAACCATTTATCCATGTACCAAATATGAAAGGTGTAGCTTGAACCATGTTGGTGGGAGGGGTGGTAACATGAAAATAGAGAAAAAAAGCTTAAAAAAAACAACAAAAATGGCCGCCATTCCGCCATCTTGGATTCTGAAAAAAAAAATTTGAGCGTGCATCATCCCCTCAGAACCATTTATCCATGTACCAAATATGAAAGGTGTAGCTTAAAGCATTTTGGAGGGAGAGGTGGTAACATAAAAAACAGACAGAAAGACAGACAGACAGACGGACAGATGGACGGACGGATGGACGGACAGACAGACATACAGATGGATGGATGGATGGACAGACAGACGGACGGAGTGCAATCCTATAGTCCGCTTATGGTTCCCGCAGGGGACTAAAAAGAAGAAAAGTCTGAATGCATACTCGAATAATTTATCTGGAACCCGAAAACTCAGATGTACGTTTTTTAGGATGGACAATGATAATAATGCCCTTTGTAATTCATGCAGGGGCATTAAAAACAAGAGGCCCCAAGGGGCCTTAATCGCTCACCAGACAAAGTGGTTCAAAGAAGTATTTGGGGTCGCATTCAGTTAGACATGGTTCATCAACACTACAAAAAAAAGAAGCCATGCAAAGACAAATTTTAAGGAAAAACACTAAGGAATGGATTTGAACAAACCTGAACCTAACATACTCCCCCTGCCCCTCCCCCCAACCCTACCCATAGAGAGCCCAAATAATAAGCCAGGGACTCAAATTGAACAGAATTGAATCTGATCCCCCTTGAGATGTTACAAATGTATATACCAAATATGAAAGAATTCTGACTGGCGGATCTGAACAAGAAGGTTTTTAAAGAAATGTCCTCACACTGCATTGAGTTAAATTTTAGGCTCAAATAGGGTTAATGTGTCCCTCACAGTTTATGTATGTCAACCAAAGTTACCAAGTTGCAGTGATATTATTCCAAAACGAGTCATCCTATAAAGTTACAATGATATCCCTTCATTAATACAGCCTGAAGACTCTGCTCAAGGTTTTTGGGCTTTAGGCCTGTGTAGTCATCACGGTTGACCGATCGCCACCAAAAGAGGATGTCCTTATCTAGACATTATAGTCATCCTACCAAGTTACAATGAAATTCCTTCATAAATACGATCTGTAGTCTGTGCTAAAGTTTTTGGGGTTTTGGGCTCGGGAAGCCGTCATGGCTGAAAGATCGTGACCAAAAGGGGACGTTCTCATCCAGACATTATCTGGAGTCACCCTGCCAAGTTACAATGAAATCCCTTCATAAATGTGACAAGTAGACTGTGCTAAAGGTGTTCAGGCTTTGGGCCAGTGTAGCCGTCACAGCTGACCAATTGCGACAAAAAGGGGACGTACTCATATAGACATTATATGGAGTCATCCTACCCACAGGTACTCGGCACAAGCTGGGAAATCGAAAGAAAAATGATATTTGATACCATTTTTGAATCTGTGCTGACGTGCCCCTGTAATAGTATATAAATATTAACAAGGTAAACAACTCGCTTTTCGAAAACGATAGCACTCATCTTCGTTTTTCCCCCCTCAAATTTGATTCACACAACGTATCCAACAATACCCAGTATCAATGGAAAGGGGAATGAATAAGCTTTACAGTGGGGTATAACACGACCGTTGGGTGTTCTTGGGTTGTTCATGATAACTGGGGGAAGTCGCAGGAAAGGCTGAAAAACATTTAGTCGGACAAGATAGTGCACAGTGGAATGAGGTTTACGAGCGACAATTATCTGATTTATTATAAATACTTCGAGGTCCCATTGTCTATGGAGGGCAGATTCAAATATTAACCGTATGCCTTTATCAATTACTAATCTCGGATCCACATTTATTCATTTCTGGCAATCACATTTGCCGTTTATACATTTTTTTAACCTTCCCTCGGAATTAAACAAGCTAACCGGCATCCATAGAAGCACAATGACATCCCATTGGCTACTATTTATGCCAAGAAAATCATCGATGAAAATAAGCCAATGGGAGAATGGGGAAAGCTTTTTCGCAAGTCGCGTATCTATGGACGCCGTCTGCTCAGGTCAACTTGGGAAAAATGTCGTTTGTTGTTTGTTGGTGGTTAACGTCACATATTTATGCACCAAGGCTAATCGTGACACAACATGGAGATGAAGTCAAGTTTAGTCAATCGTTGATCAACATGTTGCCCATTTTAGAGGACTTTCACCCCAAGCATTGGTGATTGGGTCCTATTTTACTAGTAAAGCGGAACTGGTTTACCGCAGGAAACAAGTGCTGCTTACTTCCCGGGGTTCCCACAGGGAAGGAAAAGATGTCAAAGTTACGGCTAGAAAGTGTATAAACATTAAATGTGAACTCTAGAAATGAATAAATGTGGATCCGAGCTTATTAATTGATAAAGGTATACGGTTAATATTTGAATCTGCCCTCCATAGACAATGGGACCTCGAATTATTTATAATAAATCGGATAATTGTCGATCGTAAACCTCATTTCACTGTGCACTTTCTTGTCCGACTAAATGTTTTTCGGCCTTTTCTGCGACTTCTCCCAGTTATCATGAACAACCCAAGAACACCCAACGGTCATGTAATACACCACTGTAAAGCTTATTCATTCCCCTTTCCATTGATACTGGGTATTGTTGGATACGTTGTGTGAATCAAATTTGAGGGGGGAAAACGAAGATGAGTGCTATCGTTTTCGAAAAGCGAGTTGTTTACCTTGTTAATATTTATATACTATTACAAGGGGCACGTCGGCGTAGATTCAAAAGTGGTATCAAATATCATTTTTCTTTCGATTTCCCAGCTTGTGCCGAGTACCTGTGATCCTACCAAGTGACAAAGAAATCCCTCCATAAATATGATCTGTAGAATATGCTAAAGGTTTTTGGGCTCAGGCAGCCGTCACGGTTGACAGATTGACCAAATGGGGAAGTTCTCATCTAGACATCATACAGAGTCATCCTACCAAGTTACAATGAAATCCCACCTTATTAAATACGACCTGCAGACTGTGCTGAAAGTTTTTGGGTTTTGGGCTCGTGCAGCCATCACGGTTAACCGATCATGACCTAAAGGACGTTCTCATCTAGACATAACCTCAAACCTGCCTATGAAATTTCATGATTATTAGACAAGAATTACGGGGTGTTGCCTGAGCTAAAGGAAAATGTGAACAGATTCACAGACTAACAGTCTTCCGCACGTGTGATAGCAATAGCTTATCTTGACTTTGTCAAGTTAAGCTAACAACTTGTCAAACTGTGCAAGTGAACTCGGATTATCTCTTCGTCCACTTTTAATGGTTTCAATATCATAAGATTCCAAAATGATACTTTGCACATCTCTCCTGCACATGATAGATGCTCTTGTGGGACACTCTGTTGGAAAAGGCCCCGAGAGCCCTTTCCAACAGTAACAGGCACGAGATCGCCGACTTGAAATAAGCTGAAGTTATGTTTTCAAAGTGGAATATTTTCCAAAATGAAGTACATTAGGCCCTGCAAAGTTGATCTCGTTTCTCAGGCCATTTTTTTGTAAAATTGCATGCCGGCGGGCGGGCGGGCGGGCGGGCGGGCGGGCGGGCGGGCGGCCATCGGGCGGGCGGGCGGATTTTTATTTTATTTTTTATTTTTGTAATTATTTCTTTGCCAACAAAAATTCATATTCTTGGTTTGTTTTATATTTTAGGCCTCATAATCTACAAAATAATGATTTCATCCCTTAAGTGCATTAGCATTACAAAGCCTTGTTGTCCTTAAGGGACAAATTTATCAAATTTATGAACTTGGGCGAAATATCAGACATGAACCATTTAATTTTTTTCAAGTTTGCATTGGTTACAAAAATAGAGCATACAGCAGCCAAAAGGATTATGCAGGAGGGTCTGAGAAACAGATTTTTAACTTATTTAAGCCTTATTCCCAAATTTATGACATTCTGTACAAATGAGGCTGTTTAGGAATTTCATTTCTTTGATTTTACATTAAAACAGTCTGAAAGACCATTTTTCATAAGTCAAATTATTTATTGCTGTTTAAGGTCACATATTTTTGCACAATGGTTAATCATGACAACATGAGTATCAACTAAAGACCAGGGTGAGCGTCAGTAAACCATGTTGCCCATTTTAGAGAGGGTTTGTAACTCCCAAGCATTGGTGACTGGGACCTATTTTTTCATAAGTCAAAAGAAATAAAATGAAAGTGTCAATGACACTGTAGCTTAACTTGTCGGTGTGTTGTGTTTGATGAAAAAGGTTATGTTCAATGTTTATGAAAGGATTATGAAATAAGACAAGAATTGTGATATTTGGGAATATGTTAATTTCTGTTCTCTGTATGCTATGTTTTTAATAAAAATAATATGAGGTGTACACTGTACTAAAGAGCTAAGGGGTGGGTTAATATGACCTCACAGTTAATGTATGTGGCCTCCACAGTTAAAGTATGTCAATGAAAGTTACCAAGTTACAGTGAAATTATTCCAAAACGAGTCATCCTATCAAGTTACATTGAAATCCCTTCATAAATATGGCATGTAGTCTGTAGCAAAGTTTTTCGGGTTTTGGGCTTGGGAAGCCATCATGGTTGAATGATCGCAACCAAAAGGGGACATTCTCATCTGGGCATCATCTGGAGTGATCCTACGAAGTTACAATGAAATCCCTTCATAAATATGACCTGTAGACTGTGCTCAAGGTTTTTGGGCATCGGGCCCCTGTAGCTGTCACAGTTGACCAATCACGACCAAAAGGGGATGTCATCATCTAGGCATTATATGGAATCAACCTAACAAGTTACAATGAAATCCTTCCATAAATACGACCTATAGACTATACTAAAGGTTTTTTGGTTCGGGCAGCCATCAAGGCTGTATGATCGCGACCAAAAGGGGATGTTCTCATCTAGACATTATTTGGAGTCATCCTACCAAGTTACAATGAAATCCCTTCATAAATATGACCTGTAGACTGTGCTAAAGGTTTTCGGGCCCCTGTAGCCGTCACAGTTGACCAATCACGTCCAAAACGAGACGTTCTCATCTAGACATTATATGAAGTCAACCTACCAGGTTAAAGGTTTTCAGGCTTCAGGCCTGTGTAGCCAGCACGGTTGACGGATTGCACCCAATGACATACTGAGTCGTCCTACCAAGTTACAATGAAATCCCTTCATAAATATGACCTGTAGACTGTGCTCAAGGTTTTCGGGCTCCGGGCACCTGTAGCCGTCACAGTTGACCAATCACGACCAAAAGGGGATGTCATTATCTAGGCATTACATCAGATCAAAAGGGGATGTTCTCAGCTAGACATTATTTGGAGTCATCCTACCAAGTTACAATGAAATCCCTTCATAAATATGACCTGTAGACTGTGCTAAAGGTTTTCGGGCTTCGAGCCCCTGTAGCCATCACAGTTGCCCAATCACACCGAAAAAGGGACGTTCTCATAAAGACATTATATGAAGTCAACCTACCAAGTTACAATGAAATCCCTCCATAATAAATATGACCTGCAGACTGTGCTAAAAGTTTTTGGGTTTCAAGCTTGGGCAGCCATCACGGTTGACAGATCATGACCAAAAGGAGGATGTTCTCATCTAGGCATTATACAGAGGCATCCTACCAAGTTACAATGATATCCCTTCATAAATACGAACTGTAGACTGTGCTAATGGTTTTCGGGTTTTAGGCTCGGGCAGCCATACCGGGTGACTGATCACGACCAAAAGGCGACGTTCTCATCTAGACATGACCCCAAACCTGCATAAGAAATTTCGTGATGATCAGACAAGAACTACAGGGTGTAGCCAGTGCTAAAGGAAAATGTGAACAGACTGACAGATTCACAGACTAACAGACTTCTGCACGCGTGATGGCTATAGCTTTAACCTGACTTTGTCAAGTTAAGCTAAAAAAAAAAAATAGTTATTGGGTCAAAACACAAGAGGCCCTACGGGGCCTGAAGTACTCACCTTGAATAGTTCACAATATAATAAGTCCACATTGAGCAATCCATCTCCATAGGATACATTGTCAATCCTTGAGCCCCTCAGGAGAGAGAAAAATAATCTGAGCATCATGCCTTTTCTTCAGTTGATCATAATGTAAAATGTAGAGCTCCCCTATGAAGCCCCTTGATACAACCTATGTGGATTAATCTTAGTTACATACCTCAAGAGGGTACTGAATACAAAATTTCTAAATCTTCTGCTACATGGCCAGTTCCAGCTCCCAAAGGGAGCCCAAATATTAACCCAGCTTCTCGGTTTAAACAAAGTTGAATCTGTCCTCCCTATAGATCTGTACATCAAATATGAAAGCATTCTGACTATTGGATATGAAGAAGAAGAATTTTAAAGAAATTTCTTCATATCACACCAAGTTAAAATTTGGGCTTCCACATAGTAAAATATTAACCTATGGAATCGATTTGAACAAACTTGAATATGACCCCTCTAGAGATGTTGTATACCAAATATGAAAGCATTCTGAAAAGTAGATCTGAAGATTTTTAGAGAAATTTCCTTTTATTGGTCGAAGTTAAAATTCAGGCTACCATAGGGAACCAAAATATTAACCCAGAGAACCAATTTGAACAAACTTGACCCTCCTAGATGTTGTGAACCAAATATGAAAGGATTCTGACAGGTGAATCTGAAAAAGAAGATTTTTGAAGAAATTCCCTCATATTGTACTAAGTTAAATTTCAGGTTTCCATATGAAACCCTAATATTAACCCAGGCACTTGAATTGAACAAACTTGAATCTGCCCCCCCCCCTTCCCCCAGAGATATTGTATACCAAATATGAAAGCATTCTGACTGTTGGATATGAAGAAGAAAAATTTTAAAGAAATTTCTTCATATTGCACCAAGTTAAAATGTGGGCTACCATAGCGAGCCCAAATATATACATATGGACCCGATTTGAACAAAATTGAATCTGACCCCCCCCCCCCCCCCCCCCCCGCCCCCCGAGATGTTGTATACCAAATATGAAAGCATTATCACAGGTGGATCAGAAGAAGAAGATTCTTAAAAATTACCCTCCATATTGAACAAAGTTAAAATTTGGGCTTCCACAGGAAGCCCAAATATTAACCTAGGGACTTGGTTTGAACAATCTTGAATCTGACCCTCGTAGCAATGATGTATACCAAACATTAAAAGATTCTGCCTGGTGGTTCTGAAGAAGATTTTTAAAGAATATTCCCCATATTGCCTGTAAGTTAATTATTCAGGTTCCTGTATTGAGTCCAAATATGAACCAATGGGCTTTATTTTAACAAACTTGTATCTGACCACCACCTCCCTCCCCCCCCCCCCCCCCCCTCCCCTATGAATGCTGAAAACAAAATATCAAAAGATTCTGACCATTGGTTCTGGAGAAAAGATTTTTTTAAAATTTTGGCAAATATAACTCGGCATTTCTTCAATGCCCTGTACAGAACATACTAACATAACTGATGGCAATTTTTTTTTACCACTCAATTCTACTGGTCCTCAGGATGCTTCATACCAAATAACAGCTCTCTGTTCCATGTGGTTTGGGAAATATGGGCGTTTGAAAATATTTCTATTTTTAACTCCTGGGGTTCCCATGGGGATGCAGGAAATTTTTTTGCACAAGCCAAGTAGTTATGACTCAATAATACTGCATACCAAATTTGGTTCAATTTGGACCATTGATTCAGAAAAAAGAAATTTTGGGCAGGGCCAAAAAATCTTACCCCTCCCATTACAAAGCCAAATATTGCTTCATTTTATTTATTTTAAAAATATTTTGGAGCATTTTCCCCCGACCCCTCCCTATGGGGCTGGGCATTTTGAGTTGAACAACAAGAGGCCCCAGGGGGCCTGAGGGCACTCACCTGACATGGTAGTCTAAATATCAAACCAGGGACTTGACTTGAATAAGCTGTATACGCCCCTCCTAAGAAAAGCATATACCAACTAGATGAAGCGATTGTGCCCAAACAATATACAGGATTTTCCTTCTATTTTCAGTTCCTGCACTTTCACATCCCAAAATTGAGATAAATGCATAAAGAACAGATTTTTTTTTTATTTGTGTTCGGAAATTTTCGAAGTCCCAAACAAAATATTTTCAGACTAAAATTTTTTTTTCTTCTTAAAATTAACCAAAATTCATAAAAAACCAAAAAACTCATTTCCGGATTTTGGTCCAAAATTTCTAAGAGTGGACCGGGACACCAAATTTTCAGCCTAAATATGAACCCAGGGACTTGGCTTGAACAAATTTGAATCTCACCCCCTAAGCATGCTGCATACCAAATATCAAAAGATTCTTATTGGTAGATCTGAAGAAGATTTTTAAAGAATATTCCTCATACTGCACTAATTTGAATATTTGGGCTCCCATAGAGAGCCCAAATATGGACCCAGGGAATTGATTTCAACAAATATGTGAATCAATGTTCCAAAGATGGTATATGTAAAATATGAAAGCTTTTGGAGCAGTGGTTTTGAAACAAACAATTCTTTAATTTTATCCCATTGCCCACATTGTTAAACAAGAGGCCCCAGGGGGACTGAGGGTGCTCACCTGACATGGTAGCCTAAATATCAACCCAGAAAATTGATTTCAACAAGTTGCATCTGCTCCTCCCAAGAAAAGCTTATACCAAATATCCAAAGATTCTGACCAGTGGATCTAAAAAAAAAAAGATTTTTGAAGAATATTCCTCATATTGAACTAAGTTATAATTTGGGCTCCCACAGGGAGCCCATATATGAACCCAGGGACTTGGCTTTAACAAACTTGAATCTCACCCCCCTAAGGATGCTGCACACCACATATCAAAACATTCCGACTGCTGGATCTGAAGATTTTTGAAGAAAATTCCTCATTTTGAACTAAGTCATCATTCGGGCTCCCACAGTGAGCCCAAATATGGACCTAGGGACAAGGCTTGAACAAACTTGAATCTCATCCCCCTAAGGATGTTGCATACCAAATATCAAAACATTCCGACTGCTGGATAAATTCCTCATTTTGAACTAAGCTATAATTCGGGCTACCACAGTAAGCCCAAATATGAACCCAGGGCCTTGGCTTGAACAAACTTGAATCACACCCTCCCCCCCCCCCCTCCTAAGCATAGTGCATACCCAATATCAAAACATTGTGCCTGCTGGATCTTGAGAAGAAGATTTTCAAAGAAATTTGCCTGAAATGCACTAAGTTCAAATTTGGGCTCCTATACTGAGCCCAAATATAAACCCCTGGGGCCAATTTCAACAAACTTGAATCAGATCCACCCCACAATGTTGCATACCAAATATCAAAAGATTCTGCCTGCTGGATCTGAAGAAGAAGATTTTTTTAAGAAATTTGCCTGAAATGCACTAAGTTCGAAATCAGACTCCAAAACTGAGCCCAAATATGAACCCAGGGGGCCGATTTGAACAAACTTGAATCAGATCCACCCTACAATGTTGCGTACCAAATATCAAAAGATTCTGCCTGCTGGATCTGGAGAAGATTTTTTAATGTTTTTCCCATTGCCTACGTGTTAAAAAGTGCTGACTCAGCACTTTTTCAAAAGTCCTGAAAAAAGTACCTTGTGATCAAACCGATAGGGATTTTTTTTAAACATTCTATTCTACTGGATAAAAGTAAGCTTTATACAAATAAGAATTCTCTGTGCCATGTAGTTTTGAGATATGGCAGTTTTAAGGTTTTTCCTATTTTTAGGTCCCCAGGTTCCCACGGGGCAAAGAGAACAAAATGTTTTGCATCAATCAACTACTTATGACCCATTATCATCTCATATCAAATTTGGTTCAAACCGACCTCACGGTTCTGAAAATAGAAATTTTAGGCGTGGCCAAAATTTTTGCCCCCTCCCAAAACGAAGGCAAATAATGCCCAACAAACTTCTCTTGAACAATCTTGATTCTAAACCTCAAAAGGACTCTGTATACCATGTATCAAGTCTCTGCTACTGGTGGTTCATTAGAAGATTTTCAAATGAAAGTGTCAATGACACTGTAGCTTAACTTGTGTGTTGTGTTTGATGAAAAGGATAATGTTCAATGTTTATGAAAGGATTATGAAATAAGACAAGAATTGTGATAATTGGGAATATGTTCATTTCTGTTCCCTGTATGCTATGTTTATGATAAAAATAATATGAGGTGTACACTGTACTAAAGACCTGAGGGGTGGGTTAATATGACCTCACAGTTAATATATGTGGCCCTCACAGTTAACATATATCAACAAAATTACAATGAAATTATTCCAAAATGAGTCATCCTATCAAGTTACAATAAAATCCCTTCATAAATATGGCCTGTAGACTGTGCTAAAGGTTTTCGGGCTTCGGGCCCCTGTAGCCGTCAGTTTCCCAATTGCGTCCAAAGGGGACGTTCTCATCTAGACATTATATGAAGTCAACCTACCAAGTTACAATGAAATCCCTCCATAAATACGACCTGTAGACTGTGCTAAAGGTTTTCGGGCTTCAGGCACCTGTAGACATCACAGTTGACCAACCACGACCAAAAGGGGATGTCATCATCTAGGCATTATATGGAGTCAACCTAACAAGTTACAATGAAATCCTTCCATAAATACGACCTACAGACATGCTAAAGGTTTTTGGGCTCGGGCAGCCATCAAGGCTGAATGATCGTGACCAAAAGGGGACGTTCTCATCTGGACACTATTTGGAGTCATCCTACCAAGCTACAATAAAATCCCTTCATAATTATGACCTGTAGACTGTTCTAAAGGTTTTCGGGCTTTGGGCCCCTGAAGCCGTCACAGTTGCCCAGTCGTGTCCAAAAAGGGATGTTCTCATCTAGACATTATATGAAATCAACCTACCAAGTTACAATGAAATCCCTTCATAAATATGACCTTAGACTGTGCTAAAGGTTTTCGGGCTTCGGGCTCGGGCAGCCATCATGGTTGAATGATCGCAACCAAAGGGGACAATCTCATCTGGGCATCATCTGGAGTGATCCTGCGAAGTTACAATGAAATCCCTTCATAAATATGACCTGTAGACTGTGTTCAAGGTTTTCGGGCTTCGGGCACCTGTAGCCATCACAGTTGACCAATCACGACCAAAAGGGGATGTCATCATCTAGGCATTATATGGAGTCAACCTAACAATGTTACAATGAAATCCTTCTATAAATATAAACTTTTGCCTATGCTAAAGGTTTTTGGGCTCGGGCACCCACCAAGGCAGAATGATCACGAACCAAAATGGGACGTTCTCATCTTGACCTTATTTGGAGTCAACCTACCAAGTTACAATGAAATCCCTTCATAAATATGACCTGTAGACAGTGCTAAAGGTTTTTGGGCTTCGGGCACCTTTAGCCGTCAAAGTTGCCCAAACATGTCCAAAAGGGGACGTTCTCATCTAGGCATTATATGAAGTCAACCTACCAAGTTACAATGAAATCCCTTCACAAATATGACTTGTAGACTGTGCTTAAGGTTTTCGGGCTTCAGGCAGCCATCATGGTTGAATAATGGCAACCAAAGGGGACAATCTCATCTGGGCATCATCTGGAATGATCCTATGAAGTTACAATGAAATCCCTTCATAAATATGGCCTGCAGACTGTGCTCAAGGTTTTTGGGCTTTGGGCACTTGTAGCCAACACAGCTGACCAATTACGACCAAAAGGGGATGTCATCATCTAGGCATTATATGGAGTCAACCTAATAGGTTACAATGAAATCCTTCCATAAATATGACCTTTTACCTATGCTAAAGGTTTTTGGGCTCGGGCACCCATCAAGGCTGAATGATCGCGATCAAAAGGGGACGTTCTCATCTAGACATTATTTGGAGCCATCCTACCAAGTTACAATGAAATCCCCTCATAAATATGACCTGTAGACTGTGCTAAAGGTTTTCGGGTTTCGGGCACCTTTAGCCGTCACAGTTGCCCAATCATGTCCAAAAGGGGACGTTCTCATCTAGACATTATATGAAGTTAACCTACCAAGTTACAATGAAATCCCTTCATAAATATGACCTGTAGACTGTGCTAAAGGTTTTTGGGCTTCGGGCTCGGGCAGCCATCATGGGTGAATGATCGCACGTTCTCATCTAGACATTATATGAAGTTAACCTACCAAGTTACAATGAAATCCCTTCATAAATATGACCTGTAGACTGTGCTAAAGGTTTTCGGACTTCAGGCTTGGGCAGCCTTCATGGGTGAATGATCGCAACCATAGGGGACAATCTCATCTGAGCATCATCTGGAGTGATCCTAAGAAGTTACAATGAAATCCCTTCATAAATATGACCTGTAGACTGTGCTCAAGGTTTTCAGGCTTCGGGCACTTGTATCCATCACAACTGACCAATCACAACCGAAAGGGGATGTCATCATCTAGGCATTATATGGAGTCAACCTAACAGGTTACAATGAAATCCTTCCATAAATATGACCTTTTACCTATGCTAAAGGTTTTTGGGCTCGGGCACCCATCAAGGCTGCATGATCGCGATCAAAATGGGACGTTCTCATCTAGACATTATTTGGAGTCATCCTGCCAAGTTACAATGAAATCATTTCATAAATATGACCTCCAGACTGTGCTAAAGGTTTTCGGGCTTCGGGCTCCTGTAGCCGTCACAGTTGCCCAATCACGTCCAAAGGGGGACTTTCTCATCTAGACATTGTATGAAGTCAACCCATCAAGTTACAATGAAATTCCTCAATATGACCTGTAGACTGTGCTAAAGGTTTTCGGGTTTTGGGCTCGGGCAGTCGTCACGGTTGGCAGATCATGCCCAAATGGGTAAATTCGCATCTAGACATCATAAGGAGTCATCCTACCAAGTTACAATGAAATCCCTCCACATTAAACATGACCTGCAGACTGTGCTAAAAGTTTTTGGGTTTCGGGCTTGGGCAGCCATCACGGTTGATAGATCATGCCCAAAAGGGGACGTTCTCGTCTAGGCACTATACAGAGGCATCCTACCAAGTTACAATGAAATCCCTTCATAAATACGACCTGTAGACTGTGCTAATGGTTTTCGGGTTTTGGGCTCGGGCAGCCATACCGGTTGCCCGATCGCGACCAAAAGGGGACGTTCTCATCTAGACATGACCCCAAACCTGCATATGAAATTTCGTGACGATCAGACAAGAACTGCGGGGTGTAGCCCGTGCTAAAGGAAATGTGAACAGACGTCACAGACTCACAGACTAACAGACTTCCGCACGTGTGATGGCAATAGCTTATCTTGACTATGTCAAGTTAAGCTAAAAATTTGGCCATTTTTTCCCCACCCCTCTGCTCAATATGAGCCGAAACCTAATTTGCATAAAAATCAAAATGCCCCAAAATAACCACTATTTAAATGAAATTTAATTAAAATGTGGCCAGTGGTTTAGGAGAAAGAGGCTCAAACACCACCTTCATGCAGGACAACAGACGGATGACGGACGACAGACGACGGGAGAAGAGTGATCAGAAAAGCTCACCCTGACTTTTAGTCAGGTGAGCTAAAAATGCTGACTCAGCACTTTTTCAAAAGTCTCGAAAAAGTACCTTATGACAGAACCGATGGCAATTTTTTTTTACTATTCCTTTCTGTTGGTCCCAAGGAAGCCTCACACCAAATAAAAATACTCAGTGCCTTGCAGTTTTGGAGATCTGGATGTTTTCAGGTTTTTTTATTTTTGGCTCCTGAGGTTCCCACGGGGCTGCAGGAAAAAATCTTTTGGCATAAATCAAGTACTTATAACCCAATAATACCTCATATTAAATTTGGTTCAAATTGACCTCTCGGTCCAAAAAAAAGAAATTCTGGCCGGGGCAAAAATTCTTGCTCCTCTCAGAACAAAGGCAAATATTGCCCGTCAAACTTCTCTTGAACAAACTTGAGTCTACACCTCAAATGGAAGCTGCATACCAAATATCAAGTCTCTGCTATGGCTGGTTCATGAGAAGAAGATTTTTTAAAATTTTGTGCATTTTGCCCCCCCCCCCCCCCCCCCCTTCCACAATATGAGCAGAAACCCAATTTGAAGAAAAACCCAAATGCCCCTATATATCCACTACTCATGTGAATTTTCATTGAACTGCAGCCAGTGGCTTGGGAGAAAATGACCCAAACACCACCTAAACGACATACAACGGACAACAGATGACAGACGACGGACAAAAAATGATCAGAAAAGCTCACCCTGACTTTCAGTCAGGTGAGCTAAAAATGCAAACCCCTTCGCGACCATCACTCACACAAACTTTCACTTGAATTGGCCTAGTGGTTTTGGAGGAAAAGAGCAAAACATGGTGTTGACGGACGACGGACGGAGAGCGATGAGATTAGATCAGCTTGACTTTGTCAAGGTGAGCTAAAAAGTAAACTAAAATCAGATAAAACAGACAGATCTCACTCCTTGATTAGTGTCTCTTGAAAGCATTTCATCTAATCAATGAACTAAATTGTAGGGATGAATTATCTATCTTTCGATTCTCTCCCTTCAGACATACATTGACATAACAGTTTCACATTAAATCCAAAAATATACATAATAAATGTGAATTAAAATATGGTTCTACTTTAATCTCTCAAGCATGAAAATCTAATTAAGCTCAAGTGCTACTATCTGTTTTCTGGGTTAAGAGTTTATTTGATCAAATACTTTTAAGTACATATCTTCAGTTTCTTTTACAATTCAATGTAAATAACAGGGTCAACCATCTTTTGAATACATACAACCCTGTACAGTAAATTACCACTTGCAGTATAAACTAAAAAGTTTCAAAATTCCTTCAACAAAGATTTCAATTTATTTTCATTCAAAACATGTAGCCTTTCACAGAAACAAGCCAAGCTGACTACCAATGAAGAATGACATGTCTGTTTTGGAGAAGTATGTTTTAAATGTAGTTTGGTGGTGTGTAATTGAATTTATTTATTTATTGGTGTTTAAAATCACAGACTTCTGCACAATGACTAATCATGACCACAACATGGAGATCAAGTCAAGGTCAGTAAATCGTTTATACCCCATGTTTCTTATTGTAAGAGAACTCACACCCCAAGCGTCAGTGACTGGGTATTATTTTACCAGTGAAACAGAGCTTGTTTATCACAGAAAACAAGCACTGCTTTACTTCCCAGGGTTCCCGCGGGTGTGTGTGTAATTGAAACATTTTGCTGACAAACAACATAGTTCAGTCCTAACATATAAATTTCAACCCTTAACCCATAAAGGCCTATTTCCGACTTTTCCGACATCAGAACACATGCCCTTAACATGCCATCATCAGGAAATCCTGATGTCAATAGACAAATTACCTAGGCAGTAGTTTCTAGTCAAGTCTTGGCTGCCTTAACTAGAAATCACCGCAAAGCCATTAGAAGCATAAAGACCGTGGAATGGTGGGAATTCAAGACTTTTGTTCAGGCCCTTAAGGGTTAACCCATCACTAAATGTAAAAGGCATATTTTCATTGAGCGTTATTCGTAACTAGAGGTAGCCACCAGGAATGGCCAATCCCCCAGAAATATCACCCTGTTACAGTAACTTTTATAATATATTACATTAAATTAACACAGCCACTGTTGGTAGTTCAAGTTCACTGTAACCTTGACATTTGGCACAATGACCTAAAATAAACATAGGGTTCTCTACCTCTCATTATGTCCGATCCACATGCCAAGTTTGGTTTCAATCAGGCAAACATTTTAATTAGAGAGCGGAAACCAACTCTGGCTGATAAAACTTTAAATTCAAGGAAACTGTGACCTTTACCTTTGACACAATAACCCCAAAATAAATAGGGTTCTTCCATTCATCATGCTCAACCTATAAGCCAAGTTTCATTTTGATCGGGCAAGCAAAATTTTAATTAGAAAAGCCAACTCTGGGAAATTTAAGTTCAAGATCACTGTGACCTTGACCTTTGGCACATGACCTCAAAATAAATAGGGTTCTTCTGCTGTAATGAAAAATTTGGATCGGGTCAGTCTTCGAACTCGCTTAAATTATTGCAAAAGACCTGTAAGGCAAATATTAGTCAAATCGGAGTTTGGTAAAGACACTGTGTTAAGGAGCCCAAAATTCATAAAAACTGACTTAAGGCCCATAAGTCTAATGAAAAATTTGGCAAGGCCAGTTTTCAAACTCGCTTGAGATATTATTGCAAAAGACCTGTAGGGCAAATATTAGTCAAATCAGAGAATGTTTGTTCAAGTTATTGCACTAACAGTGTGAGGACACCGCCTCACACACCGACAGTTGGCAATCCATAGGTCTTGGTTTTTAACACAACTCGACCAAAAATAACTTCAACAGAAAATCACCATTTTGAACAGTTTGGCAGGTAATTACTTAGGATTGAATGCATTAAAAAACCAATAACTAATAAATCTTTGCCTGCTTACAGGCAGATTTTCCTGCCCAGTACACAAAAATCCTGTTATCTAGTCAAGGTACAAGCCAGGACCACGTCAACAAAATCAGCATCACCAAATGATTTCTTGATGTCCAACTTGAATAAATATTTCAATTGAATCCAAAAAATTCTCAGCAGGTTAAGAGTTAATGTCCATGTGAAATGACACGATCCGCAGTGACTTGCAGTTTTTTTTCAGACTTTCCTTTTAAAAAGCGGTATATCCTACTATTTGGCATTGAAACATTGTTTAAAGACACATGCACTTTGGGAACAATACTCCTGGAACTGACATTTGTGCTTTTTAATAAAATGGATGCAACATTTTAAAGTGATGTAAATGGTCTGTGAAACTGGCCTGTTACATTTAGTAATGGGTTAACCCTTAAGGGCCTGGACAAAGGTCTTGGAATTCCCACCATTCCCGAGTCTTTATACTTCTAATGGCTTTGCTGGGAATTTGATACAGAAATTTACAGTTTGGGAACAAGATCCTTTTATTGGACCTAAAATGTTAAGCATAGCACAGCAATGTGGTGCGCACTCATTTTTTACCACTAAGCTGTACAAAGGATGTAAGTTATAGTGGAGCCCACACACTAAACTGTACATCTCTTAATTGAATTACCCTGTTAATTGAATAGAATTTCCAAACACCAAACATTTACTACACCTTAGGACAAATTTGACTGGTTAATTGTATATATGTCAGAGAAAACTCTAAACTGAATAAGAAAGTTTGTAATATGCTGAGAAAAAAGCCTGACAATCACTAAATTCCCCTTGATTCAAGACATATTCAGCCTCCCTGAAATACAGACATACAGTCTATTATATCTTGTTTGATAGACCTCGATCAGCTCTGTGAAACAAGATGTAATTGAATAAATGCTCTGGTAATCTCAAGAATAGAGGAAGTGAACAACTCCCTGTTAAATGAATATTCCTGGAAGTTAAAATAATTTTCTCTGGCAAAGTGCTTATTCAATTAACAAGGTTCCGCTTTTCTTTGAAAACATTCTTGTCAAGGGTCTAAATCAATTGACACATTAGAACATTGAAAATTTATCTCATCCAAACAGTTGATCAACCATAGAAAAAATAAGATTGCTTTCAATGCTACAACAATAATGTAAGTCTGCTTTGCTGAGCGGCAGATGACTTGTGTGTCAAAGATTCTCTCACATATACTGCCAACCATGAAGTAAGAGCAATTATTACTTCAACAGAAGTATATAGTAAACTTTGGCCAAGCATTCAGTTATCTCTCCCGCCTTACAGGACTTACACTCTAGGTGTAGGTAAGCAGATTGTATCATATTTTCCCACCACAGCACAACGCATTTAACATTTCCACTGGGAATGCACTGTACAGGAATTGAAGGTAAGAGAAGAGGGTTTGAAATAAAGTAACATATACCAGATCTTTCATCAGGAGTGTCACATTCATCAGCTCTTGTTAAAACAACAAAGTCCACTACTCGTGATGTGAAA
Organism: Pictodentalium vernedei; assembly: GCA_031216915.1. Classification (NCBI taxonomy): domain Eukaryota; kingdom Metazoa; phylum Mollusca; class Scaphopoda; order Dentaliida; family Dentaliidae; genus Pictodentalium; species Pictodentalium vernedei. The sequence continues at coordinate 747,619,335 of CM062297.1, forward strand.
TCAAACACCTTCTGATTCTTCTCCTGCATGCAACTCACGGTATGTTTGTCACCATAACTTGCACGAGGCATTCCTCCCGAAAATATGATAAATGGTTCTCTGCAATAAAAAAAAAAAAAGTTAATGAATCCTTTATGAAACTTAAGAAACAGCACCATGTAAAAAAAAAAATACGATTTTATTTGGCAAGAATTTGATAAATTGGATGACATTTTATTGAGAGCTACAAAAACTGTATCAATCACCTGTATGTTTGTATCTTGGACTTGAATGAATAGTATATCAACAAAGTTCGCTTATAGAAAGCAAATCTTACTGTGACAAGTCAACTGCCAAACTGCATAACCAACTGTGCGCTGGTCTCTCATGCCAGAGGTCCCGGGATTGATGCCCGGTCGGGGAAAGTTCTCGAGGTGTCCGAACACTCTGTCAGCATCAATTGTGGGGTTGATGCTGTCACAGCATATCGTCCTATCGGGTGGGGACGTAAAATGGCTGTCCTCTGTGCGGAGAGAGACACACTCCATGCAAGCTAAAGATCCCTTCGTAGTATTCGAGAAGAGCTAGGCCACGAAGTTGCCGCTATGAAGGTCATCCCACACATCTACGCCATTGGGCCAAGGAGAGGCGTTAATATAAGTTGCATAACTTGTTCGCCAATCCTTGTAAAACAAATAAGATTAAAATAAAATAACTGTGGTGATTCATTTAAACTACGACAAACTGGTATTATATTTTCACTTGACATGTAATGCCACACCACTTGTGTTCTAAATTTGAAGGATTCGTATTGATTTATCTTTCTATATTCTATGTCCATTTTATAAGTCTTCTGCACCAGGTGTTGGTTATCGGATCATATTTTACCAGAAAAACAACCTTTTAGGCCAAAAAAAAAAAAAAAGGAATTGATTCTCAGGCACCGACGCGTTGAAATAATTGGCCCGCTTTGGGCCTTTTTATTTGGACCGTCATTGCACGAAAATGGGAAACAGGGAAATTGAAAAGGGCACATTGGTTTTAAGGCCCAAAACCAACAAATAAACAGGTAAATAGGCACAGGTTATCATGTGTTGAATAAGTTAAAAGAAAAGGAAAATTATTATTACATTAAAGATTTAAAAAATACTCGCATTTATTTGTTTTTCATTGTTTATCACCCCAACGTCTTCATCCCTGTCAAGAAAATCCAACACACATTTGTGACTGAAACTTCATAGTTTCAGAATCAGCGCACCATTTGCACCATAACCTGCACAGTTGTTGTGTTTTTGTTGGTTTTTCCGGAACAAGAGAGGAAAAACCAATTAAAATACAACAACTGAGCAGGTTATAGCGCAAATTGTTTTCAAATTGTTGTCCTACATAAGCATTCTTGGTGCTATTGAAACTAATATACACGGACATATACGGTAAGTATATTTTCGGGGTGGGGGATAATCACTTACTAAAGAAATACAAAAGTCCAAATTTTGCTGATGTTTCGTGAACATAACCAGGGTAAAACACTGAATGGAATCTGAAATCAGATTATTCACAGCAGTTGTTCATCAAGGGAGATTACTCAAAATACATGTGTGTTTCCGAATACGAATAACGTCAAAGTAAACAGAAACAAAGTCACTATTTTTAATAGGCATGGTCTTTGGGAGGGGCTGTTGACAGACGGCTGATGACGTTAGAAGTGTTGTGTAAGTTCCATACTCAATTGATACCGGAAGCTTGCTTCCATTCTCAGTTGTTCTTCATTCGAAAATTTCAATCGTAAAAATGCTAATTTCTATCAAAATAACTCACAAATTGGTTGCACTGAAGTTCGCCCCCACAATTTGCATTGAAAGTTTTTCTTTGAAAACTTGTGTTGGAAGGAGGTTAAATGTAATAAGGCTACGATAGAAATCCCACATATTAGGATGGATAAGAATGGCAGGCCTTGTAATACCAATCGCACATGTCAATGTAAGATGGTTGGCAGAAATTGTCATTTTTCTGAACAGAGTATTATCACCCAGCGCAGCAGGTAAGGGAGACAACTGAAATATTTTGTCATTTACCTTAGAAATAAATTAACTCAAATTGTTAATGACACTTAATTTACGAAGGATGTCAAAAACTTTTTTAACTATGCTTTTCAATTCAATTAGGACATTCATAAATCATGAATGACCCAGCTTCTTATGTGAACTTGAAATTTATTTAAATACTTTAAATATTTTTTTTAAAAGCATATACCTTCAATTACAGAGAACACTCTCACCATGGGTAATGCTAAATTTCAAATCCACTGCTTTGAGGCAAATACAAAATCAACTGCATGGTAACCCTAGTCATCACTGTTAGGGAAAGAGTTAGGGTTTTCAGAAACCATGGACGACACAATTTTTTGTAGGGGAGGGGGGATTTTAACCTACATGACATAGTTTTGTGTGTGTATGTACGTTTGTATAACTTTTATTTATTTTTTTCTCCACAATTGTGTCCTCTATGTACATTTATTTTGTCACGATGTCACATATGTTTTGTTTTTTTCTGGCTTCTCCCTCATGTCCACTGACTTCTCCCTCCTGCTCACAATGAAACCAAACTAATATGAGGGTGGTCAATAATATCTATGGAAGATGACAGTATCTTGGGGGAGTTGGTTAAAAAACTGTTTGTCGGTGAGTTTGATAATGACAACGATGATCCAATACCACAGAACTTGATTCCGTTCTTGGAAAATGGTGAGAGAAACAATGAGTTTTATTTGTATATCATTTTACAATATGCACTTTCCATGCTTTTTAGGTAAAAACAGACGTCAGAAAGTGACTTTTGCCTCTCAATCCTTGCTCACCATCTGGAAGAAATAAAAATAAAAAATAAAAATAAAATCCTCCCTCCCTCCCTCCCTCATCGATTTGAAAAAAAAATTGCCTGAGAATCAATTGATTTTTTTTTTTTTGGCCTTATCACAGTAAATAATTGCTACTCTATTTCCTAGGGATCCCAAAGTAATTAACTTATCAATTCAACATCAAACAAAATGTATTCTAACTCATTTTTTTCTCTTCCGAGATCAACTTGATGAAACCTGAGAGAAACAAACTCAAGCTTTGTCCCAATAAGCCTTATTGAATAAGGGTGGAGCTGTAGGTTTTTAAATTTCTTGTTCGGTTTCGGTTTTGGTTTTTCAGGTGGAGTAAAACCTCGGTTCGGTTTGGTTTTCGGTTTGTTCATGAGGCCAAGTAAAATTCAATAAAACTCATTCTTATGTCCGGAGTCATAACTGAATGGTAGTAAAACTGAGTGAAACTCAATGAATGCCCGAAATAAGCTATAATGCATGAAGAATCAGGAAGGCCAATATAATAATTACCTAAATATACAGAACTTTTATTGTGCTCGGCCATTTTTCGAGGTCTGACACCTACACGCAACTTGAGGAAAGCTGCAAACACAACTAAACTGAAATATTGGAATTTCACAGAATGTAGCCTTCCCAGAGTAGTGAGAGTACCCAGAAACTGCCACTGGCAGTGTCTGGGTACTCTCACTACTCTGGGATGGCTACATTCTGTAAATTTCTGCAGCAAGAGAGTATTTAATAAAAAAAACGAAAAACCTTAGATTACGGGATGTCGACGGTTTCGGTTTTTAAAACAAATAAAAACCTCGGTTCGGTTTCGGTTAACCTACAGCTCTAAATAAGGGGTCAAAAACCATGAAATGGAAAAACTAGAATTTGAATATCAGTTCTATATAGCACTAGACAGGTTTCATAAATTTGTAGTCATGACAGACATGTTCACCTCAGAAATTTTTTGAGGGGAACTAGAGGGTGATTTTCAGGGCAATTAGATGAATTTCAGGGAAAAGTATGTGAGAAAACAATACACAGAGTTCAAAATTTTCAGGTCTTGGACCACAACTGGCACAAGTTGGTACCCATAGGCTAAAAATTTGTTGATATCCTTGTGCCATGTGAAATGAAAGTGTCAATGACACTGTAGGTCAACTTGACAAACTTGAACTTGGTAAGTTATAAGTGAAATGGAAAAACTGAGGATCATTGGTACCAATGTTATTTGGTGAAATTCCAACATAACAGCATTGTGTGTGCACAACATCAAGAGTAATCCATGCATTTTTAAATGTAAACTGTAAGACTGGCTAAAGGATGAATGTTGATACACAATGCAGTAAGCTCAGAGGTTATTGTAAATGGCAACTTTTTTCACAGAAATGAATGCTAATCAATAGCTCTTATCTAAAGGTCTTGCCCAATGAGCACACCAAGTTCAAAAACAATTTTACGATAAATGTGGCCTGTAGGCCATGTCAAAGAAGAATGTTGATGCACAAATGCAATAAATTCAAAGATTGTTGCGTTATAACAGCAACAGTTTTTGATGGAAATGAAAAGAAAATCAATAGCTCCTATCTCTGTCACCCTGCATAAGCATACAAAGTTTCATAACAACCTGATAATGAATGTGCCCTCTGAGGCATGCCAAAGGAAGATGTTAATGCACAAATGCACTAAGTTTAAAGGTCATTGCTTGTGCCAATGTTTTTTTTCTCTTTTTTCATGGAAATTCATAACTAGAGGTACTGTGCAAGCTCACAATTTGATACCCTCCCCCCCCCCCCATGCCTCAGTTGTAGCCTTTTTGGTACATTGAAATGTATAAGTTAGATTATCTCCCCTTGGAAATGTCAGAACGGAATTATATTGCTTCATGCACATCTTCATATGGAGTTCTTCCATTGTGTAAAGTTTCATGGAGATTCTTCAAACGGTTTAGGAGGAGTTGCGCTTATAAGGATGGACAGACGGACAGACAGACGGACGGACAGGGTGATTCCTATATACCGGCCCAAACTTTGTTTGCAGGGGGTATACATATACACTGCAGAGAGTGCAAAAGGAAAAAGTTGCTACACAAATGCAGTAAGTTCAAAGACTGGTGGTAACAACAATTTTTTAAAGGAAATGAAAAAAAATCAAATAGCTCACATCGAGAGGTCACCCCGAACACACATACCAAGTTTCAAAGTGATCCGATCATAAATGTGCCCTGAAGGGTGTGCCAAAGGGAAATATTGAAGCCTGACTAAACTAAGTTCAAAGGTTGTTGTCAGCGGCAACATTTTTTGACAAAATGGAAGAAAAACGATAACTCCCATACAGATATCACCCCACACAAGCACACCAAGTTTCCAAGTGATCCAATTATAAATGTACCCTGCAGGGTGTGTCAAAGGGAAATATTGATGCATAACTGCACTAAGTTTTTACTAAGTTCATCAGAGGTCGTTGCCAATAGCAACTATTTTTGATGGAAATGGAAGAAAATCAATAGCTCCCATCTAGAGGTCACCCCAAACAAGCATACCAAGTTTCAAAGTGATCTGGTCAAAAATGTGCACTGCAGAGTGAGCCAAAGGGAAATATTGATGCACAACTGTACTAAGTTCATCGAAGGTCATTGAAAGCGGCAACATTTTTGCTTACATGATGCACGTAATTTAATCAAAGTTTCCATTTTTTTTCAGATGAGGTGGACTCATTACATGCACTGATTTCAGTGAGGGGACATTTTGGCCTTTGGTGTAGAGATTTTTTCTTGTCAGTAATTCATAATTTTGATTTCTGCTGTGCAAATACCATTTGTAACTTTCCGGTAATGATGCCTCAACTATGACTCGTACAACAGATCAAAAATAAGTTATTGCATGACTGTTCTTTTGAAATCCCCATTTACAGCAACACTAAACCATGCAAAAAATGAAAATCCATTCTGCATATATGTGCCGAACGGATATCGTTTGACGGACCATTTTTAAACAGAAGCGAAATTTCACTGAAATTTTCCACAAATCGTGCAACGCAATTACAATTTGAATCACTAGCGATAGATGAAAATAGTAACAAGTTCCCTCTTAAGTTTGGCTGACGATAAAATGTGTTCTTTTTGTTGATAGTTTGTCCCTTCTGGCACATAGAACACACTGAAACTCAGGAGAGGAGTTGTCAAATGAATTGCTGAGTGTCCTTGTAATAACAGTTTTTAAAGACGTGACGGCATGTAATAAGCACAGAACGACGTGTGTGAATGGGTTAATTGATATGGCACTTGTGCCATCGCAGAAGAATAAAACTCGAGGAATGTGGCCTCTCGTTTTATCTTTCCACGCTGGCACTCGTGCCATATCGATTAATCCATTCACACGAGTGTGTCGTTCTGTGTATTTATTGCATCCATTGTGTAACGATTTTCAGCCCTAATTTTTCGGCATAACATGGAAGCAAAGTGAATTTCTTTGAGCAAATTGTGAACTATTTTTAAACTGTATTCTGCTTAGCTGTAGTGGATTAAGGATAAAGTATATAATTGAATAAACAAGACTAACAGTGACCACCTGGCCACGGATGCCCCCGAACTATGACCTTAATCTGTGACCTTGACCTCAATCGAACAAAAAAAAATTGTGCTCAACATCGTTTGAGTACAGTTTCAGCCAAAGAGTTTCAAGAAGTCACATCACACAAATTCTTTCTTAATAAGTATAAATAAAACTTTAAAATGCAAGTAATATTTTTTGACTACATTCACTTAATGCAGCCACGGGAAGCACAAGTACTGGAAAAAAAAACTTACAGTTTTGATGTTTTCCACTGGATTTTACTTATTGTTTTGCAAGGAAATGGACCTGCAAAAAAAAGAAGAGAAATTTGTTAAGTCTTTATAATATTGGAATTCTTAATCAGCTTATTCAGTACTTATTCCTCACTGGATGGATGGAGTGTGAACAGTATTTTCATAACCATTCTTGAGGCCCAATATGCTCATCTAGTTAAAAAAAATATTTTATTCAGTAAGAATTTTATACGAACTACGGTGTAAGTTTGACTACAAAATCAAAGTAACTGTACATTATGACGAGAAACAAAATATGTAATATGACTAAGATAAATAAATGAAACTACAATTATGTATACATGATTCAGCAGGAAACTAAGACCTTATTTTGAGCCGTCTCCCAATATGCTCCTTTGAGAGGACAGAGACTAAATGAAGGCAATAGTCCAAAATGACAGTCAAGTCATAACCACATTAATAAATAAAGTAATTAAAGGCCAAACTCCTAACCACTTCCATTTATGACATGATAAAATGAATATTATAACTATTTCTTACCATATGGTATACTTGGAGATTCAGAGGTGCAATCTGCAGCATTCCAGATGATATAGCTGCCATCAGCATGTGCACTCATAAACTGTCCTCCACTTCTGTGCCAACAAACTGAATCCAACTGCTACAAATATAAAATAAAAAAAACCCTGACCAATGAATATTAATTCTGACTTACTTTTAGATCTTTGAAATATCTGCAGCAATACTTATCAACACATCTTAATAATGAGAATAGGCAGTTAGTGATAAACCTTTCAGCAATAACTGGGGGCGTGGTGGCATTGCGGTAACCAGTTCTCATCAGACCACCGAAGTTAAGCAACATCGAGCCTGGTTAGTCCCTGGATGGGTGACTGAGCGATCGATTTGGACTCCCGTGTTGCATCCATGGACAAGGCACTTCACCCCGACTGTCCAGATGGGGCACGATGATGCCATGTACTAAGGCATACTGCACATCGATGGTGCACATGTCTTCAATCAATCTAACTCTGCCTGTGCTGCATTGTGGAGTTAAGATGTTGGCGAGCTGGCAGTTGCTCATCATTGCTCGTTGGTTCTCTCTGGCTTCCTCCACCCATAAAACTGTCACCAACACGATATGATCTTGGCTTTGTTAATGTGTCATTAAACTCTAATAAATAAACAAATAATTCAGCTATAACTGAGAAATCTGATTCCTGCAGCCATTGAAAAGTTAAAAAATTTATAGTAATTTATATATTTTTTATACTTACCAATGACCCAGACATAGCTGGTGCTAACTCTTAAAATATAGGGCCAAACACAAATTTTGCCCCCCAATCCCCAAAATTTGCATCTAAAACTAAAGAAAACATGTCCTGAAAGGCCCTCCACACCTCGCCCCCACTGCGCATGCGCAGTGTCAAGGACGTTCCGAAATTGGCGCCATTTATCATTCTAATAACCAGTGCCTGGTAAGCGCTATGTACTCAGCGGGGAGGCAAGAGTTCCCAACTCCTGGGAGGGCCATCCCCGTCTGGGTCATTGGTAAGTATAAAAAATATATAAATTACTATAAATTTTTTAACATTTTTATACTGTACCAATGACCCAGACATAGCTGAATAGTAAAAAGGCTGGAGGGCCAAGGACATAGAGCAAAATGGAATACGCTCAATAAAATAAAATAGAGTCATCCCCTGTAGGGAAAAGAAGTAATAGGCCTTACATGTATCTTTCTTATTTATGATAAATTAGAAAGATACAACACCTTCCAAAAATTGAGCTTCATACCTCCATGTACTCTATTAATATCCAATAATCCTTATACTAATAATTTTTAAAGTAAGCCAATAATAAAGTAAGTCTAGAGAATAGAGACTCTTATACTCTTAAAAGTGTGTGAGAATTGCATAATCATGTCCGTTGACAAATGCAATATTCAAAAGCTATACTTTAAAAACTAAGACTTGAATGAATTTTATAAACTTAAACTTCTCACTAAACAACCATCCCAATAACAGCTCAGAATTACTAACTCCGGAGGAGGTATCCCCTTGTTTTCATAGTAAAAACAGGTGACCCAAGGGAACACCCTCCCCCCCCCCCCTTTTTCTTGCCCTGGGTCAAATAGCCCAGAGCGAAGAGGGCAGCCGAACGGAGACACTGCCGAAACAGACAGCCTACCTAGCTATAGTAGCAACTGTTAAGTGAATGACATTCTGAGCAGTAGATAATAGACCTAACAATAGAGGCCTCCAGAAATGGACTCGATATTTCTGAGATAAAAATCATGAATGGATGGCTGAGCGCAATGAGCAGCCTTCAAAAATCTATAATAGCAACACTATTAATGTAAGCCCAAGAAGTAGAAGAACTCTTACTTCATGAGCCGAAATCTTAAGCACAACTGCTAAGCCAATGATATACCATAAGCAGTACGCTAGTTAATAGAATTCATTAACAATAAAATGGAGCGTAACGTCCTTCTACTAGACATCAAAGACAGAAGAAGCTTACGCCCTTGTAATAAACAGATATCTGTTTATAAATACATAAACTGTACCCGGAAAGAGTAAAGGCCTATGCCCATACGAAGACGGAAGGACCTTAAAATAATAGGTTCCGGATAATAGGAGCCTAACTCTTATGCAACAATCCAACCTAAATAGTAACGGAAGTATTGATTCCGAAACTATGAAAGTGAAAATCATCCATCGATAGTGCATGAAACTCACTGACTCTACAGTAAAAGAGAAACCAACAGAATTACTGTCTAAAAGGTCAGAATTTGAAAACTACTGTTTCCAGAGGCTCAAATCATTACTTAGCTAAATAAGAACCGAAGTTAAAATCCGTATAGGAATTTAATCTAAAGATTCTAAGTCTATTTATCAAAAAGTTACTAACTGACTTAGATAAAGAGACAAAAGACTCAATAGTAAACTATCGTAGAGTGCATAGGTATGAGGTAACATAAACCTATAACCTAAATAACAACAGGCTGCAGTAGATCTTGTGAAACAAGTATACTAAAAACTAGCAACAATGCGTAGTATGGAGGGATCAACCATATGAACATAATGATCCCTACACCACGACGGAAGAGCCTCCACTTTAGTCGCATAGAATAGCGAAGAAGAGGATCTCCTATAGTAAGAAATCGCGTCCAAAGCTCGTCCAGTACAGTGCTTACAATGCAATACGGACCACACAACGGAATACATGAAGGTTGCGACCTTGCTGGGTGTGATAAAGATGACACGATTTACCCAGTGAAAAAAGATCCTCACATAGAGGAAGATTTCACGTTAAGATCCACAGTAGACAAGAGAGTAAATTACTCATGATCTCTGTGAAGATAGAGATGCTATCAACAGAAATGTATTGTGGTTGTTTATCTTAGCAATACCTGCTAAAACAACAGCGCCGGAGGATACGCGTATCCTATCATTCCGTCCTATAGATCAATAGAGCGTTAACAGTATTAGCTCAGAGATCTGGACAAGCCAACACATACGTCTGCAATTGATTAGCAAGCTGTGTCATAAATAAAACATCATTGGGCGCTCCCATAGATAGCAAATCTGATTAAATACTTGTTTGTTGAGAGTCCATTCTGACAGCAACAAGCGACCCGTAAGAGAACGGGAGTGCGATAAAACAATCAGACGACCCAGAATATGACGGACCAAAACTGAACTTGGTGTACTATAACCAACAGACGGATTCTTTCCATTAAATTGAATAACGGAAACGAAAGAGTGCCTCCCTGGTTCCGGAGATACGCCACTACTGTCGAATTAAAGGACAGGAATTTGGGCATGCGTTTCTGAATAATGTTCATGCAATGACATAAAGCAAGCCTAAAAAACATTATTCCGCGGAAGTTAAACTGATAGCTAAAAGACTGCGGAACCCAAAGACCCTGGCACTTCGAATCCGTAGGGATCAGTATATATCCCAATCTGTTTGACTGGCAACCGTCATAACAACCACACTAGGGTCCGGCAACTGCGGCGGCACTCTCTGAGTCAACCACCGAATGTTTGCCCCAATCTGAATCTCTTGTAACACTAGATAGACAAGAGAATGTATAAATCAAGCAATTCATGGATTGCCGGAAAGTTGCCGTCGAAGAGAAGCTCCTCCGAGAACGAAGCGACTCTGAGAGAGTTCTTAACCTACTATCCACGCGTGGATGTAGCTAGGGCTGCATCACGTCTAACCAACTCCAATCAGCCACTGAAGGGCGGAGTTATACGTGAACAAACTACTGCCCTCAAAAGAAATTACATTGAGAATAATATCCCGTAAATCTTTTCTTGAAGACGTAATGATAACGCCTCAGTAAGGCGGATTACGTATAATAAAGCGTCTAAGTTAAGTCTACTATACATAATGTCGTTCCCAACATTGAAATTGGAAAAGACATAAACGGCGAAAAAGAATATATATGCAGTCTTTAATCACACCGTCTAGACGCATATGAACTCTCGGTATGCCCTGCTCTGCCAAAATAAACTATATGTAAAAAAGATAAAATGGCAGAAATAAGCCACGCGGACAAGAAACTAAACTATCATGCTTAGTAGCAGGCTTGTATATATATATATATAATATATAGCGTCGAAAAATAAAACACATGTTGTAATGACAATATTGGACTGCGTCGGTAAGTCAGAGACAAAGTCCCTGTACCGATCGAAAAATCCGAGTCCAATGACGCTATAAGTCTCTTATCCAAGATCGCAGCAATGAAGTCCGAAAAATAATCACTGGAAGAAATGCCAGAAGATATGAAAGGCATCTTCCGATACTACTAAAGGGAAAACTCGAAATCTTTCGAATCCCTTTCGCCATCCTGTCGGACCCTATAAAGCGTTCGGTCGTCCGTAGCTTGATGCAACCGCGGACCGCACCGACCCAGCGCCGTCGGATAATTCCTGATTCGACCGAGAAACCGTCAATTGCTGGGATGCTGCGAAACAACTGTGCTAACTCGGATAGCACGTCCGTCACTGAGGCCTGAGGAGCAGCGGTCTTACGATGCATTGCCGCAGAAAGCTCCGAGATCGTTACCCCGTGCATACTTCCAATATGCGAGCGAACGGGGTGTATAGGCCTCGTGTCCCTTGGCTACCGGATGGCGCGACCTATTCGCTGTGGAATCACTGAATGCCGAAACTGATCAGATACTCGAGGTCACGTAGCCAATGTGCGGTCGTGTGCCCTGCTGTGAGGATGAGGAAGCATTAAAGACAGTCTCTCGGACTGTCAATATAACGGAGCGTCCCGAGCAACGGACATATGCTCCGAATGTAAAATATCTGAACCACAACATGCGGTCCCCTATGTTGTTGGCTTCCTCCGATCTATCCTCAATCTGCCGTCACTGGGTGAGTACTAAAGTAATTAAAGTGCTCGCATCACCCAAATCTCCTTCCTAGACCGCAACGGACGAACCCGGCAGCCGAACCATTCGATGAATGTACGCTACACCGGGTGAGCTAGCGAATGTCACTCCGTAAGCGATAGACATATTCCATGAGCACTTATTGCCGCTAACTCTTCATTAACTATGACGACAGAGGCACACTTGAAAGACATCTCCATAACTCTTCGAACAAGAAACCAGAAATGCTTGGATAGCAAGCATAAAATAATAAAATATATAGCGTCGTTCAATAATTCGAAAGTTTGTGTGACATTATTGGACTATGTCGGAACTGAGGGACGATGTCCCTGAACCGAACCAAAAATTTCTAAGTCCACCGACGCTATCAGTTTCTTATCCGGCATCGCAGCATATGTTGTTCCGAAAGGGAAAGCTTGAAATCCACCGAATCCCTTTTGGTATCCCGTCGGACCGGATGAAACTTTCGGACGTCCGTACCCGCTTCCGCGGAGCGTCCCAACCCAGCATCGTCGGATAAAATATATGCGACAGATTCAGTTGATGCTGGGATGCTGCGATAAACTGTGCTATTAAGGAAAGCACGTCCGTTCCCGAGGCCTGTGCAGTAGCGGACTTACGATGCATTGCCGCTGGAAGCTCCGTGTACGTTGACTCCCGCACACTTCCTATGCGAACGTCCGGAGTCTGCAGGCCTCGAGTCCCCGGCTACCGACCCAGCGCTGTCGGATAATTCTCGATCCGACACCGTTTCTGTCGGCTGCTGGGATGCTGCGATAAGCTGTGCTATGTGCACAAGAATGTCCGGCGTCGAGACCTGCGGAGGCGCAGTCTATCGGTGCTTCGCCGAGGGCAGCTCCGCATCAGATGGCTCCCGCATACTTCCTATGCGAACGTCCGGAGTCCATCGGTCTCGAATCCCTGGCTGCCGGATGGTGTGACCTGGTCGCCGAAGAATCCTTGATCGGCGAAGCTGGTAATATATCGGCGGTCACGCAGCCAAGGTGCGGTCGTGTGCGCTGACGAGAAGAGGAAGCCTTAGCAGTCTCAGCAGACTGCCTATACAACGGAGCGTCCCGAGCGACGGACGTATGCTCCGCTAACGACACATTGTACCACAACATCTGGGGCCAGATGTTGTTGAACGAGAGAGGGGCCTCTCTCGCTTGCCGTCCGGATGGACCGGAACGAGCTATGAACCGGACTAAAAGGCTTCCTCCGTTCTCCCTCCGATCCGCCGTCACTGGGTGTGCATTAAGTTAATTTTATAGCGCTCGCATCACCCCAAAATTCCTTCTAGACCGCAACGGACGAACCCGGCTGCCGAACCATTCGGTGAATGGACGCTACACCGGGCGAGCTAGCGGACGTCAAAGGCCGTCGAACCTACTAGGGTCCTCTTAGGCAATTGGCGTATTACATGAGCACTTTTCCGCTAGCCCTTCATTAATTGTGACGACGGAGGCACACTGTTGGAAGACATCACAGATACATCACCCTAATCTTGATCGTCTGAAATAGAAATTGATAAAGTAGAGTGACCCTGCGGGGAAAGGACCGGAGTGTCCAAATCCCCAACAACATACCGTGACATACGCTTCCCATATTGTCATCGAAATCATACGATACAGAACAGGAGTTAATGCGAGTACACTGACCACATATAGAATGATAATAAGGTCAGAGGAAGACTTCCTCTTAAAACAATTGATCAATATCCTTTCAATGTGAAAAGAAAACAAGTCCTGGTACTCGCACTAACCCCTGGCAATCAAAATACATAATAATAATATGATCCATTAATATAGAAAAAATAATTGAAATCAAAATATTTTGAAAAAATATTTTTTCAGAACAGCCCAAGTTTCTGAAAAGTAACGTTGAGCCCCAATGGATCCCAAGCCTAAGTGTGGACAAAAATTTTAAAAATATTTTAAACAATTTATTCAACACTTACGAACAATAATAATGTATCTAGTTATGATTAAAATAACATAAAGATATTATTATTTAGAAATCCCCCCCTCACACAGAGGGCTGTTGTAAATGTAAACAATGAGTGTAAAAACACTAAAATAAGACTCCAGGCACCCAGGCCCGAAATCAGTTACCAAAAATACACCATCTGATGCAAAACAGAGACTTCCAGGGAAGAAACTGCAGAACATCAGATGGTAGATGCAGAACACAACGCCTAACCACCCGTAGGTGAAGATGTAAACATGGGGAAAGAACAGAATTCATTCTGTTTTTAAGCTAAAACTCCCAAGAAATTTTAGTAATAATAATTACAGAAACTATGCCAAAAGCATGGGAGAATAGCAAGGGGGAACTTAAAGGACAGGGAGAGAGGAAAAACACTTGAAAAAACAGTGTAACTAAATAATCAGAATGACAACAAAATGGCTGCTGCCTTGAAAATAGGTAACTTAACATAATTTCATTAAAAAATTTTAAGTTACAGCCCTGATAATATTCTGTCACACATTCTTTTCCTCTCCTCCTTTTCTATCCTCCTTAGAATCAACATTTCACTAATATTTATGTGTCTGGCATCATTTAAACTGAGATTTAAAAGCACAAAGATCAGTCAGATGTTAACTGATGAAGGGCCAAACTTAGAATGATAAATGGCGCCAATTTCGGAACGTCCTTGACACTGCGCATGCGCAGTGGGGGCGAGGTGTGGAGGGCCTTTCAGGACATGTTTTCTTTAGTTTTAGATGCAAATTTTGGGGATTGGGGGGCAAAATTTGTGTTTGGCCCTATATTTTAAGAGTTAGCACCAGCTATGTCTGGGTCATTGGTACAGTATAAAAATACCGAATTTCATGACTTTCCATGACTTATTTAACTCAAATACTATGATCCAGTATTGAAACAATTAGTTGAGTCATGACTGATGTGATTTGCAGTAGTCACCAGTTAGAAAATGAATGACCAACTGCAGGTAGTCATTAATGGTGCATTCAAATTTTCTGCAATGGCGACTCCTGTGTCGTATTTTTTTAAACTGATATAAGGTTCCGTGCTAATCAAAAACAGATACATTTGGAATGTGGGATAGTTTTTGAAAGTAGGTATTAAAAGAGATTTGATAAGCTACTCGCTTACTTGGACATTTTGGCCAGAGACGTTTCATCCTATGATCTGATTTTCATGTTTCATTGAACAGATAACTCAGTTTGGGACAGTACAGCCTGGGACACATCAGGCCCAGAGAGGTGTGCCCATTGCCAAATTTGCAGAAACAACACTTGATGGTTATAAACAATGAAAGTGTCAATGACACTGTAGCTCAACTTGTGTAAGACATGTTCATGTGTAGTATGCGACACAGCAATGGCACACATCTAGGTAATGACCTGATAACAAAGGTACATGTAAAGTATTGTAAAGGTCTGTACATAAATACTGAGCGTAGCCTGTAATAAATGTACAGGTAAAGTATTGTAAAGGTGGGTGACAATTAGATGCCTCCAGCCAGGGCCGTATTGAAATGTGCAATTACTGTATATAAGTAGCACTGAATAAATGAGTCTATTTAATTGGCTGCCAGTGGCCATCTTGAAATTTCGGACTGCACCCAAAAACAATCATTCTCATCCCAAGGTGATAACAAAGGTAACCAAGAAGTTTCATGAAGATCGGTTCCAAAATACAGCCTCTAGCCCAAGTCGTATTGACATGTGCACTTACTGTGTATAATTAGCACTGAATAAATCAAAGTTCATCTGATTTGCATAATTTCTGCACGGGACAAAAACATGTATTGTATGTGATGTATTCCATGTTACTAAACATTCATTCAAAAATTTATTCAAATCAACACCTTCATATTGAAGTTCTGTACAAAAAACTGATTGTACCTAAATTCGGTACAAAATGGCCACTGGCAGCCATCTTGAATTTTGGACCGCACCCAAAAACACTCGTTCTCGTCCCAAAGTGATAACAAAGGTACCCAAGAAGTTTCGTGAAGATCGGTTAAAAAATACAGCCCCTAGCCCGAGCCGTATTGACATGTGTACTTACTGTGTATAAGTAGCACTGAATAAATCAAAGTTCATCTAATTTGTATAATTTCTGAACGAGAAAAAAAACCTGTGTTATAAGTGATGTATTCCAAGTTACTAAACATTCATACAAAAATGTATTCATTTCAGAACTTTCATCAGAAGTTCTGTACAAAAAACTGATTGCACTAATCTGGGTACAAAATGGCTGCTGGTGGCCATGTTGAATTTTGGACTGCACCCCAAAACACTCGTTCTCGTCACAGGATGATAACAAAGGTACCCAAGAAGTTTCGTAATGATCGGTTCATAAATACAGCCTCTAGCCCGAGCCGTATTGAATTGTTGATGGACGAACAAACGTTCAGAAGGACGACGGGCCATGGCATAACCTCAAATTTGACTTCGTCAAAGTTGAGCTAAAAATGTGAAACACAATAGTCACTCCACATATGGGCGCAAATTTGAAAGTCATGTTGTGAAACTAGACTAATTTCAATCATTTCACCTGGGAAATATTTCATTGACAAATTGCAGAAATTATTCCCAGTAGAATGTTGCAATTGGCCAGACATGTTAACCTCGAGAATAATTTTTCAGGGAACCTGAGGGGGATTTTCAGGGAAATGGGATTGATTTCAGGGAAAAGTTTATGCGGGGATAAAACAAAAAAAAAAACTACCAGCCCCGCCATCCTCTTCTTCATGACCCCCGACCGACCCACCCACGGAGCACCACCACCTGTGGTTTGCTTTTATCAAAGTCTACTAAGCTAATAATTTTCCAAAGTCTGAAAATGTTATCAGAATGAGATGTCCTAATGTTCAGTTACTGCAAGAAGATTAGTACTTGGAAAGTATCTTGATCAAAATCCTTCTTGCATGTGTGGACGCTTGCCCCCTTTCACAAAACTTTTCTTTTCATCACTGAAGAATTTTTTTTTTTAATTTTTTTTTTAATTCCATTCGAAATTTTCTTGGTACGGACGACCAACAGTTAACAGTTCTGTAGTCAGTCAACGGAATAAATGTTGTGTTAGAAAATAAGTCCATTGTGTATAAATATGCAGTCATAATTTTTCAGCATCCTAAGCAACTTTAACCTATTTTTAAACTATGTTCAATATTTGAGGTCAAAGTGTTGTTGTTTACGTTTTGATTTGGAAAAGGGATGAGGATTAAAGATATTCTATGGATAAATAAATATATATTATTTAATTCCTTTTCATATATTTTATTTATCAAAAAACTTTAGTGAAGGTGGAGTTTTCATTTTTTTGAAAGCACGTCACCTATTTTTACTTCCGACACTCGCACACTGATCACGAATCTCCGATTACGAAAAAAAAAACACAAATAAACATGAACACAGTTGAAATAAATATAAAATATCCTTTTCTGAAATAAATTTAACTTAAATCCATATTTTACTGCTTCGTGAGATTTTACAAGAGTTTGAAATGCATGTGATTTGACTCCAAACGTTTTACATAAGTTACAACAGGAAAGAAATATTCAACTGTTGTTTTCCTGGATTTTTGGTCCAAAATTAATTCCCATCTGGGAGGCCGGGAACTACACTGAAATTTCTAGATTTTCCTGGGTATTCTGAGAGTTAACATGTCTGCAATTGGCTGTATTTATTGGTGTTCAAGGTCAAATTTCTACACAATGCCTAATCATGACTGCAACATGGATATATTTATTTATTTATTTACTAGTGTTTAAGGTCACATATTTTTGCACAATGGCTAATCATGACCACAACATGAGTATCGACTCAAGACCAGGGGTGAGCGTTAATAAGCCATGTTGCCCATTTTAGAGAGGGTTTGCACCACCCAAGCACTGGTGACTGGATTGTATTTTACCAGTAAAACAGAGCCTGTTTAACGCAGTGAACAGGCACTGCTTCACTTACTGGGGTACCCACAGGGAACAACACTGAGATAAAGTCAAGTTTAGTCCATCATTTATACCCAAGTTGACCATTTTAGAGGATTCTCACTCAAAGCATCGGTGACAGGGTATTTTTTTTACCAGTAAAACAGAGCTTGGTTACCACAACAAAGTAGTAGTATGGGAGTTAGACAAATCAAATTGCACAGTGCAATCATGTTCCCAACAAGTATCATCTACAATTCACAGTTGTATGATTTTTCGTCATGTGGCACCAACATTGCATATTTTTACAAAATCAATCCAGAAATGATACAAATACGTCATGCTGATATTTAAAAAATTACAATACTTCAGGGATTAAGCATACACAGATTATCAGCAACGGTAACTTTATCCTATACAGGTTTGAGGTATGACAATATCTATCCAACAAGATGATATCTGGGACAAGTTACATATCACCTAATTTCGTGAAATGATCATCAAATACGCAGAATTAGACCTGAAATTGACCATTACCATTACTGAATGTCAGAGCTGCTGGGTGGTTGGAGATACAGTTGGGTTATGGTGGGGCATATATGAATGTCTAGAACAGCAATCACACCCAAAAAAATGAAACAAGAACTCAATGTTTCACTGTTCTACAAAACATTGCCTCAAACACTTGGTGCTTGACTCAAGCTCGAGAATGTGAATGTCTTTCAACATTATTATGACCTTATAAATGTAAATGTATATAATTTCTATAAATTTCTGTAACCTATTTAGAGAATGTCCATGTATGGAACCAATCAATTGAAAAGTCGAGCTCAAAGCAAGTAAACTTTTTACCCATTTTACTTCAGGGATTATCTCTCAACAAATTTGGGTTGTTCCATTTTTTGTGATTTTTATGCTAATTTGGATTTCTTTCTACAGCGTAATTGCTTCAAGCAACTGCAAAGGTTGCTGCTGGTCCAACTTGGTTGAAGAATAGTTATTTTGACAAGCAAATGAATTCATTCTCCAAAACTTTCCCAAATATTTTTTAATTTACCTTTTTTAAAACTTTTCAAGTGCTTGGTATTTCCAAACACAGTTCCATAACATTCCAATTATCAGCCAAGGGAGTCCTGCTAAAATATACTACTCAAAGTTTGCTAAGCATCAAGTATATCCAACTACCTGTTTTACATTTTAGTTGAAATATTGCAATGGAAAGTGTATATATTTTTTATTTAATTATATCTTTAATGATTTAAGTACAGAAATTAAGATTTTATTTGTGTTTGACATTATTTTTTAGCTTTTGAATACGATAACCATGGAAAATGTATATTATTTGTAAAAGAGGAAATTTTTCAAATTTGCCAAAAAGTTGACCGAGCGAACTGGTATGGGTTCAATATCGAGTATGAGACCCATTACTGTTAACTACAGCTTGACAACATCTTCTCATGTTCCCAATCAGGTTCCTGGTGGTCCTTTGTGGGATGTTCCATTCTTGGACCAGCATGGCACCAAGCTCCTGGACACTTCTTGGCTGGACTGGATAGGCTGAAAGTGCACGTTGCAACTCATTCCAGACATGTTCAATTGGACTGAGGTCAGGGGATCTTGCTGGTCAGTCCATACGCTCAATCCCCTCCCTCTGTCTTTACTCCCCGACAGCATGGGGAACATGAGGACGGGCATTATCGTCCATCAGAATGAATCTATCACCCACTGCACCTGCATACAATCTGACATGGACATCCAGGATCTCATCAATATACCGCTGTGCACTCAATGTACATGTTCAAGGACACAGAGCTCTGTACGTCCATTCCTGCTGATGCCGCCCCAGACCATGATTGACCCTCCACCATAGCAGTCATGCTCAGCAATGTTGGCTGCATGGAATCGCTCTCCTGGTCTTGACCATACCCTAGAATGCCTATCTGTGTGGTCTAGGCAGTACCTTGACTCATCTGTAAAAAGGACAGGTTGCCAATCTTCTCTGGTCCATCCAACCTGGTCCATGGCCCATTCATATCATGCCTGGCAGTGGTTCTGGGACAGCGGAATGCGAATACATGGTCTTCGCAATCAGAGACCATATTCGTGCAACCTTGCCTGGATGGTCGGCGTCAAAACATTTACACCGGATGCATTCTGAAGGTCACTGCGAAGCTGGGTTGCTGTGGCAAAGCGGTTCCGACGGGCCTGAATGATCAAAAACCGGTCTTCAGCTGCAGATGTTGCCCTGTCTCTGCCACCACGTTGCCCTCCTATTGGTGTACCATACTGCTGAAATCTTGCCCAGGCTCTGGTGATCACTGTATCGTGCACACCAAGGGCTTCACCAACCTGACGATGGGTAGCCCATTGCTCCATCATACCTACAGCCCGTCACATTTCTGCTTCAGACAAATGTCTTCTTACATTTGCATTTGCCATATTCAATCATTAAATCACAACGGTTTGTGTTGAAATGACGATTGAATACCCTACACATGTCATGTACATGTAGACAGTACACGAAGACATTATGGAAATCAAGGGGTACATGCTTTCCATGACTGTCACGAAAAGTCTGCTTGACAAGAGAGCTAATGAAAACACTGGGGACCATCTCAATACATTCCTCAATCATATTATTACACTAAACACAGACATAATGCACCCCCTGGGCTTTGACACGAGTCAGTACGGTAACTGCATGAAGATTACTGAAGGTCATTGCCAGCGGCAACATTTTTTGACAAAAATTGAAGAAAATCGATAGCTCCCATCTGGAGGTAACTCCAAACAAGCATACCAAGTTTCAAACCATTCTGATCATAAATGTGCCCTGTATGGCGTGCCAAAAGAATATGTTGATGCCTGACTAAACTAAGTTCAAAGGTCGTTGCCAGTGGCAACATCTGACAAAAATGGAAGAAAATCGATAGCTCTCATGTAGAGGTCACCATAAACAACCAAGCCAGGTTTCAAAACAATTCGATCATAAATGTGCCCTGTAGGGTGTGACAAAGGGAAATATTGAGGTCTGACTTAATTAAGTTCGAAGAACATTGCCTCCGGCAACATTTTTTGACAGAAATGGAAGAAAATCGATAGCTCCAATCTAGAGCTCACCCCAAACAAGCATACCAAGTTTCAAAATGATCTGGTCAAAACTGCACTGCAGGGTGTGCCAAAAAGGAAATATTGATGCATAACTGCACTAAGTTCATTGAAGGTCATTGCCAGTGGCAACAATTGTTGACAGAAATCGAAGATAATCGATAGCTCCCATCCAGAGGTACACCAAATAAGCATACAAAGTTTCAAACCGATCTGATCATAAATGTGCCCTGTAGGGCATGCCCAAGGAATATATTGATGCTTGACTAAACTAAGTTCAAAGGTCAGTGCCAGCGGAAACATTTTTGGATGGAAATGGAAGAAAATTTAAATTTTATAGTAAATTTCCTTTCTTATTATACCTACTGCAATTGTTTACTACAGGCTTGCACTACAGTGGAAGACCCTAACTCGGAAAATATACTCTCTATTTGATCTTTCCCAAGAGATTTGGGAAAGAAAAGTGGTGCAAAAACACCACAAAAAAATAAGGCAAAACTGGGTCGAGCGCCATTGGTGCACACCCAGCAGGGGGCGCTTAATACAATTCCACGACTTCCGTTAACCAGTGCGCAAAACAGTCATCAAATCATTCTTTTAAATCCGCCAACATAGGAGTTATGTGATCAGCGGGGAAGAAGGATTCTTACCCGAATAAGACGACGGGAGGGCCTCCATGTAAATAATTGCAGTAAACAAACATTAGTAAAAGACAATGAGAGATAAGGCGTATGGTTATGTACGATGCACAGACAGAAAGGGCAGTGACAGCACAGAGCTGGAACTGACCTTGTAAGAAGCCGAATGGCTGGGATAGACAACAGCCTGAGCAGAAGAAGGTCCTCTGCCTACTCCGGCAACTGTCGCAGATAAGTGGAGAAAGTAGCATTTCTCCAGTAGGCTGCCAGCATAACATCCGACAACATGACAGAGTTAGTATAAGCCCCAAGAGGTAGACAATGCACGCACCTCGTGGCAGAAAGACTATTGGTAATACAATCGCCAGTCGCTAGATGAGCGGAAGCTGCAAGAATAGCAAGACAAATCCATCGAGAAATGGATTCAGGAGAGATCTTCTGTCGACCAGGAATAAGAGACAGAAAATCGATCCTACCCTTCAAAATGAACAGAGCAAAGGGTGTTTACCTTCAACAGAAGGAAGAGTCCCGATACAGATAGGAGGCAGAGTAGTTTCCGGTATCTGATTCTTGGTCAGAAAGGCGCAATCACTGGTAAACATAACACTGGTGGGAGAGCTCCAGAAAAAGGCCAGGTCAACCAAGAGGGCGTGAAGCTCACTAACCCGTCTGGCTGAGGCAAAAGCCATCAGAACAGCTGGTCTTGTATGAGAAAATGCATATCCACCTGGGATAAAGGCTCGAACAGAGACCCTCTCCCCACCACAAGCAGAGCAGCAACCAAGAAAGATTCCATCTTGGGGTAAGCTGTAAAGCTCTAGGCATTTTCAAGGGAAAGTGCCTAACAAGCTTGGAGAGGCATGGATTAGTGCCGATACGACGCTGTTCCACATACGAAAAGGTCTCCGAAGCATGGACCTGTACCCAATGATGGAAACAGGCTGGAGACCCCCAGAATCAAACAAACCAGAAACTCTGCAATCTGTGTGATCAAAGGAGTGACAGAAGCAACAAAGTGATCGGCACACCATCGACAGAAGACCTTCTATTTAGCCGCATAGGCTGAACCAGTGGAGTGCCTCCTTGAAGAAGAAAAGCAACTCCACTGCTCGTCTCGAATAAACTGCTATGGAGGAGACAGGACCTGACAAAAGACATGCACGAAGGCACAATGAAGTCGGGTCGACGTGAAACCTCCTCAAGCGATCTTGGCAAAGAAGGTCGCGACAGAGGGAGATGTGCCAGAACCGTCGCTAACACAGAGCGGAGCAGATTGATCCACACCCACTGAGGCGACAGGGGTGCGATTGCAATGATTCGACAACTGCAGGTTCGTATCTGGGCTAGAACCTGAGGCAGAATCAGAACCGGCAGGAAAGCGTAGCAGACAAGACCGTTCCAAAAGAGGGACATAGCATCCACGTCAAAAGCCAGAGCATCTGGACACGGGGACACGAAAGTGTCCACATGAATGTTCCAACAAGTTGCAAAGAGATCGGTGTGGGGACGACCCCAGTGATCGCAAAGAGACTGGAACACCGCCATGTGAAGCATCCACTCGGTGGAAAAGAACCTGCCCAGTTGGGACAGGGAGTCGGCTAGGACGTTCAGACAACCAGGAATGTGACGAACCACCACTCCAGCATTGACATCCTGAGCTAGCAGTGGATTCCGAACCAATTCGTACATGGGAACACAGTGCATGCCACCCTGGTTCCGAATGTAAACAACCACTGCCGAATAGTCAGACAACAGAAGGACCTGACAATTCGAAAGGCAGGGGATCCACTGCCGAAAACTCAGAAGAAGAGCAAGAAGCTCCTGGTTGACGTGAAGAGCTGCTGGATCCTGGTCCAATGACCCATGAAGGGAAAGACCTAGAGGATCCATGTCACACCCCATCCGAGATTGCTGGCGACTGGCATCAGAACACGACGATCGGATGTGGGGAAGTCCAACGGAACTCCATGCAAAATCCACTGAACATCTGTCAGGGGAGATGGTGACGAGGAAGAGACTCCAGTAACTGAAGCACCAGATCCAGAGGATTGACAATCGACCTTCAACGACTGAGCAGAAAGTGTTGGAGAGGTCTAACATCCAGCTGACCTAGAGGAATGAGATCCGTCACTGAACCGCAGAGACCGAGCAGCCGGGGAGGACTCCGAGCTGTTGTGGATGTGGACTGGGACAGAGTCAGGGCAAAAGGCTGAGAAAATCACAGCCCTTGCCTGGGAAACCGCCCCGTATCCAGCTGAGTATGGAAGCCCATCCCAGAGGACAAAACGACGGAAAAGGGACCAGGTCCGACTTCTCCTTGTTGACTCTGAACCCTGGTGACATGAGCAGGCTCAA
Organism: Pictodentalium vernedei; assembly: GCA_031216915.1. Taxonomy (NCBI): domain Eukaryota; kingdom Metazoa; phylum Mollusca; class Scaphopoda; order Dentaliida; family Dentaliidae; genus Pictodentalium; species Pictodentalium vernedei. The sequence goes on from CM062297.1 coordinate 747,643,398, forward strand.
CAGTGGGTCGACATCCGACTCCAGAAAGGCAGCATTGGAATTCCTCTGGAGGATATCAACTAGATATGCCGAAGAAGACACCCTGGACTGTGTGCGATGTGAGACTAACACATGCGACATCAGATGGGTGAAGGCCCAAGGAACCAGGTCGAGGCCGAAGGGCATGGCCTTGAACTGGAAAACTCCCTGGGGAATGGAGTGGAGAACTGACCTGAAAGCCTCCATGCTGAACTTGGGAGCAATGATAGACTGGGTCAGGATTCTCAGATCGATAACCTGTCTGAGTCGGCCGTCCTTCTTCGGCACCAAGAACAGGCAGGAATAAAATCCCACTGAAAGAATGTTCTTGATGACCTCGATCGCCCCCTTTGACAGGAAATTGCCTATCTCCGTGATCAAAAGTTCCCAACGTGTAACGTTGAAAGCGACTTGTGGGAAGAGGAAATCTTGCCTGAGTGGAATGCCTCAACCTGGGACGAATTTGAGGCGACTACTGCCGACGTCTACCCTTACCCTGTGAGTAAGTAGAAGTGGCGGCAGGAGGATCAGCCCTTTGCTTTGCAGAGGAAGCAGAAGGGTACTGGTTTGGCTTTGGACGGCCCCTGCCTCCAACAGAAGGCTGATCAAGCTGACGAAGCAGCAGCTGATCTATGGAATGACATAGGGAGTCATCCCAGACCGTCGCCACGGAACCATGGAATAGTTGCGGACCCGCCAATAGAGGCAGATCGAAGAGCAGCGTGCTGCCCCTCAAGAAGGGAACGGCTTGTGTCCAGCACAGCGTCCCTGCGAACTAATTCCAAGTTAGCTGTGTTACAGGCATGCATGTAAGAAGATGCATGAGCGCCTTGGACAGCACACGCAAAGGAGCTTGTATCTCGTCAAACTTATCTGGGGGCAGATAAGCAGCAAAGCAGAGACAACGTGATCGGAGAGAGAAAGCATTCCAGAATCTCTCTCGATAAGCCCAACACAGACTCCAGAGTCTCCATATGAAAAATGGCAAGCTGGGGAGTTGGATTCCTGATCCAAGACCGTCAAAGTCTGGCAGACTGACGGATTGGCGGAATTGTAGGAACTCAACCTGATGAAGAATGACGTCTTCATAGCCTTGGAACTCAGCTTAGAGTCCAAAGCTGTAAACGCTTCAACCACCTGTACCGACAGGCATAGTCGAAGACACCCAGAAGTAGGTTGCTCCACAAGCTGTAGGCACGCGACCGATGACTGCGGCCGGGCTGATACTGTCAGCTGGTTTGACGGTTTGAGATCTGGAACGAATCCAAACACAAAGTCAAGAGCTGCCCCCAAGTCAGAAGACTGTTGGCTCTCGACGTCAGGTATGTCGGACTCATCCCCTGAGTCGGAAGACACATAGTCCATCATGGGCAAACCAGCCGATGCCTCCCCTGGTGTAGGCACACCAGGGGGGGATCAGAAAGCAGCCCGTTTCCAATCCCAGGAGGCGGCGCCACAGGGGGCACCTGGAAACCACTCGTAGCCTCGCTGGAAACAGAAAAGGCTCTTGTACAGAAACTAAGTGAGCAAGGAGAGGGTCTCCCTAAGCTCACTGACTATCGGCCGGTTCGACATGGGAACAAACCGACAAAGTGGCTTCACTCCTGACCCATTTAACCAGCGAAGGGTCACGATCCTCAAAAACACCCGACGCGGGGCGATGGGCTGCAGCCGAAACATCAGAAGGCAGATGTGTATTGGGGTATGACATTCCTCGAGGATCTACAGAGCGGAAACTCAGGAGAGTTGCCGCGAACCTCTGCGGGACAGAAGGTCCAGGCTGCACAAAAAGTGTTGGTTCTGCAAAACTGGCCATGGGACCAGAGTGCATGGACGAAAATGCCACGGAGCTCATGGTGACCCCACCATGAACATCCAAATCCAATGAGAAAAACTGTGGTACTCGACGGCTGAGAGACCACAGTAGAGGGTTCGGCCGGCAGCCCCTTCCGACTTGGCCAAGCTGAAGTCAGGGAAGGCTGAGGCCGATACCCCATGTCTACCCTACCAGACACCTCTGCAGGGATAAAACTGCTGTGCTCAATGGATGAGAGGCCACAGCAGGGGGTTCGGTCGGCAGCCACTTCTGACTTTGCCGAGTTGAAGTCAGGGAAGGCTGTGTCCAATACCCCACATCCACACTACAGACATCGCTGCAGACCCCTGCAGGGATAAGCCGAGGCCGGCTGAAACGGTGACCGATGACGTTACAGACGGAACAGCAGTAGCAGCAGATACAACAGGAGCTGCTGAAACTGGCGGAAAAGGGGAGAGAGCAACCGAGCTTGGCCTCCAAAGGAGTCACCACAACCCTAGTGACAGCCTCAGATGTCTACTGGAGAGGAACTAGGCATCTCTTCACCAGACAACTCAACAGCTCCCGCAGTATCCACCACGTTTAAATAAACAGCTGCGGCATGAGTGCATGATACGCCCGTTATTAATTACAAGAGGGAAGCACACAATATGAGTATACATGTGTACTTGTCAGGTTTTTTTTTATATTCTTGTACAATAATCATAACCAACAACATACTGTGTTCAATAATTTGGAAATAAAATTATTTGAATTTCATGTATATATCTTATGTCTACAGAGATCATAACTTCAAGAAAAAATTAATGATTTTCTAAGTAATAAAGTCCCATAACTCTGGAATGACTAATCGAACGGTGACACCAACCGAAAGGGAGCTTCCTTCCATCAACATAAACCACCTACCAAAAAATTATGAAAATCTCTCAAAGCGTTCTCAAGTTATCGTACAACGTGTAAAAAATCAACAATTTTCTAAGTAACAAGAGGCCCCAAGGGGCCTGAGGGTGCTCACCTGACATGGTAGCCTAAATATCAACCCAGAGAATTGATTTCAACAAGTTGCATCTGCTCCTCCTAAGAAAAGCTTATACCAAATATCCAAAGATTCTGACCAGTGGATCTAAAAAAAAAAAGATTTTTAAAGAATATTCCTCATATTGAACTAAGTTATAATTCGGGCTCCCACAGGGACTTGGCTTTAACAAACTTGAATCTCACCCCCCTAAGGATGCTACACACCAAATATAAAAATATTCCGACTGCTGGATCTGAAGAAGATTTTTAAAGAAAATTCCTTATTTTGAACTAAGTTATAATTCAAGCCCCCACAGTGAGTCCAAATATGGACCTAGGGACTTGGCTTGAACAAACTTGAATCTCACCCCCCTAAGCATGGTGCATACCCAATATCAAAAGATTCTGCCTGCTGGCTCTTGAGAAGATTTTCAAAGAAATTTGCCTGAAATGCACTAAGTTCGAATTCGAGCTTCTATAGTGAGCCCAAACATGAATCTAGGGAGCCGATTTGAACAAACTTGAATCAGATCCACCCCACAATATTGCATACCAAATATCAAAAGATTCTGCCTGCTGAATCTGGAGAAGAAGATTTTTTAAGAAATTTGCCTGAAATGCACTAAGTTCGAATTCGGGTTTCTATAGTGAGCCCAAATATGAATCCAGGGGGCCAATTTGAACAAACTTGAATCAGATCCACCCCACAATGTTGCATACCAAATATCAAAAGATTCTGCTTGCTGGATCTGGAGAAGATTTTTTAAGAAATTTTCCTCAAATGCACTAAGTTCGAATTCGAGCTTCTATACTGAGCCCAAATATAAACCCAGGGGGCCGATTTGAACAAACTTGAATCAGATCCACCCCACAATGTTGCATGCCAAATATCAAAAGATTCTGCCTGCTTGATCTGGAGAAGAAGATTTTTTAAGAAATTTGCCTGAAATGCACTAAGTTCGAAATAGGGCTCCTATACTGACCCCAAATATGAACCCAGGGGGCCGATTTGAACAAACTTGAATCAGATCCACCCTACAATGTTGCATACCAAATATCAAAAGATTCTGCCTGCTGGATCTGGAGAAGATTTTTTAATCTTTTTCCCATTGCCTGCAGTGTTAAAAAGTGCTGACTCAGCACTTTTTCAAAGTCCTGAAAAAAGTACCTTGTTATCAAACCGATAGGGATTTTTTTTAACCATTCTATTCTACTGTATGAAAGTAAGCTTTATACAAAACAAGAATTCCCTGTGCCATGTAGTTTTGGAGATATGGCAGTTTTAAGGTTTTTCCAATTTTTAGCTCCCGAGGTTCCCACGGGGCAATGAGAAAATTTTTTTTTGCATCAATCAACTACTTATGACCCATTATCATCTCATATAAAATTTGGTTCAAATCGACCTGACGATTCTGAAAATAGAATTTTTAGGCATGGCCAAAATTTTTGCCCCTCCCATAACGAAGGCAAATAATGCCTGACAAACTTCTCTTGAACAAACTTGAGTCTACACCTCAAAAGGAAGCTGCATACTAAATATCAAGTCTCTGCTATTGCTGGTTCTTGAGAAGATTTTTTAGGAATTGGAGCATTTTAGCCCCATCCCTCTGCTCAATATGAGCCGAAACCTAGTTTGACAAAAAATCAAAATGCCTTTATATAGCCCCTACTCACATGAAATTTCATTAATATGTAGCCAGTGGTTTGGGAGAAAAAGGCCCAAACACCACCTTCACGACAGACGATGGACAAAAAGTGATCAGAAAAGCTCATCCTGACTTTCAGTCAGGTGAGCTAATAAAGTCCCATAACTCTGGAATGACTAATCGAACGGCGACACTAAACGAAAGGGAGCTTCCCTCCATCGATATACACCACCACCTACCTAAAATCACGAAAATCTCTCAAAGCATTCTTGAGTTATCGTATGATGTGTGACCAGACAGAGGTATACCATAATACAACAAACTGCACATCCCCCACGGAAGGGGTATAACTCTCACCAGATGTGGTCGTGTCAGGAGCCCCCGAAACGACAGCATTCTTCCCTCGTCCCCTTCTCCTCCCCAAGGGAGCGGGTGGAACTGCACATCCCACACGGAGGGGGTATAACTCTCACCAGACATGGTCACATCGGGAGGCCCTTATCTCCCCCTCCCTCCCCCCCCCCCCCACACCTGCAGGTGTGGGATTAACGACCACGAGAAAGTACCAAAGCGAGGGCAAAAGGAATTGCCCTAAATGAACCGTACCGGACATAACAGAGGAGGTAAGAGTAGAAGAAAAAGGTGAACTCAACAGATATAGACAGTAGAAGAACACCCCCAACTACGAGAGAAAATTTTTGATAAAAATAATATGAGGTGTACACTGTACTAAAGAGCTGAGGGGTGGGTTAATATGACCTCACAGTTCATGTATGTGGCCCTCACAGTTAACGTATATCAACAAAAGTTACCAAGTTACAGTGAAATTATTCCAAAACGAGTCATCCTATCAAGTTACATTGAAATCCCTTCATAAATATGGCCTGTAGACTGTGCTAAAGGTTTTCGGGCTTCGGGGCCCCTGTAGCCATCACAGTTGACCAATCACGACCAAAAGAGGATGTCATCATCTAGGCATTATGTGGAGTCAACCTAACAGGTTACAGTGAAATCCTTCCATAAATATGACCTATAGCCTATGCTAAATGTTTGGGGTTTTGGGCTCGGGCAGCCATCAAGGCTGAATGATCGTGATTAAAAGGGGACATTCTCATCTAGACTTTATTTGGAGTCATCCTACCAAGCTACAATGAAATCCCTTCATAAAAATCACCTGTAGACTGTGCTAAAAGTTTTCGGGCTTCAGGCCACTGTAGCCGTCACAGTTGCCTAATGGTGTCCAAAAGGGGCTGTTCTCATCTAGACATTATATAAAGTCAACCTACTAAGTTACAATGAAATCCCTTCATAAATATAAACTGAAGACTGTGCTAAAGGTTTTCAGGCTTTGGGCTCAGGCAGCCATCATGGTTGAATGATCGCAACCAAAAGGGGACACTCTCATCTGGGCATCATATGGAGTGATCCTACGAAGTTACAATGAAATCCCTTCATAAATATGACCTGTAGACTGTGCTCAAGATTTTCGGGCACCTGTAGCCATCACAGTTGACCAATCACGACCAAAAGGGGATGTCATCATCTAGGCATTATATGGAGTCAACCTAACAAATTACAATGAAATCCTTCCATAAATATGACCTATAGACTATGCTAAAGGTCTTTGGGCTTGGGCAGCCATAAAGGCTGAATGATCGCGGTCATAAATATGACCTGTAGACTGTGCTAAAGGTTTTCGGGCTCCGGGCCCCTGTAGCCGCCACAGCTGTCCAATCACGTCCAAAAGGGGACTTTCTCATCTAGACATTATATGAAGTCAACCCACCAAGTTACAATGAAATTCCTCAATAAATATGACCTGTAGACTGTGCTAAAGGTTTTTGGGTTTTGGGCTCGGGCAGTCATCACAGTTGGCAGATCATGCCCAAATGGGGAAATTCTCATCTAGACATCATAAGGAGTCATCCTACCAAGTTGCAATGAAATCCCTCTATATTAAACATGACCTGTAGACTGTGCTAAAAGTTTTTGGGTTTCGGGCTTGGGCAGCCATCACGGTTGACAGATCATGCTCAAAAGGGGACGTTCTCATCTAGGCATTATACAGAGGCATCCTACCAAGTTACAATGAAATCCCTTCATAAATACGACCTGTAGACTGTGCTAAAGGTTTTCGGGTTTTGGGCTCGGGCGGACATACCGGTTGACCGATCGCGACCAAAAGGGGACGATCTCATCTAGACATGACCCCAAACCTGCATATCAAATTTCATGACGATCAGACAAGAACTGCAGGGTGTAGCCCATGCTAAAGGAAAATGTGAACAGACTCCCAGACTGACAGACTTCCGCATGCGTGATGGCAATAGCTTATCTTGACTTTGTCAAGTTAAGCTAAAAACAGAAATTCTGCTCTCAACAGAGTGGAGAAATCTTGTCCATACAGTCCCCCATTGACACCTAGCTCCAATAATAAAATTTATCAACCGAAAAATTGTATGTACGAACTGCACGGTACGCGAAAGTCGCGCGCAAAAAGTTAAATAAAAAAGTACAATTAAAACGTGGTTGAAAATAGTAACGAGAATATATAAAACACAGTCCTGCTATTATACGATCCTCAGATCCATAATTCCAGTCACAGGAAACCGTTTTCAACAAGTTGAATTTTCACTGTTTCTGAATTTGCAAATGGCCATCCTTCTCACGAGAACAGATGAAAAAAAGAATGATCTGATGACTGCTTTGCACACTGGTTAACAGAAGTCGTGGAATTGTACTAAGAGAAGAGTATCCCCTACTGGGTGTGCGCCGATGGCGCTCGACCCTCGACCCAGTTTTAGCTTATTTTTTCATGGTGGTTTTGCACCACTTTTCTTTCCCAAATCTCTTGGGAAAGATCAAATAGAGAGTATGTTTTCAGAGTTAGGGTCTTCCACTGTAGTGCAAGCCTGTAGTAAACAATTGTAAGGTAGGTTGATAAGAAATCAATAGCTCCCATCTAGAGGTCACTCCAAACAAGCATGCCAGATTTCATAGCAATCCGATCATAAATGTGACCTGTAGGGTGTGGCAAAGGGAAATACTGAGGTCTGACTAAACTAAGTTCTAGGAATGGTGGCCGCGGCAACATTTTTTTGACGGAAATCTAAGAAAATTGATAGCTCCCATCTAGAGGTCACCCCAAACAAGCATACCAACGTTCAAAGTGATCTGATCATAAATGCGACATGTGAGGTGTGCCAAAGGAAACTGTGCATGTACGTATGTATGTGTACGTACGTACGTATTCCCAGACATACGTATGTACATCTGCCGACAGACGAGAAGTGATGGCAATAGCTCAGCTTGACTTTGTCAAGTTGAGCTAAAAATAAAAATGATTCTAGTCAGCTTTTATTAGTTATTGGACAGAAACCAAATTCAATATGGCTTCCATGATGGCCATATAGAATTGGCTAGCTGGACCAAAATCGAAAGGAAGCATGGTCTGGTCATCCACAAGTAACCCCTAAAATAATGATTTGATCAAATAAGCGTTTTTTTAGTTATTTGACGGAAACCAAAAGTTAATGGACAGATGCCGGACAATAGACGCCGAACAGACATAGTGAAAACAATGCTCCAGAGAGGGTCTCTCGGGGGGCATAAAAAGCTTTTGATGTGGTAATTACACCCTCAAGGGTTAAAATTAAATTTTGGATCAGGATTTACTGGAAACTTTTATTTTGGAAAATTATAATTGGCACTTTAACATCACAACCTTAGATTTGGAGTTTTGAAATTCTTTTTAATCCAAAATCTATACGAAACATATTTAACACTCTGCACTGTGATATCAAAATACTAAAATTTTAAAAAGCAAGTTTTTCCAATAATGCAACCAGGAATTTTACCAAACCAATCGTGTTTGACAAGACTGAATTGGTTAAATTCCTAGTTGAATTATGGGAAAAAATTGCAGCTTGAAATTTTGAAATTTCGACAGAGTGCTGAATGTTAATGTAACATCCCAAATCCTTATGAACATTAAGTGTCAAAAACATTGTTTCTTTTTCAAATTTAGTCCCACATCTTGCATTGTTTTTACCGCAATAGATACATTTCCAGAATTAGATGATATAGCAAAGAACTTCTTACCTGTGAAGCATTGTAAGTTTTCTCAGCATTTCCTTCCTTCGAATCCCACAGCACAATTAAACCTCTGTTGTATCCAATGAGGATCTGTATAAGAAATGATGAATTATATTACTGAAATACATTTTATGGAATAACTCTTTTCAAACATGTTTCTCATGTTGCCCCTTTAATCTCAAGTCCATACAATGAGGTGGTACACCTTTTGTGATCCCATTGTTGTGAAAACTTGAATCTAAAAAATACAGTCTTTAGAAAGTAGTAGAACACAGAACAAGATATTTACCCAACTGATGAAAAACTTGCAGAAGCAGAAAGTTAAGAGATCCCAATTAGTTTAATGTGTCATAACAAAGTAATACATCATAACCCAAGATTATACAGATTGATTAATATGTAACATTTTTCTTAATACTACTAAAATACTTGCCCCACCCCAAATTTTCTTAACTGAAATTTAAATTTTTTGCTTCACAATCATAGAATATGATCCCTCATTGGAACTAGCTTGTTGACTGTGCTCCAATGAGGGATCGTAAACTATGTTTGATAGGCAAAAAAAAACGAATTTTCTTTAATAAAGAAATTTTTCCGAATATGTTGTCTATTTGCATCAGGTGAAGGATTAAAATATCAGTATAAAAAATAAGCAAAGAATCGACTACTGTACATTTAATCAGATATTACAAAGATGATGAAACTTCTGTTTTAATATTGTTATTTATCAGGGTGAAGACATTTCTGTATCTTTTCTTTCTGTATTTTAGCACATCGATTAACCCTTTACCTAACGCTGACGATATCGAAATTTATTTTAAAAATCATTTTTTAAATTTTTTCAAAAAATTTCACCAAAACCATATCATGTGACCCCCTCATTGGAATGAGTTTGACGAGTCCGTTCCAAAGAGGGGTCACATGATATGGTTTTGTTGACATTTTTCAAAAAAGAGTATTTTTTCAGCTGTTGAATTTGCATATTATGCGGGCCGATGTGGTCAATTTGTTGGGTAAAGGGTAAAGAGTATTCTTTGAACCTTTTTCAACAGTATGCAACAGAATACTGTTAACAGATGAAGTCACATGGAAGTAATATGACTGTTTTTATTAGTTTAAGATTATTTTATTAATTTTTTGGCTGTATTGCAATATCAGCACAAGTATATAACATCAAGTTAAGTCAACTGTCCTACTGTACAAGTCAAGCAGAACCTGTCCCCAACAGTAAATGAGTATTGCTCCATTGTCTCTGGAGGCCATAAAAGATGATATACAAGTAAAGCTGTCTTTGTTTACAACTGGCTGAAAAAGTGATGCAATATCATTGGCAGTTAGAATGGCAAAGGCCTAAATGAAGTTCTTAATGGTGACTTTAAAAGGAAAGTAACTACTCTGTGAACCCTTCTTAAATTAAAGAGCAGGAATTTGAAGATTCCTTTTGTATTCTACTGACCATGCATCTTGACATACACATTAGTTTATACAATATTTATTGGAACAAATTACATTTTGGGTATACAAAGTGGAATACTTAGGCTAAAAAAAAAGGGGGTTTTGTTTCTCAGACACCGCCGCATTGACTTTTTTGGGCCGCGTTTGTCGATTTTATTTCAGTTATTCCTTGTGATAGACATATCACGAAAATAGGGAAAGTAACCACATACAGTGGCACTGATCTCCATACATTATAAATTCGTGTTTTTTTGCATTTTTCAAACACAGTGGGTCTGGTGATACCGTACCTTTCATCATCTCATACCTTTCAACAGTGTCGGGAATTAAACATTTTAATGAAAGTTTGATCAAAAACGGTATTGTTTTTGTTAAACATTCTGTTATGTTATTTGGAAATTCCTCCGTTAATTTTTCAGAGCACCCTGTGAGAACCCAACATCACCAGAATCATCTCAGGAATATTTCATTTGGACCGAAACTGCAGTTTGCGTCTTACACCCATTTTATTCTGGTAGTTGCACGACTCAATGCACTTGTGCAGTCACTCCTCCGCTGATTTTTCGGAGGACACTGATTGATTCGTTGCGGGGGTTCTTTATACAGTAATGAAGTCCACTATATGCACTATAATCTACATAGAGGAGGAGGGGGGCAGGGAGGGCAGCGGGGAAGGGGAATTTTGCCGAGCTGCAGCTCTTTTGGCCACAGTAGGGTTCCTTAATGTGCACAGTATTATTGCACACGGGACAGCCATTTATGCCCTCACCCGATAGGACGAGCATAGTACAATTCACGAATATGGCACTATGCAGGTGCAGTGTGGTTTTGAATCCATGCCGGTATTGCATTACATTACATTTCCCCGACTGGGGTTTGAACTCGCAAACCTTAGGATTCGACGTTACGCGCTCGGCTACCGCATCGTTGATTAAGTAAAGCATGCCCCCCAAAACATTGACCCAATGCAAGTTTCACACAAACCTTGAGCCCAGAAATGCTCTCCAATATCGGGCTACACATGCTACAATTGCCTCAGATTCGATCTGGATCACTAAATTTTCTCTGGGAAGGCCTTGAACCAACTTGGTCCCTCTGGTCGTTACCTCTCCTCCCACTTCCGTCCTAACTTGGACCCTCATGTCATTACCCCCTCCAGGGGGTAATGACGGGAGGGTCCTAGTTATCACTAAAGGAGGACCACAAAACCCCACAACAATCTTCCAAATGTCATGGTATGTGCCCCCTCCCCCCTCCCCTCCCCACCCAAACTGGCTAGGCCCCCCAATTATAGAATCCCGGCTACGCCCCTGTGGAGTGGGGTTCAAATTGGATGAAAGTATGTTGAGGCGATACTTTAACTTCACTGTCAGCGATTCGAAGCCCCCACCCTCCTCCAAGTTTCAAATTGAACGAAAGTTTGGAGAGGCAGGTAAGACTTCAAATTCACAGGCAGTAAATCGAAATGGCCCAATACTTTGCTTAATTTACGATTTTAACACACATGAATTTGAAGTCTCTCCTCTTCAAACTCTGGTCCAATTTGAAACTTGGGAGGGGCGCTTTGACACGGGAAGGGCCTATGGAATGAGATCCTCTTCTTTCATTTATTCTTTCATGCCTTGGTACCCCTAAAGCAACAAACCAGCTTTTTTTAAACCTATATTTTAGTGTGTTTTCAAGGGATGGTTGGGGCTTTGATTGACATACTTACGGTCATTTCAGGGGATCCCTGTTTTGGTGTTGAGGGTAACATGTGCAAAAAAATGAAAACAACACCACATAGTTTTCAAAGTTTTTTATTTATTAAAATGACGACTAGAACGTGAAATCTGAAAGTAAAACCTATGTATAAGACAAGGTATTAAATCATGTGAATTTTGGGTAGCAAAATCTGTATCTTCAGTATGGGTTTCAGCAGCATCGTATGACATAGGCCTACCCAGTGGATACTTTCCCATTTCGAAGTATATCTACCTGACTTACAACACAGGCCTCTGGAAACCTGATCTAAAGAGATATATCAACGCTACTTTGAAATACTCCCCTCTGAGAGTGGGACGGTATTTTAAAGGAGGATTGATTTTTCTTCCTAGGTCAAGTTTCCGGACGACTCTGCTTACAAGCACAATTATTCGTTCTAAAGCCCACCCCACCCTACTCCTCCTTTTTTATTTCTCGGCTGCAATGGCAAGTATCCCCTGGGCTTCGACACGGGTCAGGTTAGTCCAAACTTGGACCTACAGTCTGTAATATAGTCCATAAGGTAATAGGGCCGAGTGTCCCATATATGTATCTTTTATTTCTGTATTGCTGAGAAAACACTGTTTATTTTTGTTACGTTTTAATAAACACTGATTTAAAAATACACATACTGTTCTTGCATGTCCAACCTGGCACTCAGGGGTGACTCATGGCTGGAATTATATAATCACATCCTTGGTTATCGGAAATAAAAAATAAGTCCTCCCTCCCTCATTGATTCTAAAAAAAAATTGAGAAACAAAACCCTTTTTTTTGGCCTTACACTAACTTAATATAATACAATAATATACAGCATAACAAAAGAGAAAATACATTTTGAAGGAGGGATTCAACAGAAAGCTTAGAGCTTATTTGGATAGTCAACATGTGGCTTTTTGGGGTTGACCACCTAGATATACACATTAAAAACATACTTTTGAATTGACTACACATTGAACAAGGACTATACCTTTTCGGAATTTGTAGGATGTACAGCAACTGCTTCTACTGCCCCAGGATCAACTTTGAAATCATCCGGAACACTGCAATAATAATGGGCAAACAAGTTAAATACTTTCAAAAGTTAGACATCTTAAAAACTGAAACCCCATAGAACCATGCTAATTATCGTCATTTTGCCAGTGAGAATCATTCAACTGACAAGAATATAAAATTAACCACATCTTGGTCTGAATCTTTCAAAATGATTAGTGATTAACCAATGTTCGGCAATCACATCTGATATCAGCTGATTTTAAGCCATCGGTTGACCATCGGTACAAGTGTTTGAACATCAGTTCGTGCCAATGGTTACATGAAACACCACGAGATCAAAAGTGTTCATATTTACATTTGATTCACGACCTCATACAAGTAGTAATTAGCTTAATAAGTTGCCACTATGATTGGAAGTAGTGTAGAAAAAAATTGTCAATTATTCGACATTTATAATATCCCACTCCTAGTACAAGTTACACTGACACAGACAGCACCCCATCAGCACAATGAATTGCTGTTTCATCATCTGATATCACTGTCAGTTCATTTGTAAACAACTGTTACCCAATTCTTTTTTAATCACTGTCAACACAAAGTGGACAATAACAAATGAACATAAAATATACTCATCAGCCGATTGTTTTCAAAGGCGGGAGTATAACTTCAATCTGTTGTGCAGGTTATTTATGTAAACAATCTAAAATTAGTGTATGGCCATTTTGTGCATGGACTTCTGGGATTGGTTATCATTTGCGAAACAAGTTTTTTCCATTCGGGATTTTCCGGCACTAGATGCTTGAATATGAATCTACAAAATTGACTGAATTGTAGAGTTAGAAGGTAATGGAAAACACGACTGTTATGAATGTATTTTCAATCACTGATATCTCCCCACAACGAAAGCAATCTGAATTACTGTGTTTTGACCTGTATATACACGTGGGTTTTGAATCTGAGATTCGAATTAGAACATAAATCAGTAATTAAATCAAGTAAATAAATATATGTTATTTAATTGTCTTTGGATATATTTTATTCAATTTCATTTTGAACCTAAATTTAAATGGAGGTGGAATTTTCAAATAGTAAGAGCGTATTTTTCAAAGAAAGGTATTTTTTTCAAAGATACCATGTTACCAGCAAGAAGAACCTAGGCTTAGCACTATTTGTCCATAAATAATTGTTTTGTTACAATTTATTAGAAAGTGCCTACTGGCTCTCTCCAATAAACCGTCTGGCATGGCTAAATATGCCCATTAGCCATTTTGAATTGGTCCAACTTGGTTGAGAAAAGGGCTGTAACTCATGTAAAAACAAGAAACTGTTTTAGCACACTAAAACATGTCTCCCCTTCCTTTCTATTTAATGCACTGCAAATTATATACACATGAATAATATTGACAATTATACCAAATATCTAAGGTCTAGGTCAAAAGACAAAAAAGTTATGTCCCGGACAAAGTTTCCCTTAAAAAGCACATAAATCTGACCTTCAGGTCAAAGGTCAAGGTCACATGAAGGTCACTATGGTACGCGACACACCGGCTCATGGTGATACATCCACATGCCAAATATTTAAGGTCTAGGTCAAAAGACAACAAGAAGGACGCCAACGCCCTATAGCTCACCAACATTTCTCTTTGATAGTAACTTTGGCAAACACAAGAACTGTATCAAACAGGCTCATAACATGCGACAAAGCTTACCTAAACACAACCTCTTAAAAGTACAACACAGAAACTGACATAAACACTAAGTTAAGCATGAAATTCTGAGCTAAACAGAAAACTAAACGCAACTAAAAATGTCAATAAAAATGTTTAAAATGCAGGGTATGAGGGGTTAATCATGGAACAATGATACTGAGGAACATGTATGATGAATATAAGTGCCATGGGAAGAGAAGGAGCACAGCAGCAGACCTAAACACTAAGTTAAACATGAAATTCCGAGCTAAACAGAAAACTAAATGGAGCTAAAAATGTCAAAAAAAATGTTTAAAATGAAGGGTATGAGGGGTTAATCATGGAACAATGATACTGGGGAACATGTATGGTGAATATAAGTGCCATGGGAAGAGAAGGAGCACAGCAGCTGACCTAAACACTAAGTTAAACATGAAATTCCGAGCTAAACAGAAAACTAAATGCAACTAAAAATGTCAAGAAAAATGTTTACAATGCAGGGTTGAGGGGTTAATCATGGAACAATGATACTGAGGAACATGTATGATGAATATAAGTGCCTTGGGAAGAGAAGGAGCACAGCAGCTGACCTAAACACTAAGTTAAACATGAAATTCTGAGCTAAACAGAAAACTAAACGGAACTAAAAATGTCAAGAAAAATGTCTAAAATGCAGGGTATGAGGGGTTAAATCATGGTAAAATGATAATAATCATCATATAGCAGCATTATAAAAGCCATGATATGGAAATATGGCGAATAAGTGACCTAAACAGAAACTTTAACATTATTAGACACGTACGCCGACTGATCGAGCCATTCCATAAGCTCACACAACTAAAGTTGGTGAGCTAAAAAAAGGTATGCCCCGGGCAAAGTTTCCCTTAAAAAGCACATAAATTTGACCTTCAGGTCAAAGGTCAAGGTCACAGGAAGGTAACTATGGTACGTGACACACCGGCTCATGGTGATACATCCACATGCCAAATATCTACGGTCTAGGTCGAAAGACAAAAAAGTTATGCCCCGGACAAAGAGTTTGTATGAGAAGAAGAAAGAAGAAGAAAGAAGAAAGAAGAAAGAAGAAAGAAGAAGAAGAAGAAGAAGAAGAAGAAGAAGAAGAAGAAGAAGAAGAAGAAGAATATGCACTAAAACAATATGTCTCCCTTCTGGGAAGGGGAGACGTAATAATTGGTCGGAACCCATATTTGAACTTGGCCTGTATTACTACTAGCTTGGTAATACACATGCCAACTTTCGTTGAGATCAAATATTCCATACTGGAGTTATCGGTCGGAAACCAAAAATGTTAAAGGACGGGGATGGACAGAGATTACATAATATGACTGTTTTTCAAATGGGCGTATAAAAACTATTTGATATATTTCTTTTTCTAATGCTGAGCAATTGAGCTAACGCATAGTGCCAAAATGGTGGACCATTTTTCTCAACTGGATAATCATGAGCTCCAAATGGATATTATTCAGAAATCTGCTCATTTTAACTGCAGACATCATTGGGATTTATCACAGGGTTAGTGGGTATATCCAGGTGGTAAACATTTTTGGATCGCTGAACCCTCAAGAAAAGGGAAATCTGAAAATATGTACACAAAAATCACAAACTATTCTGCCTAAATAAAATCATCGAAGCCTGAATTAGTCAACAATGATTTTATTCAGGACAGAGTATTTTGACTAAGAAATTTAACCTTGTTAATGAAAGAAAGAAATGTGCTGGCTTCAAATGCACCTGTACTGTAGGTAAGCACAAACAATGCTGGATCAAAGTAAAAAACATAACATTTAATGAAAGTGTCAATGACACTGTAGCTTAACTTGATTGTGTGTTGTGTTTGACGAAAGGATACTGTTCAATGTTTATGAAAGGATTATGAAATACGACAAGAATAGTGATAATTGGGAATATGTTAATTTCTGTTCCCTGTATGCTTTGTTTTCAATAAAAATAATTTGAAGTGTAGACTGTACTGAAGAATTGAGGGGAGGGTTAATGTGGCCCTCACAGTTAATGTATGTGGCCCTCATAGTTACCAAGTTACAGTGAAATTATTCCAAAACGAGTCATCCTATCAAGTTACAATGAAATCCCTTCATAAACATGGCCTGTAGACTGTGCTAAAGGTTTTCAGGTTTCAGGCCTGTGTAGCCACCATGGTTGACCGATCACACCCAAAAGGGGACCTCCTCATCTCGACATTATACGGAGTCATCCTACCAAGTTACAATGAAGTCCCTTCATAAATATGACCTATAGACTGTGCTAAAGGTTTTCAGGCTTCGAGCCCCTGTAGCAGTCACAGTTGACCAATCACGACCAAAAGGGGACATTCTCATCTAGACATTATATGGAATCAACCTACCAAGTTACCAATGAAGTCCCTCCATAAATACAACCTGTAGACTGTGCTAAAGGTTTTGGGTGGGGACAATTGTCACGGTTAACAGATCGCGACCAAATGGAGAAGTTCTCATCTAGACATCATACAGAGTCATCCTACCAAGTTACAATGAAATCCCTCAATCAAAGTTCATCTAATTTGCATAACTTCTGCATGAGAAAAAAACCTGTATTATATGTGATATATTCCATGTTACTAAACATTCCTACAAAAATTTATTCAAATCAAAACTTTCATACAAAAGTTCTGTACAAAAAACTGATTGCACTAATTTTGGTACAAAAAGGTTGCTGGTGGCCATCTTGAATTTTGGACCGCACCCCAAAACACTCGTTCTTGTCCCAGAGTGATAACAAAGGTACCCAAGAAGTTTTGTAAAGATCGGTTCATAAATACGGCCTCCAGCCTGAGCAGTATAGAAGTTGTGTACAAAAAACTGATTGGACCTAATTTCGGTACAAAATGGCCACTGGCAGCCATCTTGAATTTTGGACTGCACCCAGAAACACTCGTTCTCATCCCAAGGTGATAACAAAGGTACCCAAGAAGTTTTGTGAAGATCAGTTCATAAATACAGACTCTAGACCAAGCGGTATTGACAAGTGCACTTACTGTGTATAAGTAGCACTGAATAAATCAAAGTTCATCTAATTTGCATAATTTTTGCACGAGAAAAAAACCTGTATTATATGTGATGTATTCCATGTTACTAAACATTCATACAGAAATTTATTCAAATCAGAACTTTCATACAAAAGTTCTGTACAAAAAACTGATTGCACCAATTTTGGTACAAAATGGCCGCCGGCAGCCATCTTGAATTTCGGACTGCACCCAAAAACACTCATTCTCGTCCCAAGGTGATAACAAAGGTGCCCAAGAAGTTTCGTAAAGATCGGTTCATAAATACGGCCTCTAGCCCGAGCCGTGTGTACGGCACGACAGACGGACAGACAGATGACGGGCCATGGCAATACCTCAAATTTGTCTTTGCCAAAGTTGAGCTAATGATTAAGCCACACCCAACCCTTGACCTTGTCCAAGGATTTCCTACCTATATTTACACATAAGTGAGGTAACTACAGGAGTAATCAGCTTGGGCTGTTATTTCTCCAATACATCTGAGATCAGTTTCCAGTGTATCGTTGTGTCAGTCAGTGAGCAATTATGGGTCAATTAATCAGGGCATTAGTTAATCGTCTCATGATTTTATTGCTGAAAAAATAAAAATCTTTTCAGATAAAAAAAATAAATGTAAAAATGAAAGAATGAAAACAAAACATGCATCCAATGCGTCTGGGACAGTTTGTGCCAGAGTAATTACAATACATGGCTTCCTACTATATTGCGGTGCAATGTATTTTCCTCTCAGCAAATCTAAAAACAACAAGAGGCCTCCGGGGGCCTGAGGGCGCTCACCTGACATGGTAGTCTATATACCAAACCAGGGACTTGATAAGCTGCATATGCCCCTCCTACGAAAAGCATATACCAACTAGATGAAGCGATTGTGCCCACACAATTCACAGAATTTTCCTTCTATTTTCAGTTCCTGCACTTTTACGTCCCAAAATTGAGATAAACACATAACAGATTTTTTTCCCAAACAAAATACTTTCAGCCTAATTTTTTTTTCTCTTCTTAAAACGCATAAAAAACAAAAAAACTAATTTCCGGATTTTGGACCAAAATTTCCCACCCGGACCCCAAATTTTCAGGGTAAAAAAAAAAAAATTTGTCTTAAAATTGACCGAAATGCATAAAAAACAAAAAATAAAAATTCCGGATTTTGGTCCAAAATTTTCCAAGTGCCATCCGGACCCCAAATTTTCAGAATAAAAAAAAATAATTTTTTTTTGTCTTAAAACTGACTGAAACGCATAAAAAACAAAAAAAAAACAAAAATGTCCGGATTTTGGTTTGGTCCAAAATTTTCGAAGTCCCAAACAAAATATTTTCAGTCTAAATTTTTTTTTTCTTCTTAAAATTGACCAAAATGCATAAAAAACAAAAATGAAAGTGTCAATGACACTGTAGCTCAACTTGACAAACTTGAACTTGGTAAGTTATAGATGAAATGGCAAAATTGAAGATCATTGGTACCAATGTCATTTTTTTGCCAGTGGCAACATTTTTTGACAGAAACCGAAGAAAATCGATAGCTCCCATCTAGAGGCCTCCCCAAAAAGCATGCCAGGTTTCAAAGCAATTCGATCATAAATGTGCCCTGTAGGGTGTACAAAAGGGAAATATTGTGGTCTGAATAGACTAAATTCTAAGAACGTTTGCCGTGGCAACTTTTTTTGATGGAAATGGAAGAAAATCGACAGCTCCCATCTAGAGGTCACCGTAAATAAGCATACCAGGTTTAAAAGCAATCTAATCATAAATGTGCTCTGTAGGGTGAGCCAAAGGGAATATTGTGGTCTGACTAAACTGAGTTCTAAAAACGTTGGCCGCGGCAACATTTTTTGACGGAAAGTGACGAAAATCGATAGCTCCCATCTAAAGGTCACCACAAACAAGCATGCCAGTTTTCAAAGCAATCCGATCATAAATGTGCCCTGTAGGATGTGCCAAAAGGAAATATTGAGTCTTCTGACTAAACTAAGTTCTACGAACGTTGGCCGTGGCAATATTTTTTGCCGGAAATTGAAGAAAATCGATAGCACCCATCTAGAGGTCACCCTAAATAAGCATACAAGGTTTCAAAGCAATCAAATCATAAATGTGCCCTGTAGGGTGTGCCAAAGGGAAATATTGTGGTTTGACTAAACTAAGTTCTAAGAACGTTGGCCGCGGCAACATTTTTTGACGGAAATTGAAGAAAATCGATAGCTCCCAACTAGAGGTCACCCCAAACAAGCATACCAAGTTTCAAAGTAATCTGATCATAAATGCGACCTGTGAGGTGGGGCAAAGGAAATTGTGGACGTACATACTAACAGAGAAGTGATGGCAATAGCTCAGCTTGACTTTGTCAAGTTGAGCTAAAAACTAATTTCTGGATTTTGGTCTAAAATTTCTAAGTCCTAAGTCCTTGATTTACCGATTCGTCACTTGTCCAAATAGATATCTGAATAATTGCCATACCGTTGATGATTTACAGCATGAACACTTTACCCAACGTAACAAACAAAACCGACTAGGCCTATATACAAAAATCTCCATTCAAATTTATTATGTTTTCAATTTTTGTCTCAAAAACATAGTTTATGACCCCTCATTGGAACGAGCTCGTTGAGTGCATTCCAATGAGGGGTCATAAGGTATGTTTTGGGGACAAAAATGGCAATTTTTTAGTAATTCATTAATTTATTCAGCAAATATTGTCTGCTACCCACAATGGGTAATGGGTTAAGAATGACCATTTCCAGCCACTGATACAGTATGACAATCATGCAAGTAAACAAGTATGTCAGCAAGTAACTTGCATGCTTTTCTCTGTCTCATATAATTGATGTGAATCCGTGTGACAATGTTTGCCTGTTTTGGAGCAAGTTTGTTCCTTTGTTAACCCATATAATACAGTAGTTCAAAATTAACGGTTAATGGATCATTTACTTTTTGGATCGATCAAGCTGTTGATCATTGATTAATTGATTAATCGGTTAACCATTTCAGCTCTAATTTTCTCAGAACAAAATGGAAACAGGAGTTTTCGCGATGCTTTAATTCTCATTATTCTAATAAATTCCAACACTAAACAAGTTAATAATTATTCAACATTCATATTTTGCATGCAACACTGAACCATTAAATCACTCATATAATGTTGTTCAACCATAAACATAAATGGTATAACTAATTCATAGCTCAAGCTGACACATGAGTCAAGTAATACGAGCTGAAGCAATATCAAAACAAAACTGAATATTTTTAACTGCCTCAGTGCTGAAAACCTGCACTTGGGCTCTGTTGGAAAAGGGTGTTGGCATCCTCCAATCAACAGTCAGAATACAAGTATGAACTAAATTGCATTTGTAATTTGTATGTTTGTTTATTTGGGTTTAAGGTTATTTTCAGAATTTATGGCTGTATAACAACGTTAGTACCAGGTAAAGTTTAGCCGATCATGTATACTGTTGCTGCCCACTTCAGAGGATTCAAACCATAAACATTGGTTACCAGGTCCTTTTACACAAGTAAAGCAGTAGACCTGAAATGATTAACCAAGTAATCGATTCACCAATGATCAACATTTTGATCAATCAAAAAAGTAATTGATCGATTAACCATTACTTTTGAACTATTGTATTATATAGCTTAACAAAGGAACAAACTTGTTCCAAAACAGGCCCACACTGTCAACACTGACTCACATCAATTATATGAGACAGAGTAATGCAAGTTACATGCCGACATACTCGTTCACATGCATGTATCAGTAGCTGGAAATGGTCATTTTAACCCTTTACCCAATGCGGTTGAAAGATGATACTTGCAAAATAAATTCTTAAATTACTAAAGATTTTCAATTTTTGTCTCAAAAACATAGCTTATGACCCATCATTGGGATGAGCCCAATGAGAGGTCATAAGCTTGTTTTTGAGACAAAAATTGAAAAAATAATAAAATTTGAATGGAGACTTGTATATAGCGCTGGCCAGTTTTTCCTCTGTTATGTTGGGTAAAGAGTTAATATGCTGTAAATCATCAATGGTACGGCGATTATTCAGCTACCTGTTAGGGCAAGTGATTAAACGGTTAACCAAGGTTAATTCATGCGATTAATCGATCAAGAAAACCCTTTAACCACTTCAGCTCTATAAAGCAGAACTTGATTTCCAGAGGAATCGAGTATTGAACGTCTGAAACTTCCCAGGAGGGCAAAGTTAAAACTAGAAAAACTGTGAGCACTGCTCACTAAATGATACCACCCACTCCCACCACGAAACATTTTACAACAGTAAAAGTGTGTTTAATGTAGAGAGCATAAACACTGACACCCCACACCTCCACCCCAAAGCTTGAATTAACAAAGCCCATTTTTCAATATGTGAAACTGTAAAAATGAAAATATCTGAAAACAAAATAGAAGGTACACATCTTCACTGTATGTAAAAGAACGTTTGAAGGTTTCATTGAAATCCATTCACTAGTTTAAAAGAGGTCGCGGATAGCAAAAGTCAACAACTCCCCCCCACCCACGCAAGCTTGAATTGAGAAAGCCCATTTTTAAATATGGGCGACCCTAAAAATGAAAATGTCTGAAAACAAAACAGGAGGTGCACATCTTCAATATGTGTAAAAGAATGTCTGAAAGTTTCAATGAAATCCGTTAACTGGTTTAACAGGAATTGTGGATAGATCTGTACCCCTCCCTACCAAAACCTGAATTGACAAAGACCATTTTTGAATATGGGGAGCTGTAAATATAAAAATATCTGAAAAGAAAATAGGAGGTGCACATCTGCAATGTATGTAAAAGAACGTCTGAAAGTTTCAATGAAATCTGTTCAATGGTTTAAGAGGAGTTAGGGGATAGCAGATCTGTACAGAATGTCAACTGAATTTGACAAAGTTCATTTTTCAATATGGGAAACTGTAAAAATGAAAATATCTGAAAAGAAAATAGGAGGTGCACATCTTTAATGTATGTAAAAGAATGTCAGAGTTTCAATGAAATCTTTCACTGGTTTAGGAGGAGTTGCAGATAGCAGATGTGTACCCCCCTAAAGCGTAATGGATGGACGGACAGATGGACGGACATAGTGAACACAAAATACCAGCACCATTGAGCAGGTGATACATAAAGCCAGCTCAGAATTAGGCATCTATGTGCTTTAACAGTGTCTGCAGAGAAAGTTTTGTTACACAAAGCAGACGAAAACAGGGGTACCATTACACTCCTATTTATTTATTTACCTAATGGGGTTTAACATTTTTGACAACCAGGGTCACCTCATATCAGGCAGTTTTATGGGTGAAGGAAGCTAAGAACACTGGAGCAACTGTCGGTCTCCCGAATGTTCTAAATCTGCACAAGCAGGGTTAGCAATGGTTGAAGGCAAGTACATCATCAATGTTCAGTATGCTTTAGTACACAGCACAATTGTGCCTAAATGGATTACACTCAAGAAATAAACTGAAATTTATTATTATTTATTTATTGGCGTTTAATGTCACATACTTATGCACAAAGGCTAATCGTGACTGACAGTTTTACAGGTTGAGGAAGCCGGAGTATCCGGAGAGAACCACCGAGCATCGACAAGCAACTGTCAGCTTCTCAACATTCTAACTCTGGTCAAGCTCCGCTCAAGCAGGATTACAGCGGTTGAATACATGTGCACCATCGACGTGCAATACGTCTTAGTACACGGCGTCATTGCGTTCCCATGTAGGCAACCGGGATAAAGTGCCTTGCCCAAGGACACAACGCGGGTCGTCCTGGACGGGGATCGAACTCGGGACCTCTAGCATGGAAGTCCAACAGTTTACCACCAAGTCACTGCGCTCTCAATAAACTGAAATAAGTTTGCATAGAGGGCAAGGTTTCAAAATCAAGCTTTATGTCCCCATCTAATTAATATCCTGTAGAAATAATGCTTTTGGTGACATACTGACATATTAGTTCTTTGAATTTACAGGAGAATAGTCTGAAATACCATTTCATGTAAATTTAAAGAAATAGAATTAAAGAAATAAAAGATTTAACGTTGGGCAAGAAAAAGACTAAAATCAGATAAACTGAAACATCACACCCACTGAGGAAAGGTAGATAAGAAAAGAACTTGGAAGGCAATAGTCCAACACAAGAGACAATGGAAATAGAATTAAAGAAATAAAAAGTATACTTACTTCTGCATGACAACATCTTGATAGATTATCTGATCGGAGAGTTTGAAAGTTTTGATGTCCAGCATGTAGATATTACCACCCTCAGTCCCAATATATAACTCTTCACAATTGTAACTCAAGCAGCATGTTGAAATAGCTTTCTGTTTGCTGAAATAATTCAAATTAACAAAAATGTAAGTGTTCATAAGAAACAATATAAAATTAAACTGGAATGACATCAGCAAGTTTTTTTATGTTAGATAAATGCACTCGAACAAAAAAGGTTAATTTTTTGCATAATTTTTTAGCAAGTCGCGCATAATTTTTACACAAAATCAACCCCTTTTAAACCTGGTTACGAATTCCATGACTTTTCCAAACTTTAACCCTTCCAGCCCATTTTCCAAAATTTTTCAAGGCCCTTGATTTTGTCTTCAAAATTCCATGACTTTTCCAGGATTTCATGACCTGTACAAACCCTGTTTTTTATACTTATTGAATGTTATTTTCCTTCAATTACAGAAACCAAACACGTCATCGTTTTGGTGGGTTGAGGCAAGGGTCACCATTTGACACCAAGCACATCTATTCTTGTGTGTGTGGATGGAGAGAGGAACACTGATAAATCGCCTTATCTCTCTATCTCCCACGCTCTCTGCATTTTTAAGATATGGGGTTACAATTTGGCTCTCAGGTTATTTGTCCAAGGAGTAACACATGATGCGTTTTGATCCCTTCTGATCATGCATTCATAGGGTTTAGGTCAGTTTATGTGGGGAAGGTCATTCGTTGGGTATTTCATGTAAAACAGACATTAGAGAGGTCAATAAATTTACATACTATTCTGTGTACTCCCCACTGATAACATGAAGAAACAAACATCAGAATCAATACTTACAGATATAGGCATATTACCGAAATAGGCATTTGATTATTTTCAGTTGCAATGTACATGATCATGTCATTACAATTGTTCCTAGAATAGTGCAATTTGCTCCACCTTCTCAGCTGGAGTATTTTTTTCAAAATTTGTTTGATTAACAAATCCAAAAAGACAGTATGTTACACAACAAATGTATTTACATGACCAAAAACATTCAGAAATATTCATTTGTTCCTAGAATCAAAATTAATCCAGGAACAAAACATCTCATGTAAAGAGAGTATTAATTTGAAAGGCTATTTTTGTGCATGGACTGGATAATTTTGGTCAATTTGTTGGATGAAGAGTAGAACTGAGGTATTAAATCTATTTTTGTCAGCACTCTTGAGTGTTTCTAATGGCCCAATGGAAAAGTTTAAAATTCTCAAAATATGAACAAGCTTTCATTGAAGCCTTGATAAATTTGGAAAATAGTTTAAACATGTGGGCTTAGCTCTTTTCCTGCTGTAGGCAATTTTGCTACCCAGTAGAAAATACCATCGGACATAATAAATGTATAAACGTGGCTCTTGTTAACAAAAGATACCCCTGCCAATAGTCAGAGGTTTTGCTGGAAATCAAATGTATGTAACCCAACCAAAATTTTTGATATACAAGACTGGATCATTTTTTTCAAAAATGCCATTTACACTTTTGTAGCTGGCACTAGATGTCCGTTGTCCACTTTCTCAATAAATTATAATTATATGGTTTAAGTTGGCTATATTTGTTGTTTTTTAACAATGAGAAGTCATGCTCCCCATGCATGCATTTTTTGCATTTCAATATGTCAAGATTTAATGATCAAAGTATGTCATTCTAAATATTGGTTTTGCCACAATGTGATCAGGTGATTTTGTTCATACGGACACCTCTCACTTTTATGACTGTCTAGTCCAAACATGGACTGTAAGGGAGTAATTGATTTTTTTGAAGTTAGGTACACCTTCCAGAATGCTGTATAACAAATGTGAAAGCAGTCTGACTGGGGCTCTGAAGGAGAAGATTTTTAAAGAAATTTCCTCATATTGCACCAAGTCGAAATTTGGGCTACCATAGGGGGGCTCAAAATTTTTGTGGGCATGAATCAAGTACTTATATCTCAATAATACCACATATCAAATTTGATTCATATCAAACCATCGGTTCAGGAAATTGAAATTTCAGACTGGGCCAAAAAATCTTGATCCATGAACTTCGTTCCAACCAACTTGATTCTACACCTCAAAAGGAAGCTCCATACCAAATATCAAGTCATTGTACCCATTGGTTCATGAGATGATGATTTCTTAAGAATTTTAGTGGATTTTTCCCCCCTCCCACTCCCTATGAGGCTGAGCAAGTTGATTTGAAAAAAACCCCAAAATGCCATGTCAGAACAAGTAATCAACTCAAATATAACTAAAACTGGTTCAGCAGTTTAGGAGGCGCAGGTGCAAACACCATGTTCATGAAAGACAGATGGCGGACGACAGAGGACGGATGTCAGATGGTGAGTGATCACTATTGCTCATCCTGACTTTCAGTCGGGTGAGCTAAAAAAAAAAAAAACAAAAAGGCAAATTTGTCCCTGAATATTTTCTGTTGCATTTTACACGTTTGTGCCATCGCGATTTGTTCCTAGAATAAAGCAAGTGTCTATGTTTGGATCAGACCTCCATTCAAGGCAACGCGAATAATCTGCTCATCCAAATGATGGGTGGACAGGTCACTGGCTAAACCACTGGCAACTGTAGACCTCTTATCAATGATTTCTTGATGCCAGTCTGTATTGGATTTTTCATCAAATCAAGTCATGGCTGCTACTGAGCAACCATGACTTGATTTTATGTGAAATTCAAGTAAATATCCATCAGGTTAACAGTTAAAGCTGAAGCTTAAATGAAAGCGTCAATGACACTGCAGCTCAACTTGTTTAAGACATGTACATGTATGGTATGTGACACAGCAATGACAAACATCTAGATAATGACCTGATAACAAAGGTACATGTAAAGTATTGTAACGGTCTGTACATAAATGCTGACCGTAGCCTGTAACAAATGTGTAGGTAAAGTATTGTAAAGGTGGGAGACAGTTAGATGCTAAACAAGAAGAGAAATCTTTGAATCCCAGAGTGGGTCTGACTGAACCCCAAAATATTTGTTATAGCAGTGATAACAAAGGCACCCAAAAACACTTGTTCCTGTCACAAGGTGATAACAAAGGTACCCCAAGAAGTTTCATGAAGATCAGTTCATAAATACAGACTCCAGCCCGAGCCGTATTGACATGTGCACTTACTGTGTATAAGTAGTACTGAACAAATCCAAGTTTATCTAATTTGCATAATTTCTGCACGAGAAAAAAACCTGTATTATATGTGATGTATTCCATGTTACTAAACATTCCTACAAAAATTGATTCAAATCAGAACTTTCATACAGAAGTTCTGTACAAAAAACTGATTGCACTAATTTTGGTACAAAAAAAACACTCGTTCTCGTCCCAAGGTGATAACAAAGGTACCCAAGAAGTTTCGTAAAGATCGGTTCATAAATGCGGCCTCTAGCCTGAGCTGTATGGAAGTTGTGTACAAAAAACTAATCGGACCTAATTTCGGTAAAAAATGGCCACTGGCAGCCATCTTGAATTTTGGACCGCACCCAGAAACACTCTTTCTCATCCCAAGGTGATAACAAAGGTACCCAAGAAGTTTCGTAAAGAACGGTTCATAAATACAGACTCTAGCCCGAGCCGTATTGACATGTGCACTTACTGTGTATAAGTAGCACTGAATAAATCAAAGTTCATCTAATTTGCAGAATTTTTGCACGAGAAAAAAACCTGTATTATATGTGAGGTATTCCATGTTACTAAACATTCATACAGAAATTTATTCAAATCAGAACTTTCATACAAAAGTTCTGTACAAAAACTGATAGCACCAATTTTGGTACAAAATGACCGCCGACAGCCATCTTGAATTTCAGACTGCACCCAAAAACACTCGTTCTCGTCCCAAGGTGATAACAAAGGTGCCCAAGAAGTTTCGTACAGATCGGTTCATAAATACGGCCTCTAGCCCGAGCCTTATTGGCATTTGCACTTACAGTGCTGAAAGTAATACTGGTTTGTTGGTGGTTAACATCACACATTTAAGCACCATGGCTAATCGGGACACAACATGGAGATGAAGTCAAGTTTAGTCAATCGTTGATCAACATGTTGCCCATTTTAGAGGACTTTCACCCCAAGCATTGGTGACTGGGTCCTATTTTACTAGTAAAGCGGAAGTGGTTTACCACAGTAAACAAGTGCTGCTTACTTCCCGGGGTTCCCACGGGGAGAAAGTAACACTAAATAAATCAAAGTTAGTCTAATTTGCATAATTTATGCATGAGAAAAAAACCCGTATTATATGTGATGTATCCCATGGTACTAAACATTCACACAGAAAATTGTTCAAATCATCGCTTTCATATGGAAGTTCTGCGTTGGTGACTGGGTCCTATTTTACTAGTAAAGCGGAAGTGGTTTACCACAGTAAACAAGTGCTGCTTACTTCCCGGGGTTCCCACGGGGAGAAAGTAACACTAAATAAATCAAAGTTAGTCTAATTTGCATAATTTATGCATGAGAAAAAAACCCGTATTATATGTGATGTATCCCATGGTACTAAACATTCACACAGAAAATTGTTCAAATCATCGCTTTCATATGGAAGTTCTGCGCAAAAATCTGATTGCACCTAATTTTGTACAAAATGGCCACCAGCGCCCATCTTGAATTTCAGACCGGACCCCAAAACACTCGTTCTCGTCCCATGGTGATAACAAAGGTACCCAAGAAGTTTCGTTAAGATCGGTTAATAAATACGGCCTCTAGCCCGAGCCGTGTGTATGGCGTGACAGACAGACGGCCAGTCGGACGGGCCATGGCAATACCTCAAATTTGGCTTCGCCAAAGTTGAGCTAAAAAGGTCACCAATTAGTTGTAAAAACTGCTAATGTATGTAGAAATCAATAGTTCTTGATTAATTACAAATGGCTAAGGTATGCAAGGTATGCAAGACTGGTAAGCAAATTAGTTGAGAGAATGAACTTAACTATTGATTAAAAAATTGGGTCAGCTGATTCACTATGAGTCAATGACCTGTCATACTTCACATATGATATATCAGTAATTATTCATATTCTTTATGATCATCCATTCACTTGTAAAATCATACAGCAATATGAACTCTCAAAATATGGTATAGTACCACAGAGCCACCTGTTAAATCATGAGCTTAGTTCTGAAATGCACTTCATTGTATTTTGAATAATTATGCATTCAACTGATCAAATATAGTCCACGTACACTGCACCAGAACCCCTTGCCAAGATAGCTTTCTGAGAAGGGTGCCAGTAATGTAAGAGTTTTAAATCTTTATCAGTGGGGATCACTGATAAACAATTTGGTATAACTTCCTAAAACATAGCCAGGAAAGGCATGAATGCCAACTTTTTTCACTTCATTGTCCTATGAGGTCAGAAAATAATTGGAATCGGTTGGTAGTCAGAAAATGTTCAGAACAAAAAAAACCTGGACAACTTTTGAATGAGTGGCGAAAAACAATGAAAGTAAATTGTGGCCAACTTTGGCAAAATAGGTCAGGCGAAAAAAAAGCCCGGACAACCTTTCAAAATATACAGATTTGAATAAAAATAAGAGTCAAAGGCCCATAGCTCCTAAAAAACTGAGTAGGCAAGGGTGACTTGCGAAATCATTTTACTAAAACATCTCATGAGCCCATACACCAAACATTTTTGAAATCTGTTGGTAATTGTTGAAATTAACCCCAGGACAACTTGATTCTAAGTCAAAAGGGACACAACACCTGCAAGAATGTGCAGACAAGGTCACTGTTGAATGGGCACTGAATGACTATCATAGGATGAAAACGTGAAGTTTCATTGAAATCTGGCAATTAGTTCCAAAGATATGAGGATGGGCAGATGGATAGTCTATCACTATATCCACGCAAACTTTGTTTGGAAGGGGATGAAAATACGGAGAAATCTAAAATATAGTTTGCAGTGACATTGTTATGGGGCTGATAAATTTTTCTTGGTCCCTTTTAAGTTTTTTACTTTCCGACATCATGCAAATGTTAAAGATTTACATTTAAAATTGAAACAAAAACCATCAAACTTCAAAGTTTTTAATCGATTAGATCATGACCTTCAATCACCTATGTTGTCATTCTGGAAATGTGACCAAACTACAAGCGGAACATCACAAATGCAAATGTAATAAATTTGGCACAATTACCACAATTTGGGCACATTAATGATGGCTAATGTAAGTGTAAGGGGAAAGGGTAGTTCTGCATCAGGCAAGGCAGTTCAAAATTTCAGTGGAGCCACAATCACCCACCTTAAATTGCCACTTGGAAGCTGTAAAATGTCTTTCTTAATTTTGCCCAGGCAACCCATTTCCACCATAGGGGAGGCATTTTTAACAATTTTGAAGCCAATAATGACTATAGATATATACAATTTAAAATTGAAGTCAATTGTTCCTGGTGCTTTAATGTATAAGTTATTTGTAATATCTACCAACAGAATTTTTACACAGTGATATCACCAGAGCTGAAAGTGGCAGATGTCACAAATACCTGAAAGTGTAAATTGGTGAGCTAAGTGAAGCGAGTCTGACTTACATAGGCCAGAAACCACCTTGGCCACATGGAAGCCCTAGGGTTGTAGATGCTCCGAGATTGATTCTGGTCATTTCCAGGCACCTTTTAATTACTTTTCAAAACCACTTTTTAGTATTGGTGAAAATGAATTTAGAAAAGATTTTGAACTTTGGTACATTAAATGAAAGTGTCAATGACACTAGCTCAACTTCTGTAAGACATGTACATGTATAGTATGTGACACAGCAATGACACACATCTAGGTAATGACCTGATAACAAAGATACATATAAAGTATTGTAATGGTCTGTACATAAATGCTGACCGTAGCCTGTAACAAATGTATAGGTAAAGTATTGTAAAGGTGGGCAACATTTAGATGATAAAATACGAAAGAAATCTTTGAATCCCAGAGTGGGTCTGACTGAACCCAAAAATATTTGTTCTCATAGAACAGTGATAACAAAGGCATCTAAAAACACTTGTTCCTGTCCTAAGGTGATAACAAAGGTACCTAAGAAGTTTCGTGAAGATCAGTTCATAAATACAGCCTCTAGCCCGAGCCGTATTGGCATGTGTACTTGCTGTGTGTAAGTAGCACTGAATAAATGAATGTTCATCTAATTTGCAGAATTTCTGCACGAGAAAAAACCTGTATTATATGTGATGCATTCCATGTTACTAAACATTCATTCAAAAATTTATTCAAATCATAACCTTCATATAGAAGTTCTGTACCAAAAACTGATCGTACCTAATTTTGGTACAAAATGGCCATCGGCAGCCATCTTGAATTTTGGACCGCACCCAAGAAACACTCGTTCTCATCCCAAGGTGATAACAAAGGTACCCAAGAAGTTTCGTAAAGATCGGTTCATAAATACAGCCTCTAGCCCAAACCGAATTGGCATGTGTACTTGCTGTGTGTAAGTAGCACTGAATAAATGAATGTTCATCTAATTTGCAGAATTTCTGCAGGAGAAAAAACCTGTATTATATGTGATGTATTCCATGTTACTAAACATTCCTACAAAAATTTATTCAAATCAGAACTTTCATACAGAAGTTCTGTACAAAAAACTGATTGCACTAATTTTGGTACAAAATGGCTGCCGGCGGCCATCTTGAATTTTGGACCGCACCCAAAAACACTCATTCTTGTCCCACAGTCATAACAAAGGTACCCAAGAAGTTTTGTAAAGATCGGTTCATAAATACGGCCTCTAGCCCAAGCCGTATAGAATTGATGACAGACAGATGAACAGACGGACGACGGGCCATGGCATAACCTCAAATTTGACTTTTGGCAAAGTTGAGCTAAAAATGGGGAAATGGACATCTACTTCATATTCATTATTGGATACACTAAATCAAAAATAGAATCGTACTGTAGACCCACAAAAGTAATTCTGATGCCTGTTTCTTGGTGATTTTTTGCCTGCTATATTCGAGATTACAAATTCCTAAAACTAATTTTGGACTCATATTTTCTTCAACCATTGACGGTTCAACACATTTATTTACACATTTATTTACCTGGGATTGAAAAATGTTGATGGTCGTGATTGATTTGAATTTATGTCTCATCATTTTCTGATATGAACTTTCATTTTCCCCATATTGTTTCAATGCCTTTTTGCGCGCCTACTAAATACCGAATACCACTGATGGCTACCGAAGACTATCGATGGCCACCGAAGGCCATCCAATGTAACTAAAACTGTTGAATTGAAAAGCATTTTTGAAGTCAATCTTTATTTATCATAGTGCGAATGTTTATAACGCTCGTTCTTCAAATTAGTTGGGTTTCCCCAAAGAGATTTAGACAACAGTAATTCATACACGAGAAAACTGAATTAATGGCAATTTCATTTGAAACAGTGTGAATTAGGTGGTCATCGGTAACACTGGTCTCTGTTTGCGGGGTGTAAGCGGAGATTGAATATTAAAATCTAGTCCCCCCCCCCCAAAAAATACCCCCAAATTTGCTAAAAAAAAAAAAAAAACCCAGTTTTATAGACATCTACCCTAGAGTGGCCATCGATGATGGTATCCTTCAGTAGCATTTGAAAGTAGTTTCTTTCTGAAAAAAAAACAACTAATTTGAAGAACAAGTGTTAGAAACATTTGCTCTATGATAAATATTGTTTGCCTTCAAAAATGCCTTTAAATGCAACAGTTTTAGTTATCTTGAGTAGCTTTCGATAGCCATCGGTGGCATTTGGTATTTAGTAGGACCCTCCACCATCATTTCCAAAGTTGATTTCTTTTGCACACCAAATACACTTCATCTTTCCAGCATGATTTATTTTCCTTATGAAGTCAGATAGAAAGTCATTATTAAAATCCTTTTCTTGTAACCAGTCCCAACGAAGCTGGTTTTTGATTCCTTTATCAACAAGTGATATTATCTCCTGTCCTTTCAATTCCATTGTTCTCTTTGAAAAGCGTGGTCTTCACTGAGCACTGAATATGCACAAGAAACAAGAAATCCCATTGGTTGAACTCTCACACAATACACTTACTGAACATGACTGTCCCATCAACGTTTAGTACACAATCAAACTTGGTTTGACTTCCTACAATTTGCAAAAATATTTAAAATGGAACTACAAGTGGAATGGAAGTGTTGATTACTAGAAAAAGCTGATTTTGGGTTGGATAAAATAGTACAATCCAGAACACAAAAATGTTATGGAATTTCAATAAAAATCAGAAAACTTTCATCTCCATATCATACAGTTAAGTTCCAACAACTCAGATGGGTCCCTTGGAACAGGGATGCACAAGTTGAAAATTTAAGATAACTCTCCCCAAAAGATGATGCATGAGCCAATATTGCCATAATCCCATTGAACTCTTTTATCAATAGTTTTTTAAATGGACACAGTTTTAAATGGTCATAAAATATTACACCAATAAGCACTTTTCAAGGACCATGTTATTGATTTCCAACAAGTATTATAGCATTCAAACTGTAAGGTAATGATGGTCCATCATACCAAGCCGATTTTAAATCATTTTTACACAAAACTAGGATACATCAACTTTCAAAAGCTTATTTCACAAAATGCAAGATTATTTTCAGAACCTACCTAACAAAATCGTAAATCATACTTTTTTTCCTAATTACATCAACTCACTTGACTCACCACTTCATCTATAAACATGTATATGAAGAAGGAATAAAACTGAACTCATTCTTGAAAGTTTTCCGCTTTTACTACACACTTCCAATGTATATAATCTACAATTTGTCATCAGATACTGTTCTTATTTTTGTATCAATCAAAGGTGTATATTTGACATAAAATCACTTCCTGTAACAAACCCTGAGCCCCCAAAACAAATATATCGATTATCAGGAAAGAATGGGTTTTTTTTTAATTTATGCATCAATTACAGCCAATACAATTTACACTTGTTTTGAAATGCAAATCATTCACTGATTATTAACTATCAAAAGCACAATGTTCAAGACATTTGGTACAGTCATTCTGTTTTAAGGTATCGCATTTATAAAATTTGAATTCAACGTGATCATGTAACTGACATGGCAGAAGTTTGCATGTTGGGTGTGCAAGTACCACTTGGTTTATTTTGATTTTAGTCAAGAAGGTAGAGAGCATGTGCCATTGCCTGCCTTAAAAAGCCAGGTCTGCTGTGTATTTCTGATTGTTTAAATCCACCAATACAAAACAGTTCTGCACTTCTGTCATGAATAAGCAGTTAGCCAGTAACAGACTTTCTAACCAGAAAAAAGCTTGTTATTCTGGTATGGTTAAATCGGTTAAATACAATTGGAAGTGGACCAAGAGAATCTCAAGTAAACTGTATTAATAATAATGGTTTTCAATACTCACTTATTTTCCATAGACAATTCTTCAAGCTCTTCTAATACAGACACTCCATCATTTATATTAATTTCCCACATGTGCAAGGTGTTGTCACTGCAGAGAGATATCAAACGTCCCTGAAAAATAACAAAAACCCACTTTCATCAATATCACAAGAACAATTGAGAATATTCATCAGTACAACTGTTATAATTTTTTTTAACCATATACCTTAATAAACAATTATAAGGTTGTTATTTATATATTATTATTATTATTATTTATTTATTTATTGGTGTTTAAGGTAACATATTTCTGCACAATGGTTAATCATCACCATGACAGTTTTATGGGTGGAGGAAGCCGGATTACCCAGGGAGAACAACCAAACAACGGCAAGCAACTGTCAGCTCCCCAATATACTACCTCCACACAAGCAGGGTTAGCATTGGCTGAAGACAGGTGCACCATCCATATGCAGTGCGCCTTAGTACACAAGCCACCGCACCCCCCGTGGGCAATGGGTTGCAGCCTATATATAATTACATATAACCAATACAGAAAAAAGTCTCCCTTTTAGGAAGTTTCCATGCTTGTAAAATGGAAATTGCAAGAGCAATGTTTCACACCTGTATTTTTCCCCTCATGTCACTTGCCAAGGTCACTGGAGCACCCCGCTGCTAATTATCAACATTGCACTTCCTGTCAACATTCAACCTACATCGAAATAAGTTCTGGCAAACAAGCTGTAGGATGCACGGATTAACTCCATTACAACAGAATATGGAACTTTTTTTCGTTTCAACAATGAATGGTCAAGAGGGCAGGGCACTTCTTTCTGAATTTTTTAATTCTGCCCAAGATGATTTCATCAGGGAGACGCCAGCTGGTATTATTTTCTCAACACCAGTCCCATGGGGGGAAAGTCTTGAAATAAATTAAATGTATTTAGCACAAGAAATATTAAGGAAATGTCAGCTTCCTCCATCATTAAACTGTTCAAGATGATATGACTTTGGCTTCTTAACTGGTCTAGTGCTGAATGTTTTTTTAGCCATTAAAATTTGTTAGCATGTTTTTGCCTTGTTATAATTTATGGGAGTGCTTATCTGCACTCTCCCATAAATTGTAGCATGGCAAATTCATACAGACTAAAAAATTTCACTTTAATTCTGTATCCAATGCAGACGATCTCAAAATTTATTATTTTAAATACTTTTTTTTTTAAATTTAAACATTTCAACAAAACCATAACATGTGACCCCCCTCATTAGAACAAGTTTGATGAGCTCTTTCTAATAAGGGATTACATGATATGGTTTTGTTAAAATTTGAGAAATAATATTTTTTCAACTGCTGAATTTGCAAATTATGTGGACAGATGAAGCTGATTCGTTAGGTAGAGGGTTAAAGATAATACAAAGACTTCACTTTGTGGTACCTGCACTTCAGAGTAAAGCCCAAATATGGGCTTCCAGCACTCTACCAGTTAAACTGCCATTACACCCAAAAAAAAAACAACAGCACAAGAAACTAAAAAAATATCTTACTTGTGATGGCAGAAAGAACAGCTGGTTTACTGTAACATCATTTTTGTGCTGTCCTGAAAACTCAACACCTGGAGATCCATATCTTTCATTATGTCAAGGAATGTTAGAATTAACTATTGTGTTAAAGGTCATTTTCAGAATCTATATTTAGTTCAAGTCATGAATGACCACAACATAAGTATTAAAGAACTTTAGTCAATTATTTACACTTATGCTGCCCACTCGAGCTATACTCCAGGCACTGGTTTGAAGATCTATTTCCATTACATCAGAAAGGTACAGAGCGACCGCCGCGGACTGGTCATTTTCCACAGGTGGGTAATATTTCCATGTATGCAATAATATTGGAAACACATATTAGATGAATAATCATCAAACATTTTATGAAGCACAGGGTATAACCCAGTTCTTCATTAATTAAAATTTTGCAGATGATTTTTATTACTCGGTAAATGCATACATGGACATCGATGCTCACACATGGATTATGACCAGTCCACTGCAACTGTACTGTAATACTTGTTTTCCACACTTCTGGTTCCAAAGGTCCACACTGAGAAACTCCAAATGAAAGCACTCTTAAAAAAGAAAAAAAAAAGAAAAAGAAAATAACTATTATTCACTTTAATCAACCGTTTAACACCCAATGGTTACTTCCAAAAAACTTTGTACTAAATGTTAGTGTTGAAATGATGTATGGATTGGTCAAAGTCAAAATGAGTAGTAGTATTTTTTTTTTATTGCCGTTTGTTCATTTTCAGCATATATGACTATATGAAGGTATGAAGTCATGTTTAGCCAACTGTTTATACCTATGCTGCCCCCTTTAGAGGATTTCCACCCCAGGCATTGGTTCCAGGTCCTATTTTACCAGTACAGTAAACTGAACTTGTGTATTGCAGTAAACAAGCACTGCTCCATTTCCTGAGGTTCCTACTTGAATATTGGCAGTATTTGCTGATTAAAAATTTCCTCATCAACTAGTCAACATACATATCCCATTCTCTATACAAGTTACAGTACCTGGCCTGTGCATTTCGTCTCCCCACTGATCTCATCTCATCTCATTCCAGGAGGGATTCAGGTATTGTCCCAGGCATTCTATTTTTTTATTTATTTATTGGTTGTTAAGCTTAAGGTCACATTTTCTGCACAATTGTGACTGTAGATATTGGATATAAAGTAAAGTCCAGCCAATCATTTATACCCATGCTGCCCATTTTAGAAGACTTCCACCTTTGGGCATTCCATAGTTGTTAACACGTCTGATCATGCCACAAATGGAGGCACTGTAACTTGATACAAGGAGTTTCATTCTGATTGTAATGTATGCACAGGGTCAACTCCATGTTAATCAACAATTGGCAATTAGTTGATTCGTTAAGTTTCTAATCGTTTCAACGCTACTTTGTTCTGCAACATGCAATCCGATGAAGTCTTCCAGCCAATAGTTAAATTACCCTGGAAGTGGTCATTTGTCAGATCTTTATCATCTTTATTTGCAGTCATGACTTCATAAGATCACTGTCAAAATCAAAGGACACGCAAGTTTTGATACAGTGAAATGTGTGGAAGAATTGCATCTGCTGGTTAATTCTTAGCACCTTGGTAGTATTTCAAATTTTTCGGAATTGACTCCATAATACTAATGCAGCATGAAAAATTTAACAAATTATATCTTGTTTGACAGAGCTCAATGAGCTCTGTCAAACAGGATACAATTTTTTAAATCGACAGTCGACAGTTGCATTGTGGGAAAAATTTACTACTGAAAACTTGTATTTTGACAACAGAGTGAAGAGGATTGAAGTAGTTAACCCTTTTCTCTAAACTAACAGCGATATCTGGTCAGCATTATTCGCAAAAAATTACCATTCAAACTTTATTGTATATATTTTTTTCCTTAAAAAATTGCTTATTGCCCCCTCAATGGAGTGACGCATCCACCTCATTCCAATGAGGAGACAAGCCCAGTGAGCTAAACTATATCAAGGTTCCTGAAGGCAAGGTCTGGCTAAATTCAAGGTCATTCAAGGCTGTGTCTCATTTTTAAAGGCACTTCAAATCCAAATTGAAGGATTTTTATTGACCCATGGCTACTAGTCCTAACTAGGACCCTCGAGTCATCACCCCCTCCTTCCACTTCCCTTGAAGAGAAGTGAGAGGAGGTATTAATGATCAGAGGGTTCAAGTTAGAATTATGCCTGCCCAAACTCTAGCATATAAAACTCTATAGTTGGGATTACTTGCTTCGTCAGCATTTTATTTCATGAATATTCAAGGCTTTTCAGGGGCCCAGGATTGCAAGGCTTTGAATGGCCCCTAAGTCAATTTTTAGGCCATTCCATGAATCCATGGCCCCGCAGGAACCCTGTAAGTTCTTGATTCCAAAACTTGAAAAAACTTTTGAAAATTTGGACGGCAATTTTTTTGTGATTAGTGCCGACTGTATATAGCGTTATGCTAGGTAAAAGGTTAATGGGTAAAAGGTTAACTGCACTTTGCCTGTTGAATCATCAACTTTGCACTTAACAAGTAAATAAATGAGTGGATGTCTTCCAACCATGTGGCCAAACTACAAGTCATCACGTATATATATTTATTTTATGGTGTTTAAGATCACTTTTAGCATCTATGGCTATAATAACATAATGGCCCAAAAGTACAAAGTTAGATTCTACCAATTTGTTAACACCTAAGCTGTGCAATTCAGAGGACTTCCATCCCAGATATTGGTCACTGCATCATCTTTTACCAGTAAATGGAACTTGTTTACCAAAGTAAACAAGCACTCCTTAATTTCCTGGAATTTCCACAGGGACCTCTTATACATACTTTGTGCTATATGCTGTACATGTCATCACTATGATTGGAACTATGCAATAGGGAGACAAAAGCAAATCTTTATACAAGCAGACTTATGTGCACATTACTGTTTACTCAATCTTGAACACTTTTTTTTTCACACATTATATACACTTATTATTGACTTGTTCTGCATGTAGATATGTCAAACTCAACAAGTACTTTTAGCATGTATTGACAAGGAAATGTTATATACAAGCATGTTTAAAGTTATAATTTGAAAAGAGAGAGAGCAGGCAACTATTTAACTGAAAACTCAAGCTTGACAATTAATGGTCACAAAAGATCTTATCAATACAATCAACAGCTATTTGAAAATACCATGTCAGAACAGAAGGACAAAATACTAATCTTAACAAAAAAATAGTAATTAACTGTTTTAGTGTTAACTTCCAAAACTGAACTGAATCACACAAAAGTTTTTTTTT
This sequence comes from Pictodentalium vernedei, assembly GCA_031216915.1. Taxonomy (NCBI): domain Eukaryota; kingdom Metazoa; phylum Mollusca; class Scaphopoda; order Dentaliida; family Dentaliidae; genus Pictodentalium; species Pictodentalium vernedei. The sequence goes on from CM062297.1 coordinate 747,682,343, forward strand.
AATCCAATGATATAGTCCCTTGAGAGCATGGAGTTGGCATCTTTGTGCTTTGTAGTTTGATATCCTGTTACAGGGCCTTCAAGTGATTTTCTGCCTAAAATAGAGGTTTTATGAGGGATTGGTGCCTAAAATACATGGCACATCAGTCTTTCAATTTTGAAAATGGAAGGTGCACTGAATACTGCTCACAACCATATGAAGTGAAGTGTACCAAGCCAGAAAATAAGCAGACTGTCATCTGCAAAATGAGGTCCCCATAGGGTGAATTTAGTGATGCTACCCTGCACAGCAGGGTAGCATCACTAAATTTACCCTCTGTGAATCTCCATCTCAATCAGGGTCTCAAAACTAATTCAGATTAGTATGGGATAGCATCATCAAATTCACCCTCTGGGGACCTCATTCTGCAAATGTCAGACTGCTTATTTTCAGGCCTGAAGTGCACTATTGTTGAGTCCGAGCTTCGGGGAAACATTTTCAAGAAAAACATCAACAAACATCTGCACAATGCTCACTCCAATGGTGCAGAGTAAGATAGGATTCCAAAAATATTACCCTTTTTTGACAAGCTTTTCACAACAATAATGGAAGTTATTTGACTTCAGTATAATACACTGAAATGCAACTTCAATGTCCCAGAGCAAACGGAAATCAATTGAATGATTCTCCGCGGAATACATGAGCAAAAAGACAGTGAGTAGCATTAATGGCCTTTGAAGTTTGCCGATTTATGCTGTTTATGTACCAATTCTCGGAAAGTAAAGCTTGATTAGTTTGAAGTTTTGAAATGCTACAGCTTATAATTCAATTTCCCATGAAAAGATTTTAACCCTTTACAGAAAACACATAAAAATTTGTTATTTTAATTTTTCCCCCGAATTCTTAAAAAAATCAAACCTATATTATGAAACCTCTCATTCATTGGGACAAGCTTGACTTTCTCGTTCCAATGAAGGGGGCGGCGGGGGGGGAGGGGGGCACCCGATTTGTTAGGTAAGGGTTAATCACTCGTAAGGTGGAACTGTAGCGCACTGTTGTCTACTCGCAAAAAGTAAAAATTGCAGGTGTGATGACATGAAAAAGGTGACAGAGAATGCCTCAAAATCAAAAGACTGGCACATTCATGCAAAATAGGGAAAGTATGAAAAACACAGCAGTAAATAAAGGGTAAATAAAGGGGTTTCTTTTCCAGCTTATTAATATTGCAATCACCTATCTACTACACTGGACAAATCTGAACTGCTTGAAAGTCAGAATGTCAAGCAGATTTTCCCCAAAATGCATTTAGAAATTTAACCAATTTAATGTTTTGACAGAGCTCAGTAAGATAAGGTTGGATCGGTTAATTTCTAGTTATTTATATATTGGTGTTTAAGGTCACATATTTTTGCACAATGGCTAATCATGACCACAACATGAGTATCAACTCAAGACCAGGGGGTGAGCGTTAATAAGCCATGTTGCCCATTATAGAGAGGGTTTGCACCTTCCAAGCATTGGTGACTGGGTCCTATTTCACCAGTAAAACAGAGCCTGTTTACCACAGTGAACAGGCACAGCTTCACTTTCTGGGGTTCCTGAGGGGATAATTTCTAGTTGGATTATCGGAAAAATTTACTTCTTGAAATCTGACATTTCAACATCAAAATGCAGATGGTTAAAGAATTGTTGAAACAAGGTTCAAACACACTTTAGAGGAAGAAAATCTGGGAGTTTCAGTTTTAAGACAATATTAATCTAATAATAATAATAATCCATTAAATCTAATAATACCTCTCCCAGAGAACTTCCAAAAGATCAGTGTAAGGAGCAGATATTTTTTTCAGCAGATTCATTTGTTTGTTTATTGATTGGTGTTTAACCCGCTGCAAATGTCAAAGTACTAAAATTCCATGCAGCAAATTTTTCCCATAATGCAACTATGAGTACAGCCAATTTAATCTTGTTTGACAGATTACAAAGGGACTGAAAGTCCTTTCTGTTCAAGCCAAGTGGTATGAGCATTTTCAGTGTGTATATCCATTCTATTTCGCGTTTACGCCTTTGTTTCACAGTATTAGGCACTTCCAGGTCAGATAATGTGGAAACTGTGATCCTCAATGGTGTAGTCATGTTGGTTAAAGTGGAACGTTATTAGCGTGTCCCTTATGTGTTGGATATCAGCTAAATGTTCACGTATACGGACATAAAAATTTCTTTTGGTTTCCCCGACATACCGTTTCCACATCTGCGGCATGTTGTGAGGTAAATACAATTGCGGGTCATACAGATTGTTCTGGGGACTGCCTTGAATCGTTTTTTCGTTGTGTGCCTAGTTAACCAGATGCCTGTAGGTAATTGTCTGCAGTTTCTGCAGTTCTGTAAGGTACAGGCTAACCAAGGATTATGAATTGCTTTACTGCTGATTTGGTGGAGTGATGGGAGTTTAGCTTTCATAAGTGAGCACGGTCAAACAAGATTAAATTGGTTAACTTCTTGTTACATTATTTGAAAAATCTGCGGGTTGATATTTTGTTATTAAGACATCGGTGGGCAGAGGGTTAAGTTTACTTTCAGAATCTAGGGCTACATCATGACCACAACATAGATATGAAGTAAAGTTTAGCCAACCATTCATGCCCATGTTGCCCACTTTAGAGGACGTTCACCTCAGGCGTTGGTTCCTGGTCCTATTTTACCAATAAAGCAGAACTTGTTTCTTGCAGTAAACAGGCATTGCTCCACTTCTCACAGGGATTTTCAGCGTATAAAAAGTCTAGTTTTCAAGAACTTTCAAGGGCCTTGAATTTCATTTTTAAAATTCATGTACTTTTAAGCACTTTCAAGGACACCTGCAAACTCTGGGAAATAAATACATGAGAAAAGTTCTTTTCTATTAGGTCATTCTTTCAAGCATTTCTGAGTAAACTAATGGGAAAAAGTTCACCTTAGAGTAGGGAGATCCTCTAATCTTGTTGAGGTATTTATAAAGAAATCAATACTTATTATTCAAAGTATGCAATGTTTTGGAATCACAGTCGGCATTTGGCAGGTAATGAATGATGGTTGTGGGAATTGAATACTGTGAGATAACACTTGCCACTCATAATGAAATAAATATATACATACAAACATCTCTCAAAAAACACATCTCCAATGGATTTAAGGTGGTATGTATGCAATGAAAATTCTTACAGCCATAACATATCTGCCACAATGAAATTGTGGCCTTCCAAAGGGAATTTATTATTCAACCTATAGTTCCCTGAAAATTGAAGAAATTACGTACAAAATTTGTTGATGTTCAAAGTCACTTTCTGTATCTACAGCTTTATCATGATTGCAACACAAGTTTGAAGTCATGTTTAAGCAATCATTCATACCTACGCTGCCTGATGATAGGGTTTCAGTTGCATCAAATCGTGCTTCATGGGGGTTTAGCATTCTCATTTTTGTACCACCTGGTATTGTCATTTTACAAGGCCAACTAATTTACTTAATATTCTGCTTACTCCTACCACTAATGTGAAGAAAACAACATGGTTGTCGAAGATGGCAACCTCTTATCAAGTACAATGCAGACAGTTCCGTTAGTTGTTCATAAGCTTGTAACTTATGTGGAAAAACAAAGGAACAAGCCACGTTCCAGGCAGTCAACCTCTGGGCTGAGCCAAGTTGTTTAGTGATTGAAAACTTGCTTGTTCTGGGCCTGAACATGTCCTGGTATTTATTTTCATAGCTTTTCATTAAGATACTGAAATAATATTCAATAAAACACTTCAAGTAGGAATGAAAAGCCACGAAACAGGTTCAGCATGAGTATGTATTGCAATCATGATACTTTGATCAACAGATCGATGATGGCATCTTGATTGTTGCCCTTAGAATCACTGATGTATCTGAAACCTCACACCCCAACTCAAGGGTCAGCATGTGGAATAATAAATCACTGTCAAAACAACTTACTTGGGATATTTCCTATCTGAAAAGACATTCTTAATTGCAAAACTTCCAAAAGCAAAATTATTTACCACACCATCAGAACAAATTTGACCTATTAATTACAAGTAGATAAGAGAATAAATTCTAGTTAATTGAAAAAAAAATCTTGTAATCTATTTGGTCGTTGTACATCCAGAAGAGGCATTTATTTCATCTGGGCCTTTGACTCTGAAAAATGCAGATACACAGTAAGTCACACCTCCAATTCAATTCAACTGCTATGATCATTTTCTGTCATGAGTACTGTTGAACAAATATGGTTTTATAAATGTTAAAGCTATGTTTAATTTTCATAAACTCCTGAAATTATAACGGTACATAAGTGTTATGCAGTCTTGTGATTACTAATCTATAGTTTTCACCAATAAATTTGGTGAGTAACAAGAGTGCATTTTTTAGATGAAAGTGTCAATGACACTGTAGCTCAACTTGACAAACATGAATTTGGTAAGTTATATGTGAAATGACAAAATTGAAGATCATTGGTTTCAATGTTATTTGGTGAAACTTCAACATAACAGCATTTTGTGTGCGCAACATCAGAGCAATCCAGGCATTTTTAAATCTAAACTGTAAGGCTGGCTAAAGGAAGAATGTAGAAACACAAATGCAGCAAGTTTAAAGGTCATTGTAAACAGCAACTTTTTTCACAGAAATTAATGCTAATTGATAGCTCTTATCTAGAGGTCCCACCCAATGAGCACACCAAGTTCAAAAACAATCTTATGATAAATATGTCCTGTTGGCCAAGTCAAAGAAGAATATTGATGCACAAATACAATAAACAGCAACAGTTTTTTTTTGATGGAAAAGAAAATTGAAAGCTCCTATCTTGGTCACCCTGAATAAGCATACCAAGTTTCAAAACAACCCGATGATGAATGCACCCTCTTAGGCGTGCCAAAGGAAGATGTTAATGTACAAATGCACAAAGTTTGAAGGTCATTGCTAGTGGCAATGTTCTTTTTTCCTTTTTTATGGAAATTCATAAATACGACCTGTAGAGTGCAAAAGGGATAAGTATCTGCACAAATGCACTAAGTTCAAAGGCTGGCGCCAATGACAATAAGTTATTATGGAAATGAAAAAAAATCAATAGCTTCCATCTAGAGGACACCCCGAACACGCATACCACGTTTCAAAGTGATCCAATCATAAGAGTGCCCTGTAGGGCATGCCAGAGGAATATATTGATGCCTGACTAAATTAAAGTTCGAAGGTTGTTGCCAATGGCAACGATTTTTTATGAAAATGGGAAAAGAATCAATAGCTCCCATCTGGAGGTCACCCTAAACAACCATACCAAGTTTCAAATCATAAATGTGCCCTGTAGGGAGTGCCAAAGGGAAATATTGATGTCTGACTAAACCAAGTTCAAAGTTCACTGCCAGTAGCAAAATTTTTTGATGGAAATGGAAGAAAATCGATAGCTCCCATCTAGATGTCACCCCAAACAAGCATACCAAATTTCAAAACAATCAAAAGGGAAATATTGATGCACAATTGCACTAAGTTCATTGAAGGTCACTGCCAGCGGCAACATTTTTTATGGAAATTTATTTATTTATTGGTGTTTAAGGTCACATTTTTGCACAATGGCTAATCATGACCACAACATGAGTATCAACTCAAGACCAGGGGTGAGCGTTAATAATGCACCTCCCTAGCATTGATGACTGGGGCCTATTTTACTGGTAAAACAGAGTATGTTTATCACAGTGAACAGGCACTGCTTCACTTCCCAGGGTTCCCACGGGGAGGGACCTGTTTTACAAGTAAAACAACTTAACATAGTAAACAAGCACTGCTCCACTTCACAAGTTTCACATTAAAGTTCGTCAATTAGCTTAACTGATAGAGACCCAGAAGACCATATTTGGGCTTTATTCTGAAGTGTAGGTACGACAGCTTAAAGGATTCAAATTCTGTGGACGAGATTCATATTGGCTCTCAGGCAAAATTATTTCATCTATTAGGATTTGCCTTGTTACAGTATACATAAATTGGCATGAACAAATTTTGATGACCAAAAATAATTTAGCCCTCTACCAATTACAGGGTTCTGCCCAGACATTTCTGAATGCCGGACAATAATGGGCGAAAGCCGTCCTCTGATGTGAATGTTCAATGTGGGCTACCTGTAGAAACTGGGAGATTTAGTGGTGGTTTTTGTCCAAAGTGGTTGTGGAAATAAAATGAAAGTGTCAATGACACTGTAGCTCAACTTGACAAACTTGAACTTGGTAAGTTATAAATAAAATGGCAAAATTGAAGATCATTGGGACCAATGTCAGTTTTTTTGCCAGTGGCAACATTTTTTTGACAGAAACCGAAGAAAATTGATAGTTCCCATCTAGAGGCCTCCCCAAACAAACATGCCAGGTTTGAAAGCAATCCGATCATAAATGTGCCCTGTAGGGTGTACAAAAGGGAAATATTGTGGTCTGACTAGACTAAATTCTAAGAGCGTTGGCCGTGGCAACATTTTTTGACGGAAATGGAAGAAAATCGATAGCTCCCATCTAGAGGTCACCGTAAATAAGCATACCAGGTTTCAAAGCAATCTAATCATAAATGAGCCCTGTAGGGTGAGCCAAAGGGAAATATTGTGGTCTGACTAATCTAAGTTCTAAGAATGTTGGCTGCGGCAACATTTTTTGATGGAAATTAAAGAAAATCGATAGCTCCCATCTAGATGTCACCCCAAACAAGCATGCCAGGTTTCAAAGCAATCCGATCATAAATGTACCCTGTAGGGTGTGCCAAAGGGAAATATTGAGTCTTCTGACTAAACTAAGTTCTAAAAATGTTGGCCGCGGCAACATTTTTTGACAGAAATTGAAGAAAATCGATAGCTCCCATCTAGAGGTCTCCCGAAACAAACATACCAGGTTTCAAAGCAATCTGATCATAAATGTGCCCTGTAGGGTGCACCAAAGGGAAATATTGAGGTCTGACTGAACTAAGTTCTACGAACGTTGGCTGTGGCAACATTTTTTACCAGAAATTGAAGAAAATCGATAGCTCCCATCTAGAGGTCACCCTAAATAAGCATACCAGGTTTCAAAGCAATCAAATCATAAATGTGCCCTGTAGGGTGTGCCAAAGGGAAATATTGTGGTTTGACTAAACTAAGTTCTAAGAACGTTGGCCGCGGCAACATTTTTTGACAGAAATTGAAGAAAATCGATAGCTCCCATCTAGATGTCACCCCAAACAAGCATGCCAGGTTTCAAAGCAATCCGATCATAAATGTACCCTGTAGGGTGTGCCAAATGGAAATATTGAGTCTTCTGACTAAACTGAGTTCTAAGAACATTGGCCGCGGCAACATTTTTTGACAAAAATTGAAGAAAATCGATAGCTCCCATCTAGAGGTCTCCCCAAACAAGCATACCAGGTTCCAAAGCAATCTGATCGTAAATGTACCCTGTAGGGTGTGCCAAAGAGAAATATTGAGGTCTGACTAAACTAAGTTTTACGAACGTTGGCCGTGGCAACATTTTTTGCCGGAAATTGAAGAAAATCGATAGCTCCCATCTAGAGGTCACCCTAAATAAGCGTATCAGGTTTCAAAGCAATCAAATCATAAATGTGCCCTGTAGGGTGTGCCAAAGGGAAATATTGTGGTTTGACTAAACTAAGTTCTAAGAACGTTGGCTGGGGCAACATTTTTTGACGGAAATTGAAGAAAATCGATAGCTCCCATCTAGAGGTCACCCCAAACAAGCATAAGAAGTTTCAAAGTAATCTGATCATAAATGCGACCTGTGAGGTGTGCCAAAGGAAATTGTGGACGTACGTACTAACGTACTAACATACTAACGTACGTACGTACGTACGTACGCCGACGGACGAGAAGTGATGGCAATAGCTCAGCCTGACTTTGTCAAGTTGAGCTAAAAAGTGTGGGATACTCCCAACCACCACTAACTACTGCAGACAGAACCCTATTTATTTACTGGTGTTTAAGGTCACATATTTCTGCGGAATGGCTTACAGTGACAACAACATGGAGGTAAATCGAAGTTTAGTCAATCATTTATACCTATGTTGCTCATTTTAGAGGACTTCCACCCCAAGAATTGGTGACTGGGTCCTATTTTAACAGTAAAACTGAGCTTGTTCAGAAGAAACAAGCACTGCTTCACTTCCCAGAGTTCCCACGTGGGAACCTTAGTTGAAGCTTGGTAGATTTTTTATATATTTTTTTTCCATTGTCAATATGGGTAATGAAAAATTCCTATGCTTTATTAGTGAGCCACTTATACATAGGAATAGAAAGCCAAATTCACTTGTTGGTACTCGAGTGAATAAAATGAACTCAAGATTAAATGTGAATCTGATGAATCACATCACCTATAAAAGAAATTGATTTTACAGTCATGCAAATGTGTTGCCTAATACAGCTTTATGTCAAAGTGGAAATTAATTATTCATCAACCACTGATCTCACCTTTTTCTAACTCCAAATTCCTATGTAACAAGAAAAAGATTGTCATCTAACATAGTAGACTTATGTTATCAGGGACACGTATCTTCTTGGGCATATTTGTAAAAAAACATAAGGTGAGGAGTTTGTTCACAGTAGTTGACAAAAAATCACATGATGCTACATTACTGCAAAACAAGTATAATATAAAAACAACCTTTCAAAGCTGAATTCCTGCATCTATGTCCCAGGCTGAAACGAGCTTGACAAGCTCTGTTAAATCTTACCCAATGCACATGATATAAAAATTTATTTTGATACCTATTTTTCAAATTTTTCAAAAAATTTGCAATAAAACCATATTGTGTGACCGCTCATTGGAATAAGCTTGATGGGCTCATTCCAATGAGGGGTCAAAATGATAATAGTTTTGTTAACTGGTAGAGTGCTAAATTTTTTTAGTTGTCAAAATTTATTCCAATGACTGCCTTGTTACAATTTATGGGAGAGTGCCAACAGGCACTCTCCCATAAATTGTTACAAGACAGACATACAGATGAAACAAATTCACTCAATAAATAATGTGAACCACATTATTTATTTATTTATTGGTGTTTAAGGTCACATATTTCTGCACAATGGCTAATCATGACCATGACAGTTTTACGGGTGGAGGAAGCCGGAGTACCCGGAGAGAACCGAGCAACGGCGAGCAACTGTCAGCTCCCCAACATACCAACTCCACACAAGCAGGGTTAGCATTGGTTGAAGACAGGTGCACTATCTACGTGCAGTACGCCTTAGTACACAACGCCACCGTGCCCCCACGTGGGCAATGGTGGTGAAGTGTCTCGCCCAAGGTCACAACGTGGTTGCCGCAGGTGGGATTCGAACCTAGGACCTCTCGGCTTGCAGCCTCTACCTCTACCTACTGAGCCACCGTGCCCCCGTGAACCACATTGACAGAATATGAAACCTTCAAGTCGTGGAACCTTTTCTAAAGAATGGAGCCCAAATATGAACTTCCAGCAGACAACCATTTAAGAGAGTTTTGAAGAAAAATTTTTTTTTTTAGCTGCTCAGTTTGTAAATTATATGTGTGGATACAGTTGATTCGTTAGATAAAGGGTTAAGGTGAATTGTCAACATTTCCAACAAATATATGCCATCACAAACTACGATCAGCTCAATAAGCCAATACTTATGATGGTGTCATATATTTGATGAAAAGTGGATAAACAGTTTTTCCAGAAAAGCTTTGGACAGTAATGAACTAATCATGATTTTATTGACTGAAATGTTCACCTGTCTATTTAAACTTTCACAGCATAGCAACATTACCAAGCTTGAATGAGAAATACATACTTTACAATGTGTTTGAAGAAAGGAACATTTCTCAAAAAATGATTAATATTTTCTGAGTCATAAATTTGTCACCAGTTCTTTTGAACAAATTTAACAGAGATAGATGCGAGGAATCATTTTTTTTTTAAATGTAGTTAAGACTTGGCACACACAGTGAGCCTGTTAACTGATAACCCACTTTGCCAGTGAAAATTATTCAGTTAATGGGTGTATACAATTAACAGGGATTAGGTCACTCTTTCCTGTATTCTTCATATTAAATTATTTATTATTATTTATTTATTGATGATAAGAGCCACATAGGCAACGAAGGTTATACTGTGGCAATAAAAAGTGATGTGTAAAAATTCTTTTGAAATATTTGGCATTGTTCGCTCACCTGATTAAGCTTAAGTGGAGCTTTAGCGATCACTTTCTGTCAGTCGCTGATCTATCCATCCGCCTGGCATGGACATTACATTATCGACTTCTCATAAACTAATATGTCGAATTGAACCAATTTTGATATGAATGTTCCTTATCAAATGTCAGTTCAAGTTTGTTCAAATAAAGTTGCCTCACCCACAAGGCCCCACAAATTTTTTTCACAAAATTAAAAAAATCTCCAGAACTACCAATCAGAATCTATTGATGCATGGGATGCAACATCCTCAGTAGGGGGCAGATGCAAGTTTGTTCACAAGTCCCTGGGTTATAATTGGGGTTCCTAGGGGCACGATGGTTCAGTAGGTAGAGGTGCAGGCAACAAGGTCCTTAGTTTGAATCCCACCTGCGTCAACTGTGTTGTGTCCATGGGCCAGAAATTTAACCCATTGCCCATGTGGGGGCACAATGACGTTGTGCACTAAGGTGTACTGCATGTCGATGGTGCACCTGTCTTCAACCAATGCTAACTCTGATTGTCTGGAGTTACTATGTTGGGGGGCTAATAGTTGCTAGCCGTTGCTTGGTGGTTCTCTCTGGGTACTCTGGCTTCCTCCACCCGTACAACTGTCGAGGTCATGATTAGCCGTTGTGCAGAAATATGTGACCTTAAACATCAATAAATAGAGGTGTGACTGTCCCAGATAGGCCTGTCCATACCCCCCCCCCCCCCTACCCTCCACTTGCAGAATTATTGTAAGATGAAAAGGGGCATAACTATAGCAAAAAAGTCTGATCAAAACTATAATCGCAGGTGCACAGGTTCCCATGGTAGTGAATATCCATACCAAGTTTCAAAGGAATCAACCCGTAAACATTGGAGAAAATCTACGGACAAAATTCACGCATTCTACAGTACATGGAGAGTGGATTATCACTAAATCACTCGCAGAGTGGAGACTCCACCCAAGCAATAATTGCAAATTTGTTGCAAAGCATAACCAGCACAAGCAAAGTTTCAACCAATGGACCTCCTGGTTAAACCCAGAGGTCCATTGGCTGAAACACTGCTTGTGTTTTTTGTCGATATGAACAAAATTTGAAAGTTATAGCTTGGGTGATAACTCCACTCTGCAGGTGATTTAGTTACAATCCACTCTCCACATACTGTATGATGAAAAAGGGACAAAAAAAGGTCTGATCGAAACTATAATCACAGGTGCACAGGTTCCCATGGTAGTAAACATCCATACTAAGTTTCAAAGGAATCAACATGTAAACATCTGAGAAAATCTCTGGACAAAATTAACGTAAACAAGAAGCCCCAAGGGGCCTTAATTGCTCACCGGGCAAAGTGATTCAAACACAGTGGTTCAAGGAAGTATTTGGGGTCACATTCAGTTAGACATGGCTCATCAACACTACAAAGGAATGAAGTCATGAGAGACACATTTTATGGAACTAGGGAAATGGCTTGAACAAACTTGAATCTTACCCCCCTAAGGATGCTGCATACCAAATATCAAAAGCATTCATCTGCTGGATCTGAAGAAGATTTTTAAAGAAAATTCCTCATTTTGAACTAAGTTATCATTCGGGCTCCCACAGTGAGCCCAAATATGAACCCAAGGACTTGGCTTTAACAAACTTGAATCTCCCCCCCCCCCCCCTCCCCAAGGATGCTGCACACCACATATCACAACATTCCAACTGCGGGATCTGAAGAAGAAGATTTTTAAAGAAAATTCCTCATTTTGAACTAAGTTATAATTCGGGCTACCACAGTGAACCCAAATATGAACCCAGGGACTTGGCTTGAACAAACTTGAATCTCACACCCCTAAGCATGCTGCATACCCAATATCAAAAGATTCTGTCTGCTGGATCTTGAGAAGAAGATTTTTTAAGAAATTTGACTGAAATGCACTAAGTTCGAATTCGGGCTTCTATACTGAGCCCAAATATGAATCCAGGGGGCCAATTTGAACAAACTTGAATCAGATCCACCCCACAATGTTGAATACCAAATATCAAAAGATTCTGCCAGCTGGATCTTGAGAAGATTTTTTAAGAAATTTGCCTGAAATGCCTGAAATGCACTAAGCTCGAATTCAGGCTTTTATAGTGAGCCCAAATATGAATTCAGGGGGCTGATTTGAACAAACTTGAATCAGATCCACCCCACAATGTTGCATACCAAATATCAAATGATTCTGCCTGCTGGATCTGAAGAAGAAGATTTTTTAAGAAATTTGCCTGAAATGCACTAAGTTCGAATTTGGGCTTCTATACTGAGCCCAAATATGAATCCAGGGGACCGATTTGAACAAACTTGAATCAGACCCATACCAAGATGCTGCCCACTGGTTCTGGAGAAGAAGATTTTTTAATAATTTTTCTATAATTCATACGGTGCTATCAGAGTTATGCCCCATACAGAGCCCCTATGGGACGTGGCCATTTCATTTGAACAAACATGAATTGCCATATAGTAATGCATATCCACATGAAGTTTCGTGAAAATCGGACCAGTGGTTTCAGAGGAGAAGTCATTTGAAAAATGTTCACGACGATGGACGACGACGGACGACGAGCGGCCGGTGATAAGTTAAGCTCCCTTCGGTGAGCTAAAAAAAGGGCATAACTGTGGCAAAAAAAGTCTGATCGAAACTATAATTGCAAGTGCACAGGTTCTTATGGTAGTAAACATCCATACTAAGTTTCAAAGGAATCTACCTATAAACATCTGAGAAAATCTCCGGACAAAATTCTAGGCAATTCAGGCATTTTAAGATGAAAGGGGGCATAACTCTGTCAAAAAAGTATGATAGAAACTATAATCACAGGTGCACAGGATCCCATGGTAGTAAATATCCATAACAAGTTTCAAAGGAATCGACCCATAAACATCTCAAACTCTCCTGACAATATTTGCACATTCTAAGATGAAAAGGGGCATAACTCAGGCCAAAAAGGTCCAATTAAAACTATAATCGCAGGTGCACATGTTCCTCTGATTGTAAACATCCATGTCAAGTTTCAAAGGAATCGACTCATAAACATCAGAGAAAAATCTCCCAACAAAATTCTAGGCCTGCTATTTCAAGTTAAAAAGGGGTATAATTCTGGAAAAAATAATCTAACCGGAACTATAATCACAGGTGCGCAGGTTCCCATGGTAGCGAACATTCATACCATGTTTCGAGAAGACTGGTCCATGAACGTCTTGAGAAAATCTCTGGACAAAATTATGTCTATGGACAGACAGACAGATGACAGACAAGGTGATTGCAATACCCCCCCCCCCCCCCCCCCCCCCCCCACAACTCACTGCGGGGGTATAATAAATAAATTGGGCTCCTATTAACTTAGTGCAATATTTATTTAAAAACCTTCTTCAGATCTACCAGTCAAAATCTATTGATATTCAGAATAATCCATCTTTTTTTCTTTTTCCTTTTTTTTTTTTTTTTTTTTGGGGTGGTGGGGGGGGGTGGTGGGGGGGGGGGGTGGGGTGGGGGGGGTGGGGGGGGGGGGGTATCTTGAAGTTTGTTCAAATCAAGTCCCTGGAGTCATATTTGGGCTCACTGTGAGAGCCTGAATTTGAACTTACGTGAAAATGAGAAATATTTTTCAATTTTTTTTCATTTTTTAAAAAGATCCATCAGTCAGAATCTTTTGATATTTGGTATGTTGTATCCTTAGTGGAGCAAGATTCAAGTTTGTTCAAATCAAGTTCATATCTGGACCCCCTATGAGAACCCAAATTTCAACTCAGTCCAATATGAGGAAATAATATTTTTTAAATCTTCCTTCAGATCCATCAGTCAGAACCATTTGGTGTAGAGCATCCTGGGGTGTGTGCGTGTGTGTGTGTGTGTGTGTGTGTGTGTGTGTGAGTGTGTGTGAGAAGATGTTTTGTTTCAAATTATATCCCTGGGTTCATATTTGGGATCCTATGGCAGCCTAAATTTTAACTTAGTACAATATCTTCTTCAGATCCACCAGTCAGAATTTTTTAATATCTGATATGCCACAAGCTTAGGAGCTTCAGATTTGGACTGTGGGAGCACGAAGTTTAACATTATGCAGTATGAGGAATATTCTCCAAAGATCTTCTTTGGACGCACCAGGCTGAATCTTTTGATATTTGGTCTATAGCATTCTAGGACTCCTGGATTAAAGTTTGTTCAAAGGGTTACGATCAACTGATTTTGGTGGGAACCATAAGGGTTTGAAATTCAACAAGAAACCCGATGGAGAATTTACTATTTGTTTAAATGAATTGCGCACACGCTTGACAGAGCTGATTGTGTTAAAATTTATTTAGATTATTTTATTATTATTGGTGTTTAAGGTCACATATTTCTGCACAATGGCTAATCATGACCACGGTAGTTTTACGGGTGGAGGAAGCCAGAGTACCCGGCGCAAACCACCGAGCAACTGTCAGCTCCACAACATACCAACTCCACACAAGCAGGGTTAGCATTGGTTGAAGACAGGTGCACCATCGACGTGCAGTACGCCTTAGTACACAATGCCATTTTGCCCCCACGTGGGCAATGGGGGCGAAGTGTCTTGCCCAAGGACACAACACGGTTTCCGCAGGTGGGATTCGAACCGAGGACCTCTCGGCTTGCAGTCTGCACCTCTACCTACTGAGCCACCTTGCCCCCACTTTAGTTCGATATAAATGTGAGTATATAAGATTAATGTTTGCTCAAATGGGCCACTTGAGGCCTGGGGGAGGGTTCTTTGGGCGAAAAAAAAGAAGATTTGAAGGAATTTGAGTAACGCTATGCAAAAACTGAAAGTGTCAATGACACTGTAGCTCAACTTGTGTAAGACATGTACATGTATAGTATGTGACAAACATCTTGGTAATGGCCTGATAACAAAGGTACATGTCAAGTATTGTAAAGGTCTGTACATAAATACTGACCATAGTCTGTAACAAATGTACAGGTAAAGTATTGTAAAGGTGGGCGACAGTTAGATGCTAAACTAGAAAAGGAATCTCCATGGGGTTAATGTTATAATGGGGATCCTTGTATGGTGCATCATAAGACAAATGTTAGCAATTCTTTTGGCCTGTTTGATTCAAACCCTTCTACAGTTGATTCCTACTAATTAATAAATATTTGCCCAGTCCTTAAAATATAGGTATTTGAATTTTTTATCTTTAGCTCATAGGGTTCCCACAGTCGAGATTTTATTTTTCTCATTGGAAACAGAAAACTGGGTTGTGCTAATAATGTTTAACCTTCCCAAACAACACCAAATATTAACACAGCTGAGCCCAAAAGCACTCATTACCATCCCATGATGATAACAAACATAGTCCTAGAAGTTCTATACAAAAAATTGATTGCACATAATTTGGGTATAAAATGGCTGCTGGCAGCCATCTTGAATTTCAGATCACACCCAAAAACACTCATTCTCATCCCAATGTGATAACAAAGGTACCCAAGAAGTTTCGTGAAGATCGGTTCATAAATACAGCCTTTAGCCCGAGCCGTATTGACATGTGCACTCACTGTGTATAAGTCGCGCAGAATAAATCAAAGTTCATCTAATTTGCATAATTTTTGCACGATAAAAAAAACCTGTATTATATGTGATGTATTCCATTTTACTAAACATTCATACAGAAATTTATTCAAATCAGAACTTCCATACAGAAGTTCTGTACAAAAAACTGATTGTACCTAATTTCTGTACAAAATAGCTGCCGGCGGCCATCTTGAATTTTGGACTGCACCCCAAAACACTCGTTCTCGTCCCAAGGTGATAACAAAGGTACCCAAGATGTTTCGTAAAGATCGGTTCATAAATACTGCCTCTAGCCCAAGCCGTATAGAAGTTCTGTACAAAAAACTGTATAAGTAGCACTGAATAAATCAAAGTTCATCTAATTTGCATAATTTCAACACGTGAAAAATACCCGTATTATATGTGATGTATTCCATGTTACTAAACATTCATACAAAAATTTATTGAAATCAAAACTTTCATACATAAGTTCTGTACAAAAAACTGATTGCACTAATTTTGGCGGCCAATCTTGAATTTTGGACCGCACCCTAAAACACTTGTTCCCACGGTGATAACAAAGGTACCCAAGAAGTTTCGTAAAGATCGGTTCATAAATACGGCATCTAGCCCGAGCTGTATTGAATTGACGCAAGACTGACGTAAAGAGGGGACGGCGGGCAATGGCATAACCTCAAATTTGTCTATGTCAAAGTTGAGCTAATGAACTTTTTTCCTGTTGGGGGTGGGGAGTAGGAGAGGATCCATTGGGTGATCTTTTTTTGAGTGATTTTATGCAAAAAAAATTCACCCAGCAGACCCTTCTCCCACCATCTCAATCCACCAGCTAAATTTGATTAATTATATTAACATGTAGATGCTGAATGTGACTAAATCCTTATTTAAGCACTTTTATTAGGGGAGCAATTAAGACCCCTCTTGTTTCTATTATATCTTGCTTGACAGAGCACAGGGAGAAAATCATGAATATCATGGTAATTTTCCGACATATTACAAGATATTTCATTCAATTAACAGGAGTTTGCTCTATAACCTATATGCAATTAACACTGAATTTGTACTGAAGGTACGGTAAATCGTTTTGTGTTTGGATGGTATATTCATTTAATTAAGTTATTTAACTACCACAAGAGATATCCAATTAAGTGTGCTCCACTGTATTGATAGTCCCTTTGGGTCAATCATCTTCTCAGAACAGATAGCCAACCAAGTTTGGCAAAAAGAAGCTTCACTGCCCATAGGGAAAAGAGTTGTTAGATAATAGAATGGACTTGGCTCTTGTTCTTTCTTCACTAACAGAGTGGAGCACCATTAATGGAAAGTAAATAGCTGTTCTGCCAAGACCTCTGGTTAATAGCTGCTTGCCCAAAAACTGTTCAAAGAACAAGTGTACTTAATTCACCAGAATATAACCACTTTTCTAACCAGTGGCACTAAATTTTAAATCTTAATTGAATAACCCAGTTAATTGTATATAACTTACAAACACCAAACCATTTACCATACGTCAGAACAAATTTGACCTGTTAATTGTATATAGGTTATCGAGTAATTCTTGTTAACTGAATAAAAAATCTTGTAATCTGTCAAAGAATTACTCCCACATCCACTGAATTCCCCACATTTAAAGATATTTCTGGTCTCAATACATCCAATAAAGACATTTAATCTATCTTCTCTTGTTTGACAGAGCTCAATGACAATGCAGCTATTCAATTAACAAGGTTCCACTAAATGCTTGTGATGAATTTAGTATTTCTTCTAAGATCTGTCAAACAAATAAAAGGTGTCTCGGCCACACGTCCCATGAAAGAAAGTGTGCAATTTGAGGTATTCGAAAAAAATGGAATTTTTCAAAGTCAAAAAAGGGACATAACGCTGGCCAAAAATGTTGTACCAAACCCAGATTTGAACTTGACTTGTATTTTATGTTGATACACCTACATACCAAATTTTATTTGATTTGATTAAAAAACAACAACTAAAGTTATCATTGGGAAACCAAAAAAATAAAATTTTTGAAATTGAAAAAGGGCATAACTCTGGCATAAATTGTCGGACTGCACCCCGATTCGAACTTGACCTGTATTTTATGTTGATACACCTACATACCAACTTTCATTTGATTTGGTCAGATATAACTAAAGTTATTGGGAAACCAAAGTGGGATGGACACACAAACAGATGGACGCACAGATGATAGATGGACGGACACTGGCTATTTTAATAGTCAAATTTTTTTTTAGGGGGAGGTTTAAAATATCAGATTTAAATGCTTCTATTGGAAGGTCCAAATAGGTCTGTAAAACTACCTAAGAAATTTGGGAGTTGTGATATATTTGTGTTTATGGTCACTTTCAGCATCTATGACTAAGCTGTGTGTACTGTCTACAACACATGTTTGGAGTCAAATTTTGTCAATCGTATATACCTATGATGTCCAATGCTGAGAACTGGCATCCCAGGTTTTATTTATTTATTGGGATTTTAACAGCCATGGTCATATGGTAACTACCAAACTGCAGTGAATAACTATCTTACACTCAAACTTACTAATCTTGCACAAACTGTGTTAGCATCAGAGGAATGCTTGTGTACCAATGACATGCAGTAAGCCTTAACACAGAGTGCCACTGTGCTCCCAGTTGGGAAAGTTGAGATTAAGTGTCTGGCCCAAGGACACAATACACATGTAGGAGGTTAAGATCAAACTATGACCTTTCAATCTAAGTCCAATGCTCTAACCATTGCGTCACTTTGCTCCAATCCCAGGATTTGGACACCAGGTCCTATTATACAAGTCATTTATTTATTGGTGTTTAAGGTCACTTTCAGAATCTTTGACTATCTCAAGACCGTAACATTGGTATGAAGTCAAGTTTAAGATTGTACCAGTAATGCAGATTTTTTTTTTTTTTTTTTTAGATTTGCACTTGCACTTATATACAATTAACATGTTAAATCTGTACTAAAGGTGTGGTAAATGATTTGGTGTATATAAACTACAGGCAATTACTCTGGTTATTCCTTAAAAAACACACAATTAATTGCATCTTGTTTTTCATACCAACATTGGCATTTATTTTTTAAAAGCTATCCCAGCGAGCTTGTTAACCCTTTACACAACATAACGACCAAAACTGGTCAGAGCTATTCTCAAAAATCGCCAATTAATTTTCATTATTTTTTTCATTTTTTGTCTCAAAAACATAGGTTATGATCCCTCATTGGAACGAGCTTGTCAAGCTCGTTCCAATGAGGGGTCATAACCTGTGTTTTTGACATAAAAAATGAAAAAAATTAGTTATTCAAGAATTTTTTTTGCAAGTGTCGTCTGCTTTTCATGTTAGGTAAAGGGTTAAAACACTCAGCCTGACCCAGGGATTGGTATTCCATATATCAGTGAAGAAGAAAACAGAATATTTCCCCAAATTACAACACAGCATGTTCTGGCTGGAACAGTCTAATTTGGACAATGTTTTTAAGAAAACAACCTTCCCACACCAATACCCAGTTAACTGAGAATAAGCAGTTTCATTTTAAACAAAGTTGTAGAAGAATCGCATTTTTCTTTGCTGTAAACCTGAACCCCATTTTTGGAAAGCTGTCTGGGTGAGCTTTAAACTGATGGAGGCAAGCACTATCATTGAAAGAAAATGAATAAAAAAAGAGCCCAAATTTTTCTTTCAATCATTCAACTTACATTTTCTAATTATATTCTATGCAAGTCAATCACATAAAACTTCTGCTTAATTTGAGTTCAACTACACAAATAATAATTTGTAATGCAACATTCACAGAATGTTCAGTCAAGCATTTCTCACATTCACTGGTATTGAACTGTCGATGTAAATTGCAGAATACAAAATTCCATCTTATTTCTATTTTTAGGAATACAAACTGGTGTCATTTTAAACAAAATTAATCATGTCAATTGGATGGAAATCTCAAGGGAGGATAGAATTGAAAATCTCTCATGTCAGTATTTTCATCATAATTATGTGGTTGTTTTATTTCTAATCATACAATCAATCAATAATATATTTTTTTCTTACATCTCTGTAGGAAGTAAACAAAATTCAATGCCACACTCAATTTAAAGATATGTGGCAACAGAGGTCTTCAAATATTATTCTACTTTTTTTCAGACCATTAGGTGGGTCAAATTTCAGTCCCATTGATGAAACTTTTTACAAAGACTGGCTGCCTGAAATGCCTTTCATTTTTTGCTTTTCAGATCTGTTTTGCATCTCAGAATATCTATTAACCCTATGCAGCTCAATACCAACTTTGATCACTTTTTACTACAACAAAACATGTGTCCCATGATGCAGTCTCTGGGTTACATTTTAAGTACCTTTGTTCTGACAAGATGTGACCCTGAAGGTTGAATGCATCGTTAAAACCCCCACTAATAAATAAGTATCTTCGAAGTCGTTTCTAGGCAAGTCTATACGGCAGCCAAGACTTACCAAGAAACAACTACAAGGCCACAGGATATTGACTGCCATTATCTAGGAGGAGTGAAAAAAATCCTAAGCCCCTTCAGGGTTAAATCACTTTTTAAGCAACTGGTCAAAAAACAAGGCAGACCGTGCTATATGTTATCCCCTATAATTTGGGAACATTCCTGTAATTTCGGTACTCCAAGTTACCAGTGAGAGTTTGGTTAAATTTGAAGGCCTGCTGTTTACTGCCCATACAATCTTTCAACCAAAGCACTTTCATCACAGTGTACCAGCACAGTACACAGAGCAGCTTTATGGACCTGTAAACAAACATGAGAATATCAGCTAAACATTAAAATTCAAAGAAAGCTTGAAGGAAATGGCCAAAACTGTTCTTTAGCACTTATTTGAATAAACTTGGACTTCCATATGGTAGGGAACATACCTACCACAATTAACAAAAGTTCTTTGTATATTATATTCCTTTAGGAGACCAAAATTGAGCATGGCACACATATTTATATTTATTTATTTATTGGGGTTTAACAACACATTTGACAGCCGCCAGGGTCACCTCGTGTCAGACAGTTTCACGGGTGCACACATAACTGATGCATTAAAAGTTATTACAGTGAGGATAATCAACTAACATCAAAACAAAACAAGGTGCAACGCCACTGGTATCCCCAGCCCCAAGGGTTTCTAAGTTGAATGAAAAAGGCCCATAACTCTAGAAATAAAAAATGGACAAACCTGTTACTTGTAAATATCCTTTCCCCCATGGTGGTCAATCAACATACCAAAGATCATTTAAATCCAACATCCACTGACTGAGATATGAAGGTCCAAAGTTGTTATGGACGGATAGACCCCATTTATATATCCCCCGCAAATTCGTTTTGGCGGGGGATAACAGGGTTCCCACTCTTTTTTCAAAACCAAATTTAAGCACTATTTATTTATTTATTTATTTATTTATTTATTTATTTATTTATTTATTGGGGTTTAAGGTCACATTCCTCTGCACAATGGCTAATCATGACCATGACAGTTTTACGGGTGGAGGAAGGCGGAGTACCCGGAGAGAACCACCGAGCAACGGCGAGCAACTTCAGCTCCCCAAAGTACAAACTCCACACAAGCAGGGTTAGCAATGGTTGAAGACAAGTGCACCATCGACGTGCAGTACGCCTTAGTCCACGACGTTACCATGCCCCCAGATGGGCAATGGGGGTGAAGTGTCTTGCCCAAGGACACAAGACGGTTGCCGCAGGTGGGATTCGAACCGAGGACCTCTCGGCTTGCAGCCTTCACCTCTACCTATTGAGCCACCATGCCCCCAAGCACTATTTAAGCACTTTTCAAGCACTCCAATAGCAAGGACTATATGACTGTTTCATTAAGGCGTTGATAATGGTATGTTTATTTGTTACTGCCATTAAAGAGATTATAAAGGGACAATTTTAACCAGAACAATTTATTCTATCATATAATTATTATAAAATATCTTAGTACCTGCCCTCAAAATTCTTCTTTTTTCAAGAGAGCCAATTTCTCTTCAACTTGTTGGGACAATTTCTCGAACAACAGTTTTTTCTTAGATTTCTCCCTGCTGGCATTTGCCTGTGCCAAAATTTTTAACTTTCCCAAAGTTTTTGTTCACTTACAAAGATTACCTGCAGTTGCAAGGAGAGCAATTTCATTGAATGGCCCATACAATCTCCGATTCCAAAACGGAAGTCCCAGAAAAAAAATTCAGAACTGTTCCACTCTGACTGGTACTCGCGGCTGTAGCACTTGTTTTAACACATATCACAGTTTCCTTCTTATGATCACTTTGAAAGTTCCTGTGAGAAGTCATGAATGAATTAAGAGAATCACAGTCACTGCATCTGCTTGTCACAGCCAAACGTTTGCAATGTTTTTCACTTCTACTGTGGAATTTCAGAGCACTTTCGCCCATGCCGGAAATCTCAAAGTCTTTTCTGCAAACAGTCCAGTTCGCTTTCGTTTTTGAATCCTTAACCTCTGCGAGCCACGGATACGATTTAATCCAGGAATGATTAAAAACACATTTTCCAAAAGGCATGATGATATTTGAGAGTAATAATCCTGGAAATGTTGATAAAATACAACGCGTCTTTTAATCCACACGCTTCCAAAACGAAACCATAAATGTCATCGTAATTTGTGTACTTGTGTTTTCTCTCATTATCATGAAGAACAAGAAAAGTAGTGTGCAGAGCACACAGGTGTATTATACTATTCGTGTTTTAAACTTTAATATGCTACAGCAAATTCCCGAATTTTTTTGTTATTTTGGGCACTAAAACGTCGCATTTTGAGGGGATTTTTTTTAGCAGAGTAGGTTGGGGTCCAGGATTCAAGGACTGTTCAAGGGGAGTCGTGGTAATTCAAGCACTATTCAAGGGGAAAAGTCAATTTAAGCACTTTTCAAGACAGGCATTGAAATTCAAGGACTTTTCAAGACCGTACGGACTCTGGATAATTACACCTTTTACATTCTGGAGTCCAAGGGCAGCTTTTGGGTTCCCAAAACAATAAAATATGGACGCAGAAACTTCACTTGAAAAAACTGAAATGTATACGAGTGAAAGATGCTACCTGCCAAAAATCAACACTTTCTGTACTTTGACAAATTGCAAGAATTTTACAATTATAAATTCTGTATCAATTTCAGTAAAATTCTAAGTTTTTACCCAGTTATCTCACCATGAGCAGCCCAAAAATCAGGCATGGCACAAATACTTGATGCAGTAAAGAGGGCAGGCAGATTGATTTGAACAAAATTCAATTGTTAGGCTATGAAAAACATCTGTGCAAACTTTGGTTACATTTAGCCCATGAGTCGAGTATTAATTAAGCCTATGACGTTACAGGACATGATGTGACAATGTGATGCAATGTGACACAATGTGATGTTCACAACAAGGGTGTTTTCTACACACTTCCCTATCGAGCTGTAATAAAGTAATAATGTAAATCAACCACTGAATAGGTGATTTAATATACTACTGTGAAAACATTTATGGGTATTCAAGTTCACATATTTCTGCTCAATGGCTAATAGTGACTGCAACATGGAGGTAAGTCTAGTCAATCATTTATACCCATAATTCCCATTTTAGATGACTTCCATTCCAAGCATTGGTGATTGGGTATTATTTTACCAGTAAAACAGCATGTTTACCACTGTAAACAAGCACTGTTTCACTTCCTGAGGTTCCAATGTGGGAAAACAATCGTGGTCATGATCACACTGTAAACAAGCACTGTTTCACTTCCTGGGGTTGCAATGTGGGAAAACAATCGTGGTCATGATCGCAAAACACCTCCACAAGTGGGCTGAGAATTATTAAATAAAATAATGCGAAAGCAAGACAGAATCTTAGAAAACAAAGGAAAATACCACTTGAGCTTTAAAGTTCTCTCAATAGTATTTAAGAGGTTATTTATTTATTTATTGGTGTTGAAGGTCACATATTTCTGCACAATGGCTAACCATGATCGTGACAGTTTTACGGGTGGAGGAAGCCGGAGTACCCGGAGAGAATCACCGAGCAACGGCGAGCAACTGTCAGCTCCCCAACATACTAACTCCACACAAGCAGGGTTAGCATTGGTTGAAGACAGGTGCACCATCGACGTGCAGTACGCCTTAGTACACAGCTTCACCGTGCCCACACATAGGCAATGGGGGTGAAGTGTCTTGCCCAAGGACACAACGCGGTTGCCGCAGGTGGGATTCGAACCGGGGACCTCTCGGCTTGCAGCCTGCACCTCTACCAACGGAGCCACCGCGCCCCCATTTGAGAGGTTAGATTTTACAGTAATGTCGACCAGAATGCATTTAGATTTTGACTGGATCGCAACTAAGTCGTGATCCAGTCATAATTGATCTGCATACTGGTCTACATTTATATTGTTTGTCTGCTTTTGTTATCAGCGTACGATATAAACTTAGGATACAATGAGCATCTATGCAAATCATGAATCAATGGTCAACTACCTGGAGGTATGATAAAAGCAGATTTTCTTTTTTGCATCTTGTAAGTTTGTCTTTTTTTTTTTTGGGGGGGGGGGGGGGGGGGGTTCTGACTAGATTAGCAAATAAGAGTAAAATCAGGTGTCCACATATAAGGTGGCCAAGTACCTAATCAATGTGTACCATGGGGCAAGGTGCCAATGTGTATTAAAGCATATTGTATGTTGATGGAGCAACTGCCTTCACATGCTGCTAACTTTGCTTGTGGCAAGTTATTAAGTTGGAGAGGTGGACAGATGCTTGTCACTGCTCGGCGGTTCTATCTGGGTACTCCTGCTTCCTCCACCCATAAAACTGTCAGACATGATGTGATCATGGCTGTTATTTATTTAGTGGTGTTTAAGATCACATATTTCTGGCAATGGTTAATCGTGACTGCAACATGGATATAAAGTAATGTCCAGTCAATCGTTTATACCCATGTTGCCCAACTCAGAGTACTCCCCCAGCCCCCACCCCCCACAATGCATAAGTTACTACTCTTATTTTACCAGTAAAACAGAGCTAGTTTACTACAGTAAATAAGCACTGCTTCACTTCCAGAGGCACCCACTGGGAGACCATAGTTGTTGAAAGTGTCATTAAACCCTGATAAAACAAACAATCTGTCCAAACTGTATTGTTCACAATGGGTAAACAATTTGGGTGAACAATTTGAAAAAAAAAATTAGGTTTTAGATCATGGGAGTTAAAAAAATATAGCAGAAAGAGGAAAATTAACAAATGTACTAAATTGGTGACAACATGCATTTTTTTCAAATCAGGAAGTAATTAACATTCATGTTTGATTAGTTTGGTATAATTTGTTTGGCAGCACACTTCAGGTTAGCCGTTATTCCAGGAAAATTACTGTAATTGGGGAATGCAGATTAATTGTACAATAATTTGCAGTTTTTTTCACAGAAGCACGACATTGGTATCCAAGATTTGTGAGAATAAAATAATAGATTTGTGTTTATAAAAATCATTAACCTCACTGAAGATTCAAACAGCATTGATATTTGTCAAAAATGTAATGCAAATATTTTCCAAACAGACGTTTAAAACCAACTCCCTAAAACAAGAGGAAACATTTTTCATATTAATCTGCTCGGGGGATTATGGGGATTTGTTATGGAAAAAAGTTAGCCGTTTCAGTACTAGAAACTCAAACAAGAGGTCCCAGAGGGCCTGAGGGTGCACACCTGACATGGTAGCCTAAATATCAACCCAGGGAATTGATTTGAATAAGCTGCATCTGCCCCTCCTAAGAAAAGCTTATACCAAATATCAAAAGATTCTGATCGGTGGATCTGAAAAAAAAGAAGATTTTTAAAGAATATTCCTCATATTGAACTAAGTTATAATTCACCCAAATATGAACCCAGGGACTTGGCCTGAACAAACTTGAATCTCACCTCCCTAAGGATGCTGTCTACCAAATAGCAAAAGATTCTGACTACTGGATCTGAAGAAAAATATTTTTAAAGAATATTCCTCATATTGAACTAAGTTATAATTCGGGCTCCCACAAATATCAAAAGATTCTGATTGGTGGATAGAAAGAAGATTTTTAAAGAATATTCCTCATACTGCACTAATCTGAACATTTGGGCTCCCATAGAGATCCCAAATAAGGACCCAGGGATTTGATTTCAACAAACATGTGAATGAATCTTCCAAAGATGTTATATGTGAAATATGAAAGCCTTTGAAGCAGTGGTATGGGAGAAGTTTCTTTAATGTTTTTCCCATTATTCACAGTGTTAAAACATGATGACTCCGCATTTTTTTCAAAAGTCCGGGAAAAGTACCCTGTTTTAAAACCAATGGCAACAAATGTTTTTTGGACCATTCCTTTCTGCTGTTCCTAAGGAAGCTTGACACAAAATGAAATTCTCAGTGCCGTGTAGTTTTGGGAGATATGGGAGTTTTAAATTTTTTCTATTTTTAGCTCCTGCGGTTCCCATGGGGCTACAGGAAAATATTTTTTGGCAAAAATTAGGTACTAATGACCCAATAAGCCCTCATATCAAATTTGATTCAAAATGGCCTCTCAGTTCAGAAAATTGAAATTTTGGTACAATTTGGGCTCCACAGGTACCCCAAATATGAACCCAGCGACTTGGCTTGAACAAACATGAATCTCACCTCCCTAAGCATGCTGCATACCAAATATCAAAACATTCCGACTGCTGGATCTGAAGAAGATATTTAAAGAATATTTCTCATACTGCACTAATTTAAACATTTGGGCTCCCATAGAGAGCCCAAATATGGACCAAGGGATTTGATTTCAATAAACCTGTAAAACAATCTTCCAAAGATGTTATATGTGAAATTTGAAAGCTTTTGGAGCAGTGGTTTGGGAGAAAAGTAGTCTTAAATGTTTTCCCAATTACCCAAAGTGTTAAAAAATGCAGACTCGGCACGTTTTCAAAGTCGCGGAAAAGTACCCTATGATAAAACCGATAGCAATTTTTTTTGACCATTCCATTCTGTTGGTCATAAGGAAGCTTCACACCAAATAAGAATTCTCAGTGCCGTGTAGTTTTGGAGGTATGGGCATTTTAATTTTGTTCTATTTTTAGGTCCTGCGGTTCCCATGGGACAGGTAAAAATTTTTAAAAATTCTTTTTGGAATAAATTATGTACTTATGACCCAATAAGCCCTCATATCAAATTTGATTCAAATCAGCCTCTTGGTTTGGAAAATAGAAATTTTGGGTGGGGCAAAAATTCTTGCCCCTCCCATAACGATGGCATTTATCACCCCACAAACTTCTCTTGAACATATCTGAATCTACACTGCAAAAGGAAGCTGCACACCAAATATCAAGTCCACACGCGTGATGGCAATAGCTTATCTTGACTTTGTCAAGTTAAGCTGATAAAAAACACCAATTAAATTTCCAACTCATTGTGTACATTATCTAGAGTACAGCACGGTGTATATAATTAGAACAGTTAACAATTATTCAATAAATTTTAAAGCTGTCGCAACTGCAAAAGTGAATTTACTAGCATCCTGCTGTTGATACATAGTTATGAAAAGAAAGTTGCTATTCATGCAGAAAATAACCTTTTTTTGTAATTAAGTTAAATAAGCTGGTAACATTACCCACACCAAATATTAACACTTGTCGACATTTAGCTTTTAAGACAATGTCAGATTCAAGAATATTTGTACAAGAACTGAAAACACTTGGAAATAAAACTACAGGCTCTTATAGGTATCAGGGAACTAAATATTTGAATTAGAGTTAGAGTTTCCTGCCTTGAAAGTGATGCAATCTCTAAAAACAAACAGCCTTGGGAAAATAAATTGTTTTAATAAACATTTGAAGCATTCTATTGACATCTTGCTTTGTTGATGAATATTCCAGATAAAAAAGAGGGTGATTTTATTACTTTTGGACCAAAAAATACAATTTATATTTGATGTTTTTGTAGGGAATTCCCTGAAAAATATGTGCATGTGACCGGTACTTCCCTTGCTGCCAATTTTTCTCTCTTATTTGTGGCATGACCCCCTGTTTTGGGGTCAGAAAAAAGTTGTCTGAAGGACAAAGATATTTTGATGCTAAACTTAAAGTGATGCAATCATATTTTTTTTGCCTGAACGTTTTTAATGGTCGCCTATGGGAAAATATTTAGTTCCGTGATACCTACAGAAAATATGTTTTTTGCTTCCAAACCAGATTCAATTATTATTTTGGGGGATTATTTCAACATTAAATGTTCATTGAGGGTCCACACACCCTAGAGAACTGTTTTATTGTTTTGAAAAGTTGCATTTTTGTCACAGTCAGAAACAAAGACTATATATTGCCAAAACTAAGGCTGTTAATGCAAACAAATTCACATCTTAAGCCAGTGTATTCTGCAGGAGCACACTATAACCTCTGGCAGCTGCAAAGTAACAGCCTACATTCCCTATTAACACATTTATTTAAACCATGGTTCCCCTTCATAGTACAAGGGGCAGGGTGATTCCAACGTTTAACCCCCACCCCCTCCCAAAACACCACACAGCCAAACAACCTATACTGCACTTCTATTGACTGGTATTCAGACGTTTTTCTCTTCTATATTATGCTCTTTAAAATGTCAGAAAGCAAGTCCTTCATTGAAAGAGTATTTTGGAACACAAAGTTGGAGAGGGGAGGGGGCTACAGTGGAAGAATAACATAATAAAATGACAAATGTGAATGAATGACATTTGTGCATAGCTCTATATAGTAGTGTGGTACTAGTGCTGTCATAGTTCCCATGATACAGCAAATTTACAGTGACAGTTGTGAAATATTGCTCTCTCCTTGAACCAAGTCCCCCTACTATGCACACTTAAATCTTCTGCTGGTAATAAACATTTGGAAAGACTGTACAACATGTTTTTAGTGGCTGAAGTTAATACCTTAACTTTCAGTTTCTTATAATTAGATTCACCTATTTCTAATAGGTGGATCTATTATTATTGCTATTTTTCTTTTTTTTTAGATTCACCTATTTCTAATAGGTGAATGTATTGTTATTCTTAATTTTTCTTTTTCTTTTTTTTGTTTTTTTTTTTTTTTGTTTTTTTGTTTTTTTTTTATTTCAATGAATCTTGTTTGATGGATTCCACGAAAACGACATGTACGATTTTGCTGAAATTCGGCATATCTGTAGAGCTTCATTCGAAGTTTCTCACCTGGGTCATGGCATTTCTGAAGTTTTTCTTTTTCTGCCAATGCCGTGAAAAATGTAGTCAAAAGAAGACATTTTGCCCCAATTCTCAAAAATGCTCTGGGCGATTGGGCTGAAACGTTCCTAGTATTTGAAGCATGTCCACCTGCATCTGTCTGCATAGGCAGTATTACCCACGTTGACGCTATTTTGCCACAAACTTCACCCGAAAATGCATTTTTGGCGAAAATTGCCAACATTCACATGCGATTTCTCAGCAGTGCAACCACATTTTCTCAAATCAGGGCCAACGAAAAGATTGGGCATTTATCCAAGAACAATTCTGCTGTTATATGTTTTATTCAAAGTTTTAGCCTTCATCCAGTTTTCAAGCCTTGTATCAGAGTACCGTAAAGTCTACCTAAAATTCGCCCATTTTGAGTTCAGTTTTCTTCCATTTTGGAATGAAATATCGAAAAATTATTTGCATGTCCATATTCACAATTGCCTACCGAGCATATTTGCTGTTGTAAGTTTGGTTGTAATGTTTAACCCTATGCCCATTCTGGTTGCCTAAATGTAGGTACCGTCCAAGAAAACTCAATTTTTTTTAGAATTTGTTAAGTTTAAATGTCAATTTACTCCATATCTAATTGATTGAGCGCTGAATGTTTTCTATGGCTGCATGCAGCTGTCAAAGTATGACAACTTTTGTTCTATATATTATTATAAAAAGTTTAACCCTTGCCAGATTTGGGAGTTCCCATAAGGGTACTGTCGGAATAATTGTTGTTTTCGCCAACTTTCACGTGTGATTTCTCAGCACTGGAGACATATGTTCTCGAAGTTTTTCCCATGAGAAGATAGAGCTTACATCCTAGAATAATTTTGCTGTTATATGTTTTATTCAAAGTTTTACGCTTCATACAGTTTTCAGGCCTTGAATTGGACTACCCTCAAATTCTTTATAAAAGTGGTGTACTTTGCTGATGCCAGTTAAAATTTCTGAAGCTTGCTGTTATCAGTAACTGTCAAGCTGTGATTAACGTTTTATTTATTTGTATAATATCATTAGTAGCTGACCAGCATTCTCCAGATGCTGTTTTTCCTATTTGAATATCCATTAACCCTCTGTAGAGAATTCATAAATGTGTGCAAAGCAGTATTGCTATAATGCTGTTGAATTCTAACTTAACCCTGCATGCGCGGTTACAGAGAAGTGGATATGGATTTCCCGCAATTATGGCTGAGTCGGAAGAGTTGTCAGAAATGCCTGCCTGCCCTGACGTTGTCATTAACCATACAACAGTCATGCCAATGTTAAAGAGAACAGTCTGTTAACCCTCTTTTTACTGATTTTTATTGTAACAGAATAGATAAATGTGTGGTGACTATTTCCTAAGCAGTATTGCTGTAATGCTGTTGATTTCTAACTTAACCCTGAGTATGTGGTTTCAGAGAAGTAGGTATGCACGTGGTTTCAGAGAAGTAGCAATGGATTTTTAGCAATTATGGCTGGAATTTTATGAAATGCAGTCTGTCAGTCTACCTACCTGCTTGACAGCAAGCCCGCCCTGACTTCGATTTTAAACATTCAACTGTCATGCCCGTGTGAAAGAGTACAATCAGAAGAGTTGTTAGAAATGCCTGCCTGCCCGCTCGCCCGACCGCCCACCCACCCGCCCGCCCGCCCGCCCACCTGCGATTTTAACCATTCAACAGTCATGCCTGTGAGAAAGAGAACAGTTGGAAGAGTTGTTAGAAATGCCTGCGCGTCAGCAGCCCTGCGCGCTTGCCTGCGCCTGCCTGCCCGAGTGCCTGTGCCTGCATGCGCACCTGCCGACGTGCCTGCCTGAGCCTGCATGTGTGCGCTTACCAGCGCCTCCCTGCCTGCGCCTGAACACAGCCTGTCTGTTTATCTACCTGCCTGACATCAACCCAGCCCTGACTTCGATTTTAACTATTCACCACGCCTGTGTGAAAGAGTACAGTCGGAAGAGTTGTTAGAAATGCCTGCGCGCCTGCCTTCCTGTCTGCGAGCCTGCCTGTGCCTGCCCGAGTCTGCCTGCACGCCTGCGTGCCTACCTGCGTGCCTGCCTGCCTGCTTGTGCCTGCCTGTCTGTGCCTGCCTGTCTGCACTAGATGCCTGCGCGCAGTCTGTCTACCTATCTACCTGCCTAACATCAAGCCAGCCCTGACTTCGATATTCACCATTCAACAGCCATGCCTGTGTGAAAGAGTACAGCTGCCCGCCTGCCTGTATGCCTTGGTCTGAGCCTGCCTGCGCCTGCCTGCGCCTGCCTGCATGTTCCTGCCTGCCTGTGCCTGCCTGCCTACTGGCTGCCTGCACTGATTGCACGCATTCACTTGTCTTCCTCTTTGGAACGGAATATCGAAAATGATTTGCATGTGCGTATTCACAATTGCCTACTGAGCATATTTTCTGTTGTAAGATTTGTTGTAAAGTTTAACCCTATGCCCATTCTAGCATCATAAAGATAGGTCCCATCCAAAAAAAAACATTTTGAGTTCAAGTGACAATTTACTCCATATCCTAATTGATTCAGCGCTGAATGTTTTCTATGCACTGGAAACTCTGTCAAGCTGTGATTGATGAACTTTGAAAACTGAGATGCTTTATTTATTTATGCTATCCTTTATAGCTGACCAGTATTCATTCTCCAGACAACTGTTTTCATTTTATCACTTATACAAATGATTTGAATATTACTGTGACTTGTGTAACCCTTTCGTAATCAAAGCTATTTGAGGGTACTGCGTGAAAAAACTGTCATGTTCAAAATATTCTTTGCAGCCGGTTCATATCCAAAGCTATTTGAGAGTACTGTGTGAAAAACTGTAATTTTCAAAATATTCTTTAACCTTCATTTACTGATTTTTATTGAAACTGAATTCGTAAATTTGAGCTGGCATTGTTGATTTCTAACTTAACCCTGCATGCGTGGTTTCAAATAAGTAGATATGGATTTCCAGCAATTATGAGAAGTAGATATGGATTTCCAGCAATTATGAATGGAATACGGAATACCTTCTGTTTTTCTGCCAACCAAACTGCCTGAGAGCAAGCCCACCCTTACTTCGATTTTAACCATACACCAGTCATGCCAGAGTAAAAGAGTACGGTCGGAAGAGTTGTTAGACAGGACTGCCTGTCTACTTGCATGCACGCCCTAACGCCCGCCCATTCGACCCACTGCCTGCCTTGAATTCGGCATTAACCATACAAACTTTCAGTCCCATGTAAATGTGTGAATATTGAAAGCTGAACAGTTCATCAAATAGACAGAAATAATGCCAAACTCGACGGGTGACAGGTAAATAGTGAATGGAAATGTCATTGCATTGGGAATAGAGTAGGGACGAATCGTCCCTCTGTTTCCACGCGATTCTCGTATTGAGATTATTTTTCCATTTCGATGATTTTTGTCTGATGGGTTTCGCGAAAACGGCCTGTGCGATTTTACAGAGATTTGGCACACGTATAGAGTTCCATCTGAAGTTTCTTACCTGGGTCATGGCATTCCTGAAGTTTTTCGTTTTCTGCCAAAACAGTGGAAAATGTAGTGAAAATGACACGTTTTGCCACAATTCTCCAAAACCCTCTGGATGATTTGGCTGAAACTTTCGTTATATTTGTAGCATAACTTACTGAATCTGGCTACAGAGGCGATATTTCTCGCGTTGACCCCTTTTCACCACAAAATTACGAGCAATGTGCATTTCGGGCAAAATTGGCCAGTTTTCACATGAGATTTCTCAGCACTGCAGCCGAATTTTGTCGAAACGGTTCCCGTGAGAGGATTGGGCCTTCGTCCAGGAACAATTTTCCTGGTACATGGTTTATTCAAAGTTTTAACCTTCACCCAGTATTCGGGCCTAGAATTCGAGTACCCTAAAATTCTTCGTAAAATTGGTTCATTTGGAGGTCACCTTTCGGCCATTTTCGAATGGAATATCGAAAAATGATTTAAATGGTCGTATTCACAATTGCGTACCGAGCATATTTGCTGTTGTAAGTTTGGTTGTAAAGTTTAATACTATGCTCATTCTGTTTGCATAAAGATAGGTGCAGTCAAAAAAAACCTCTCATTTTTCAGAATTTGGTAAGTTTAAGTGACGATTTACTCCATTCCTAATTGATTTAGCGCTGAATGTTTTCTATGGCTGTATGCAGCAGTCATAGTGTGACAACTTTTGTTTTATATGTCATTATTAAAAGTTTAACCCTTAAGCAGATTCGAGACCGCCCATATGGGTACGGTCGGAATAATGGATATTTTCATAAAATCACTGAATATTGACAAGCGTGCAGTGATAGTTTGGAATAGAATATCCGAAAATGCTTTCGAAATGCGGATTCACAGTTCAATTCCAAGAATATTTTCTGTTATAAGGTTTCTGTAAAGTTTAACGCAGTCCCTGTCTCGGATGCATAAAGGTAGGTGCCGTCGAAAAAAACTCTCATTTTTTTCAGAATTTCGCTGGTTTAAGTGACAATTTACTCCATTCCTAATTCATTGAGCGCTGAACGTTTTCTATGCCTGCATACAGCAAGCGTAGCACGACAATTCTGTTTTATACGTTATTATTAAAAAATTTAACCCTCAGAGATTTAGGAGTTCCCATGTGGGTACAGTCGGAATAATTGTTATTTTCGCAAAATCAGTCCCTGAATATACTGGTAACCGTGCAGTGGCCTTTCGGTGGAGAAACACAAAGTCGCAAATAGTTAAGGTTGAAAAGTTCATCAAATAGACAGATATAATGCCAAACTCAGCCGGGGACAGGTAAATAATGAATAGAAAAGTCGTTGAATTGGGAAGAAAGTAGGGACGAATCGTCCCCTCGGTTTCCACCTGATCCACGGTGTTTCCACGCGGTCTTGGCACTTGACAAAGATACTAAACTGTCGGGCAGGGACAGGAGAAAACATTCTGAGAATTTGAAGTTGCTGCCTTGTATGGTCGGGACATAATTGGCGTGTATCCGACATTGTATCTGTTCAGTTTGAATGTCAAATTAGCCAGACGACGTCTTTTTCGCCACCGGGTCGAGTTGTCAGTTTCTGCCGGTACGCTCTGAAATAAGCAGTTTAACTCCAAACTTTCAGTCCCACGTGAATGTGTGAATATTGAAAGCTGAACAGTTCATCAAATAGACAGAAATAATGCCAAACTCGACGGGTGACAGGTAAATAGTGAATGGAAACGTCGTTGCATTGGGAATAGA
Organism: Pictodentalium vernedei; assembly: GCA_031216915.1. Taxonomy (NCBI): domain Eukaryota; kingdom Metazoa; phylum Mollusca; class Scaphopoda; order Dentaliida; family Dentaliidae; genus Pictodentalium; species Pictodentalium vernedei. The sequence goes on from CM062297.1 coordinate 747,716,454, forward strand.
GAAGGGACGAATCGTCCCCTCGGTTTCCACGCGATCCACATTGTTCCCACGCGGTCACGCCACTCGACAAATATACTAACCTGTCGGGCAGGAAGAGTAGAACAACTTCTGAAAATTTCGTGTAGCTGCCTCCAGTGGTCTGGACGTAGTGGGCGTATGAGCGACACTGCTGTCTGTTCAATTTTAATGTCAAATTAGCCAGATTACCGCCTATTCGAAAATGATTTGCATGTGCGTATTCACAATTGCCTACTGAGCATATTTTCTGTTGTAAGATTTGTTGTAAAGTTTAACCCTATGCCCATTCTAGCATCATAAAGTTAGGTCCCATCCAAAAAAAAAACATTTTCAGTTCAAGTGACAATTTACTCCATATCCCAATTGATTCAGCGCTGAATGTTTTCTATGCACCAGAAACTCTGTCAAGTTGTGATTGATGATCTTTGGAAACTGAGATGCTTTATTTATTTTTTGTGTAATATGATTCTAACTGGCCAGCAGTCTCCAGATGTTGTTTTTCCTATTTGATAGAGAGTGAGTACTGCCTGAAAAAAAATACACTTTTCAAAATTTTCATTAACCCTCTTTTACTGATTTTTATTGCAACAAAGCAATATTACTTTAATGCTGTTGATTTCTAAATTAACCCTGCATGCGTTGTTACAGAGAAGTAGATATGGATTTCCAGCAAAAATGGCTGGAATAGTATGAAAAACGGCCTGTGAGTGTGTATATCTTCCTTCCTGCCTGACAGTAAGCACCCCCTGAATTCGATTTTAACCATTCGCCAGTAATTTCTGTGTGAAAGGGTAGAGTCGGAACAGATGTCAGAAATGCCTGCCTGCCCTGACTTCAACTTTAACCACACAACAGTCATGACAGTGTGAAAGAGAACAGTCTGTTAACCCTCTTTTGCTGATTGTTATTGCCACAGAATTGATAAATGTGTGGTAATATTTTTTTCTAAGCAGTATTGCTAGGATGCTGTTGATTTCTAAGTTAACCCTGTGCACGTGGTTTCAGAGAAGTAGATATGGATTTTCTGCAATTATGGCTGGAACATTATGAAATGCAGTTTGTCAACCTACCTACCTGCTTTACAGCAAGCATGCGATGACTTCCGATTTTAACCATTTTCCTGTCATGCCTGTGTGAAAGAGTCCAGTCGGAAGAGTTGTTAGAAGTTCCTGCCTGCCTGCCTGCCTGCCTGCCAGCCTGAAAAAGCCTGTTAAACCGCACACCAGCCTACCAGCCTGCCCTGGCTTCAACATTAACCATACAATATTCATGCCAATGTGAAAGAGAACATTAGGTTAACCCTCTTTTACTGATTTTTATTGCAACAGAATTGATAGATGTGTGCTCGAACTATTTTCTAAGCAGTACTGCTGTGAGGCTGTTGATTTCTAACTTCACCCTGTACGTGTGGTTTCATAGAAGTAGATATGGATTTTCCAGCAATTATGACTGGAATCATATGAAATGCAGTTTATCAGTTGGTCTGCCTACCTACCTGCCTGACAGCAAGCATGCCCTGACTTCGAGTTTAACCATTCACCTGACATGTCTGTGTGAGGGTTCAGTTGAAAGAGTTGTTAAAACTACTTGCCTGCCTTCCCGAAAAAAGCCTGTATACCCGCAAGCCTGCCTGCCTGCCCTGACTTCGACATTAACCATGCTACTTTCATGCCAGTGTGAAAGAGCACAGTCTGTTGACTCTCTTTTACTGATTTTAATTCCAACAGAATTTATCCCTGAGGTTAACCCTTGCGGATTTGAGAGATCCCATAACGGTACAGTCGGAATAATTGTTGTTTTCGCCAACTTTCAAAGGTGATTTCTCAACACTGTAACCGTCCATTGGCCTTTCGGTGGTGCAGCATGAAGCCGCAAATAGTTCAGGTTGAAAAGTTCATCAAATAGACAGATATAATGCCAAAGTCAGCCGGTGACAGGTAAAATAATGAATGTAAAAGCCGCTGAATTGAGAATAAAGTAGGGGCGAATCATGCCCTCGGTTTCCACCTGATCCGCGGTGTTTCCACACGGTCTCGGCACTCGACAGAGATACTAAGCTGTCGGCCAGGGAGAGTAGAACACACTCTGAGAATTTCAAGTTGCTGTCTTGCACAGTCGGGACATAATTGGCATATATCCAACAATGTATCTGTTCAATTTGAATATTAAATTAGCCAGATGACGGCTTTTTCGCCACCGTGTCAAGTTGTCAGTTTCTGTCGGTACGGCCTAAAATAAGCAGTTTAACTCAACACTTTCTCTCCCATGTGAATGTGCGAATATTTAAAGCTGAACAATTCATCAAATAGACAGAAATGATGCCAAACTCGACCGACTTGTGGTGGGTAAATAGTGAATGGAAACGGCATTGCATTGGGAATAGAGTAGGACGAATCGCCCCCATGGTTTCCACGCGATACACGTTGTTCCCACGCGGTAACGCCACTCGACAAAGATACTAGCCTGTCAAGCACAGATAGTAGAACAACATCTGAAGATTTCGTGTATCTGCCTTCACTGGCCTGGACGCAGTGGGCATATGAGCGACACTGCTGTCTGATAATTTTAATGTCAAATTAGCCAAATTTCCGCATTTTCGCCATTAGCACATGCGCGATTTCTGTCCACTTTTCATTTTTGGAAATTTTCTAACTGTTACCAGCTTAGCGGGGTCCATTTGGCGCAAGTGTACACAAAGCATCTTTCTGTCACCAGCATCTTTCTGTCACCAGCATCTCTCCACCAGTGACTGTGAATCAAAACGATTCAAGTGGAACTACCTCAGAGAGGGAACAGTCCCACAACCCCAGGCATACTCCCAGCGTCAGGTTGCACCGTTTAGAACAGCACCAAATTAAAACTATCACCGCCACTCATCACAACGCTATATCTCAGCCAATTCTAGGCCGATTTCCATGAAATTTTCACTCATTTTTCACAAAGAGTTTCGGCATGGTTTCACATGGAGAGCGACATCAATTTTGCATTTTTGAATGTCAAGAAAGAGTATGTGCAGTGTGTGATGGGGTGGGGGGGGGGGGAGGGAGTCCCGCGACGGGCCCATGCTTGGTTTCGGAACTTTCTAATAATATGACAGAGTTTGCGCGAACTTCAAAAATAAACAACAAATGCTGAAAGTTTGGAATCGCTGCTACGAAAACATTTGCCACAATCTGTGATGCCACATACGCACATGTTGTTATTATTAAGTATACACGATGTGTTCAACAGGTTTGCTATTTAGCCCTAACTTGGAGATCAACCATACAGCATTCACGCCAATGTGAAAGAGTATTGCCAAAAGAATTGTTAGACACTGTAGGGAGTTTTCTATCGGCTATGCACTTAATATAGCCTAAAAAACTACCAGCTCTATATGCAATCTTATTTCATCGCTGCCTAAAAAGACAAGCGGAATAGGTGAATCTCTCGATTTCTTGAAATCGAAAAATCTAGAAGGAGGGGGTTGGACGGGTACGATGTGTTCAACAGGTTTGCTATTTAGCCCTAACTTGGAGATTAACCATACAGCATTCACGCCAACGTGAAAGAGTATTGCCAAAAGAATTGTTAGACACTGTAGGGAGTTTTCTATCGGCTATGCACTTAATATAGCCTAAAAAACTACCAGCTCTATATGCAATCTTATTTCGTCGCTGCCTAGAAAGACAAGCGGAATAGGTGAATCTCTCGATTTCTTGAAATCGAAAAATCTAGTTTACTTTGAGACTGCAGCACTCATGGTCCACTGAGTTATTTTTCTATTTGACTATCTTGTCCTGCTCCTCCACTATATTTTGCATTTTATGTCATTCAGTACTCTAATGTAGACTCCTAAATGTGTGACTGAAACTATATTTGTCTGTCCATCTCCTGTCTGACAATGTGTCTATCTCTTCATCAGACAAGTTGTTTCTTTGTTTTTCATTTACCTGTGTCTGTTTGTTTGTTTGTTTGTTGGTGGTTAACGTCACATATTTATGCACTATGGCTAATCGTGACGCAACATGGAGATGAAGTCAAGTTTAGTCAATCGTTGATCAACATGTTGCCCATTTTAGAGGACTTTCACCCCAAGCATTGGTGACTGGGTCCTATTTTACTAGTAAAGCAGAACTGGTTTACCACAGTAAACAAGTGCTGCTTACTTCCCGGAGTTCCCAAGGGGAACCTGTGTCTGTCTGCATTTTCAATAATTGGCAGCTGACTATCTTTCACTCCCCCTCCACCCACCCACACACACACAAATACATTGAACATCAAAGACCGCTATATTCTTGTTGCAAATCCCAGATCATCCTCTTTGGAAACATATTTTCTACGATTTCACTCTTTTTGTCAGAATGGGTGTCTGTGGGAATTGAAACAAAAGTTGTGAAAGTGCTCTGATGGGTACTTGCCACACAAGCATTGCACTATAGAATAAATATTTGATGGTTTTAGGCATTTAACATTTTTATGAGTTACCACAATAGCAGGTACTCGTCTTTCCTTTGCAAAAAACACTGATTTATGTTTTGTCAGTGCCATACCAATGACTCTAGGTGCCTTAACTTAGAAAACTGATGCTTTCTTTCACAAACATTGCCAAATATTCATCAAACACAAGGTGAAATGTTTCAGAAGCCAGAATGTGATTTAAAATCTATCACAAATGGGAATTTAATATCACAGGGGGTCTGTTTTGGGTCAATATCAATTAATTTCTGAATTATGTCATAGATTTTGATGAAAAGGGGCATACCGGGGGGTCCTATTCAGGGCTATATTTTACCACATGAGTAGGTAGAAGAAAATTTTACATCAGCTCTTAGGATAAAATGGCAGAGTCCTTTTATATTGGTGAAATATATAGTTGCAGCCCCAATTTTTGAAACAAAATTGACATTCATATTGTTTCGTGGGGGTTGGGGCACTGTTTTGCTTGCAGAATGGTTAAATGAGACAGAATTTTTCCCCAAATATTGTGTGCTAATGCAGATTTAAGTTTTATTTTGGGATCAGGATAGTTTTTAAATTCTCATCCCTCTCAGCTAATTTATTAGGTAATGGGCTAGAAAAATCTTTGAGGCAATACCAGTTTTTAAGCTCATTTGGAACAGTTTGGACACTTTTCCTTAAAAGAGCAAATTTCCCATGTTTTTGACTCAGTAGAAGGCAAAAGTTGGATTCTAATGCAGAAATGATTCTTTTATCTCATGAAAGTTGTAAAATGTCTCTTTGGTAGGATTGGGGATGATTATAAGTATCAGGGAACTAAATATTTGAATTAAGAGTTTCCCCGCCTTGAAATGTTGCACTCGGAAGTGATGCAATCTCTAAAAATAAACAGCCTTGGGAAAATAAATTGTTTCAATAAACATTTGAAGCATTCTATTGACTTCTTGCGTTATTGATGAATATTCCAGATAAAAAAGAGGGTGATTTGATTACTTTTGGACCAAAAAAATACAATTTACATTTGATGTGCTTTTGTAGGGAATTCCCTGAAAAATATGTGCATGTGACCGGTACTTCCCTTGCTGCCAATTTTTCTCTCTTGTTTGTTGCATGACCCCCTGTTTTGGGGTCAGAAAAAGTTGTCTTAAGGGCTATACTTGACAAAGCTATTTGAATGCCAAAATTAAAGTGATGCGATCATATTTTTTTTTGCCTGAACGTTATAATGGTCGCCTATGGGAAAATATTTAGTTCCGTGATACTCTAAAGAGCCTGTAATCGCTCACCTGGAACTACATAAAATGAAAGTGTCAATGACACTGTAGCTTAACTTGTGTGTTGTGTTTGATGAAAAGGATAATGTTCAATGTTTATGAAAGGATTAAGAAATAAGACAAGAATTGTGATAATTGGGAATATGTTCATTTCTGATCCCTGTATGCTATGTTTTTGATAAAAATAATATGAGGTGTACACTGTACTAAAGAGCGGAGGGGTGGGTTAATATGACATCACAGTTAATGTATGCGGCCCTCACAGTTAAGGTATATCAACGAAAGTTACCAAGTTACAGTGAAATTATTCCAAAACGAGTCAGCCTATCAAGTTACATTGAAATCCCTTCATAAATATGGCCTGTAGGCTGTGCTAAATGTTTTCGGGCTTGGGGCCGATGTAGCCGACAGTTTCCCAATTGCGTCCAAAGGGGACGTTCTCAACTTGATATTATTTGGAGTCATCCTACCAAGGTACAATGAAATCCCTTCATAAATATCACCTGTAGACTGTGCTAAAGGTTTTTGGGCTTTGGGCTTGGGCAGCCATAATGGCTGAATGATCACAACCAAAAGGGGACATTCTCATCTGGGCATCATCTGGAGTGATCCTACGAATTTACAATGAAATCCCTTCATAAATATGACCTGTAGACTGTGCTAAAGGTTTTCTGGCTTCGGGCCCCTGTAGCCGTCAGAGTTGCCCAATCACGTCCAAAAGGGGACTTTCTCATCTAGACATTATATGAAGTCAACCCACCAAGTTACAATGAAATTCCTCAATAGATATGACCTGTAGACTGTGCTAAAGGTTTTCGGGTTTTGGGTTCGGGCAGTCATCAAGGTTGGCAGATCACGCCCAAATGGGTAAATTCTCATCTAGACATCATAAGGAGTCATCCTACCAAGTTACAATGAAATCCCTCCATATTAAACATGACCTGCAGACTGTGCTAAAAGTTTTTGGGTTTCGGGCTTGGGCAGCCATCACGGTTGACAGATCATGCCCAAAAGGGGACGTTCTCATCTAGGCATTATACAGAGGGAGGCATCCTACCAAGTTACAATAAAATCCCTTCATAAATACGACCTGCAGACTGTGCTAATGGTTTTCGGGTTTTGGGCTTGGGCAACCATACCGGTTGACCAATCGCGACCAAAAGGGGACGTTCTCATCTAGACATGACCCCAAACCTGCATATGAAATTTCGTGATGATTAGACAAGAACTGCAGGGTGTAGCCCATGCTGAAGGAAAATGTGAACAGACTAACAGACTCACAGACTTCCGCACACGTGATGGCAATAGCTTATCTCGACTTTGTCAAGTTCAGCTAAAAATGTGATTTCCCATAGGCTTTCCATGGTAACTGAGCTGCAATTGTGGCCATGTTCGCAACATTACATCAACATTACATGAGGATCATTGGTAGGTGTCTGTCCCAGTCCTCAATCATGTGAAGTTTCAAAACATTTGTCTTTGTAGTTTCAGAGGGGAAGATTTTTGCAAAATCCATCAGACAGAATCAGAGAATGTCTCTGGTGGCCATATTTTCCAACCAATGGGAACAAAAAGAGGACTGTTTGTAGAGGGCCTCCTATAGACCATTCCTGCAAAGGTTGGTTCACGTCGGCTCAGTAGTATCAGAGAAGAAGATGAAAATGTGATTTCCCACAGAGTTTCTATAGTAACTATACGCTGCAATTGTGGCCATGGTTGCAACACAATCAACATTAAATGAGGATCATTGGTAGAGGGTGTCCCAGTCATCAACCATGCAAAGTTTCAAAACATGTGGCCCTGTGGTTTCAGAGAAGATTTTTCAAAATCCACCAATCGGAATCAAAAAATGCTTCTGAATGCCATGTTTTTCAATGCACGGTAACAAAAATGAGGAGCATTTGAAGACCTCCTGTAGACTATCCCTGCCAGGTTTGGTTCATGTCGGCTCAGAAGTTCCAGAGATGAAAATGATTTCCCATAGGGTTTCTATAGTAACTATAAGCCGCAACTGTGGCCATGTTTACAACCCGATCAACATTAAATGAGGATCGTTGGTAGAGGGGGTCCCAGTCATCATTTATGTGAAGTATCAAAACATTTGGCCTGGCAGTTTCAGGAGAAGATTTTTGAAAATCCACCCATCAGAATTAAAGAATGCCTCTGGCGGCCATGTTTTTTAACCCACGGGAACAAAATGAGGATCATTTGTAGAAGACCTCCCATAGACCATTCTTGCCAAGTTTGATTCACGTTGGCTCCATAGTTCCAGAAAAGAATATGAAAATATGAAAACTTTATGGATGCCGGACGTCGACGGATGCCAAGTGATGAGAAAAGCTCATATGGCCTTTTAGGCCAGGTGAGCAAAAAAGAGATGCAATACTTTCTTTGCTGATACAGTGGAAGCCATTTAATTGAGTATCTCTCATAGGCATGTTCGAAGTAGCCTTAAAGGTATTGGGCGACAGAAAAATTTTCAAAGTCAAAAGAGTGAAAACAGAAAAATCTTCGAAGTCCCAAAAGTGAAAAAGGGCCATAGCTCTGGGAAAAAGTATTGGACAGAACCCGTTCCTTGTGCATATCCGTTCCCCCATATGGGTCTATCAGCACACCAGAGGAGATCAAAATCTGACTAATGGCTTTGAAATTACAATGCAAAACCTTTGTACAGACAGATGGATGGATGTAGGGACGGATGGATGGACATAGGGCTTCACTGGATACCGCTGAATCCTTCTTCGGAGGTCGGGGGCATAACAATCCTTTTAACAGAATAATTATTTATTTATTGGTGTTTATGGTCACGTTCAATATGTTTGGCTACATCATGACAGCAACATCAGTATGAAGTCATGTTTATCTCATATCGGCTCAACAGTTCCAAAAAAGATAAAAATGTGAAAAGTTTACAGATGCCGGATGCTAAGTGATGGAAATACCTCACTTGGCCCTTTCGGTTAGGTAAGCTAAAAATGCAGTTATGAAACAAAAACACACTAATACCACAGCTCTGAAGTCCATATATTTTCCATGGACTCTCCACGAAAATAGAAATTTTAGGCGTCGCCAAAATTTTTGCCCCTCCCATAACGAAGGCAAATAATGCCCGACAAACTTCTCTTGAACAAACTTGATTCTAAACCTCAAAAGGACTCTGTATACCACATATCAAGTCTCTGCTACTTGTGATTCATTAGAAGATTTTCAAAAAATTTGGCTATTTTTTCCCCACACCTCTGCTCAATGTGAGCCGAAACCTGATTTAGATAAAAATCAAAATGCCCCTATATAACCATTATATACATGAAATTTAATTAAAATGTGGCCAGTGGTTTAGGAGAAAGAGGCTCAAACACCACCTTCACGCAGGACGACAGACGACGGACGACGGACGAAGAGTGATAAGAATAGCTCACCCTGACTTTCAGTCAGGTGAGCTAAAAAGCACTACTCCTCTTCCAAGGGTCCCCATGAGGTCAACCAAAGTTACCAAGGTACAGTAAAATCATTCCAAAACGAGTCATCCTACCAAGTTACAATGAAATCCTTTCATAAATATGAATCACAGACTTTGCTAAAGGAATCTAGGTCATGTGGCGGTTGATGTTGACCGATCATAACCAAAATAGGACAGTCTCATCTAGATATCATACCGTGTTATCCTACCAAGTTACAATGAAATCTTTTCATAAAAACAACCTGTAGACAGACACAGTGCTAAAGGAATCTAGGTCACATGCGTGACCAAAATAGGACAGTCTCATCTAGACATCATACAGAGTTATTCTACCAAGTTACATGAAATTACTTCATAAATATGAACTGTAGACTGTGCTAAACAAATCTAGGTCACATGCCTGTGTAGCCATCACGGTTGACAGATCTCGGCCAAAACAGGACGTTCTCATCTGGACATTATACCGAGTCATCCTACCAATTTACAATGAAATCCCTTCATAAATGCAACCTGTACACTGTGTTAAAGAATTTTGATTGGATTGCGACTGAGTCGTGATCCAGTTGAAATTCTCCATCTGCTTTGTTATCACAATACTCTGACCTAGTGTGTAAAAGTAATGATACTATTAATTTTGTTTTGGAGAAAATCACTTTTATTTGTTAATCACCTTTATTTGGTGACAACAGAGCAAAAATGCCATCACTTATTAATTTCAGACATTATTCACCCATCACAATTATTCGGCAGATGAGAGTACTGTAGTATTCCTCAGAAAACAAGAACTTTTTCAGTTCTGAGATTTCTTCTGGATAGTTACTTGTATCGATTATAAATATTTACAGCACACTTCAATTATTACAAATAGACCATGGCATCAAAACAGTTAATTTGACTTCCAATGCTTGTTGCATTTTTGAACAGCTTCGTCAGTAATTAGAGCAATGTAATGGTTAAAGCTAGCTTCTACCAGATCAATAAATATAATTTTAGAAATAACATCATGGTTTTATGTTTATGTGTCACACTGTGAAATCATTACAATGAATTAGATGAGATCATTTCTTTCTGCAGCCAGAAATGGAACAACATACCTGTTGAGGCAGATGAAGCAAACATTCACATAGCCTAGATACAAATAGTATTGATTAAATTCTGTCTGTTTCAGGTCATGATTGATAGAAATTACAGACAGGCAAGTGTGAAAGAACCACAATTGTTTCTCAACCTATTTCAGCGGGAGCACCTAGCTGCTTGTATAATTCAGTGGCTACAGTACCCTGATCACAAAAGCAGACAGAATTTTGAATGACTTGAGGCTGGTTTGCAAATCTGGTCATTAAGTCACTATTTTGATTCCTACAACACTAAAATATTATTTGTCAAAAAGGAACTGCAAGACAACTGAATCTCTAGCTATTTTCATTAGTTTTTCTTGATTTTGCAATATTTAATTCATGAAATCTTGACTCACTGGTGTCTGGTTAAGTGTGTCTGGTTTGAGAGTGTTTGGTGTGTGTCAAGACCCGAATGTAATCTCAGAGACCACTTTTGTGATCACAGCACCAAATATGAAGTTCTGTGTCACAGTTGGCAATCAAGACCCAACAATACCGTAGAAGTGGATGGCAGAGCTTTCAATTAAAGAATTTCTCCAGGACCTTCGTCCACAAGTGCTTTAATCATTCATGGTATTTGTGTGCTAACCACTTTAGTCCCATCAAATATTCCAAACAATAATACCCGCACCCGATATGATCTTTAGGAAGCCAGAGCTTCCCAAGGTTCAATGACAGGTGCACAATATTTTCAGGGTTTTTTTTTAATTGGGGTTTAATGATGCTTTTTACAGCCAAAATCACCTCGTGTCGGACAGTTTTATGGGTGGAGGAAGCCAGAGTATGTGGAGAGAACCACCAAGCGGCGAGCAACTGTCAGACGCCCCAATGTACTAACTCCACACAAGGAGGGTTAGCATTGGTTGAAGACAAGTACACCATCGACATGCAGTACACCTTAGTACACAGTGCCACTGCATTCACACATCTGCAATGTGGGCAATCAGGATTAAGTACCTTGCCCAAAGAAACAATGAAGTTACTCCTGGTTGGGATTGAACCATGAACCTTTTTGTCTGAAATCCAATGCCATAACCACTAAGCCAGCACTCCCAATTTTTTTTTTTTTTTTTCAGTACATGTAGTCTAGATAAACGAGCGGCTCTAAAGTGCTTGTAAATGTTCACCTGGAAGAATAGATGAAAATGTGATTTCCCATAGGGTTTCTATGGTAACTATAAGCCACAATTGCGGCCATGTCTGCAAAAAGATCAACATTACATGAGGATCGTTGGTAGAGGGTGCCCCAGTCATCAATCAAGAGAAATTTCAAAACATTTGGCCTTGTAGTTTCAGAAGAGAAGATTTTTCAAAATCTACCAATCAGAATCAAAGAATGCCTCTGGCGGCATTGTTTTTCATCCAATAGGAAAAACATGAACAGTTGTAGAGAACCTCCCATAGACTATTCCTGCCCAGGTTGGTTCACATCGGCTTAGTAATTCCAGAGATGATGAAAATGTGATTTCCCATAGGGTTTCTATGGTAACTATAAGCTGCAATTGTGGCCATGTTTGCAACCCGATCGACATAAAATGATGATCATTAGTACAGGGTGTCCCAGTCATCAGTCACAAGAAGTTTCAAAACATTTGGCCTTGTTGTTTCAGAGAAGATTTTTGAAAATCCACCTATCAGAATCAGAGAATACCTCTGGCTGCTATGTTTTTCATGCGACAGGAACAAAATGACCGTTTGTAGAGGACCTTCCATAGACCATTCCTGCCAAGTTTGGTTCATATCGGCTCAACAGTTCCAAAAAAGATAAAAATGTGAAAAGTTTACAGATGCCGGATGCTAAGTGATGGAAATACCTCACTTGGCCCTTTCGGTTAGGTAAGCTAAAAATGCAGTTATGAAACAAAAACACACTAATACCACAGCTCTGAAGTCCATATATTTTCCATGGACTCTCCACGAAAATTTTCCGAAATATCTGATTTTCAAGCACTCTAACAGGCAATGTCCATGCAATTTGGTTGCCAATTTCACTAACACTGTTGATTTGGGACTAAAATATCTCCGATTGGTTAAAAATTTGGCACTAAATTTTTTTTTTTTGCTCTTATACAGAAAAGTAACCAAAGTAATGATGAGCACTGATGATAAAACAAGCAAAATAATCACTTTATTACTTGTCATAATATGCATCAGCTGGCAATTAAGCCAGAGATAATCACAGATTTACATGAAGTACAATAAAGCTCTGTTATTGTGTCAATAAAGTAAGACTGGTAGATGAACATAATTGGTAGATAGATGCTGAAGTGACATATTATTTATTGGTGTTTAAGGTCACATACTTCTGCACAATATTATTTATTGGTGTTTAAGGTCACATACTTCTGCAAAATGGCTAATCATGAACACAACATGGAGATAAAGTCAAAGTCAGTCAATCGTTTATACCCCATGTTGCCTATTTTAGAGGACTCACACCCCAAGCATTAGTGACTGGGTCCTATTTTACAGTGAAACAGAGCTTGCTTACCACAGTAAACAAGCACTGCTTCATTTCCCGGGTTTCCCGCATGGGGTGCTGAAGTGACAAGTTTTTGCACAAACACTTCACACTGTCACTTCTCAAGCCAGGTCAATAGTCATCGATTGGTAATCAACCTTTGTTTAATGGAACATTAGGCCAAAAAAATTAATGGTTTGGTTCCGGTCACATAGCAGAAAAAAATACGGTCGTAGGTCGGGATATTTTTTTTTTCCTTTGAATTTGTGCTTCAGTAAATTTTTAGGACCAAATTCTTCAAACAGTTGTGACCGATATGTACTGCTTTGATATCAGCAGATGCTTTATTGGTGATTGCAGTGGACATTTCAGGTGTAATTCCGCAACTTCAAAATGAAATGAACTCTGTGTCTTGATAATATTATCATCAGCTGTCTGTAGATTCTGAAGTGAAGTGTGCATTTGCATGTCTCACTTTATCACAGGATGTGTTAAAATTAGTGCACCTCAGCACATGAAATAAATTAACACTTTAAGTGATGGTGGTCATGGTCTGGTTAAGTACCATCGTATATAATATCTTGGCAGAGGAAGCACAAATGACCTGTTTTTGTTTACTTGAAAACAATAATGTACCTTGCATCGGTCTTGTATCAAACACTTGCGTGCACAGTTTTGAAGGCAAGATGTAATCATGGGAAACCGGAACCGAACCATTCTTTTTTTTTAGGCCTTATAGGTGAACCTGAAGTCAACTGACACCACCTGCAGGTAAGTCCTAGTTATGCGTGATCTATACATTAAAACATGCTGCAGTTGCTTGTCATAAACAGGTGATTCTCCAGGTACTACAGCTTTCTGCACACACATTTCTTACCAGCCTCAAGTCTGTAAAGCCCTAGATCATCAGCAAATAGTCTAACAAGAGGAATGCGAAGCATAGCATATGCTCCGAAAGGTGTCATAACTCCATGGCAAACATATTGAATTGGCCAGCTGGACTAAAATTGAAAGGAAGCATAGTCATCCACAAGTAACCCCTAAAATTATGATTTGATCAAATAAGTGGTTTTCAAATCCAACATGCAGTGAATGCAAAACAGAGGTAAAGAAAAAATTTTCGGTCAAAAAAGTGAAAAGGGCCATAACTCTGGGAAGAATTATTGGCCAAAGTCTGTTCTTTGTGCATATCCGTTCCCCCATGCAGGTCTATCGGCTTACCAATGGAGATCCAAATTCGACCAATGGCTTTGAAATTACAATACAAAATGTTTGTACAGATGGGCGGAGGGCTCCACCAGATACCCCGAATCTCCATTCGGAGGTCAGAGGCATAATAAAGAATTGTAAATGCAAGCTAGAATTAAGGAGGGTGTGGAGAGATGTAAAAGCAAAGTAATCATTTTTCTGGAACACAGGCAGCAGAATCTCTCATCCATCTCATTAGTAGTACAAGAAATTCTGGGTCAGCTTGAACACTGTTCAAGGGTTTAGAATTTCTGTTTTAAAATTGGAGTACTTTTAGAGCTTTCAGAGACCTGTATGAGACTTGTTTGATCCCTGCTACTACTAAACTACCCCAGTGATCCATATGTTGAAAGTTGGTCTGCCCCTCTCATTTTCTTATGAGTAAATCTGGGGAGTGGAGAAGCCAGTCCCTTTGAGTTTAAGTTATAATCAACTCTGCCATTTGTCAAAAGCAAATATTCATTGTCAACTTTTACATGCTATATTTACCAAACAAAATAGTTTGTTGGATAATCTTCCAGTGTATCCCATTGATAAAGGTTGGCTTTGAAGCATGTCTGAGATATGATATAGAATCAGGTGCTTGCAGTAATACTGCCAAGAGAATAAAAATATGCTTGCAGATATCCTACAACTTCTTGCATCAGATACTGTATCATCCTTGGTGACCATTCTAAATCATTTACTATGTCAAGAAATCACAGCATCAAATTTATCATCAACCCAAGTCATGCAGCTTCTCAGTAGCCATGCCGGATTTTTGAGGGCAATTCAAGTTATATAACTATTAAGCAAAATTTGTCTATTCGATGGCAGTTGTCGCTTTCAGCATCAGAACCTATATTGTGACTGCAACACAAGTCAAATTTAGCCTATCATTCCTAATTATGCTTCTCACTTCTGAGGTCTATCTCACCCCAGGTGTTAGTTATCAGGTACACCAGCCAAGCAGATCTTGCCTACCACAGTAAACAAGCACTTACATTTTCCAAAGTTCCCAAAGTCAATGAATCAACAAATACAGGACACCATCCCATGAATTTCAAGCAGCAGAGGTACTGTCACCTTTGCTCAATTTTCATTTTTCACAATAGGAAATATATTGGCTGTTGACTGGTACTGAAGATCACTTTCCGCATCTATGGCTATATCATGACCACAACACTCGTATCCAGTCCAGTTTAGCTAACAGTTTAAATTATGTTGCTCGCCTCAGTGGATTTTCATCCTAGGAATTGGCTACCAGGTCTTATTACATTCACAATGCAGAACATGTCTTCCGCAATAAACAAGTTCTACTACACATCACATGGTACCCAAGGGTCAGACATTCTGCTTGCAGATGTCATAAAGTAGTGTTATTTTCAGCAACAACAGCTTTCTCTTTCTAAGACAAACCAAGATGATTGTCCAGTCACAAGCCCTTCCACCTCTTGCAATCATACAATTTCATCTGTATAATTCTGGTCATTCCTTATGCCCCACCTTCAAGACTTGATATGCAAATTTCACTAAAGCTGAGTGAATTGTTTCCAAGTTCAAAAACCTGGTCACAATTCTCAAAATACTGAAGGAGGAAAATCTTTATTCATGTTTGAAATGACTTTTAAAATTCTAAAAACCCTTCAACAGTAATTAACTGGTACAGTTTTTACGCAGTCATAAAACTGACCTACTCAACCAAACTAAAAAGAAAAAATGTTGAATTCTGTGCAGCATATAAATTATTCAATTTCCAACATTCATTCAAAACACGCTACTGATTAACTGAATAGATAATGCTATGACTTCATTTTCTTTATTGGTGTTTAAAGTCACATTTCTGTACAATGGCAAATCATGACGGCAACATGAAGTCAAAGTTAGTCAAACCTTTACACCCCTATTGCCCCTTTTAGGGGACTTCCACCCCAGGTATTGGTGACTGGGTCCTACTTTTCCAGTAAAGCAGAGCCTGTTTGCCACAGAAAACAACCACTACTTCACTTCCCAGGGTTCCTATGGAGGATTATGCAGATGTCCTATGGAGGATTATGCAGATGTCCTATGGAGGATTATGCAGATGCAGTGAATAAAATCTCTAATTTTGAGATAACCTATTTAACGTTCATCTGGATATAATAAAGGACTGATTACAGTACATCCACCGTGGACGGGTCAAAATCTATGGGTGGGCAATCTTCCAAGCATATAATTCAGAGATGATCTGCTATGACATGTTGCAAAATTTGCACCAATGAAGCACATGGGTAATCCCGATACTTCATTGGTGCAAATTTTGCAACATGTCATAGCGGATCATCTCTGAATTGTATGCGTGGAAAAAATGACAACATGACCCATCCACAATGGCCCTACTGTATGACAGTTCATAAATTTCAAAAGCATCACAGGAACATTTTACAACAGTGCTATCCAATAAGGTGATAAGACAACTTTTTGACGAAATGTTTGTAGTTCCAGATGAACAACTTTTCGTTTATTTGTTTTTTCATTTAGATAACCACCAAAGGAACGACAAAATCGTTCCTCTCAAATTTTATGGCCGGAGATGTGAGACTAAACAAGAGGCCCCAAGGTGCCTTAATCGCTCACCTGCCAAAGTGGTTCAAATAAGTATTTGGGGTCACATTCAGTTAGACATGGTTCATCAATGCTACAAAGGAATGTTGTCATGAAAGGCAAATTTTACGGAAAAAAACTAAGGAATGGATTTGAACAAACCTGAACCTAACATGCTTCCCCTGCCACCACCTAGAGAGAGCCCAAACACTAAGCCAGAGACTCAAATTGAACAAACTTTAATCTGATCTCCCTTGAGATGTTCTATACCAAATATTAAAGAATTCTGACTGGTGGATCTGAAGAAGGTTTTTAAAGAAATGTCCTTACATTGCACTAAGTTAAACTTTGGGCTCAAATAGGGAGCCAAAATATTAACCCAGGAACCAAATTTGAACAAACTTGAATCGGACCCACCTGCAGATGTTGTATACCAAATATGAAAGGATTCACTGGTGAATCTGAAGATGATTTTTAAAGAAATTCCCTTATACTGCACTAAGATAAACTTCAGGCTCCAATAGAGAGCCCAAATACTAACTCAGGGACCAAATTTGAACAAACTTGAATCTGATCCCCCTAGAGATGTTGAATACCAAATATGAAAGTGTTCTGACTGGTGGATCTGAAGAAGATTTTTAAAGAAATTTCCTCATATTTCACTAAGTTAAAATTTGGGCTCCTACAGGGAGCCCAAGTATTAACCCAGAGACTGGAATCTGACCTTCCTAGAGAAGTTACATACCAAATATCAAAAGATTCTAATTGATGGTTCTAGAGATGAAAATTTTTTTAATTTTTAAAAAAAATGTATGGATGCTATCAGAGTTATGCCCCTTGTGGTTCCCCCTGAGGGCGCAACATGTTTATTTGGAGAAACTTGAATTGACATATAAGGAACATGCACACCAAATTTGGTTCAATTTGGTCCACTAGTTTGTGAGAAGTCGATAATGTAATGTTCACGACAGACGACGACGATGGACGGCAAGTGATAAGATACAGTTAAAAATATAGAACCTAAGTGAGCACGCTCACATACCCCACGCGCCCCAATATTTCAAGCTCTAATCATTTTTTAAAAATAAACATAGATTCTAGGAATACTGCAGAAAACAGTGTTCTATAGTTTCAACGGTATTGAAAGAATTCAAGCAGAGAAAATCAAAAAGCCCAGAAAACTGTAATTTTGATGAACTTTTCAGAGTCCAAGGGCCGTAATTTCGGTAAAAATCAGTGGAGCAGAACAAAATGCAAACTTGATCTGTAGGCCACCATGTTAGACTAACATATCAAAAATCAGCTCAATATCTCGAAGCGTGTAGGAAAAAAGTCCGGAAAACTGTAATTTTGATGAATTTTTCAGAGTCCAAGGGCCGTAATTTTGGTAAAAATCAGTGGAGCGGAAAAAAATGCAAACTTGATCAGTAGGCCACCATGTTAGACTCACATACCAAAAATCAGCTCAATATCTGGAAGCGTGTAGAAAAAAAGTCTGGAAAACTAATTTTGATGAATTTTTCAGAGTCCAAGGGCCGTAATTTCGGTAAAAATCAGTGGAGCAGAACAAAATGCAAACTTGATCTGTAGGCCACCATGTTAGACAAACATACCAAAAATCAGCTCAATATCTGGAAGCGTGTAGAAAAAAAGTCTGGAAAACTGTAATTTTGATGAATTTTTCAGAGTCCAAGGGCCGTAATTTCGGTAAAAATCAGTGGAGCAGAACAAAATGCAAACTTGATCTGTAGGCCACCATGTTAGACAAACATACCAAACATCAGCTCAATATCTGGAAGCGTGTAGAAAAAAAGTCCGGAAAACTAATTTTAATGCATTTTTCAGAGTCCAAGGGTTGTAATTTCGGTAAAAATCAGTGGAGCGGAACAAAACGCAAACTTGCCCTGTAGGCCACCATGTTAGACTAACATACCCAAAAACAGCTCAATATCTGGAAGCGTGTAGAAAAAAAGTCGGGAAAACTAATTTTGATGAACTTTTCAAAGTTCAAGGGACGTAATTTCGGTAAAAATCAGTGGAGCGGAACAAAATGCAAACTTGATCCGTAGACCACCATGTTAGACTAACATACCAATGAAAGTGTCAATGACACTGTAGCTCAACTTGTCAAGACAAAGACATGCACATGTATAGTATGTGACACTGCAATGACAAACATCTAGGTAATGACCTGATAACAAAGGTATATATAAAGTATTTTAATGGTCTGTACATAAATACTGGCCGTTGCCTGTAACAAATGTATAGGTAAAGTATTGTAAAGGTGGGTGACAGTCAGATGCTAAACTAGAAAAGAAAACTTTGAGTCCCAGAGTGGGTCTGACTGAACCCCAAAATATTTGTTCTCATAGCACAGTGATAACAAAGGCACCCCAAAACACACTCGTTCCTGTCCCAAGGTGAAAACAAAGGTACCCAAGAAGTTTTGTGAAGATCAGTTCATAAATACGAACTGTATAGAACTTGTGACAAAAAACTGATTGGACCTAATTTTGGTACAAAATGGCCACTGGCAGCCATCTTGAATTTTGGACCGTACCCAGAAACACTCATTCTCGTCGCAAGGTGATAACAAAGGTACCCAAGAAGTTTTGTGAAGATCGGTTCATAAATACAGCCTCTACCCAGAGCCGTATTGACATGTGTGCTCACATTATGTAAGTAGCACTGAATAAATCAAAGTTCATCTAATTTGCATAATTTCAGCACGAAAAAAAAAACCCTTACAATATGTGATGTATTCCATGTTACTAAACATTCATACACAAATTTATTCAAATCAGAACTTTCATACAGAAGTTCTGTACAAAAGACTGACTGCACTAATTTTGGTACAAAATGGCTGCTGTGGCCATCTTGAATTTCGGACCACACCCAAAAACACTCGCTCTCATCCCACAGTGATAACAAAGGTACCCAAGAAGTTTCGTAAAGATCGGTTCATAAATACAGACTCTAGTCTGAGCCGTATTGACATGTGTACTTACTGTGTGTAAGTCGCACTGAAAAAATCAAAGTTCATCTAATTTGCATAATTTCTGCACGAGAAAAAAACCCGTATTATATGTGATGTATCCCATGGTACTAAACATTCACACAAAAAATTATTCAAATCAGCGCTATCATATGGAAGTTCTGTGCAAAAATCTGATTGCACCTAATTTTGTACAAAATGGCTGCCATCGGCCATCTTGAATTTTGGACCGGACCCCAAAACACTCGTCCCACAGTGATACCAAAGGTACCCAAGAAGTTTCGTAAAGATCGGTTCATAAATACGGCCTCTAGCCCGAGCCGTATTGGCATTTGCACTTACAGTGCTGAAAGTAACACCAAAAAACATCAAAATTAGTCTAATTTGCACAATTTACACACGAGAGAAAAACCTGTATTATATGTGATGTATCCCATGGTACTAAATATTCACACAAAAAATTATTCAAATCAGAGCTTTCATATGGAAGTTCTGTACAAAAAACAGATTTCTGCATTATCGGTACAAAATGGCGGCTGGCAGCCATCTTGAATTTCGGACCGCACCCAAAAACACTCGTTCTCGTCCCACGGTCATAACAAAGGTACCCAAGAAGTTTCGTAAAGATCGGTTCATAAATACGGCCTCTAGCCCAAGCCATAGCAGCTTGGCACATACAGCTCTGAAAGTAACACTAAATAAATCAAAGTCAGTCTAATTTGCATAATTTACGCACGAGAAAAAAAGCCGTATTATATGTGATGTATCCCATGGTACTAAACATTTATACAAAACTTTATTCAAATCAGAACTTTCATACAGAAGTTCTGTACAAAAAACTGATTTTTGCATCATCGGTACAAAATGGCCGCTGGCAGCCATCTTGAATTTCGGACCACACCTAAAAACACTCGTTCCCGTCCCAGGGTCATAAAAAAGGTACACAAGAAGTTTCGTAAAGATCGGTTCATAAATACGACCTCTAGCCCGAGCCATAGCCAATTGTTGACGTACAGACAGACGGACGACGGGCCATGACAATAGCTCAAATTTGACTTCGTCAAAGTTGAGCTAAAAATCAGCTCAATATCTCGAAGCGTGTAGAAAAAAAGTCCGGAAAACTGTAATTTTGATGAATTTTTCAGAGTCCAAGGGACGTAATTTCGGTAAAAATCAGTGGAGCGGAAAAAAATGCAAACTTGATCTGTAGGCCACCATGTTAGACTCACATACCAAAAATCAGCTCAATATCTGGAAGCGTGTAGAAAAAAAGTCTGGAAATACGTCAATCTACGCATCATGACCACAGTAAGGCTATCAAATTCTGTACATATGGCCTGGACACAAGCAATGTTTCAGTCAATGGACCTCCGGGTAACCTGGAGGTCCAATGGCAGAAACATTGCCTGTGTTTGCTATGAGTAACCAGGACAACCTGCAGTGCTTTGGATGCTATTATATATGGCAATTGCGCGCAATTCCTACGCGTAATTAAGCCCAGAGAAGCGTGCAGTTCGTGACAGTATTTCTTGTTTTAACTGTAAGCTCTCTTCGGTGAGCTAAAAAAATAATTATATCTTCAATGGCAAGAGCTTGATGAATACTGTAAAAGAACATATACAGTGGGTCCAACTTAGCTGATATTGTCTTTTAGAATAACCAGGTTTTTAAATGTATATATAAATGCTGTGATCTCTCAGAAAATTACTATTGACAGCTACCAAATTTTCCAACTTGATGGACTTTTTTGGCCTCAAAGCTTCCAATATAAGTAGGTATTTTATTTTATTTTTGACAAAAGACAAATCTATCTTCAGAATGTAGGAACATGACCAGATTCTAGTTAACCCTCTGCACACTGGTGCCAAAATGGCAAAGTTTTCAGCAGCAAACATTTCCCATAATGCAGTTTGATATTTAACCAAAATATACCTTGTTTGACAGAGCTCAATGAGCTCTATCAAACAAGATATAAATGGTTAAAATTCATGGTTAAACAAGAGGAAAACAGTGATTGGAGAAAATTCTGATGCCCAACCAAAGTGCCAGAGATTAATTTACTACTCTTGTCAATTGAAAATTTTCCATTGGCAAAGTGGATATGTAATTAACAGGGTTCCACTGTAATTGGTTTATTTCACAACTGCATTATGAGAAATTTGCAGCTTGAGATTTGGCATTTTGACATCAGAGTTCAGGAAGGTTAACTCCTTATATGCTGCTAGCAGATATTCCTGCCCAGGATAGTATTTTTTTCGCTGCTGAATTTGTAGAATTTGGGCACATTTTATCAGTTTTGGCCCCTGTAAAATAAATGAATTTTTCTCCAGTAGTTCCTTGAGTTAAATTTAGATGAATGGTCCATCAAATCTAGTCATGGCTGCTTGATAGCAGCCATGACTAGATTTGATGAAAAATATCTTGAAAATACTCAGCAGGTTAAGAGTTAAGTGGTCTGAACACAGAAGTGAAAATAAAATTACTGCAATGAGAATTACGGAGATTTGCACATAAAAAGTCTAAAACAACAATGTTCAAATGAATATTTATGGAACAAATTCATTTTTGACTATAAACATTCTAATGCATTATATTTCACCAAGAGAATTACCCAGGCACATAAATAATTAAATTTTCATTAAACACGCAAGTGTAAATTCAATGTTTCTGATGTGATGGTATTTTTCAATGATTTTCTTAAAATAATGTCAATGGGGTGAAAACAATTTTGTAATTATGGCTCATGCATATGTAAACAGAATTTCAAGAACTGACATTACAACTCATTCTACATCTTCCAATACTGCAAGAAAAATTTCTTAATTTATAATTTAACTGATTATTGCAGTATGTAACAAGAGAGATACTAATAATATGCAATACATTTAGAGTCTACAAAAGAACACAAATTCCTCCTTTTCTGCCAAGCCATCTCTGGCAGAATCCAGCCTGGCATCTTCAGGAGAGCGATTTATTCGCTTGCCTACTGCTCGCCTTAAAAATTTTAAGGAAGGAGAAAACTAGCCCTCCTGGCCTTAGAAAATAATGATTACCCTAACAGCCTATCCCAAAAACCCACATATCAGATCTCTACTATATTAGTGGTCGCTGTAAGAGGGCCACACTGCCCCTCCCACATCTCCAGCTTTGCCGAGGCCTGGAAGTGTGGGAGGGACAGTGTAGCTGTCTCACAGAGACTACCATGTCAGCAGCACCAAATATGAACAGATGCCTTGCATCAGGTTTTGTGATTTTGGGTGAACTTTTATTGAGTGTGGAAGTCAAGGGGAAACTTCGAAAGTTTTTATCCACATGTACATCTTAATTCAAACACACAGGCATGCACACCAAGTTTAACACATGGGAATCCTGTCAGAAGAGGTCACCGTAACTGAATGCAGACTCTGACTAATCGCTAACTGGCACTTGACCAGAAATTGACTAATAGGTAACCCCTCATTATCTCAAAAGTATACAAACAAGAACTGTTTCTAATTACAGCCCTGTTCACATTAGTCTAATTTACATACGGAAATTAATGCGAAACCGAAACAAAGTAACAGCTAATTATAGTTTCTCAGCTGCACCCAAGGAGCAGTCGATTATTTGGCGCCCCTCTCTTGGCACTTTCCGACTTACCAGTTAAATATATTATTAGCCAATAGAAACACTAGTTTACCTCACTAGTTTACCTTTACCTCACTGAAAGGTCAACACTAAAAGTCTCTCTGGAAATCACTTCCACTTCATCTGGAACCAGAAAGAAGGAAGTTTGGAAATTTCTCTGAAAGGCTGTATTGTTAGGCTTTTCCCTCCCTCTGGGAAAGACTATTGTTTTTCTATGGATTATTATTTTGGGGTTCCTCCCCCCCCCCCCCCCCCCCCCCCCCCCCCCCCCCCCATACACACACATTTTGTCCGCACGATTCAGAAGCCATTTTCGAACCGATTTTCACACAATTTTGCACACTCAGAGAGGGGCACAAAATCTAAAAATGTACCGAAGCGGAATTTTCAATTTAACCCTTATTTCGCCAGAATTGGCAAAAAACTGTCAAAATTGGGGTTTATAGGCACTTTCTTGCAATGCGTCTTTTACATTTTTTTAAAACATTCATCATTGCTAGACCTGCCTGTGATACGACCATTGATACCCATGAGATATTAGGCGATGCATATGGTAACCCTCCACAGGCTGCCAAACATTGAAATATTGATGAAATGGGTTGTTTTGGGGCCCTCACAGCACCCAAACGATACACGAGAGATAAACATAACTTCCTTTATTGGAAGTGGAATTCAGCGAGGATCATGTTTGTAAGGGTAATAAGGGTGTTCAGAAAACCAAGTGTTAACCCGTTTTGGGCTGGTTAAACAGCAATACCCCCCAAAAGCTCAAAACTTCATGTTTTCCGTGGATTTCTCTAAACGAGTCTTGTACATTTGTAAGAAAAATTGGTCACTCCCAGGTCTTGGTGTGACATTACAAGTTGCATGGATAAAATATTCCAGTCAGCATTAGTTAACCCTCCCCGGGTTGCTAAACGTAAAAATTGTGATAAAATGGGCTGCATTTGGACAAAAACAGCACCCACTGGGTGTACCACCGAGAAAGGTACCTTCTTTTATCGGACGCAAAATTGATGGGGAAACATTTTTGTAAGTGGTAAGGGTATTCAAAAGTCGAAGTCTTAACCCATTTTGGGCTGGTTCAAGAGAGATACCTCTTAAAAGCTTAAAATTCCCATTTTCTGTGGATTTCTCTAAAAGCAACTTGTAGGTTTTCAATGTAATGTTGTTTGCACGTTGTTTTGGGGGACCCTGATAAAACGAGTTACACGAAGTTCTGGTTTCACGACTCAAAGTTGTATAGAAACGTTTTCAATAATTTATTCGATGGTGTACACCTGAGTGATAGCAGACTGAAATTGTATTTTAAAAGTATACGAGGGGTGATTCTGCATTGCCTCATGACGGTTACGTGATCAGGTCCTTGGTTCCTGGTCTCTTATATCCCTTTGGGGTGGGATGGGTCATCAAGCAGAACCTTGTTTTGGGTAAATAGACCATTTTAAACTCAACTTTAATCTGTGTAAGTAAATATCACTTAAGTTTTTCTGCCTTTGTCATTGGATACAAGCAGAAATTATTTTATTTGTTGTTAACTTTATTACATGTACACACCCATTTCTCTCAGGAAACTCCAGCCTGAACACTGATGTTTGGTGCTTATCCACCCCAAATGACCCCCTGAGATTCGTACTGACAAACTTTGTAGTTAATTCAGACTGTCCCTAGCCCTCATCCATATTTTCTTGGGAACGGTGACATGTATTGTCCGTCTGCTGTGACCTCAGGTGTGCATGGATCGAGGCGATATGGAGTGGCATATGCATGTTTTGTTGGCATATACAAGGATCTACTGATTCATTGTGATGCCCGTCACTGATTGGGTTTAGCACAGGGGTATTGACTGTCAGCCTTTGCTCGGTGGGGTCGTTTTCCCTGTGGTATTGGCAATATGTGAACTGCCTCACCCTTCCGGTGGTGGTCAGTTCTGGCGATGCCCCAATGTGACACTCCCAGTCTACGTTGATGTATCATTTGTGTGCAGCCATGCGATATGAGCGCCATCATCATTTCCGGTGTATAGAACGTTCCCGGTTACATGGTCTTCATACCTTTTGTTTTTCTGGCCCTTTATTTACCCATGTCTGCATGTCACACTTGGGCCACTCCCACCACCTTCGTATAAAACGTTTACGGTACTACTGTACCGGTACATAATTCTTGTTGGCATTACTGACTTCTTTCTCTTTACTGAACAATTTTCTAAAAGCAAATATTTATGGCAATCCCACCAGTCGATGCAACAAGTGTTTTGGCAGGTTTGAGTGAACCAGTGTTAATTTTCTGACCCCCCTCACCCCCCCCCCCCCCCCCACCCCCCACCTCCCTGCAGCCAGTATAACATCCTTTCCACAGAATTTTCGAACACCAAGAGACAGTCTCTTTTATCGCCCATTGACAACACCATTATTTCAGCTGTCCCCAGTTCCAGATTCACACATGTGCCTCGGCAAGTTCAACATCCACCAGTACTCAAGAACTCTGTTTCAAACAACTGCTAGACTCAACAGTCCTTACATGTTCAAAGACAACAGGGATGGGGACGATGGACCCAGGAGTGTTCCCATCCATTTCAATGTCGGACTCTTCCCAGGCGACTACTAACTTAATGTCATCCGGTGTTGCACATTCGGATGGCATGCAGGCACCGGAACTGGTGCTCCGGGCATGGCCAATGACCAGTACAGAGTTGGCTCCTGCACCCAACCAGGCTATTATCAACACTCACAGTACTCCTCCGGACAATGCACCTACACTGGCTGAATGCAGTTCAGTCGAGGTTATGGACAGAACGCATGGGTTAGGTATGGTTAACCAGTATTCTCTATCCCCTCCTGGGGTTCAGACTGGGAACAATTCCCAGCCAATGGTCAGGGATACATTATTTCCCCCAGTTCAGCAGCAAGTGCCTTCAATGACACAATCATCTGGGACTGGTGGATTTATTTCCACTTCGATGCCATTAGATGCGAGTGTTCCCCTCGTCTCAAGGCAAAAATATGGGCTGGGGAATTTATTGACCTGGCAACTCTTCCAGTAAACCAGGCAGAGATGTTTTTTGTTTTTTTTTTATTTTATTTTATTAGGGTTTATCGACAGATTAACAGCCAGGGTCATATCATGTCAGTGACAGTTTTACGGGTGGAGGAAGCCGGAGTACCCGGGGAGAACCACTGAGCAACGACAAGCAGCTGTCAGCTCTCCAACATCGTAACTCTGAATTCTGTACCGCGGCACAGGCAGGGTTAGATTGGTTGAAGACATGCGCACCATCGACGTGCAGTACGCCTTAGTACACAGCATCATCGTGCCCCCATGTAGGCTAACGGGGTGAAGTGCCTTGCCCAAGGACACAAAGCGGGAGCGCAAATCAGTTGCTGAAATGGTCACCCATCCAACTACTAACCGCACCCGACATTGCTTAACTTCGGTGATCTGACAAAAAACGGTTACCGCGCCACCACCGCGCCCTCACCAAGCAGAGGTTACTCAATATACTCTGTCTATGGTGGGCATGAATGACGAGGCACCTTCTCTATCTTGTATCCCAAAGCCTACTAAAGGTATTCAATCGCTGACCCAATGGATTTCAGCATTCGAAATTTTTATGGTCATCTACTTGGCCAAGAATCATCAGGAGCTCAGTCCTGTCTTGACATATCAGTCAAGGATTTGCTCCATTGCTATGGCCAAGGGTAACTGGCTGTGGTATGATCGGGAATTCCAGATGCTGAAGCAAAGTGCGCCATCGATTGGATGGGCTGATCTACAGTTGGAGCTATGGTTCAAAGCTCTTCATGATCCAACTGTGAATTAACCACCACACCAAAAAACAGACCGGGCAAAGCTACCCTTCCAAAAACCTTCGTCTCATAAACCGGGCTGTAAATACCCGAAGGGTTTCTGTGACCAGTTCCACAACGGTCAGGGTTGCAGGCGCCCATGTCGGTTCTCCCATAAATGCTTGAATTGTTCCAAGGACCATTCATTCAACCAGTGCCCATCAAAATCAGATTGGTTTTGGGGCTCCTTTTGCAGCAAGCGGCACACTACCAGTTTGTCTGCTTAATCCCAGGTTGGCGCAGGTTGAAATAAATCAGGATGTTGTTACACCTATTGACATCTCCGCATATGCAAGTATGTTAACTGGTAGAGTGCTGGAAGCCCATATTTGGGCTTTACTCTAAAGTGCAAGTACTGCAACTCAAAGGCTTCAAACTATGTGGATATCCTTCATATTATCTTTGAATCTAAATTATTTGGTCTATATGGATTTTCCTTGTTACAATTTATGGGAGAGTGCCTACAGGCACTCTCCCATAAATTGTAACATGGCGAAGACTTGTGAATAAATTTTGATGGCTAAAAATAATTCAGCACTCTACCAGTTAAGAGGTGTACCTCCGCACATGTTTTCGTTTCTCATATCTGGCTTCTCACATGGTTTCCACATCGGGTTTCTTGGTCCCAATATTTCGTCAAATTCTAAAAACTTAGTATCTGCTTCCGAGCATCACCATCTGCTCACCGACAAGGTAACCACAGAATTACGGGAGGGGCATATTGCAGGACCCTTTTCCTCCCCTCCATTTGAAATATTTTGCATCTCACTACTCGGGGTGGTTCCAAAGAAGGCGGCAGGGGAGTATCGGGTGATTCACCACCTCTCCTTCTACGATGGTTCCTCGGTCAATGATGGCATTCCATCTGAGCTATCATCGGTGCAATATGCCACTGTCCAGCAAGCCATTGGTATAGTGTGACACCTGGGTAAAGGCTGCTTTTTAGCCAAATCTGACATTAAGTCAGCATTTCGACTCATCCCAATTCATAAAGATGATCACCATCTCTTAGGCTTTAAACCTGGAGAGGGGGGGGGGGGGGGGGGATGGAGTTCTTTTTCGACAAATGCCTGCCCATGGGTTGCTCATCGTCCTGTTCAACCTTTGAAGCATTTAGTTCATCGCTTGAATGGATTCTCAAAAACAAATATGGCATAGGCCACATATTGCATCTCCTGGATGATTTCCTATTCGCAGGTAACACCGCAGGTGAGTGTACCAATCATCTTCAAAAATTTTTGGACATATGTTTACGTTTGGGTGTGCCCATTGCTGAGGATAAAAACGTTTTTGCTACAACCACCATTCAATTTCTTGGCATTGAATTCGATACCATAGCTATGGAATCACATCTGCCTACAGACAAACTTAATTCATGATCCCATTTGATTACCTCATTATTATCTCGCAAAAAAGCAGCTTTGTGCGAAATCCAGTCAGTGGTTGGTACACTCAACTTCGCTTGTTCAGTAGTTCTTCCGGGTAGGGTATTTTTACGGCATCTGATTAATCTTACCCTGGGGATATCTAAACCACATCAGCACATCCGCCTTACCCAGGCTGTTAAAGCGGATCTCCGTCTGTGGTTACAATTTTTGCAATCCTTTAATGGGAGGACTATGTTCCTTGAGGATGGATTTGTTTCCAGTGCAACACTTCAACTATATACTGATACAGCGGGAGGTAAAGGGTATGAGGCAGTGTTTGGCTCTGAATGGTTCAGCTGCACCCGAGGAACAGTCGGTTATTTGGTGCCCTTCTCTCGGCACTTTCCGACTTACCAGTTAAATATATTAGCCAATAGAAACACTAGTTTACCTCACCGAAAGGTCAACACTAAAAGTCTCTGGAAATCACTTCCACTTCATCTGGAACCAGAAAGGAAGGAAGTTTGGAAATTTCTCTGAAAATCACCTCTCCCATCCCGATTAGTTAGTCATGCCTTAACTTCTTCACTCATTGGGCTTTTATTCAAACATAGTTCATGTTACTCATTCTTCACTCCTCTCATGGTGGCAATTTGTTCACCACCTTTGATGTGAGACGAATTTTGGCCATATATGGATTTAGTATTGTCACATTTCACATGTATGTATGTTAACAATTAGAATAAATCTATGTATGGTCCTTACAGCAATCACTTGTTCGTTAGTCGTCTTTTCATCAAACTGAGCTCCGCCAATGCCGCCTGGAGCCACCGTCCATGTTTGTCTAAAAGGTGATCCAAGATCACAAAAAATGTACAAAGCCCACTAGGCAGAATTCATTAATAGTAAAACTTCATTTTGCCACTTTTAGCTTTTGAAAGCTTGAGGAGAGCTAATCGCTCCCCTAGGCCATGTGTGGGGCACAATTTTTAAGAATGCCAGGCCTCCAGAATCATGTTTGTGAAAAAGCAAGTACATGAACATTTATTTATTTATTTATTTATTTATTTATTTATTTGTGTTTAACCTATTTCTGCACAAGGGCTAATTGTGACTGCAACATTGAGAAAAAGTCTAAACACATTTATACACATGCTGCCCAATTTAGAGGTCTTCCATCCTAAGCACTGGTGACTAGGTCCTATTTTATCAGTAAAACAGAGCTTGTTTACCACTGTAAACAAGCACTGCATCACTTCCGGGATTCATGCCAATGACACTGTAGCTTAACTTGACTGTCTTGTGTTTGATGAAAAGGATAATGTTCAATGTTATTTATTTATTGGTGTTTAAGGTCACATACTTATGCACAATGGCTAATCATGACCGTGACAGTTTTACAGGTCGAGGAAGCCGGAGTACCCGAGAGAACCACCAAGCATCAACGAACAACTGTCAGCTCAACATTCTCTGTTCAAGCTCTGCTCAAGCAGGGCTACAGCAGCTGAAGACATGTGCATCATCGACGTGCAGCACGCCTTAGTACACAACGTCATTGTGCCCCCATATAGACAATCAGGATAAAGTGCCTTGCCCATGGACACAGCACGGGTCGTCCAGGACGGGGATCAAACTCAGGACCTCTAGCATAGAAGTCCAACAGCCTACCATTGAGCCACACACTCCCAATATTCAATGTTTATGAAATAAACAAGAAATGAATACAAGACTTGTGATAATTGAAAATATGTTAATTTCTATTTCCTGTATGATTCTAATAAAAACAAGAGGCCCCAAGGGGCCCAAAGGCGCTCAACTGACATGGTAGCCTAAATATCAACCCAGAGAATGATTTCAACAAGTTGCATCTGCTCCTCCTAAGAAAAGCTTATACCAAATATCCAAAGATTCTGATCAGTGGATCTAAACAAGAGGCCCCAAGGGGCCTGAGGGCACTCACCTGACATGGTAGCCTAAATATCAACCCAGAGAATTGATTTCAACAATTTGCATGGCTTGAACAAACTTGAATCTCACCCCCTAAGGATGCTGCATACCAAATAGCAAAACATTCCGACTGCTGGATCTGAAGAAGATTTTTAAAGAAAATTCCTCATTTTGAACTAAGTTATAATTCGGGCTACCACATTGAGCCCAAATATGAACCCAGGCACTTGGCTTGAACAAACTTGAATCTCACCCCCTAAGCATGGTGCATACCCAATATGAAAAGATTCTGCCTGCTGGATCTTGAGAAGAAGATTTTCAAAGAAATTTGCCTGAAATGCACCGAGTTCAAATTTGGGCTCCTATACTGAGCCCAAATATAAACCCAGGGGGCCGATTTGAACAAACTTGAATCAGATCTACCCCACAATGTTGCATACCAAATATCAAAAGATTCTGCCTGCTGGATCTGGAGAAGAAGATTTTTTAAGAAATTTGCCTGAAATGCACTAAGTTCAAATTTGGGCTCCTATAGCGAGCCCAAATATGAATCTAGGGAGCCGATTTGAACAAACTTGAATCAGATCCACCCCACAATGTTGCATACCAAATATCAAAAGATTCTGCCTGCTGGATCTGGAGAAGAAGATTTTTTAAGAAATTTGCCCGAAATGCACTAAGTTCGAATTCGAGCTTCCATAGTGAGCCCAAATATGAATCTAGGAAGCCGATTTGAACAAATTTGCATCAGATCCACCCCACAATGTTGCATCCCAAATATCAAAAGATTCTGGCTGCTGGATCTGAAGAAGAAGATTTTTTAATAAATTTCCCTGAAATGCACTAAGTTCGAATTCAGGCTCCTATCCTGAGCCCAAATATGAACCCAGGGGGCCGATTTGAACAAACTTGAATCAGATCCACCCTACAATGTTGCATACTAAATATCAAAAGATTCTGCCTGCTGGATCTGGTGAAGAAGAATTAAGAAATTTGACTGAAATGCACCAAGTTCGAACTCAGGCTTCTATACTGAGCCCAAATATAAATCCAGGGGGCCGATTTGAACAAACTTGAATCAGATCCACTCCACAATGTTGCATACCAAATATCAAAAGATTCTGCCTGCTGGATCTGGAAAAGAAGATTTTTGAAGAAATTTGCCTGAAATGCACTAAGTTCAAAATCGGGCTCCTATACTGAGCCCAAATATGAACCCAGGGGGCCGATTTGAACAAACTTGAATCAGATCCACCCTACAATGTTGCATACCAAATATCAAAAGATTCTGCCGGCTGGATCTGGAGAAGAAGATTTTTTAATCTTTTTCCCATTGCCTACAGTGTTTGAAAAGTGCTGACTCAGCACTTTTTCAAAGACCTGAAAAAAGTACCTTGTGATCAAACCGATGGGGATTTTTTTTAACCATTCTAATCCACTGGATAAAAGTAAGCTTTATACAAAATAAGAATTCTCTGTGCCGTGTAGTTTTGGAGATATGGCATTTTTAAGGTTTTTCCTATTTTTAGCTCCCCAGGTTCCCACGGGACAATGAGAAAATTTTTTTCTGCATCAATCAACTACTTATGACCCATTATCATCTCTTATCAAATTTGGTTTAAATCGACCTCACGGTTCTGAAAATAGAAATTTTAGGTGTGGCCAAAATTTTTGCCCCTCCCATAACGAAGGCAAATAATGCCTGACAAACTTCTCTTGAACAAACTTGATTCTAAACCTCAAAAGGACTCTGTATACCACATATCAAGTCTCTGCTACTGGTGGTTCATTAGAAGATTTTCAAAAAATTTGGCCATTTTTTTCCCACACCTCTGCTCAATATGAGCCAAAACCTAATTTGGATAAAAATCAAAATGCCCCTATATAACCACTACTTACATGAAATTTAATTAAAGTGTGGCCAGTGGTTTAGGAGAAAGAGGCTCAAATACCACCTTCACGACGGATGATGGACGACAAGTGATAAGAAAAGCTCACCCTCACTTTCAGTCAGGTGAGCTAATAATCTGAGGTGCACACTGTACAAAAGAATTGAGGGGTGGGTTAATGTGGCCCTCACAGTTGATGTATGTGAACAAAGGTAACAAACTACAGTGAAATTATTCCAAAACGAGTCATCCTATCAATTTACAATGAAATCCCTTCATAAATACAGCCTGTAGGCTGTGCTAATAGTATTTGGGTTTCGGGCCTGACTGATCGCAACCAAAAGAGGACATCCTCATCTAGATATTATACTGAGTCATCCTACCAAGTTACAATGAAATCCCTCCATAAATGTGACCTGCAGACTGTGCTAAAGGTTTTCAGGCTTCAGGCCCCTGTTGCCATCACAGTTGGCTAATCCCTACCAAAAGGGGACGGCCTCATCTCGACATTACATGGAGTCATCCTACCATGTTACAATGAACTCCCTCCATAAATACGACATGTTGACTATGCTAAAGGTTTTCGGGTTTTGGCCTCAAGCAGGCATCACGGTTGACAGATAGTAACCAAAATGGGAAAGTTTTCATCTAGACATCATACAGAGTCATCCTATGAAATTACAATGAAATCGCTTCATATTAAATATGACCTGTAGACTGTGATAAAAGTTTTGGGGTTTAGGCAGCCATCACGGTTGACAGATCATGACCAAAAGGGGATGTTCTCATCTCGACATTATACAGAGTCATCCTACCAAGTTACAATGAAATCCCTTCATAAATACGACCTGTAGACTGTGCTAAAGGTTTTCGGGTTTTGGGCTCAGGCAGCCATAACGGTTGATCGATCGCGACCAAAAGGGGACAATCTCATCTAGACATGACCTCCAACCTGCATATGAAGTTTCGTGATGATCGGACAAGAACTTCAGGGTGTGGCCTGTGCTAAAGGAAAATGTGAACAGACTCACAGACTTCCGCATGCGTGATGGCAATAGCTTGTCTTGACTTTGACAAGTTAAGCTAATTATGAAGCCTAACTCAATTAGCCAGTAACTGAACCTTACAAAGCCTAATTCTATCAGCAAGAAGGTGAACTTCACTTATCATTTATTTAATATATTTATTTATTT
Organism: Pictodentalium vernedei; assembly: GCA_031216915.1. Lineage (NCBI taxonomy): Eukaryota > Metazoa > Mollusca > Scaphopoda > Dentaliida > Dentaliidae > Pictodentalium > Pictodentalium vernedei. The sequence continues at coordinate 747,749,898 of CM062297.1, forward strand.
ATTGGTGTTTATGGTCACATATTTCTTTATAATGGACAATCGTGACCACAACATGGAGATAAAGTCAAGTTTAGTCAATTGTTTATATATACCCAGGTTGCCCATTTTAGTGTACTTCCACATCAAGCATTGGTGACTTGTCCTATTTTACCTGTGAAACAGCCTTTTTTACCACAGTAAACAAGCACAGTTTCACTTCCTGGTGTAACCACAGGGAGATGTTCAAGGTTCTTTTCAACATCTACAGCTAATTCATGATTGCAACATAAATACGAAGTCAAGATTAGGCAATTAGATGAATTTATTTAATGATTTGTGTTTAAGGTTATTTTATTTACTAGCGTTTAAGGTCACATATTTTTGCACAGAATGGCCAATTGTAATCGTCACATGGAGATAAAGTCAAGTTTAGTAAATTGTTTATACTCATGTCGCCCATTTTTTTAGAACTTCCAGCCCAAGCATTGGTAACAGACTCTTATTTTACCAGTAAAAAGAGCTTGTTGACCACAGTAAACATGCACTGCTTCAGTTCTTGGAGTTCCCCTTTGGGGAGATGTTCAAGGTTACTTTCGACATCAACAGCTATATCATGACTGCAACGTCAGTATGAAGTCAAGTTTAGGCATCTGTTTAAACCTGTCCACTTTATGTTGTCCACTTAGATGATTCCACCTTAGGCATTGATTACCAGGACCTATTTTACCATAGTGAACAACCACTGCTCCACTTCCTGAGGTTCCCACAGGGGAGCAAGTAGTTGAACCTAAAACACCATCAACCACAAAGCCTCAGATTATTTTTTAGGATAATTACTACCTAAAATACAAGTACACATCTGCGATGACTTAACAGTGTTTCTACATCATTGATGGCTGCCTATACATGCAGCCAACAATGGTGTAAAAACATTACCCAGATAAATACAGACTACCAGTTGAGTTCTCAAGGATGAATAGACTTGGGGGAGCTTCATAAAAAGACCAATTCAATTATGAATAATGTTTCAATCTTTCTAGTCCCCAAATCATCATGTCATTATTTGTATCAAATTAGCCCTAGAATTTGTGATGGTAAAAATAATCGGAAATTCCTTAATTTTCCTAATTTTTTCCAACCCAAATGCACAAAGTGGTCAAAGCACTTGATTAGGTGTAAAAACAAGTGGCCCTATGGGGCCTGAAGCGCTCATCTTGAGTCCAAGAATAAGTCTATATTAAGCAATCCATCTCCATAGGTTACACTGTCAATCCTCGAGTCCCTCAGGAGTGACAAAAATAATCTGGACATCATGCCTTTTCTTCATTTGATCATAATGTAAAATGTAGAGCTTCCCTATAAAGCCCCTTGACACAACCTATGTGGATTAATCTTAGTTACACACCTCTAGAGGGTACTAAACACAAAATTTCTAATTCTTCAGCTACATGGCCAATTCCGGCTCCCACGGGGAGCCCAAATATTAACCCAGACTCTCGATTGGAACAAAGTTGAATCTGACTTCCCTAGAGATGTTGTGTATCAAATATGAAAGCATTCTGACTGTTGGATCTGAAGAAGAGAAATTTTAAAGAAATTTCTTCATATTGCACGAAGTTAAAATATGGGCCACCATAGCAAGCCCAAATATTAACCTACGGATTCGACTGAAACAAACTTGAATCTGCCCCCCATAGAGATGTTGTATACAAAATATGATACCATTCTGACTAGTGGATCTGTAGAAGATTTTTAAAGAAATTTCCTCATATCGCACTGAGTAAAAATTTGGGCTACCATAGCAAGCCCAAATATATATCTAGGGATCCGATTTGAACAAACTTAACTGGTGGATCTGAAGAAGAAGATTTTTAAAAATTATCCCCCATATTGAACAGTTACAGTTTGAGCTTCCGTAGGAAGCCCAAATATTAACCAAGGGACTTGGTTTGAACAATCTTGAATCTGACCCTCATAACAAGGATGTATACCAAACATTAAAAGATTCTGACTGGTGGTTCTGAAAAAGATTTTTAAAGAATATTCCCCATATTACCCCAAGTTAAAAATTGGGGCTCCTGTATTGAGCCCAAATATGAACCAATGGGCTTTATTTTAACAAATTTGTATATGACCAGTGGTTTTGGAGAAGACCCACACATGCTGTTGATGGACAACAGATGGACGGATGACAGACGGAGAGCGATGAGATTAGCTCAGCTTGACTTTGTGAAGATGAGCTAAAAAAATATATTGAAATAAAACATTCTGCTTTAATCACATGAATTAGGTGATCCCAAATTTTGTGCTCATGCATGTCTGGCCACATTTCCACCTGATATAGTTCCTAAATTGCAGAACACTTATATTTATTTATTTATTGGTGTTTAAGGGCACATATTTTTGCACAATGGCTAATCATGACCACAACTTGAGTATCAACTCAAGACCAGGGGTGAGTGTTAATAAGCCATGTTGCCCATTTCAGAGAGGGTTTGCATCTTCCAAACATTAGTGACTGGGTCCTATTTTACCAGTAAAACACAGTGAACAGGCACTGCTTCACTTCCCAGGGTTCCCGCGGGGAAGCAGAACACTTGACTGAATAGCAAAACACTTAACTGGTGGAGCTAAATAATTTTTCAGTGATCTGCAACATGGGTACCTTTTTTCAAGGATACCATGCTACAAACAGGTAGAGGCAAGCCGTAGCAAGTTTTTGTGCTTAATAAAATTGATTAGTTATAATTTATTGCAGTGCCAATTGCAAAAATATTTTTTCACAATGTTCTTCTAAGCCAACAAGCAAATGGATACAATGTAAAGTGATGTGGCTTTCAGCACTTTTTAATAAACATTATTGTAGTTTCTAACACTTAACCAGTTTACACAGAAAAAATCAAGAGAAAGATTTGCCAATTCATGATAAAACACTGCAATGGTACAGTTAAGAATTCAGTAATGAACAGATGGAAAAGGGTGAGGGCTAAAAATTATATAGTAGGTGGGTAAAAAAAACGAAGAGCCACCCCCCCCCTCCCCCCACCCCAAGGGGCCTTATTCGCTCACCTGGTGAAATTGATGGGTGGTATTGGAATTTTGTGATCAGTATTTTTAGGGGTTATACCTCGAGATCTGTTCGGTATTCGGTACCTGACTTGACTGAGATTTGCTGATAGCACATGTATCAAAGAGGAATTAACATCAGAAAAAACAGAATAAGTTGTTGTAGTATCATTCTACAACAACGCTGTAAATGACACTGCCAATGAGCTCAACAGTGGCATTTTCTTATGACCACAAATCATATCTACAGTGATTTTGTGACTTGTTATAAATGCACCTAAAAGTTTCAAGACATATTTCAGGCTTTTGTGATTTCAGAGCATGCACCATGACTATGCCATCATTAAGAGGTTCTACTGACAATAGACAAAACACCTGGGCAGGGATTTCTAGTCAGGTCCAGTCTGAAGATTTTTTAAAGAAAATTCCTCATTTTGAACTAAGTTGTCATTTGGCTCCCATAGTGAGCCCAAATATGAACCAAGGGACTTGGCTTGAACAAACTTGAATCTCAACCCGCTAAGGTTGCTGCATGCCAAATATCAAAACATTTCGACTGCTGAATCTGAAGAAGATTTTTAAAGAAACATTCCTCATATTGACTAAGTTATAATTCAGGCCCAAATATGGCTCAGGGACTTGGCTTTAACAAACTTGAACCCCCCCCCCCCCCCCCTCCCAGGATGCTACACACCACATATCAAAACATTCCGACTGCTGGATCAGAAGAAGATTTTTTAAGAAAATTCCTCATTTCGAACAAAGTTACAATTCAAGCTCCCACAGTGAGTCCAAATATGGACCTAGGGACATGACTTGAACAAACTTGAATCTCACCCCCCTAAGAATGCTGCATACCAAATATCAAAACATTCCGACTACTGGATCTGCAGAAGATTTTCAAAGAAAATTCCTCATTTTGTACTAAGTTATAATTTGGGCTACCACAGTGAGCCCAAATATGAACCCTGGGACTTGGCTTGAACAAACTTGAATCTCACCCCCCTAAGCATGCTGCATACCCAATATCAGAAGATTCTGCCTGCTGGATCTTAAGAAGAAAGAAATTTGCCTGAAATGCACTAAGTTCGAATTCAGGCGCCTATACTGAGTCCAAATATGAATCCAGGAAGCCGATTTGAACAAACTTGAATCTGATCCACTCCACAATGTTGCATACCAAATATCAAAAGATTCTGCCTGCTGGATCTGGAGAAGATTTTTAATGAAATTTGCCTCAAATGCACTAAGTTCGAATTCGAGCTTCTATAGTGAGCCCAAATATGAATCCAGGGAGCCGATTTGAACAAACTTGAATCAGATCCACCCCACAATGTTGCATACCAAATATCAAAAGATTCTGCCTGCTGGATCTGGAGAAGATTTTTTAAGAAATTTGCCTGAAATGTACTAAGTTATTATTATTATTTATTGGTGTTTAAGGTCACATATTTTTGCACAATGGCTGATCATGACCCCAACATGAGTATCAACTCAAACCAGGGGTGAGCGTTAAAAATGCACCTCCCAAGCATTGATGATTGGGTCCTATTTTACCAGTAAAACAGAGCCTGTTTACTGCAGTGAACAGGCACTGCTTCACTTCCCGGGGTTCCCACGGGGAATGTACTAAGTTCGAATTCGGGCTCCTGTACTGAGCCCAAATATAAACCCAGGGGGGCCAATTTGAACAAACTTGAATCAGATCCACCCTACAATGTTGCATACCAAATATCAAAAGATTCTGCCAGCTGGATCTAGAGAAGATTTTTTAATGTTTTTCCCATTGCCCACAGTGTTAAAAAGTGCTGACTCAGCACTTTTTCAAAGTCCCGAACCTGTAACTTATGATAAAACCAATGGCAATTTTGTTTTACCAATCCTTTCTGTTGGTCCTAAGGAAACTTCACACCAAATAAAAATTCTCAGTGCCGTGCAGTTGGAGATAAGGGTGTTTTAATTTTTTTCTATTTTTAGCTCCTGCAGTTCCCACGAGGCTACAGGAAAAAAAAAATAGGCATAAATTAGGTACTTATGACCCAATAAGCCCTCACATAAAATTTGGTTCAAATCAGTCTCTCGGTTCGGAAAATAGACATTTCAGGTGGGGGCCAAAAATTATTTCCCTCCCATAACGACGCCAAATATAGCCCAACAAACTTCTCTTGAACAAATCTGAGTCTACATCTTAAAAGGAAGCTGCATACCATATATCAAGTCTCTGCTACTGCTGGTTTATAAGAAGATTTTCAAAGATTTTGGTGCCCCTTGGGGGCATGGCACCACCCAGGAGAAGGGACAACTTCATTTGAACAAATCTGAATTCACATTAGGTAATAAACATTTACCCAACATCTGAATAAAAATGGGCTAGTGGTTTTGAAGGAGAAGTCGATAATGTAAAGTTAACGCCAGACAACGCCGGACAATGCCAGACAGAATGTGATCAGTAAAGCTCCCACTGAGATTAGCTCAGGTGAGCTAAAAATCTCGCAACCTGTCAAGAAATTACCCGACACTGCCATTTTCCTTTGTTTATAGACCTATTTGGCCTCAGTACATCCAATACAGGCATTAAATCTATTATATCTTGTTTGACAGAGCTCATGTAGCTCTGTCAAACATGATATACAGTACATGGCGAGGGGGTTATAACTAGACCACCCACGGAGTGGAGTTATCACCCAAACTATAACTTTCAAATTTTGTATATATCGACTAAAAACACAAGCAATGTTTCAGACAATTGACCTCCGGGTTTAACACGTTGGTCCATTGGCTGAAACTTTGCTTGTGCTTGTTATGCTTTGCATCAAATTTGCAATTATTGCTCGTGTGGAATCTCCACTCTGCGGGTGATTTAGTGATAATACACTCTCCATGTACTGTAATAGAATAAATGCTCAGTTTATTGAATACTCCTGTTAATTGAATAATTTTCCACGATAAAGTGGCTATTCAATTAACAGGGTTCCACTGGATTGCACTATGTGAAAATCTGGGATCCCACAGGGAGCCCAAATATGACCGATTTGAACAAACTGGAATCTGAACCCCTAAGATTGTTGCATATCAAATATCAGAAGATTCTGACTGGTGGATCTCAAGATTTTTAAAGGAATTTCCCCATATTGAACCAAGTTAAAATTTAAGTTGCCATAGGGAGCCCAAATACAAACACAGCAACTTGATTTGATCAAACTGCAATTCGAACCCAAGAAGGATAAAGCAAACCAATTATTTCTTAGTTGGTGTTTAAGATCACATACACCAGCACAATGGCTAATCGTGACAGCAATATGAAGATAAAGTCAAGTCCAGCAAATCGTTTATACCCAAGTTGTCCATTTTAGAGGACTTCCACCCCAAGCATTGGTGACTGGGTCTTATTTTACAAGATTATGACTGATGTATCTGAAGGAGATTAAAAAATATTCCTCAAGTTAAAATTCAGGCTCCCGCATGGAGCTCAAATATGACTCCAGAGACTTAATTTAAACAAATTTAAAGCGGATCTCCCTGAAGATGCAGTATATCAAATATCAAGAGATTTTGACTGGTAGATCTAAAGAAGATTTTTAAATAAATTTCTTCATATTGCACCAAGTTAAAATTTAGGCTCCCATAGGAAGCCCAAATATAACCCCAGGGACTCGATCTGAACAAACTTGAATCTCCCCCCACTAAGTATGCTGCATACCAAATATCTAAATATTCTGACTTTTATGCCCCTTGTGGACCTGGAAACCTAAAAAGAACTTGAACTGACATACGATAAGGAACATGCATATCACATTTGGTTCAATTCGGGCCATTGGTATACGAGTAGAAGTCTATAATGTGAAGTTCACACTGGACAGATGATGGACAGAAAGTGATCACTCAAGCTCCCCTTGAGCTTCACTCAAGTGAGTTAAAAGTTGAATAACTAAAGATTTATAGCTTTTGCCTCAAAAACATAGCTTCTGAACCCTAATTGGAACAACCTCACTGAGAGGAGAAAAGCTCTTCTAAATAGAAATCTCCAGCAAAGCCAAGTCATTTAATCAAGTTTCTACAGAAAAGACACCATACCAAAGCTACATATGGAATCTGAAATACATCAGGTGAGGGATGAGACCTGTAGGGTGTACTAATGGAATTGTTGACAATTTATATGCCAAATGCAAGATGGCCAATGGCGGCCAAGTTTTTTAACCAACTTCAGAAACATTTGATAGCTCCCATGTAGACATCACACCAAAGCCACATACGAAATTGGAAAAACATTGAGTGAGATATGTAGTCTGTAGGGTGAGCTAATGGAACTGTTGACAATTTATATGCCAAATCCAAGATGGCTGATGGCAGACATGTTTTTTTCAATGAAATTCAGAAAAATTCAATAGCTTCCATCTATACAACACCAAAGCTACAAATGAAATTTGAAAAAGATCGGGCGAGAGATGTGGCATGTAGGGTGTGCCAATGGAATTGTTGACAATTTATATGCCAAATCCAAGATTGCTGCTAGCGGCCATCTTTTTCAATGAAATTCAAAACAATTCAATAGCTCCCATCTAGACATTGCCCCAAAGCCAAGTATGAAATTTGGAACTGATCGGGTGAGAGATGCAGTACGCAGGGTGTGAAAATGGAATTGTTGACAATTTATATGCCAAATCAAGTTCAAAGAAATCTGAAAGAATTTGATACCTCCCATCTAGACAGTGCCCCATTGTATGAAATATGAAACTGATTGAGTGAGAGCTGCTGCCTAAGGAATTCTGGACGGACAGGGGAATGTACACCCAATAAGTCATACTTGACGTTGAGCTAAAAATGAAAAAGAAATAAAATTGAAAATAACAATTTTTTTAAATGGTGCTTTGGTCATTATGTTGGATAAAAGGTTGAGCAACTGTGTGAGAAAATAAAATGTTCGAAAAAAGAAAAAGGTACCGGTGATTATTTTTGCCTTGAACCAAACCATTTTTTTTTTTGGCCTTAAAGGGTTAAATGACTTGTGCATGTGTCTCAATACTAATATAAATTCCATAAGTACATGCATAATACCATTATTTTAAGGAAACCCTGGGAAATGTGTGCCCCAAATTTTCATGACATTCAAAGCTGAAGTATGAATTGAATATTTGTGCATTGATAATGACACAGAAATTATTCGATGGCATTTTGACAATGACATCTTTGGATTAGATAATGATTCTAACAGAATTCTATCAACTTTTTTATATATGTATAAATGTCTAACAGAATAAATCTATAGTAACTGAGGTGAATATATAAAGTTAATATAATAAATTTTATGGGTTGACTAAACCCTTTTCTTACCAACAATTGTTTCCAGAGAAAATTACCAACTAATGGGAGTTTCTGAAGTAGTTTAGCATTCACACTTGCAGAAGAATTGACTGGACACATAATATTTCTTCATAAAATAAATTAATTTCAAAATCCAATTTTATTCACAAAATACTATTCACAAACTCTTCAATCTTTTACCCAATGTAAAGGCCAAAACCAGCCAGTTATTCACAATGAAAGTGTCAATGATACTGTAGCTTAACTTGTCTGTGTGTTATGTTTGATGAAAAGGATAATGTTCAATGTTTATGAAAGGATTATGAAATAAGACAAGAATTGTGATAATTGGGAATATGTTAATTTCTGTTCCCTGTATGCAATGTTTTCAATAAAAAATAATATGAGGTGTAGACTATACTAAAGGGGTGGGTTAATACTGCCATCACAGTTAATGTATGTGGCCCTCACAGTTAATGTATATCAACGAAAGTTACCAATTTACAGAGAAATTATTCCAAAACGAGTCATCCTATCAAGTTACAATGAAATCCCTTCATAAACATGACCTGTATGTAGTCTGTGCTAAAGTTTTTCAGGTTTTGAGCTGGGGCAGCCATCATGGTTGAATGATGGCGACCAAAGGGGATGTTCTCATCTAGGCATTATCTGGAGTCATCCTACCAAGTTACAATGAAATCCCTTCATATTTATTTATTTATTGGTGTTTTAAGGTCACATATTTCTGCACAATGGCTAATCATGACTACGACAGTTTTACGGGTGGAGGAAGCCGGAGTAACCAGAGAGAACCACCGAGCGACTGTCAGCTCCCCAAGATACTAACTCCACATAAGCAGGGTTAGCATTGGTTGAAGACCGGTGCACCATCGATGTGCAGTACGCCTAGTGCACAGTGCCAGCATACCCCCACATGGGCAATGGGGGTGAAGTGTCTTGCCCAAGGACACAATGCGGTTGAAGCAGGTGGGATTCGAACTGAGGACCTCTCGGCTTGCAGCCTGCACCTCTACCTACTGAACCACCGCACCCCTAAATCACTTCATAAATATGATCCGTAGACTGTGCTAAAGGTTTTCAGGCTTCAGCAATCATAATAGACCCATCAAGACCATAAGGGGACGTTATCATCTAGACATTATTTGGAATCAACCTACCCAGTTACAATGAAATCCCTCCATAAATACGACCTGTAGACTGTGCTAAAAGTTTTTGTGTTTTGGGCTCGGGCAACTGTCAAGGCTGAATGATCGCAACAAAAAGGGGTCGTTCTCATCTAGACATTATCTGGAGTCATCCTACAAAGTTACTATGAAATCCCTTCATAAATATCACCTGTAGACTGTGCTAAAGGTTTTGGGGTTTGGGGCCCCTGTAGCCATCACAGTTGACCAATCGAGACCAAAAGGGGATGCTCTCATCTAGACATTATATGGAGTCAACCTACCAAGTTACAATGAAATCCCCCCATAAATACGACCTGAAGACTGTGCTTTGGGTTTTGGGCTCGGGCAGTCGTCACGGTTGACAGATCGCGAACAAATGGGGAAGTTCTCATCAAGACTTCATCCAGAGTCATCCTACCAAGTTACAATGAAATCACTCCATATTAAATATTACCTGTAGACTGTGCTAAAAGTTTTGGGGTTTCGGGCTTGGGCAGCCATCACGGTTGACAAATCATGTCCAAAAGGGGACGCTCTCATCTAGGCATTACACAGAGGCATCTTACCAGTTACAATGAAATCCCTTTATAAAGACGACCTGTAGACTGTGCTTATGGTTTGCAAGTTTTGGGCTCAGGCAGCCATACCGGTTGACCGATCGCGACCAAAAGGGGAGGTTTTCATCTAGACATGACCCCAAACCTGCATATGAAATTTTGTGACGATCAGACAAGAACTGCGGGGTGTAGCCCGTGCTAAAGGAAAATGAACAGTCTCACAGATTCACAAACTCACAGACTAACAGACTTCGCACGCGTGATGGCAATAGCTTTTCTTGACTTTGTCAAGTTAAGCTAACAATTTATTCAAATTCAAACTATCATATAGAAGTCTGTACAAAAAACTGATTACACCCAATTTTGGAACAAAATGGCTGCTGGTGGCCATCTTGAATTTTAGACCAAACCCCAAAACACATATTCTGGTCTCACAATGATACCCAAGAAGTTTCGTGAAGATCGGTTCATAAATACGGCTTTTAGTCCGAGGTGCGTTGACGCACAGGTCAGACGGACAGATTTTCGGTACAAAATTTCCCACATTCGAACTTGACCTAGGTATTGATAAAAGTAATCCACATATGAAATTTCATCGAAATCGGTTGATTTTAAGGAAAGTTTGAGTCTGGAAACCGTCAGCCAATCAAATTTCAGCAACCTAATTAAATATGCACAGAAAATGTCCCTATTCGCACTTGGACTCACAACTGATGAAAGTGATCTATTACCCAAATTTCATCGAAATCCGGTCACTGTAAGGAAAGTTACAGTATGGAAACGAAAAAGACGGAAGGACGGAAGGACACCCCAAATTTATTATCTCCCGTTTTTTTTAAAAAGCGGGCGACAATTATACAGAGGCATCCTACCAAGTTACAATGAAATTCCTTCATAAATACGACCTGTAGACTGTGCTAATGGTTTTTGGCTTTTGGGCTTGGGCAGCCACCACAGTTGACCGATCCCAACCAAAAGAGGATGTTCTCATCTGGACATGACCTCAAACCTGCATATGAAATTTTGTGATGATCGGATAAGAACTACGGGGTGTAGCCTGTGCTAAAGGAAAATGTGAACAGACTCACAGACTTCCGCATGCGTGATGGCAATAGCTTATCTTGACTTTGTCAAGTAAAGCTAAAAATCATCATTCAATTTATTATTTTTTTTCATTTTTTGGTCTCAAAAACATACTTATGACTGAACTTTGGAATGAGCACATCGAGATCGTGCCAGTGAGCGGTCATAAGCTGTGTTTTTGACCAAAAAAATGAAAACATTTAATTTTTCAAAAATTCTGTTTGCAAATGTCATCTGCCTTTCATCTCAGGTGAAGGGTTAAAAATATCTATAAAATAGGATACTTCCTTGTAAATATGACCGAATTTTCAGATTCAATAAACAGTGATTATGCCCATTAAAGAAGAGTTCCCACTCATGCTGCATATCAAATTTTGTTAAAATCGGACTAAGAGTTCTGAGTAGTTAACTAGAGATGTTGTATACCAAATATGAAAGGATTCTGACTGGTGGATCTGAAGAAATTTTTAAAGAAATTTCCTCATATTGCATCAAGTTAAAATTCGGGCCCCCACAGGAAACCCAAATATTAACTGAGACACTTAATTAGAACAAACTTGAATCTGACCCTCGTAACAATGATGTTTACCCAATATTAAAACATTCTGACCAGTAGTTCTGAAGAAGATTTTTAAAGCTTATCTCCCATATTGCCCTAAGTTAAGATTTGGGCACCTATATTTAGCCCAAATATGAACAAAGGGGATGTTGTATACCAAATATGAAACCATTCGAATTGGTGGATCTTTAAAGAAGATTTTTAAAGAAATGTCCTCATATTGCAGTAAGTTAAAATTTGGCCAACTATAGGGAGCCGAAATATTAACCCAGGGACTCGAACAGAATTTGAATTTGAATTGAACAACTTGAATCTCAACCCCCCAGAGATGATGTATACTAAATATGAAAGGGTTCTGACTGGTGGATCTGAAGATTTTTAAAGATTATTCTCCATATTGCCCTAAGTTAACAATTCAGGCTCCTGTATTGAGCCCAAACATCAACCAAGGGCTTCATTTTAACGAACTGATATTTGACCCCCCCTATGGATGGTGTATACCAAATATCAAAAGATTTTCTAATCATTGGTTCTGGAGAAAATTTTTTAATTTTTGCAAATATGCCGACTCAGCATTTCTTTGATGCTCCTCTACAGAACACCCTGTCATAACCGATGGCAACTATTTTTTATCATTCAATTTTACTGGTCCTTAGGATGATTCCTACCAAAATACAGTTCTCTGTTACATGTCGATTGGGAAATATGGGCCTTTGAAAATATTTCTATTTTTAGCCCCTGGGGTTTGCATGAGTCAAGTACTTATGACACAATAATGCCATAAACCAAATTTAGTTCAAATCGGACCATCGGTTCAGAATATAGAAATTTTGGGTGGGGCAAAAAATCTTGCCCCTCCCATTACAAAAGCAAATATTGCGCCATGATCTTCATTTGAACAAACATGATTGTACACCTCAAAAGGAAGCTCTATACCAAATGTCAAGTCATTGATTCACTGGTTCATGATGAAAAAAATTTGAAGCATTTTCCCCCAACCCCTCCCTATGGGCTGGGCATGTTGAGTTCAACAAAAACGCAGTGCCCCTTTGGGACCTTCACACACACAAACTTTCACTTGAATTGGCTCAGTGATTTTGGAGAAGTCCAAAACAGTGTTGACAGATGCCAGACGTCATACAGCAGACAGAGTGGAATTTGATAAGCTCAGTTTGACTATGTCAAGGTGAGCTAAATGCAAGTGTCAATGACACTGTAGCTTAACCTGACTGTGTGTAGTGTTTAATGAAAAGGATAATGTTCAATGTTTGTGAAAGGATTATGAAACTAGAACTATCACTGAAGGTGATTAATACCCCCGCTTTGGGTTTTTAGAGGAATGCACTTCTGATCATGTAGGCAAAGGCCATAAGGAAATGTATACATAAAGATCATTTTTTGTTGTTGAAATTTGTATTTGCATGTGGCCTTCCAAAGAACAGCACTGAATACTTAAAGAGCCCACACATATATGGTTTACATTTGGAAAAACACATTTACAATGTGCAACATGTATTCAAAATCGGTTCATTAATGTAGGAGGAGTTGCACACACAAGAATCCCATTTGAAAACCCATAATAAATCCAAGTTAAAGGGAGATAACCTGATTAAAATTGTCGCAGATCAAAAATTTGGGAATATGCGTATGTTCACTTAGTTGTGATAATGTTTGAAAGGTTTCATCAAAATTGATTGATAAATGTAGGAGGAGCTGCACACACAAGAATTTCATGTAGAAACCCATAATAAATCTAAGTTAAAGGGAGATAACCTAGTTAAAATAGCCACAGCTCAAAAATTTTGGAATATGCGCATGTTCACTTAGTAGTGATGATGTCTGTAAACTTTCGTCCAAATTGATTGATAAATGTAGGAGGAGTTGCGCACACAAGAATTTCATGCAGAAACCCATATTAAATCAAAGTTCAAGAGAGATAACCTGGTTAAAATTGTCGCAGATCAAAAAGTTTGGAATATGCACATGTTCACTCAGTAGAGATGATGTTTGAAAGGTTTCATCAAAATCGGTTCATTAATGTAGGAGGAGTTGCGCACACAAGAATTTGTTCGGATGGAAAGACACAATAAATCTAAGTCAAAGGGAGATAACCTGTTTAAAATTGTCGCAGATCAAAAATCTTGGAATATGCGCATGTTCACTTAGTAGTGATGATGTCTGAAAAGTTTTGTCCAAATTGATTGATAAATGTAGGAGGAGTTGCGCACACAAGAATTTCATGTCCGGAAAGACGTACGGACGGACGTACGGACGGACGGACGTACGTACGGACGTACAGGGCGATTCCTATATAGCCCCCACTTCTTCGAAGCGGGGGTATAATTATAACTCATAGACGTTGCTAAAGGAATCTTGGCCATGTGATGGTTCGGGGGTCAAAGCTAACCAATCATGACAAAAATAGGAGTCTCATCTAGATATCATACCAAGTTGGCCTACCAAGTTACAATGAAATCCCATCATAAAAACAACCTGGGGATAGTGCTAAAGGAATCTAGGTCACGTGACCAGGCAGTCCTAACAGCTGACCAATCGTGACCAAAATACGACAATCTCATCCAGATATCATACAGAGTTTGGCTTCCAAGTTTGTTTGTTTGTTTGTTTGTTTGTTGGTGGTTAACGTCACATATTTATGCACCATGGCTAATCGTGACACAACATGGAGATGAAGTCAAGTTTAGTCAATCGTTGATCAACATGTTGCCCATTTTAGAGGACTTTCACCCCAAGCATAGGTGACTGGGTCCTATTTTACTAGTAAAGCGGAACTGGTTTACCACAGTAAACAAGTGCTGCTTACTTCCCGGGGTTCCCATGGGGATGCTTCCAAGTTACAATGAAATTGCTTCATAAATATGAACAGCAGATAGACTGTGCTAAACAAATCTAGGTCACGTGCCTGTGCGGCGATCACAGTTGACCGATCATGGCTAAAATAGGACGTTCTCATCTGGACATGATACCGGGTCATCCTACAAATTTGCAATGAAATCCCTTCATAAAAGCAAGCTTCTTGACTCTGCTAAAGGAATCTGGGTAACGTGTCCCTACAGCAGTCACGGTTTACTACACTTGACCAAAATATGACGTTCTCATCTCGACATTATACAGAGTCATCCTACATAGTTACAATAAAATCCCTTCATAAATACGAGCTGTAGACTGTGCTAAAGGTTTTGGGGTTTCGGGCCTGCATAGTCATCACAGTTGACTGACTGCGACCAAATGGAGATGTTCTCATCTAGACCGTGTACGGCATCATCCTACCAAGTTACAATGAATCCCTTCATAAATATGACCTGTAGACTGTGCTAAAGTTTTTGGGGTTTCGGGCCTGCATAGCCATCTCGATTGACTGATCGCAACCAAAAGGAGATGTTCTCATCTAGACCATATACGGCATCATCCTACCAAGTTACAATGAAATCCCTTCATAAATATGACCTGCAGACTGTGCTAAAGGTTTTTGGGTTTTGCACTTGCGTACCCGTCACGGTTGACAGATTGCGACCAAAAGGGGACACTCTCATCTAGACATTATTCGGAGTCATTCAACCTAGTTAAAATGAAATCCATTCATAACTACGACCAGTAGACTGTGCTAAAGGTTTTCGGGTGTCAGGCATCACAGTTGACCCCATCATGACCAAAAGGGGACGTTCATAACTTGACTTAGTCTCGCACTGCAATTTCGTGATGATCAGACAAGAACTACAGGGTATATGTAGCCTGTGCTAAAGAAAATGTGAACAGACTCACAGACTCTGACTTCAGCATGCTTGATATCAATAGCTTATCTTGACTAGTTAAGCTACAAATGTCTTGTTTCTCAGACAATCTTTCAATTTTATGATGGGGAGTGTGGGGGGGGGGGGGGGGGGGGGGGGGAAGAAGACATTTTTTGGCTTTTTGTGAATCCAAACATTCCTGAAACATTCCTGAAAATAGTTGGAATTACAAATTTCATGCACACTATTATGTGGAAATAACTTTTAACAGTAAAAATTTCCCACAATGCAGTTCAAATTTAACCAACTATATCATGCTCGACAGAACTCACTGAACTCTGTTGAACAAGATATAGCTGATTAAATTTTTATCCTACAAGAGCAAAATAGTATCAGTGAGAGATGTCTTGGTAAAAAAAAAAAAGGATTGGAGAGGCAGCAGATTTTCAATGACGAGGGAGAGGCCAGAGAAACAAATATTTTGTTTTTAAAGTCCTTCACTTCTCTTTGACTAATTATTTATCGGTATTTGAGGGCACTTTCAGCAAACATACAAGTACATACCAAGTCAAGTCAAACCAAGTCAATTGTTTATATCAATGTTGCCCAGTTTGGAGGAATTACACCATAGGCATTGTCTGCCAAGTCCTATTTTACAAGTGAAACTGAACATGCTTACAGCAATAAAAAAGCACTGCTCCACTTTTGGGCTACCCAAACAAATTGATCTAAAGGGTTGATTAAGTGGATTTGTACTCCTAAATATGCAATTAACAGAGGATTTTCTATGAAATAGTTTTGGAGTGGAATGCAGGGGAATGACAATGCCTGGCCCTATCTTTTTGCCAACCTCCACACTATTACACTTCTATGTACTGGCCAGTAAACAGTATGTGCCATGTGACATACAAAGAGTCTGACAGTTGCATTAACAGAAGCCATGGAGATTTAAACATTTTCCTTATATTTAATTGACAATAGCTGGCTTCAAACAGATTAATTTATACCTACAAAGCAGGAGTTCTCTACTCATGCTGAGAATAGTAAATTTGCAGGACTCCTTGCAATGCTACAAATTAATTAATTTCTATGTTAATCAATATAAAAAGATAAAACTGAAGCTATTTGCCAAATCATCTTGCTGTAAAGAATTGAGAAATATTGGAAATCACCCAGTTTGATTTTTTTCATATTAAACATTTTCAACAATGTTTCTGAAGTTATCAAGAAGCAACTTGTGTGTACAGAACAGTATATAACAATACAGAATTAAAGCCATTACATTTATTTAATACAATGTGCAGAAAGAAACCTAATCCTATGAGAAAAGAAGATAAAGCAAATTATGAACATTCAACATTTTTGGAATGATCAAGATAATTATTAATTTTTTCTAATTAACAGATTATTCCACTGATTTTTCCTTTATGTTAGCTTTCAATTGTGGTTTCAGAGATTAGAGCCCAATTGTTAGAACATTCAACCAACCTAACTGGGTTTACTATTTAGTTACTGGTGCTTACAGTCTTTCTTAGCATCTATGGCTATATCATGACTGCAACACAGGTATAAGTCAAATTCAGCCAATCATATCTATGCTGCACATTGAGTACAAGGTTCTATTTTATAATTAACCCTTGCATGCTGCTGGCAGATATTCCCACCCAAGACAGGATTTCTCTTGTCACTGAAATAAAAATAATTTGGGCAGCTTTAATCAACTTTTCTCTCAGTAAACCAAATGTAGGATCACTCAATCCATTTCACCCAAATCATGACTCAATATCAATTCTGCATTTTCTCACTTTCACCAACAAAAGAGCCTTTAAACTCTGGGACACTTAATTGGACCACATTAATAGCTCATAACAGAAATATCGTCTGAAACATGTCCATTATAATAAACATGTGACATAAGCAGTCAATGTGATGTATCGTTCTGAGGCAGAAGTGGAATTGAATTAATTTTTCTCTCTTTTTGAGGTCTTTCTAATATATTACACATCACATGATAATTAAAGTGTCAATGACACTGTAGCTCAACTTGTTAAGACATGTACATGTATAGTATGTGACCCAGCAATGACAAACATCTAGGTAATGACCTGATAACAAAGATACATATAAAGTATTGTAATGGTCTGTACATAAATACTGACTGTAGCCTGTAACAAATGTATAGGTGAAGTATTGTAAAGGTGGGTGACAGTCAGATGCTAAACTAGAAAAGAAATCTTCGAGTCCCAGAGTGGGTCTGACTGAACCCCAAAATATGTGTTCTCATAGCACAGTGATAACAAAGGCACCCAAAAACACTTGTTCCTGTCCCAAGGTGATAACAAAGGTACCCAAGAAGTTTCATGAAGATCAGTTCATAAATACGAGCCGTATAGAAGTTGACAAAAAACTGATTGATTTCGGTACAAAATGGCCACTGGCAGTCATCTTGAATTTTAGACCACACCCAGAAACACTTGTTCTCGTCCCAAGGTGATAACAAAGGTACCCAAGAAGTTTCATGAAGATTGGTTTATAAATACAGCCTCTAGCCCGAGCCGTATTGACATGTGCACTTACTGTGTATGAGTAGCACTGAATAAATCAAAATTCATCTAATTTGCATAATTTCTGCACCAGAAAAAAAACAGTATTATATGTGATGTACCGGTATTCCATGTTACTAAATACAAAAATTTATTCAAATCAGAACTTTCATACAGAAGTTCTGCACAAAAAACTGATTGCACTATTTTCGGTACAAAATGGCTGCTGGTGGCCATCTTGAATTTCGGACCACACCCAAAAACACTCGTTCTCATCCCACAGTGATAACAAAGGTACCCAAGAAGTTTTGTAAAGATCGGTTCATAAATATGGCCTCTAGCCTGAGCCGTATAGAAGTTGTGTACAAAAAACTGATTAGACCTAATTTCGGTACAAAATGGCCACTGGCAGCCATCTTGAATTTTGGACCACACCCAGAAACACTCGTTCTCGTCCCAAGGTGATAACAAAGGTACCCAAGACGTTTCATGAAGATCGGTTCATAAATACAGCCCCTAGCCCGAGCCGTATTGACATGTGTACTTACTGTGTGTAAGCTGCACTGAAAAAATCAAAGCTCATCTAATTTGCATAATTTCTGCACAAGAAAAAAAACGCCTATTATATGCGATGTATCCCATGGTACTACACATTCACACAAAAAATTATTCAAATCAGCGCTTTCATATGGAAGTTCTGCGCAAAAATCTGATTGTCCCTAATTTTGAACAAAATGGCTTTCATCGGCCATCTTGTATTTCGGACCGGGCCCAAAAACACCCGTTCTCGTCCAACGGTGATACCAAAGGTACCCAAGAAGTTTCATAAAGATCGGTTCATAAATACGACCTCTAGCCTGAGCCGTATTGGCATTTGCACTTACAGTGATGAAAGTAACACTAAATACATCAAAGTTAGTCTAATTTGCATAATTTACGCACAAGAAAAAAACCTGTATTATATGTGATGTATCCCATGGTACTAAACATTCATACAAAAAAATGTTCAAATCAGAGCTTTCATATGGAAGTTCTGCGCAAAAATCTGATTGCACCTAATTTTGTACAAAATGGCTGCCAGTGGCCAACTTCAATTTCGGGCTGGACCCCAAAACACTCGTTCTCGTCCCAATGTGATAACAAAGGTACCCAAGAAGTTTCGTAAAGGTCAGTTCATAAATATGGCCTCTTGCCCAAAACGTATTGAATTGTTGATAGACAGATGGACAGATGGCCAGACGGACGACAGATGACTGGCCATGGCAAAAGCTCAAATTTGACTTATGTCAAAGTTGAGCTACAATCAACCTCTTGGGCCATCAGTCTAATTTGGTAAGAAATTTGATGCTGTTATGGCCTGGAACAAGTCTAGCTCTCAAACTAGAAAAACTGAGCACTGCTCACTAAATGATACCACCCAATCCCACCAATAAACATTTTACAACAGTATTATTTATTTATTCATTTATTGGGGTTTAAGGTCACATATTTTGGCACAATGGCTAATCATGACCATGAGTTTTACGGGTGGAGGAAGCCGGAGTACCCGGAGAGAACCACCGAGCAATGGCGAGCAACTGTCAGCTCCCCAACATACTAACTCCACACAAGCAGGGTTAGCATTGGTTGAAGACAAGTGCACCATCAACGTGCAATACGCCTTAGTACACGACGTCACCATGTCCCCACATGGGCAATGGGGGCGAAGTGTCTTGTCTAAGGACACAACACGGTTGCCGCAGGTGGGATTCGAACCGAGGACCTCTCGGCTTGCAGCCTGCACCTCTACCTAGTGTGCCCCTCTTTTACAACAGTAAAAGTGTGTTTAATGTAGAGAGCGCAAACACTGACACCAATGTTTGAAGGTTTTGTTGAAATCCATTCACTAGTTTAAAAGAGGTCGTGGATAGCAAATGTCAACAACCCCACCCCCCACATGCAAGCTTGAATTGACAAAGCCCATTTTTAAATATGGGAAACCCTAAAAATGAAAATATCTGAAAACAAAACAGGAGGTGCACATCTTCAATATATGTAAAAGAATGTCTGAAAGTTTCAATGAAATCTGTTCGATGGTTTAAGAGGAGAACATGCGGATTGCAGATCTGTACAGAATGTCAATTGCATTTGACAAAGTTCATTTTTCAATATGAGAAACCGTAAAAAAAAGAAAATATTTGAAAACAAAATAGGAGGTGCATATCTTCAATGTATGTAAAAGAATGTCCGAGAGTTTCAATGAAATCCGTTCGCTGGTTTAAGAGGAGTTATGGATAGCAGATGTGTAACACCCCAAAGTGTAACACCCCTATAGCAAAACGAACGGACGTATGTCGGAATATGAAAATATCTGAAAGAAAAATAGGAGGTACACATCTTCGAGGAGTAGCGGATAGCAGATCTATACCCCTCCCTACTAAAACCTGAATTTTTGTGATGTCAGTAAGGCCTTTGACAAGGTATGGCATGTTGGTCTCGTTCATAAGTTGGAGAGTATTGGTGTCTCGGGTGATTTGTTGCTGTTCTTAAAATCGTACCTCTCAGATAGATCCAACACGTAGTTGTGGGATCAGAGGCTTCCCCGTGGCGCCCTATAAATGCCGGAGTCCCTCAAGGTTCTATACTAGGACCCTTACTATTTCTTATCTACATAAACGACATAACCGAAAATTTACTCAGTAGCATACGCTTTTTTGCAGATGATACTTCGTTATATCTAATTGTAGAAAATCCAAATCATGCCTCGAATTTAATTAACCGTGATCTAGCTTTAATTGAGCACTGGGCAAAAACATGGTTAGTCGAATTTAATCCTAAAAAATCTGAGAGTATGGTTATATCACGCAAAATGAACCCAACTGCCCATCCACCCTTGTTTTTAGGTGGTGCTCAAATAAGTGAAGTCAATTCTCATAAGCACCTAGGGGTTGTACTAAATACAAATACAAATATACTTGGACTAATCACATTGAATATATCTGTTCCAAAGCCTGGTCTCGATTAGACTTGTTGCAGAAACACAAATTCGTGCTTGATAGATATGTTTTAGAAAAGATATACTTTGCCTTTGTCAGACCTTTACTGGAATATGGTGATACTGTTTGGGATAATCGCTCGTCAGGAAAATTAGTCGACTTGGAAAAAATCCAGATCGATGCAGCAAGAATAGTTACAGGAGCAACAATTAGTGCTAGTAAGTCATCAGTATACTCCGAAACTTATTGGGACACTTTACAGGAAAGACGCCGAAAACATAAGCTCGTGCAGTTTTTTAAAATGCATCACCACTTAACACCTCCTCATATTGCCAATAAAGTTCCACCTCTCATATCCTCAATAAACCCATCACTCAATATTCGAATGCACCATGACCTCAGGGTTCCATTTTGTCGCACACTGTTATACCAATCCTCTTTCATTCCTAATGTAACTGATCAGTGAAACAACCTGCCTTTATCTGTTCGCGAGAATTCGTCACTAAGTATTCTTAAGACCTTCTTGAATGGTGGCAAACTCCGACCACCATCATTTTACAATGGAGCGAAATCTCGCACAGCTCAAATTTACCATTGTCGACTGCGGTTACACTGCAGCAGCCTTAATGCCCATTTATACGATAATCATCTCGCACCTAGTCCTTTTAGTCAGTGTGGTGAACTTGAGACTCCAGAACACTTCCTTCTTCATTGTCCATTGTTTCCTAACGTACGCAATAGAACCATCAATTTACTCCCATTCACTATAGATACTACTACACTTCTTTTTGGCTCAGAATTTTTCAGTAACGAGGAGAATAGGCTAATTTTTGATATAGTGCAAGACTTCATCTTACAGAGTGGCCGGTTCCTCTGACGAGTGATGACACCTGGTTTTTTGGGGGTTTTTTTGAAGATGCTTAACCTTCATTAAGAATTCCTCTTTAGGTGTCCGTGCGATTAAGGAAATGTGCCATAATTTTACTATCTAGTTATTGATAGAGTATCTTAAATTCAAGATCTTATATTCTATTCAACTTCATCTAAAGACAATGCACCATGTATTCGGGATGGCTTCTTCTCCTCCTCCTCCTTTATTTTACTACTTCTTGTATCTTTTTACTCTTTGACTTCATCTTTTTATCCATCTATTTTTTTTTTTCATCGGTTAGACCACTTCTGATTTCCCGTATGTGCAGTTTAGACAATCGCATATATCGCTGCCTAAGGGACTGAGCTTGTTGGTCAACTTATTCTAATCATGAAATTAGTATAAATCGTTTTTTTACAATTTTTTTTTTTTCTCTGAAGAGCTGCCGGCACTCCCCAGCTGCACTTGGAAATTGAGCCATTATGTAGTTGCAGGTGACTGTATGTACGCATCTAGAATGCTCACGTAGTATGATGCGGGCCGGTGGTGCGCTTGTTCAAGGTCAGAGACTCAACCAGATTCATTGGCCCGCTAGTGCTCACCCCCCTGGGCTGCGATATACATGTTTCACCTGTTACTACCTATCATTGCCATCATCTTTACGAAAAGTTCCATAAAACGTAGGAGACGACTCACATAAGCCTAAGGCTTCCTGTCGAATCCTAGTTTATCTATAAATCTAATTATCAATGTCATTGTTATCTCGTATACTGCTAGCAAAACTTCTTTTTTTTTTTTTGTTTTTTGATAATATATTGTATTGCTATGTAATGTATACATATAACATCATCTTGAATAAATATTGTTTAAACTAAAACCTGAATTGACAAAGACCATTTTTGAATATGGGGAACTGTAAATATAAAAATATCTGAAAACAAAATAGGAGGTGCACATCTGCAATGTATGTAAAAGAATGTCTGAGAGTTTCAATGAAATCTGTTCACTGGTTTAGGAGGAGTTGCAGATAGCAGATGTGTACCCCCCTAAAGCATAATGGACGGACGGACCAAGTGATCACTATATACCTCCCACTTTTCAAGTGGGTGGTATAATAATAGGTCATTACTTATGTTTAGATTCACTTGAAAAGAATATTTCAGTTGATTGGAAGAGCGAACCTGCAATGCGCTTTTCCAACCAATTGATATATTCGGGCTGAATGAAACTGAAAAATTCCAGGAAGAATCATTTTTGGTGAATCAAAGCTAGAAATGTTGCATAAGACTGGATTTGATTGACATTTTGATGACATTACAATCCAAAATGAAGACTCACAACAGCTGTAGTGTTATGATTATGCTGGATAGTTCTCCAATTAAGTTAACATCTTATGTTTTCAATGGGAATTAAAAACTTATTGATTGGATTATCAAGAACTAAAGCAGGAAAGAATACCCGTATAGTTAGTAAAGACACATAAAATTACATCAATGATCGTCTGTGGGCAAATGTCCACGAAGTGTGGGTAAACAAATAGTACATAACAGCAATGAATTTCAAACAGAATTATATCGTTGGCCTGATAGATTGGACAAAATATCAAGCTTGCCTGAAACCTCTTAACACTAAAATTAATCAATGTCTCAGTAAACCTTGGCTTAGATTGATTCAGTGAACTGTGTTCAAAAATTCCATATCAAATCATGACTCAGAGATTCTCTATTTATTTGTGGCTGTAAATAATAAAATATGCACTACAGTACAGTTGCTGTGGACTGGTAATAATCCATGTGTGGGCAGTGATTCCACGCATGCACTTACCAGGCAATAAAAATCATCAGCAGCAAAATTTTAATTAATGAAGCACCAAGTTGTACCCGTTGCTTCATTAATTAATTTTTTTATGATTACTCCTATAATTAGTGTTTGGAGGGTAATAGTATTGCGTCTGTGGAAATATTGCCCACTCGTGGAAAGTGACCAGTCCACGGCAGCCATATTGTATACAGATTTGTTTTATAATTAATTACCCTATTTCTTGTCAAATACAGTACCAGTAAGTAATAAATCTACTTTATTCCGACTCAGTTCACAAAGTTAAAACATGTTCGGCATTTTAGCATTTTTACTAACCTTGCAATGAAATGAGTATTTCCATGGTTGAGTTCAGGTGGGTCTTTTATCAAAAAGATTTTGAATGGGTTCTACAAGAACACATTTTGGGGAAAAGGTCCATCAGAAATGACTTGATTTGGGAATTTTTGGTTGTTATACGCTCAAGTGCTTGTTCAATGATGTTTTGATTAGTAGTGAGCAGCAAGGCAAGGGTCACCTGCCTGCGGATGACACTTGACAAGACACAAACTGCTAAGTCATAAGTCATCATAATTTTTGGTGTTCATTCGCAGTTTGTATGAGTTAGTTTACAAAATGAACATCGTGTAGTATCACCTCAGCATTATAATCAAGAGCTTTGTAATTTACCCCATAAGCAAAATAGATTATTTATATTTGAGTGGGATTTCTATTTTACATACCCACCAGATGGAGAAACTGGGGATTTTTTAGGGTTGGATAAAATGGTTTGAATTCTCATTGAGAATGGGGTTTATATTTGACCACTGTTGCCACCAGATTGAATCCTGTGCAATAAAAATTGCATGCAAGGGAATACTTCAAAACACATATATGGGAAAATTTTCTGTTTACAGAACTGATCACAAAAATGGTCTCTTTTGTGATCAGATCGAGACACACTTAACGCCAGTGAGTCAAGATTTATTTTTGAGTAAAATACTGCAAAATCAAGACTGCTTTCATGGAAAACCTGAAAATAATATCGCAGATTCAATGTTCTTGCTTTTTGATTTCGACAAGTGAGATACTACAGTATTGGGGAGGAAGGGGGACAGAATATCAACTGGACTGTGACCCAGTCAAAATCTTCTGTTTTTGTGATCACAGTACTGTTTATTTATTGTCGTTTAAGGTCACTTTTCACACATACTGCAAATAGACAGAACGGCATTCGTGTTCAAACTGTCATTTTTTATCGCACGAGATCGATTTGGGCAGAGGGATAATATTGAACAAGAAGCCGAAGGCTTCGAGTTCAATATTAACCCTTCGCCAAATTCTATCAAGAGCAGTAAAAAATGAAAGTGTCAATGACGCTGTAGCTCAACTTGTCAAGACAAAGACATGCACATGTATAGTATGTGACACAGCAATGACAAACATCTAGGTAATGACCTATAACAAAGGTACATATAAAGTATTGTAATGGTCTGTACATAAATACTGACCGTTGCCTGTAACAAATGTATA
Organism: Pictodentalium vernedei; assembly: GCA_031216915.1. Classification (NCBI taxonomy): domain Eukaryota; kingdom Metazoa; phylum Mollusca; class Scaphopoda; order Dentaliida; family Dentaliidae; genus Pictodentalium; species Pictodentalium vernedei. Next base: position 747,775,101 of record CM062297.1, read on the forward strand.
GGTAAAGTATTGTTAAGGTGGGTGACAGTCAGATGCTAAACTAGAAAAGAAAACTTTGAGTCCCAGAGTGGGTCTGACTGAACCCCAAAATATTTGTTCTCATAGCAGTGATAACAAAGACACCCCAAAACACACTCGTTCCTGTCCCAAGGTGAAAACAAAGGTACCCAAGAAGTTTTGTGAAGATCAATTCATAAATACGAGCTGTATAGAACTTGTGACAAAAAACTGATTGGACCTAATTTTGGTACAAAATGGCCACTGGCAGCCATCTTGATTTTTGGACCGTACCCAGAAACACTCATTCTCGTCCCAAGGTGATAACAAAGGTACCCAAGAAGTTTTGTGAAGATCGGTTCATAAATACAGCCTCTACCCTGAGCCGTATTGACATGTGTGCTCACATTGTGCAAGTAGCACTGAATAAGTCAAAGTTCGTCTAATTTGCATAATTTCTGCACGAAAAAAAACCCCTTAGAATATATGATGTATTCCATGTTACTAAACATTCATACAAAAATTTATTAAAATCAGAACTTTCATACAGAAGTTCTGTACAAAAGACTGATTGCACTAATTTTGGTACAAAATGGCTGCTGGTGGCCATCTTGAATTTCAGACCACACCCAAAAACACTCGCTCTCATCCCACGGTGATAACAAAGGTACCCAACAAGATTCGTAAAGATTGGTCCATAAATATGGCCTCTAGTCTGAGCTGTATAGAAGTTGTGTACAAAAAACTGATTAGATCTAATTTCAGTACAAAATGGCCACTGGCAGCCATCTTGAATTTTAGACCGCACCCAGAAACACTCGTTCTCGTCCCAAGGTGATAACAAAGGTACCCAAGACATTTCGTGAAGATCAGTTCATAAATACAGACTCAAGTCTGAGCCGTATTGACATGTGTACATAATGTGTGTAAGTCGCACTGAAATATCAAAGTTCATCTAATTTGCATAATTTCTGCACAAGAAAAAAACCCGTATTATATGTGATGTATCCCATGGTACTAAACATTCACACAAAAAATTATTCAAATCAGCGCTTTCATATGGAAGTTCTGTGCAAAAATCTGATTGCACCTAATTTTGTACAAAATGGCTGCCATCGGCCATCTTGAATTTCGGACCGGACCCAAAAACACTCGTTCTCGTCCCACAGTGATACTAAAGGTACCCAAGAAGTTTCGTAAAGATCGGTTCATAAATACGGCCTCTAGCCCGAGCCGTATTGGCATTTGCACTTACAGTGCTGAAATTAACACCAAAAAACATCAAAATTAGTCTAATTTGCACAATTTACGCACGAGAAAAAAACCCGTATTATATGTGATGTATCTCATGGTACTAAACATTCGTACAAAAAATTATTCAAATCAGAGCTTTCATATGGAAGTTCTGTACAAAAAACAGATTTCTGCATCATTGGTACAAAATGGCGGCTGGCAGCCATTTTGAATTTCGGACCACACCCAAAAACACTCGTTCTCGTCCCACGGTCATAACAAAGGTACCCAAGAAGTTTTGTAAAGATCGGTTCATAAATACGACCTCTAGCCCGAGCCATAGCCAATTGTTGACGTACGGACAGACGGACAGACGGACGGACGGACGACGGGCCATGACAATAGCTCAAATTTGACTTCGTCAAAGTTGAGCTAAAAATGAGTTTGAATGTTAATGCCATTCTGTATTTATTGCATGCCTATAGTTTACTAAACAAGAGGCCCCAAGGGGCCTTAATCACTCACCTGACAAAGTGGTTCAAAGTAGCATTTGGGGTCACATTCAGTTAGACATGGTTCATCAACACTACAAAGGAATGAAGTGATGAAAGGCAAATTTTATGGAAAAACACTAAGGAATGGATTTGACCAACTTGAACCTAACCTGCTCCCCCCCCCCCCCCCCCCCCCCCCAAAGAGCCCAAATATTAAGCCACAGACTCAAATTGAACACACTTGAATCTGATCCCCTTGAGATGTTATATACCGAATATGAAAGAATTCTGACTGGTGGATCTGAAGGTTTTTTAAAGAAATGTCCTAACATTGCTCAATGTTAAAATTTGGGCCCCCATAGAAACCTAAATGAAAGTGTAAGGACACTTATTATTTATTTGGGTTTAACGACACATTAACAGCAAAGGTCATATCATGTCGGTGACAGTTTTAAGGGTGGAGGAAGCAGGCTTATCCTGGAGAGAACCACCGAGCCACGACGAGCAGCTGCCAGCTCCCCAACATCATAACACTGCACTGCAGCACAGGTAAGGTTAAGATTGGTTGAATACATGTGCACCACCGATGCCCAGTATGCCTTAGTACACAGCGTCATCATGCCCCCATGTGAACAATTGGGGTGAAGTGCCTTGCCCAAGGACACAACGCAGGAGTCCGAATCGATCGCTCAGATGGTCACCCATCCAAGGACTAACCGGGCTCAACGTTGCTTAACCCCTATGGATGCTGTACATGTATGCTTAATATAGGAGAACATTTTTTTCATATTTGCAAATATGCTGATTCAGCATTTTTTTTTCATGACCTCTACAGAGCACCCTAACACAACTGATGACAATTTTTTTTTATCAATCAACTTGATTAATAAATAAAAAAACAGGGGAGGGCAGACACCACTGAGTAGCCCATAGTAGCGACGGAAGCTATTTACTAAGAACACAGTGAGGTTAATTGAAGTCTACCTGTACTTGACCTTGGACTTAAATTTCGTAAGTGTGCTCAGTACAGGATTAGTTGAGCGTTATAGGCCTCTTGAACTGTTGCATAGTGTTTAACTACAAACATAGGTGAAAACAGGTTTGAACCGTTTATCAATTTCTGTTATTTGTTTATAAGTAACAACATATAAGTATGATTATGGGTTGTTTTTGCAGACACAATTTTGTGCTGTACTGGAGAGGGTCATGGGTGTATTTATTTATGACCCCTTTGTTGATGAAAGTGGCAGATTTAATAAAAATACCACGTATCCTCTATTTGGGACTTATTTACTGCTTAGCCAGATGCCCATAGAGGTTCATGTACCCGTAGTGAGGTTCTGCGTACTCACAGGTGTGGCCAGGTATGCTGCCCCTCCACCCCCACCCCCTCAAACTTGCTTTCTGCTAATGACGGTGATTTTAGAAAGGAAATATTTCTAAGTTCGTGATCCTTCGAGGGATCATAAGTGCTTTGAGAAAATGTCTCTTTTATAAGTTGGAGCGCCCTGAAAAAGGGCCGTTGAGGCTGTTTATAATGCCTATACCTCAGATGTTTGAGATACTTGCACTGGTGCCTGTTTCAATAGGGATTGGGCAACCATTATAGATATTTTGGTTGCCATTGCTGCTATTCTTTCATCTTCTGACAAGTTGACGGCGGGCTCTTGGGTGGCCAACTCATCAAGGTGCTGGAGTATGCAGTTGGAGATGTGTTTCGTGCATTCAGCTGCCTTCTCCGTTAGTTTCGCTGCCAGTTCATCGTCTCCTGGGAACCCTGTACATTACTATGGGTGCACGAATGGAGAAGGTCCATTCATTGGATTGGACCATTTGTTTCCAAGCAGCAGCATAGTCTTATCGCTGTTTTTTAAGAGCCTCCCTTCTCTCCATGGAGGTATCCAGGGCTAGCATTCGGACCCTAGACTGGTATGGCTGTGTTCGCCACTGTTGTCTGTTACGTTGATGGCTTAAATCTGATGTACTGTAAGGGCGCATTCTGATATTAATTTGAGTTTTCTGTTGCAAGGCAAAGAAGAAGCAGATGTGCCGAGACTGTATCCACATTCATATAGTTTTTTGGGGAATCGGTGGGATTCCAGTGGGCCATGGAAAACAGACTGGCATTGGTTTAATAAGCCAATCAGAATATCTGGTGTGAAGTGACGTAAGTCACACCCAAGCCCATTGGGTGGGTTTGTAATGGCGTCAGATGTCACCACCTATGATTCCAAGTGAAGCTGGAATGCGTGTTATAGCCGTGTAAACATGTTTTAATAACACTCTTGGGTGTCGACTTTAATCTGCTGAAGCCTTTTCACAGTTGGTGTGACTGGGCTTGGAAAGTCAGCTAATTGTTTCCTTGTCATGGATCAAGCATTGCTGAACTGCATTTCAAATTGCAGTTAATTATCTTTTGACTTGTGCGATTTGGGAAGTTTAGCCTTTACTAGGAGATCTCTGAGATTTCTCTCCCGTGTGAATGCAAGGATTGGGGATTCCGGGAACAGTTTTATGAGTTCTTGTGAACCTCTCATTAAAGGCCAAAATTTTAAAAGTGCCTTTTTGATACGAGAGATGTAAAGGTTGTATATTATTGTGAAGACTAATGGTGGACAAGTATTTTTGGTTCTGTTTTTAGTAGTGGCTGAGTAGAGGTGCTTCGCTCTCTCATAGTTGAATGAATTGGAATCTGTATTTATTTCCAGCCTACAGTTTATTAAAAAAATATATATATTAAAAACACAAATTACTGCCAAAAATAACCCAAACATAAAAAAGAAATAGTTAAATAGTCTGTGCAAGTCTGTGCACGTGATCCATTTTGTTCAAGGACAATACAAAATTTATTTGCTTCGGTTTTTGCAGAAAAAGCATGTATTTTTTTAAACAAAAGCATAGGCATGCAATAAAATCATGACCAGAAGAAAAGTCAATAAGTTCAACCAATATTTAAAATAATGCTGCCAATTCAGAGGGCTCACAGCCCACCCAACCAATGGTTACTCAGTATTTACTAGAAAAACAAATTGTCTACCAAAGAAAACTAGAGGATGGCCACCAAAGGGTGGCTGATCCCCCCCGAAAAAAGCCTTGATAGCCATTCCAACCTTATTCGCGACACACCCTCTGGTTGTGGGCAATAATAATACCAAGTATCATTAATATCCTTGAAGGTTGTAAGAAGTTATGGAGCGGACACGAATTCCGTCCATGCCAGAACGGACAGACAGACGACGTCACGGCTAGATTCCCCTGAATTTTTTTCGGGGGAATAACAAATGCTCTTCCACTTTCCAGGGTCCAAGAGACATGAGGTGTATTATTGCAGTTTTAGTTAAATGTCTACAGCCAACAGGAGAATGTTCAGTTAAACCAAGTTTATATGGTGCATTCTCGTCCTAGAACACACTTTACCGAACATAATAAATTCCATAATTTAACAGTTTTCCTTTCAGTATGCAACCTCCCTATGTTACAACATACACAATGTGATAGACATTTCAAGGAAATATATTGTGATGGTTACACCACAAGCTCAAGACAGTTGTTTTACAAGAAACCTTACCTAAGTGGTTGTATCAACATTTACAAATTAAGCAACTCACCGAGATCATGCCAATGAGGGGTTACAGGATATGGTTTTATTGAAATTTTTCAAAAATTAAAAAAAAAAAAAAATATTATGCGCTTTGGGTAAACCATAAAAGGTTACCAAGTAACACTTTGCTCACTGGAACCATCTTGTCTTTGATGATGAAAGGGCATGTGATATTTTTGCGTGTAAAATTAAAATAACTTTGACCTGATATTGATGTAAAATATAACTATTGCCATTTTGTGATTTCAATTTTTGTATAAAAACATTCTATCTCATCTAAATTAGACAACTAAGATTTACAACGTATACATTTGTGCACACGCACTTCAGAACATTCAAATTTACCAACGAAGAATCTGTAGTGAACATTTTTAAAACAAAGGATACATTCGTATAGCTCCAGACTTTGTACCTATTCCAACTAAACGTAACTTCTGGTCATATGCAAGTGCAGAGGGCTTACTTGGAAATCCATGCTCCACACACTGAAAATAAGAAAAGTTAAAAAATTTATAGTAATTTATATATTTTTTATACTTACCAATGACCCAGACTTAGCTGGTGCTAACTCCAACAAAACCAGGGCCAAACACAAATTTTGCCCCCCAATCCCCAAAATTTGCATCCAAAACAAAAAGAAATCATGTCCTAAAGGACCTCCATAGTACGCCTCTACTGCGCATGCGCAGTGACGCAGTCGTCCCGAAATTGGCGCCAATTATCATTCTTACTGGCAGTGCCTGGTCAGCGCTATGTACTCAGCGGGGAGGCAAGAGTTCCCAACTCCAGGGAGGGCCATCCCCATCTGGGTCATTGGTAAGTATAAAAAATATATAAATTACTATAAATTTTTTAACATTTTTATACTGTACCAATGACCCAGACTTAGCTGAATAGTAAACAGGCTGGAGGGCCTAGGACATAGAGGAAAATCCAATAAGCTCAACTATATAGTAAAGAGGTAACCCCTTAAGGAGAAAAGGAGTATTAGGCTTTACATGTATCTTTCTTATTTAATATTAAATTAGAAAGATACACTACCCTTAATAATTGAGCACAATAACATTCATGTTCTCTATTAACATCCAGTATAACCCTTATACTAATTATTTTTAAAGCAAGCCAATAAATAAAGTAGTCCAGAGAATTGAGACTCTTTATAATCATTTAAAAGTGTCCGAGTATTGTATATTAAAGCCCGTTTGACACTTGACATATACAAATGCTTCACACCGAGCTACACTTTAAAAATAAGACATGAATGAAATTAAACATTAATATTACACTTTAAAACCATCCCGGAAGCGACTCAGAAATACTGACTTGGAGGAGGCATTCCCTTGCTTTTCACTATAAAGCAGGTGACCTAAGGGAACACCCGTCCCCCCCCCCCCCCTTCCCCTTGCCCTGGGTCAAATAGCCCAGAGCGAAGAGGGCAGCCGGATGGAGTCACTGCCGGAACAGAAAGCCTGCATAACTATAGTTGCAACTGTTTAGTGGACGACATTCTGAGCAACAGATAACGGACCTAAACAATGCAGGTCTCCAGAAATGGACTCAATATTTCTGAGATAAAAATTCGTAAATGTGGATGGCGGAGACCAATAAGCAGCCTTCATTAAATCTGTAATAGCAACACTATTAGCATAAGCCCAGGAAGTAGAAAGAGCTCTTACTTCATGAGCAGAAATCTTAAGCACAGACTGCTGAGAAGAAGATAAATCTTCATAAGCAGTACGGATAGTTAACTGAATCCATCTAGCAATAGAATGGACTGAAATGTCCTTTCTATTAGGCATCAAAGACAGAAAGAAACGTTTCCATCCCTTTCTGATAAACTGAGATCTCTGTTTATAGATACGTAGTGCTCTAACAGGACAGAGTAAAGGCCTACGCCCGTCTGAAGACGGAAGAGCCTTAATAACAATAGGTTCCGGATATTTATTAGGAGCCTGATTCTTAGCTAAAAAACCCACATTAGTAGTGAAGGTGATAGTGTTCCCAACACTACGATAATGAGAATCATCCACCGATAGTGCATGAAGCTCACTGACTCTTCTGGCAGAAGAGAAAGCTAAGAGAAAAGCTGTCTTATAAGATAAGAATTTGAAAACTTCTGTCCCAAGAGGTTCAAATGGCTTTTCCTTCAATTTAAAAAGAACCCAAGCTAAATTCCACTTAGGAATTAATCTAAGAGTTCTGGGTCTATTTATCGAAAAGTTTCTAACCAATTTCGATAAAGAGACATTAGATCCAATTTGTAAACTATCATGATGTGCATAGGTATCAGATAACATAGATCTATAACCCTTTATAGTAACAGGCTGCAGTTTGATTTCGTCAAACAAGTATACTAGAAAGTTTGCAATGTCTGGTATAGAGGGATCAAATATATCTACAGAATGATCCCTACACCAACGACGAAAAACCTTCCACTTAGCCGCATAGTTTAGCGAAGAGAAGGTCCTCCTACAGTTAGAAATCGCGTCCACTGCTCGTCCTGTAAAGTGCTTGCCATGCAAGAAGGACCGCACAACGGAAAAACGTGAAGGTTGAGACCTTGCGGGTTGTGATGGAGTTGGCGCGATTTCCCCTGCGAAAGAAGATCCTCTTGTGGAGGAAGCTACCGCGGTAGGTCCCACAACAGACACCTGAGTAGATTTATCCACGGTCTCTGTGGCGACAGAGATGCTACCAACAGAATCTTGCATTGAGATTGTTTTATCTTTAGCAATACTTGTTGAATTAACGGCGCTGGAGGATACGCATATCCTATCATTCCGTCCCAAGGGATCGACAGAGCGTCTACTGCAAATGCTCTTGGATCCGGACACAGGGACACATACATCTGCAACTGATTGTTGAGATGTGTCGCAAATAAGTCTATCATTGGCCGTTCCCATTGGTAGCAAATCTGATTGAATACTTGTTTGTTGAGAGTCCACTCCGACGGCAACAAGCGACCCTTTCGTGAAAGGGAGTCTGCTAGCACATTCAGACGACCCGGTATGTGACGGACCGAAAGAAGAACGTGATGTTCTAACGCAAACAGAAGGATTCTTTCCGTTAGATTGAACAACGGAACTGAATGAGTGCCTCCCTGATTCCATATATACGCCACTACTGTCGTATTGTCGGATAGGATTTGGACATGAGCATCGTGAATAATGTCCATCCAGTGACGTAACGCAAGCCAAATTGACATCATTTCCTTGATGTTTATGTGCTTGCACAGGAATTGCGGATCCCAAAGACCCTGGCATCTCAAATCCGTTGGGATTAATGATGCACCCCAACCTGTTTGACTGGCATCCGTCATAACGGTAAAACTCGGATCCGGCAACTGCAGCGGAACTCCTTGAGTTAACCACTGAATGTTTGCCCAAGTCTGAATCTCTTGTTTCACTTGATCTGACAAGAGAACGTCTACATCGAGCGAATGAATTTTCACACTCCAATTCTGAGTCAGGAAAATTTGAAGAGGACGTGTGCGTAGCCGCCCCATCGGAATGAGATCCGCGGCAGCTCCGCACAGACCTATCAGTCTCATAAATTCTCTCGCCGTGACTTTGTCTGCGTGCAGACAATAGCGAGCGTAACAACTGACTAATTTCGCTCTGGTTAACGGCAGACGAACGAGATTGTTGTGCGTCTCGAAGCTCATTCCCAGATGAGTGAATGACTTGGACGGCACCAGATCCGACTTCTCCTCGTTTACTATGAAACCGAGACGTCGGAGCAATAGAAGAAGATTCTGAACATCGTTCTGAAGCGTTAACTCGTTGCCGTACCTCTGAAGAATGTCGTCCAGGTAGGCCGACGTTACCGCAGACGAAAGAGCTCGGAAGTAGATCATTACCGAGTTCATTACCCGAGTGAAAGCCCAGGGTGCTAGATTCAATCCGAAGCACATGGCCCGGAACTGATACACCACTCCTAGGACTGCGAAGCGTAGATACTTTCGGAATGTCGGATGTACCATGACGTGAAAGTACGCATCTTTGAGATCTATGCTCGTTGCATAATCGTTCACCCGAATACTCGCTCTGACCGATCAAATCGTCTCCATATAAAACTTCGGAGCGACGATCAGCTTGTTTATCCAGCTCAAATCTATGACTGGACGGAACGAGCCGTCTGGTTTCGGAACCAGAAACAGATGGCTGTAGAATCCCAGAGATTCCTGGTTTTCTACGACCTCTACCGCGTTCTTCATTAAAAGAGACTGCACCTCTGATAACAGAGCGTCTCTTTTCTGTGGATTTGACGGAAGATGAGTCCACTTTGGACTTCGAGTTAATGGAGGCTTTCGTTTGAAGGATATCTTTAGACCTTCCGAAGTCACTCCTCTCACCCAAGGGTCGTCCGTAATCGACGCCCACTCTTGTGAAAAACTCGACAACCTTCCGCCAACCGGAACGCGATAGAGGTTTAAGCCATCACCTCCTGGACCTGCAAGGCCTGCGGTAGGAGAAACCACGTCTTCCACGACCCGCACCTCGCTTTGTCGACCTCGGGGCGTCCGACCGATTGTCCCGGCCTGAAGGACGTCCCGAACGAGAGTCGCTATCCTGACGGTCTCTCGAATAAGACCAAGAGGACGCACCGGAACCTCTATAGGAACCTCTCTTGGGCGCATTAGACCCAGAAGTGCCTGTCTTATTCGTGTCTGCTGTATCCGACTTTTTAGGAGCCGATCTGAACAACAGAGAATCATTAGCTTTCTTTTTAATTTTATCATAAATAGCGGAAAGCTTGCCGTCAAAAAGAAGTTCTCCTGAGACCGAAGCGACTCTAAGAGAGTTCTTCACCTTAGAATCCACTAGTGTGGATGTAGCTAGGGCTGCGTCACGTCTAACCAACTCCAGATTTGCCACTGAAAGGGCGGAGTTACACGTGGAATAAGCTACTGCCCTTGAAAGAAGTCTTAAAGAGGATTGTATATCCTGAAACTCTTCCCCTTGAAGGCGCAGTGATAACGCCTTAGTAAGGTGATCTGCATAAGATAAGGCATCTAAATTGGCTCTGTTAGACGCAATAGCTGTTTCCAACACCGCGGTTGGAATAGAAGCTGACGACGGTAATGATAGCTCTAAGTCTTCCGCCTCGTCGTCCATACGCAGAGGAACTCTCGGTATACCCTGTCCTGCCGTATCGAATTTATTCCTTGCATTAATAAAAGGCAGGTTAAGAGTATTAGCGGACAAGAAACCTGCTTTCCCCGTCCTGGAAGCAAGTTTAAATATAGCGTCGTTCAATAATTCAAATGTTCTAGCAACATTATTGGACTGCGACGGAAACTCGGGAGCGATGTCCCTGAACCGCTCAAAAAATTCAGAGTCCAATGACGCTATAATTCTCTTGTCCGGAAGCGCAGCAGTCTGGCCCGACGGAACAACTTGAGGGAGAAAGTGCCGGATGAAGTCCACGGCAGCTTTATGTTGTTCCGAAAGGGATAGCTCCAATTCATCCGTATCCCTTTCACCATCCAGTCGGACCTCCCGATGTTCCCGGTCGTCCGCCCCCGATGCTTCGGCGGAGCGTACCGACCCAGCGCCGTCGGATAATTCTCGATCCGACACCGTTTCTGTCGGCTGCTGGGATGCTGCGATAAGCTGTGCTATCTGCACAAGAATGTCCGACGTCGAGACCTGCGGAGGCGCAGTCTTTCGCTGCTTCGCCGAGGGCAGCTCCGCATCAGATGGCTCCCGCATACTTTTCCTATGCGAACGTCTGGAGTCCATCGGTCTCGAATCCCTGGCTGCCGGATGGTGTGACCTGGTCGCCGAAGAATCCTTCATCGGCGAAGCTGGTAAAATATCGGAGGTCACGCAGCCAAGGTGCGGTCGTGTGCGCTGACGAGAAGAGGAAGCCTTAACAGTCTCTGCGGACTGCTTATACAACGGAGCGTCCCGAGCGACGGACGTATGCTCCGCTAAAGACACATTTTGTACCACAACATCTGGTCCCAGATGTTGTTGTACGAGAGAGGGACCTCTCTCGCTCGCGGCCCGGCTGGACCTGGACGAGCTAGGAACCGGACTAAAAGGCTTCCTCCGTTCTCGTTTACTATCCGCCGTCACTGGGTGTGCATCTATTATGTTTATAGTGCTCGCATCACCCAAAATTTCCTCTTGGACCGCATCGGACGAACCCGGCTGCCGAACCATTCGGTGAATGGACGCTACACCGGGCGAGCTAGCGGACGACATTTGTCTAATCTCCATGAGCACTTTTGCCGCTAGCTCTGAATTCATTTGTGACGACGGACGCACACTTGAAGAAGATAACATGGAAACATCACCCTGTTCTGGTTCCTCTGAAATAGAAACTGAGAGAGTAGAGTGACCTTGTGGAGAAAGAGCCGGCATCGCTCTTTCTCCAGAAACAACATATCGTGACACACGTTTCCAATGTTTCTCATCCCAATGTTCACATATAGGACAGTGATTAATGCGAGAACACTGACTACAATTAATACAATGATCATGAAAGTCAGAGGAAGATTTCTTCCTATTACAATTTGAACAATGTCCCTTCATTGTGAAAGAACAACAATAAGTCCTAGTTACTCGCAAAAACCCCTGACACAAAGATACATAATAACATGATCCATTAATAAATGAAAAAACAATTGCAAAACAAAATAATTTTGAAAAAATATTTTTTCAGAGAAGCCCAAGTTGCTGAAAAGTAACGTTGAGCCCCGATGGATCCGATGGCAAAGTGTGGTCAAAAATTTAAAATTTATATAAAATAATTAATGAGACACTTTCGGATAATATAAATGTATCTTATAATGAGATAAACTACCACAAAGGCAAACAGCCCCCCTCAAAAAAGGCTGTTGCCAATGAAAACAAGCAGTGTAAACACACTAGAAAACATGACTCCAGGCACTGAAAAAACTGGCCCGGAATCAGTCATCAATTACACTCTATCTGATGCAAAACAGAGACTCCCAGGGGAGAATCTGTAGAACATCAGATGGAAGATGCAGAACACAAACGTTATACACCCATGGGTGAAAACGTAACTATGGGGAAAATAACAGAAAACATTCTGTAACCAAGCAACTCTCCCAGGAAATTTTAGAAATGAAACTTCTCAAAAATATGCCAAAAGCATGGGATAATTGCCAGGGGGGACTTTAGAAGGCTAGGGGAGAGGAAACACTGAATAAGCAGTGCAACAATTAGCAAGAATGACAACAAGAGGCCCATGCCTCGAAAATAGGCAACTTAACATAATTTCATCAAAAAATTTTAAGTACAGCCCTGATTATTTTTTGCCACTTCTTTTTCCTCTCCTCCTTCTATCCTCCTTAGAATCACATTTTCTCCAAAAATTACGTGTCTGGCATCCTTTAAACTGAGATTTACAAGCACAAAGATCAGTGAGATGTTGACTGATGAAGGGCCAAACAGAGAATGATAATTGGCGCCAATTTCGGGACGACTGCGTCACTGCGCATGTGCAGTAGAGGCGTACTATGGAGGTCCTTTAGGACATGATTTCTTTTTGTTTTGGATGCAAATTTTGGGGATTGGGGGGCAAAATTTGTGTTTGGCCCTGGTTTTGTTGGAGTTAGCACCAGCTAAGTCTGGGTCATTGGTACAGTATAAAAATATACAAAATTATACTTTATAGTTCAAAGCATAACTGAAAGCAAAGTACTTTCAAAATATAAATACACAAACAACCCTACTTATGGCCAAAAAAAGAAACGCAGCCTGCCTGTGATTTGTTGCCCTAAAATCTCCAGGTAGGTACAACTGAAACTAGAAGTCCTGTTACATATTGTGTGCTGTGAAACTTCAAAATTCTAATCAACAACATCCCAATGATTCATTTTAATTTGAATCATGCCAATCCAGAAATTTTCAACTCATTTTAAAAAAATCTTACCAAATGTCTCCACCTGAACTTTTCTTCTATCATCAGGTCTCATTTTTGGAACTACTTTGAATCAGGTTCTTGAATATTTTGCCTTTTGACCGACTTCCTCAAACAGACCAGTCACCAAGGAATTCAAAACTTGACTGGAGATTGATAATATTCTCTTTATTACTTTCCAAAGAGTGATTTACTGGGATTTCCGTGTTTGATTATAAACGATAACTTCACAAGTGAATTATGCAATCAACAGTTGGGTCATGTATCCATGCGCGCAAACGAAGACGCTTTGCCATGGGTGTAATGGGGACTTCACTGTTTTTTTTGTTTTTTAACCCTTTACCTAACATGAAAAGCAGACGACACTTGCAAAAAAAAAATTCTTGAATAACAATTATTTTAATCGTTTGTCTCAAAAACGTAGGTTATGACGCCTCATAGGAATCAATGAGAGGTCATAATCTATGTTTTAGAGACAAAAAATGAAAAAATAATGAAAATTCATTGGCGTTTTTTGAGAACAGCGCTGGTCAGTTTTGGTCGTTAAGTTAGGTAAAGGGTTAAATAATAAAATTATCGTTAATAATGAAAAGTAATAAACTGAGTAATCGCTTGACTGGACTGGTTACGTGAAATAATTCATTCGAGGCGAGGGACTATATTGTAAAACACTCATGTGCATTCGTGCACTTGTGTTTGTACAACGTCCCTCACCTCTCATGAATTATTTCACGTAACCAGTCCAGTCAAGCGATTACTCTCTATATAATCCATGACTAAGAATGTACATCTTCAACTTGGAAAAGCGGCAAGAGTCAATTTAAGATTCAATATCCTCTGCCAGATTTGAGACAAGATTCAATTTGTTGTGTAATTTAAGATCCAAATATTGGAATAGCACTTTAAATAAGCCTGTGAACCTATAAATCTATTAAATCTCATGCGAAGCATAGTATAATTTTGACTGTAGAGCATTGCATTTTGCAATGTATTTTTTGTGTTGAGCGCTGCCAATACTGGGATCATCAGCAAGAAAAGATATGAATCGAACACAAATGAAAAGGCTTCAAATTTCAGCTCCTTTCTTGAAATGTTCATGAAATGTTTCTGTAGGTACTTGATATTCCACTATCTCCCTTGAAAACTTCTTTAAGATTAGCTTGGTTTAGCTATAACATCTATTTGTTTATTTATTGGTGCTTCAGTTACTTTCAGCATCTTATTATTATTTATTTATTGGGGTTTAATGACACTTTCGACACATCACGTTGAACGGTTTTACAGATGGAGTAAACCCTGAGAGAACCACCAAGCAGCAGCAAGCAACTTCCAGACACCCCAACATACTAACTCCACACAAGCAGGGTTAGCACTCGTTTAAGACAAGTGCACAATCGATGTGCAGTTCGCTTTAGTACACAACACCACTGTGCCCCCATGTGGGCAACTGGTAATTAAGTGTCTTGCCCAAGCACACAACACAATTGCCGCAGGTGGGATTCGAACCGAGGACCTCTCCTTGGTCAAAATTTTCAAATACTGTTGATCACACATGTTCTCACTGTTCTGAACATCTGAAAGGGAATTACAAGAGTTAGGTTGGACATCAAATGTGGACCTCTCCTTGACTTTTAATGAGGTAAATCGACAGACTCATCCGTCAACAATTTAAACATTGAGCAGTTTAACGCAAATTACATGCGGGATGGAATCAAACTATCCCGGCCTAGGGTATACTGAAACTGCTGGATAAGGTAGATGGGCATTGGCAAAATCCCACATTCACTTTCAGTCTACTTTTCAAAGCCATCTTCACTTCCAAACTCCAAAGTTGAGGTCCGCATAACCAACTTGGTGCCTTGATTCTAAGTCATGTTTTCGTATTCTGTCATAATCTTCTTGCTCATTAGAGTTTACATGTGGCATATTTGTCTTTTTAATTCATTTTGAGTATCCACAAAAGACTTTTATCATCCTTTCCAGCATGTTATGTTTCATCAATCGGTAGGCACAACTTTCTTGGCTACAACTAAGAATTAGATGTAAATACGGAAACCAAAAGTTAAGTCTTTTTGAGACATGCATGGTTGTGACTACCATTTTTTTCAGACAACCGACAGATTATTTTTTTTGGTTAACCGGACAGCTCCATATGGGTTAGGACTAGCCCTAACAAGAAGGACGCCAACGCCCTATAGCTCACCAACATTCCTCTTTGATAGTAACTTTGGCAACACAAGAACTGTATCAAACAGGCTCATAACATGCGACAAAGCTTACCTAAACACAACCTCTTAAAAGTAAAACACAGAAACTGACATAAACACTAAGTTAAACATGAAATTCTGAGCTAAACAGAAAACTAAACGCAACTAAAAATGTGAAGAAAAACGTTTAAAATGCAGGGTATGAGGGTTTAATCATGGAACAATGATACTGAGGAACATGGATAATGAATATAAGTGCAATGGGAAGAGAAGGAGCACAGCAGCTGACCTAAACACTAAGTTAAACATGAAATTAAGAGCTAAACAGAAAACTAAACGCAACTAAAAATGTCAAGAAAAATGTTTAAAACGCAGGGTATGAGGGGTTAATCATGGAACAATGATACTGAGGAACATGTATGATGAATATAAATGCCATGAGAAGAGAAGGAGCACAGCAGATGACCTAAACACATAGTTAAACATGAAATTCCGAGCTAAACAGAAAACTAAATGCAACTAAAAATGTTAAGAAAAATGTTTAAAATGCAGGGTATGAGGGGTTAATCATGGTACAATGATACTGAGGAACATGTATGATGAATATAAGTGCCATGGGAAGAGAAGGAGCACATCAGCTGACCTAAACACATAGTTAAACATGAAATTCCGAGCTAAACAGAAAACTAAATGCAACTAAAAATGTCAAGAAAAGTTAAAAAATTTATAGTAATTTATATATTTTTTTATACTTACCAATGACCCAGACATAGCTGGTGCTAACTCTTAAAATATAGGGCCAAACACAAATTTTGCCCCCCAATCCCCAAAATTTGCATCTAAAACTAAAGAAAACATGTCCTGAGAGGCCCTCCACACTTCGCCCCTACTGCGCATGCGCAGTGTCAAGGACGTTCCGAAATTGGCGCCATTTATCATTCTAATAACCAGTGCCTGGTAAGCGCTATGTACTCAGCGGGGAGGCAAGAGTTCCCAACTCCTGGGAGGGCCATCCCCGTCTGGGTCATTGGTAAGTATAAAAAATATATAAATTACTATAAATTTTTTAACATTTTTATACTGTACCAATGACCCAGACATAGCTGAATAGTAAAAAGGCTGGAGGGCCAAGGACATAGAGCAAAATGGAATACGCTCAATAAAATAAAATAGAGTCATCCCCTGTAGGGAAAAGAAGTAATAGGCCTTACATGTATCTTTCTTATTTATGATAAATTAGAAAGATACAACACCTTCCAAAAATTGAGCTTCACACATCCATGTACTCTATTAATATCCAATAATCCTTATACTAATAATTTTTAAAGTAAGCCAATAATAAAGTAAGTCTAGAGAATAGAGACTCTTATACTCCTAAAAGTGTGTGAGAATTGCATAATCATGTCCGTTGACATATGCAATATTCAAAAGCTATACTTTAAAAACTAAGACTTGAATGAATTTAATAAACTTAAACTTCTCACTAAACAACCATCCCAATAACAGCTCAGAATTACTAACTCCGGAGGAGGTATCCCCTTGTTTTCATAGTAAAAACAGGTGACCCAAGGGAACACCCTCCCCCCCCCCCCCCCCCCCCTTTTTCTTGCCCTGGGTCAAATAGCCCAGAGCGAAGAGGGCAGCCGAACGGAGACACTGCCGAAACAGACAGCCTACCTAGCTATAGTAGCAACTGTTAAGTGAATGACATTCTGAGCAGTAGATAATAGACCTAACAATAGAGGCCTCCAGAAATGGACTCGATATTTCTGAGATAAAATTCATGAATGGATGGCTGAGCGCAATGAGCAGCCTTCAAAAATCTATAATAGAACACTATTAATGTAAGCCCAAGAAGTAGAAGAACTCTTACTTCATGAGCCGAAATCTTAAGCACAACTGCTAAGCCAATGATATACCATAAGCAGTACGCTAGTTAATAGAATCCATTAACAATAAATGGAGCGTAACGTCCTTCTACTAGACATCAAAGACAGAAGAAGCTTACGCCCTTGTAATAAACAGATATCTGTTTATAAATACATAAACTGTACCCGGAAAGAGTAAAGGCCTATGCCCATACGAAGACGGAAGGACCTTAAAATAATAGGTTCCGGATAATAGGAGCCTAACTCTTATGCAACAATCCAACCTAAATAGTAACGGAAGTATTGATTCCGAAACTATGAAAGTGAAAATCATCCATCGATAGTGCATGAAACTCACTGACTCTACAGTAAAAGAGAAACCAACAGAATTACTGTCTAAAAGGTCAGAATTTGAAAACTACTGTTTCCAGAGGCTCAAATGATTACTTAGCTAAATAAGAACCTGAAGTTAAAATCCGTATAGGAATTTAATCTAAAGATTCTAAGTCTATTTATCAAAAAGTTACTAACTGACTTAGATAAAGAGACAAAAGACTCAATTGTAAACTATCGTAGAGTGCATAGGTATGAGGTAACATAAACCTATAACCTAAATAACAACAGGCTGCAGTAGATCTTGTGAAACAAGTATACTAAAAAATAGCAATGAGTAGTATGGAGGGATCAACCATATGAACATAATGATCCCTACACCACGACGGAAGAGCCTCCACTTTAGTCGCATAGAATAGCGAAGAAGAGGATCTCCTATAGTAAGAAATCGCGTCCAAAGCTCGTCCAGTACAGTGCTTACAATGCAATACGGACCACACAACGGAATACATGAAGGTTGCGACCTTGCTGGTTGTGATAAAGATGACACGATTTACCCAGTGAAAAAAGATCCTCACATAGAGGAAGATTTCACGTTAAGATCCACAGTAGACAAGAGAGTAAATTACTCATGATCTCTGTGAAGATAGAGATGCTATCAACAGAAATGTATTGTGGTTGTTTATCTTAGCAATACCTGCTAAAAACAACAGCGCCGGAGGATACGCGTATCCTATCATTCTGTCCTATAGATCAATAGAGCGTTAACAGTATTAGCTCAGAGATCTGGACAAGCCAACACATACGTCTGCAATAGATTAGCCAGCTGTGTCATAAATAAAACATCATTGGGCGCTCCCATAGATAGCAAATCTGATTGAATACTTGTTTGTTGAGAGTCCATTCTGACAGCAACAAGCGACCCGTAAGAGAACGGGAGTGCGATAAAACAATCAGACGACCCAGAATATGACGGACCAAAACTGAACTTGGTGTACTATAACCAACAGACGGATTCTTTCCATTAAATTGAATAACGGAAACGAAAGAGTGCCTCCCTGGTTCCGGAGATACGCCACTACTGTCGAATTAAAGGACAGGAATTTGGGCATGCGTTACTGAATAATGTTCATGCAATGACATAAAGCAAGCCTAAAAAACATTATTCCGCGGAAGTTAACTGATAGCTAAAAGACTGCGGAACCCAAAGACCCTGGCACCTCGAATCCGTAGGGATCAGTATATATCCCAATCTGTTTGACTGGCAACCGTCATAACAGCCACACTCGGGTCCGGCAACTGCGGCGGCACTCTCTGAGTCAACCACCGAATGTTTGCCCCAGTCTGAATCTCTTGTAACACTAGATAGACAAGAGAATGTATAATCAAGCAATTCATGGATTGCCGGAAAGTTGCCGTCGAAGAGAAGCTCCTCCGAGAACGAAGCGACTCTGAGAGAGTTCTTAACCTACTATCCACGCGTGGATGTAGCTAGGGCTGCATCACGTCTAACCAACTCCAATCAGCCACTGAAGGGCGGAGTTATACGTGAACAAACTACTGCCCTCAAAAGAAATTACATTGAGAATAATATCCCATAAATCTTTTCTTGAAGACGTAATGATAACGCCTCAGTAAGGCGGATTACGTATAATAAAGCGTCTAAGTTAAGTCTAATATACATAATGTCGTTCCCAACATTGAAATTGGAAAGGACATAAACGGTGAAAAAGAATATATGCAGTCTTTAATCACACCGTCTAGACGCATATGAACTCTCGGTATGCCCTGCTCTGCCAAAATAAACTATATGTAAAAAAAGATAAAATGGCAGAAATGAGCCACGCGGACAAGAAACTAAACTATCATGCTTAGTAGCCGTCTTGTATATATATATAAATATATAGCGTCGAAAAATAAAACACATGTTGTAATGACAATATTGGACTGCGTCGGTAAGTCAGGGACAAAGTCCCTGTACCGATCGAAAAATCCGAGTCCAATGACGCCATAAGTCTCTTATCCAAGATCGCAGCAATGAAGTCCGAAAAATAATCACTGGAAGAAATGCCAGAAGATATGAAAGGCATCTTCCGATACTACTAAAGGGAAAACTCGAAATCTTTCGAATCCCTTTCGCCATCCTGTCGGACCCTATAAAGCGTTCGGTCGTCCGTAGCTTGATGCAACCGCGGACCGCACCGACCCAGCGCCGTCGGATAATTCCTGATTCGACCGAGAAACCGTCAATTGCTGGGATGCTGCGAAACAACTGTGCTAACTCGGATAGCACGTCCGTCACTGAGGCCTGAGGAGCAGCGGTCTTACGATGCATTGCCGCAGGAAGCTCCGAGATCGTTACCCCGTGCATACTTCCAATATGCGAGCGAACGGAGTGTATAGGCCTCGTGTCCCTTGGCTACCGGATGGCGCGACCTATTCGCTGTGGAATCACTGAATGCCGAAACTGATCGGATACTCGAGGTCACGTAGCCAATGTGCAGTCGTGTGCCCTGCTGTGAGGATGAGGAAGCATTAAAGACAGTCTCTCGGACTGTCAATATAACGGAGCGTCCCGAGCAACGGACATATGCTCCGAATGTAAAATATCTGAACCACAACATGCGGTCCCCTATGTTGTTGGCTTCCTCCGATCTGTCCTCAATCTGCCGTCACTGGGTGAGTACTAAAGTAATTAAAGTGCTCGCATCACCCAAATCTCCTTCCTAGACCGCAACGGACGAACCCGGCAGCCGAACCATTCGATGAATGTACGCTACACCGGGTGAGCTAGCGAATGTCACTCCGTAAGCGATAGACATATTCCATGAGCACTTATTGCCGCTAACTCTTCATTAACTATGACGACAGAGGCACACTTTTGAAAGACATCTCCATAACTCTTCGAACAAGAAACCAGAAATGCTTGGATAGCAAGCATAAAATAATAATATATATAGCGTCGTTCAATAATTCGAAAGTTTGTGTGACATTATTGGACTATGTCGGAACTGAGGGACGATGTCCCTGAACCGAACCAAAAATTTCTAAGTCCACCGACGCTATCAGTTTTCTTATCCGGCATCGCAGCATATGTTGTTCCGAAAGGGAAAGCTTGAAATCCACCGAATCCCTTTCGGTATCCCGTCGGACCGGATGAAACTTTCGGACGTCCGTACCCGCTTCCGCGGAGCGTCCCGACCCAGCATCGTCGGATAAAATATATGCGACAGATTCAGTTGATGCTGGGATGCTGCGATAAACTGTGCCATTAAGGAAAGCACGTCCGTTCCCGAGGCCTGTGCAGTAGCGGACTTACGATGCATTGCCGCTGGAAGCTCCGTGTACGTTGACTCCCGCATACTTCCTATGCGAACGTCCGGAGTCTGCAGGCCTCGAGTCCCCGGCTACCGACCCAGCGCTGTCGGATAATTCTCGATCCGACACCGTTTCTGTCGGCTGCTGGGATGCTGCGATAAGCTGTGCTATGTGCACAAGAATGTCCGGCGTCGAGACCTGCGGAGGCGCAGTCTATCGCTGCTTCGCCGAGGGCAGCTCCGCATCAGATGGCTCCCGCATACTTTTCCTATGCGAACGTCCGGAGTCCATCGGTCTCGAATCCCTGGCTGCCGGATGGTGTGACCTGGTCGCCGAAGAATCCTTGATCGGCGAAGCTGGTAATATATCGGCGGTCACGCAGCCAAGGTGCGGTCGTGTGTGCTGACGAGAAGAGGAAGCCTTAGCAGTCTCAGCGGACTGCCTATACAACGGAGCGTCCCGAGCGACGGACGTATGCTCCGCTAACGACACATTTGTACCACAACATCTGGGGCCAGATGTTGTTGAACGAGAGAGGGGCCTCTCTCGCTTGCCGTCCGGATGGACCGGAACGAGCTATGAACCGGACTAAAAGGCTTCCTCCGTTCTCCCTCCGATCCGCCGTCACTGGGTGTGCATTAAGTTAATTTTATAGTGCTCGCATCACCCCAAAATTCCTTCTAGACCGCAACGGACGAACCCGGCTGCCGAACCATTCGGTGAATGGACGCTACACCGGGCGAGCTAGCGGACGTCAAAGGCCGTCGAACCTACTAGGGTCCTCTTAGGCAATTGGCGTATTACATGAGCACTTTTCCGCTAGCCCTTCATTAATTGTGACGACGGAGGCACACTGTTGGAAGACATCACAGATACATCACCCTAATCTTGATCGTCTGAAATAGAAATTGATAAAGTAGAGTGACCCTGCGGGGAAAGGACCGGAGTGTCCAAATCCCCAACAACATACCGTGACATACGCTTCCCATATTGTCATCGAAATCATACGATACAGAACAGGAGTTAATGCGAGTACACTGACCACATATAGAATGATAATAAGGTCAGAGGAAGACTTCCTCTTAAAACAATTGATCAATATCCTTTCAATGTGAAAAGAAAACAAGTCCTGGTACTCGCACTAACCCCTGGCAATCAAAATACATAATAATAATATGATCCATTAATATAGAAAAAATAATTGAAATCAAAATATTTTGAAAAAATATTTTTTCAGAACAGCCCAAGTTTCTGAAAAGTAACGTTGAGCCCCAATGGATCCCAAGCCTAAGTGTGGACAAAAATTTTAAAAATATTTTAAACAATTTATTCAACACTTACGAACAATAATAATGTATCTAGTTATGATTGAAATAACATAAAGATATTATTATTTAGAAATCCCCCCCTCACACAGAGGGCTGTTGTAAATGTAAACAATGAGTGTAAAAACACTAAAATAAGACTCCAGGCACCCAGGCCCGAAATCAGTTACCAAAAATACACCATCTGATGCAAAACAGAGACTTCCAGGGAAGAAACTGCAGAACATCAGATGGTAGATGCAGAACACAACGCCTAACCACCCGTAGGTGAAGACGTAAACATGGGGAAAGAACAGAATTCATTCTGTTATTCAGCTAAACTCCCAAGAAATTTTAGTAATAATAATTACAGAAATTATGCCAAAAGCATGGGAGAATAGCAAGGGGGAACTTAAAGGACAGGGAGAGAGGAAAAACACTTGTAAAAACAGTGTAACTAAATAATCAGAATGACAACAAAATGGCTGCTGCCTTGAAAATAGGTAACTTAACATAATTTCATTAAAAAATTTTAAGTTACAGCCCTGATAATATTCTGTCACACATTCTTTTCCTCTCCTCCTTTTCTATCCTCCTTAGAATCACCATTTCACTAATATTTATGTGTCTGGCATCATTTAAACTGAGATTTAAAAGCACAAAGATCAGTCAGATGTTAACTGATGAAGGGCCAAACTTAGAATGATAAATGGCGCCAATTTCGGAACGTCCTTGACACTGCGCATGCGCAGTAGGGGCGAAGTGTGGAGGGCCTCTCAGGACATGTTTTCTTTAGTTTTAGATGCAAATTTTGGGGATTGGGGGGCAAAATTTGTGTTTGGCCCTATATTTTAAGAGTTAGCACCAGCTATGTCTGGGTCATTGGTACAGTATAAAAATATGTTTAAAATGCAGGGTATGAGGGGTTAATCATGGAACAATGATTACTGAGGAACATGTATAATGTATATAAGTGCCATGGGAAGAGAAGGAGCACAGCAGCTGACCTAAACACTTAGTTAAACATGAAATTCTGAGCTAAACAGAAAACTAAACGCAACTAAAAACGTCAAGTAAAATGGCTAAAATGTTGGGTATGAGGGGTTAAATCATGGTAAAATGATAATAATCATCATATAGCAGCATTATAAAAGCCATGATATGGAAATAGGGTGAATAAGTGACCTAAACAGAAACTTTAACATTATTGGACACGTACGCTGACGCCGACGCCATGCCATAAGCTCACACAACTAAAGTTGGTGAGCTAAAAATAGGGTATGTAGGGCAACAGGAAACAAATGAATTTTTTTTGTTCCGACCCATTCCTGCATGAACAGTGACCACTTCCATGGGAGGTTTTAAATGTTGGGAGATGTCTTGAGCAATTTTGTTTGGGCATATTTTGACTAGCACCCAGAACTGATGTGAAAATGCAACATGTGGAGTGTGCTAAGTAAAACAAGCTGGCTGCTGTGGTGGCAATTGCCGGTGGTAGCCTTTGTGTTAGAGATGAGCGGTTTTCAAATTTCTTGTTGGTTCCGGTTTCGTTCAAAGAGTTGGGTTTTCGGTTTCGGTTTTCAATGTACAAACATACCAATACATTGCATTAGGATATAAGATGTTTTGGCGCCAGTTTGTGTCATTGGGACTCCCTTTCCAGGTCAACTCACCTGTGTAATAGCCTATACCAGTACTCTGATTTCCTGCATAAATTATCTCAAGAGTTTCAAGTTTGACAAAAATTATTTTTGCCTCGAGTCTGTTGCAAAATTAGCCCCCCCCCCTCCCCAATATCTGTGGTTAGGATAACCCAACACACCCTAAAATATTATGCCGACCATAAAAATTTTATTGAGTAAAAGTCGCTCATATAGGTCATTGTAACCCAAAATTTCCATCCAACTTCAACTGTGATTTTGACGCTGGCTTTGGAGTTCATGCTTTGAAAATTATGTGTAGAAATAAATATATTTGTCATTATAAATGTGGAACAAGTGACAACAGGGTTCCTGCACCAAACTGAGATGTGAATTCCAGGAGTTTCCAGGAGGTTCAGATCAATTTTTCAAGAAGTTTCCAGGAGTCAGCTGGGTGAAATTCAAGGGTTTTCAAGGAGTATAAAGCGACCATGTGTTGGGAAGAAGGAAAAATGTTAGGAGTTGAATTAATCCAGTGAGCAACCGACTTGATTTTTCCAAAATTCCAGGAGTTTCCAGTAGGTGCTTCAAAATTCCAGGAGTTTCCAGGTCCTTGGGAGGGGGTTTTGAAATTCAAGGACTTTCAAGGAATTGAAGGAGGCGCGGGAACCCTGGACAAGTTCCAGTTCAGCAAAGGAAATCGCATTTGAGAAACAGATGAACGTTTAAACCATGATGCGTAAGAAGCAATTTTGTCACCTATTTTCGGTGTAAATGCCATGCTCGAACTCAATGCCAATTACTGCAGCTGTTCTGAAAACAGGGTAATGCGACTCTGAGGTTGTTCATCTCTTTATTCTGAGAAGTGAAGACCTGATTAGGGTTTTTCAACATGGAAGTTGAAAACTGCAACGACAGGTTTTCTGTAATTGATTCGGTTTCGGTTTTGATAACAAAACCAAAACCAAACCAAATTTTTGGTTAACCGCCCATCTCTACTTTGTGTGCAACTCACCATGATCAACATTGGTTGTTCTCATCTACTCATCAAAATGATCCTGTCAAATTTTAACAAAACTGCTGCATAAATACACGGTGTTGGGTGTCCTGAAGAAATCAGAGATGGCTACCATGGAGGCTATTATAGGCAGCCAATCATGACCAGAATATGTTCTTTTCTACTCTTCATACTACAGCACATTTTTTTTTTTTTACTTTGTCACGACGTAGACATGTTGTTTTTTTGGTTGTGTATACACGACCGGAGACACTGTGTCAGTTGGTCACGACGATAAAACTCTTCAACATTCCAATTACTGCGACAAAATGATGAATTAAGTAACAGCATGTCGACATGTTCACAGGCAGAGAACAACAGTTGTGTTCAACTATAAATTATTTCAATGGCAAAAATAAGACAGTTTTTTTTAGTGAAAACGACTGCGTTGTGTACAAAGTTACAACGGTAACTTTCAACCCTGCATGTAACATATAGATCCTATTCACACTACGATAAGAATTCACATGTGATTGGGGTGGACCTTCTTAAAAATTGAATGCTTTGGTTTTCAGAGGTTTGAGTTGTTTACATCTGCAATTGAATGTGGAATGTTCTAGTTTTCTCATTGTGCCATCAAATCAGGGCGTTCCTCAACAGATAACCAAGACCGGTGTAACAGGATATCTCCTCCCCCCCCCCCCTGGATTTCTTCCCCCACCCATAAAAAAAATTTTTTTTGATTAATTTGACATTATTTGATGATGAAATGGTGAGAAAAGAGTTTTTGCTTCTATGTTACCATATAAATTGATAACCATATAGATTGTATTTGGCTTGCTATCAATTATCAGGTAAAGCGTGGTTTATGAATGCATGCAGTGTGCAAGAGAACGATTTGTTCATATAATTGATTCAGTGTTTTGATGTAAGGTTTAATTGTCTAAGAACCTAATTTACAACCTGTGCAAGGCATGCAGTGTGACAGTGGGCACAGTCTTTCAATCACAAGCATTAAATACTCAATTACTGTTAAACTTTTAATCAAAGCCTTCTTAACAGTTTCAGTGTCAAGGCCGTTCTTATAAACCAAGTAAGCCCTTCAATCAGTTTTCTCATTATTTATATCCAAGCCTGGAAATCTATTTTTCTCACCATTTCATTTATCAATTAATGTCAAATGTTTGACAAAAAATTTTGTCATGGTGTGTGTGTGGGGTGGGGGAGATCTCCAGGCCTGGCTGGATATCTCACCCCTCCCCACCCCCACCCTAACCAACCCTAACTTTGTGTTTATCCGAAACCATTTTTTTATGCCCCAAATCTATTTCTCTCACCATTTCATTATCAACTAGAAAGTGTTTTAGCACACTAAAACATATGTCTTCCCTTCCTTTCTATTTTATGCACTACATATGATATATACATAAAAATATTGACAAGCATACCAGATATGTAAGGTCTAGCTCTAAAGAGAAATAAGTTATGATGACTTTGGCAAATAATACTCTATAAAATATCTGAACTTGACCTTGGGGTCCAAAGGTCAAGATCATGTGAAGGTCACCATGGTTTACGTGGCCACAGTGCCACATGTTGATACATCCACAGACAAAATAGAAAAGGTTAATACCTGATCTTATTGAGAACCAACAGCTAAAACAATCCAGTGATCACCAGTCACTGCCATTTCAGAAAGACTAGCAAGCACATTGCAGACAGGAGTTGTATTGACAATGAAGACTTTTACAGTTTGTAATCGAGTTCTTCTTTGTACACCAGAAAACTGTTCTCTCATGGTGACACATCCACATGTCAAAAAGAAAAAAAATCTGGTCTGGACAATTACTCCCTATTTGAAGTACATAAATTTGACCGTGAGGTCAAGGTCACATGAAGGTCATGATGACATGTGGTCTTATTGTAAATCTGTGATACATCCACATGTCAAACATCTAACTCCTAGGTCAAAAAACAAAAAAGTTCTGATCTGGACAATTATTCCCTACTGTTAAAACTAAAAGTCCTGTCGTGAAATGCGCACAAATATCACGTTGATTTGCGCGTTAATCTACGCGTTATGACCATAGTAAGGCTATCAAATTCTGTACATATGGCCTGTGCACAAGCAATGTTTCAGCCAATGGACCCTCAGGTAACCCCCAGATCCATTGGCAGAAACATTGCCTGTGTTTGCTATGAGTAACCAGGAGAACCTGCTGGGCTTTGGATGCCATTCGATATGGCAATTGCGCGCAATTCCTACGCGCAATTAAGCCCAGCTAAGCGCACAGTTCGTGACAGGACTTCTAGTTTTAACTGTATTTGAAGTACATAAATTTGACCTTGAGGTGAGAGATCAAGGTCACATGCAGTTCATCAAGGTAGCGACATGCGGTTTCATGGTGACACATCCACATGTCCAAAAAAATAATCTGGTCTGGACAATTACTCCCTATTTAAAGTACATAAATTTGACCTTGAGGTCAAGGTCACATGAAGGTCATGATTACATGTGACATGCAGTCTAACTGCGATACATCCACATGTCAAATATCTAAGCCCTAGGTCAAAAAACAAAAAAAGTTCTAGTCTGGATAATTATTCCCTATTTGAAGTACATAAATTTGACCTTAAGGTCAGAGGTCAAGGTCACATGAAGGTCATCGAGGTAGACGACATGCGGTCTCATGGTGACACATCCACATGTCAAATAACCAAGTCCTAGGTCAAAAAACAAAAACATTCTGGTCTGGACAATTACTTCCTATTTGAAGTACATAAATTTGACCTTGAGGTCAAGGTCACATGAAGGTCACAATGGTATGCGACACACCGGCTCATGGTGATACATCCACGTGCCAAATATCTAAGCCCTGTCTCAAAAGACAAACAGGTTTTGGTCCGGACAAAGTTTCCTTGAAAAAAAGCACAAATCTGACCTTCAGATCAAAGGTCAAGGGCACATGAAGGTCACAATGGTACGCTACACACCGGCTCATGGTGATACATCCACATGCCATATATCTAAAGCCTGACTCGAAATACAAAAGTTCTGGTCCAGACAGTTTCCCTTAAAAAAAGCGCATAAATCTGACCTTCAGGTCAAGGTCACTATGGTACACTGCACAACGGTTCATGGTGATACATCCACATGCCAAGTATCTAAGGTGTAGGTCAAAAGACAAAAAAAGTTATGGCCCGGACAAAGTTTGTGATGTTTCCCTTAAAAAAACACATAAATCTGACCTTCAGGTCAAAGCTCAAGGTCACATGAAGGTCACTATGGTACACTGCACACCAGCTTATGGTGATACATCCATATGCCAAGTATCTAAGGTGTAGGTCAAAAGACAAAAAAAGTTATGGCCCGGACAAAGTTTGTGTGAGAAGAAGAAGAAGAAGAAGAAGAAGAAGAATATGCACTAAAACAATACATCTCCCTTCTGGGAAGGGGAGACATAATTAATGTCAAATGTTTGACAAAAAAATTTTTGTCATGGTGGGTCGGGGGGGGGGGGGGGGATATCTTACCCCACCCCCCCCCCCCCCCCCCCCCCCCCACTCCAACTAACCCTAACTCAGTGTTTATATCCGAAACTAATTTCTCTGCCCAAAACAGTTACACTTCATGTCACATGACAATATGAACCAGAATAGTTGTTACACTTCATGTCACATGATAATATGCAATATGAACCAGAAGAGTTGAGAAAATACTGAAATGATTTTTAGTCACAGGTTTTCAACTGGATGAGAGCAAGATATCCAGGTTGGACCTGAAAAAAAAACCAGGTCTTTTGATAGGTATGTGAAAGTTAATTTTTTTATTTTAAAAGCAATGGTCGTAATTTCTTATAAATTTATTTTGATGTCAGTCTGTGGAGATTAATATACTGGTGACCTCTCTGTATACAAAGAACGAATATCTGGGAGAATTATTTATTTATTTATTGGTATTTAAGGTCACTTATTTCTGCACAATGGCTAATCATGACCACGACAGTTTTACGGGTGGAGGAAGCCAGAGTACCTAGAAAGAACCACCGAGCAACGGCAAGCAACTGTCAGCTCCCCAACATACTAACTCTACACAAGCAAGGTTAGCTTTGGTTGAAGACAAGTGCACCATCGACGTGAAGTACATCTTGGTACACAACACCACCATGTCCCCACATGGCCAATGGGGGTGAATTGGGAGAAAATGGGAAAACAGAATGGTTGTTAGTGACTGGGTCACATGGCCGACTAAGTCACAAGGCTAAAAGATAGTCACATCTGGATTCACTATTTTGAAATATAATAATGTGATAGTGAAGAAAGAAACTCTTGAGAATGCTATGTTATCATTATTGGTTATTTAAACACACTTTCATTATGGATCGTTCTCCCAACAAGAGTGATTAACTATTTGCCCCGATTTTATTTAAGGGAACTAATAAACAAAAGCAACTTTTGTTCACCTCAAATATTTTTTATGGTGAATGTAGTTCAAAAGACATAGTACAGGGCTTATATTTCGTCTAAATTTGTGAGAATCCATTTGGATTCTCGTGAAAATGGTTGCGAGAATCAATACCTACTATGAGTGTCCCAGGATCCCATGACGCAACCATGGTTCAAACACTGTTGTATTCTTATAACACATGCTAACCTTTTACCCAACACACCTTTTTAATTTTTAAAACTAAATTTGATAATTTTTAAACAATAAATAATAAATAAATGATAAAATAATTAAATAAACAATATTTACCAATAAAATCTTACAAATATGGCTGTAGTTGGAACCGGCTCAATGAGCCAGTTCCAATGACAGCCATATTTGTAAGATTTTATTGACAAAGCGTCAGGATATTTCAGGTCATGTTAGCCTTCTATTGGTTAATTTGTTGCCACTGTGTTAGACAAAGGGTTAAATTGACTCAATTCTTTTCACGCGAATCCGAGCAGAGGTGCAACGAGAATCTACATGGATTCTCGTCGGTTTTATTGTGCGAATCTTTGTGCGAATCAATTCTCGGATTCTCATTGAAATATAAGCCCTGTAGTAGGTCAATATGTGTATGCAGTTTGAAGAAACTTCAAGCTAGACTGTTTCAACAAGTTGCCTCATGTATCACTGGCTTAAAGGTTCTATTTTTAGGAGAATTACCTTTCGAAATTCAAACAATTCTTTCTTCAATTTCTGCCTTTCGTCACTGTCTTTCACAGGATGTTTTCTGAGAAATTTGAACATTTTTCTTACTGCAGACGTTGGCTCACCGTCTGTTTGCCTGTTTCAAAAAGAAAAATTTAACAAAATTAAAATAGTTGTAATAAATGATTAATGAACAAAAATAAAAAAAACTGAGATCAATTACCAGTTTGGGATGGTTTTCATCATTGCATATGCATGTCACAGAAACGCATATTCTGAATTTTGTCTTAAAAACTTTGAGTAATGCTAAATGTACTTAAGAAATTTTGTTTAAAGAATTCCACCAAGTGATCAAACAATATTACCTGTGTTAACCTATTTATTAAGAGGACTTCTTTCGCAGATGTTGGTTATGGGACATAATCAACCAGTAATCATCATAAATCCAAACAAATAGCTTATCACATCATCTAAGATTAAAAAAATCAGCATGTTGTAGTAAAATCATGATCCATGGTCTTACCATAGTTTGACTTTATCAATCCATGTTTGTTTTTCTTTTTTCTTCTTTGTTTGGGGGGGGGGGGGGGGGGGGGGTGCATGGGGCTGGTCTGGACAGCCTTCCCAAACACTAACATTAGGGCTGCAACGATTACATGTAATCATGATATGCTTGAATTGAAATACATTGCTCAATTCAATACGTATCACTGTTCACTATATATAATGATGCGATAAAAATAAATAATATCACGCAAAACAGCTTCTTGGATTTTGAAAACTGATGCAGAGAAACCCTGTTTTTAGAAGAAGAATTAGAGCTGAAACGGTTAGAGTTTTCTTGATCGATTAATCACATGGATTAACCTTGGTTAACAGATTAATCAGTTGTCCTGATAGATCACTGAATAGCTGCCGTGCTGTTGATGATTTACAGCATTAATAATGTCCATTTGTCTGGCTATTGATACCGTGTAACATTCACGTGAGTGAACAAGTAAATCAGCTCGCAATTTGCATGCTGTATTCTATTCCGTATCACACAGAAATCTTAACATGAAAGAGAAACATCATTCACAGCCTAAGATTTATCCATGTGCAGAAACAAAAGAGCAGTTAATGTTAGGGTTGGGAATATACACGAAATTCACAGTACGATACGTATCTAGGTACACGACCCATGAAACGATATGTATCTAGATACATATCTTGATATTCATCCTGGTATTGAAGCTACAGTTAAGATCATAGGAACAATGGTGGAGCCAGCAATTCATAGTTGGGGAGCACAGATACATTAGGGAGGAGGGGGGATCAATTTCAGCCCCCTCCCCCTCCCCAATTTCCCATATTCTATCACATACTGCACTGACTGGTCACGCATGTCTGAGCTCATACTCTGGCATAAGCCCATCAATAACTTGACAAATGCGAGTTACCAAGTGGCCCCTCCTAGTCTTGGCACATCCTTCTACTTTTCAATGCCAATATTGAGTTTTACTTTAGAACATGTACCTACAAAATATAATCGAGATTATCGAACGAAGGCCCGGTGTACGGTGTCCTGAAAGTGAGCAAGGGATTAAGTAGATGACACCACTGGGAGGTGGCATCTATTGAAATCTCACACTCAACGTCACGAGTGAGGGAGGGAAACTGAAAGTGACAACATTATCAGGATAAAACACATGCCAACTTCACTGATGTTTGACGTTATAGCAAGTATTGCATGCATTTGAAACTGACAACTCGCCGCCGATTGAGTGTGGCAATGTCTACGTGAGTCGGTAGTTCAAAGGTAACGGTTAATCAATCAAGGGCTTTTTTGATAGATCATGAGGTTGAGCGTCGGTTAATCGATTAACTGTTTAACGGTTTCAGCTCTAATAAAAATGCCATTAAATGGATTATTCAGTTAAAATTTAGTGAATTCCCTCTATTTTACTAAGTACATGTATTCATTTGATTACTCCATTATATCTTGTTTGACAGAGTTCTGAGTTCTGCCAAACAAGATAAAAGGGATTAAATGTTTAGAACATATTTTCTGAGAGGAAAAAAGGACTGAATGAAAGTGTCAATGACACTGTAGCTCAACTTGTGTAAGACATGTACATGTACAGTATGTGACACAGTAATGACACACACCTAGGTAATGACCTGATAACAAAGGTACATGTAAAGTATTGTAAAGGTCTGTCCATAAATACTGACCGTAGCCTGTAACAAATGTACAGGTAAAGTATTGTAAAGGTGGGTGACAGTTAGATGCTTCTAGCCACAGCCATATTGAAATGTGCACTTACTGTGTATAAGTAGCACTGAATAAATCAAAGCCAGTCATCAATCATGTGAAGCTTCAAAACATTTGGCCTTGTACTTTCAGAGTAGATTTGTGAAAATCCACCCATCAGAATCAAATACCCCTGGCAGCCATGTTTATCATCTGACGGAAACAAAAATAAGAATCATTTGTAGAGGACCTCCCATAGACCACTCCTGCCAAGTTCGGATCACGTCAGCTCAGCAGTTCCAGAGAAGATAAAAATGTGAAAAGTTTAAGGACGATGGATGCCAAGTGATGGCAATAGCTCACATGGCCCTTTGGGCCAGGTGAGCTAATAAACTAGAAATAAACAGACGGCATTGTATATCGATGCTTTTTCAGCTCAGATGATGTTACATATCCAAGAACATCCCAAAACAAAGTTAGGCATTCAAAATATGACAGGACTGCATATGGGGAAAGGTCAACATAGACGGCATTATTATTGAAGATGAGTTCCATGGATGGCCGACATGCACGTAAAATGCGATACCAGCCATACCATGAATAAATATGGCAACTGTACAGTCTATGTATAACAAGAGCTCACGTATCGCTGAAGCAATACAACGTCCCCTACCGGACTAATGAGCATTAATAATTATACAAATGTTACAACCTACAGTTGGAGGGTGTATTATCACTGAATCACCCGCGGAGTGGAGATTCCACCCAAGCAATAATTGCAAATTTGTTGCAAAGCATAACAAGCACAGTCAAAATGTCAGCCATTGGACCTCCGGGTTAAACCCGGAGGTCCATTGGCTGAAACATTGCTTGTGTTTTTTGTCCACATGTACAAAACTTGAAAGTTATAGTTTGGGTGATAACTCCACTCTGCGGGTGATTTAGTTTAGGGCTGTCGCGATTATTCGATTAGTCGACTAACCGTCGACTATTGAAGTAGTCGACGTTTTTTATTTTTAGTCGATCGTCGTTCATTTTCAAGGTGGTACACGTCTACTACACGTCGGGGCTAAATTGCATTGTTTTGTGAGGTGAATGATCAATGAAGGTGAATAACTTTAAATATCTAACCATAGTTAACATTCATATCCGGAAGACTGTACGACTGTCACTGACTGTGTAAGAAAGAACACTCACAGTTACTCGAGAAGAATAGATTCTTCTGAATTTCTCCAGTCTTGTACACACGAATGCACCCATTGGAAAACCCAAAGCGCGGAAGTGACAAAATTATGACGAAAGTCAGAACGTCAGATCACTTCTCAAAGTTCGGAACTTCAGACTAAGATCCAATTTTAACAACTGACGAGGGACTGCATAGATCTCAATGTTCAAAATTTCGAGAAACTTATTGCAGAAAGGAAACATATGCAGGAACGTTCTTTGGTAATTTCTTTTTAATTCATCGGCTTCAATCTAGTTCAAACTTGGACCCGCAGTTAGTAATATTATTTTTGGGGTTGGTACATCCTACAGGACGTACCAACCCCAAAAATTATATTACGGACTGTGGGTCCAAGATTGGACTACATATAGCTTCAGTCGGGACCGATTTGTTGTTCCCACAATCCCACTTCGTCTGAACACACTGATGCCATTGTCATTTTCAGAGTTTTACGAACAGAAGAATGATTTGCTAAAAAATCATGGGAAGCGACTATTAATCGACTAACCGCCGATTACTGGTCACGAATAGTCGATTACAAAAAATGATAGTCGCGACAGCCCTAATTTAGTTACAATCCACTCTCTATATACTGTAGATGTGATCAGCATGAATTCCGTTGAAGTGTTTCCAAAACAAGTCCAGAAAACTGATATTTTGGCATGTTTCCATATTTCCAAGGGCCATAACTCACACAAGAATAACGCAATCAGCATGAAACTCAAACTTGATCTGTAAGTCATCGTTCTATAGTAGGTTCCCAAGAATGAAATCATTCGGTTGAAGCATTTCCAAAAAAGTCCGGAAAACTAAAGTATGACTGACAGACTGACTGATGGACAGAGTGCAAATGAAACTTGATCTGTATGTCATCATTCTATAGTAGGTTACCAAAAATGAAATCATTCCGTTGAAGCATTTCCAAAAAAAGTCAGGAAAACTGATATTTTGGCGCTTTTCCTTATTTTCAAGGGCCATAACTCACACAAGAATAATGCAATCAGCATGGCGCTTTTCCATATTTCCAAGGGCCATAACTCACAAAAGAATAATGCAATCAGCATGAAACTCAAACTTGATCTGTAAGTCATCGTTCTCTAGTAAGTTACCAAAAAAGAAATCATTCCATTGAAGCGTTTCCAAAAAACGTCAGGAAAACTGATATTTTGGTGCTTTTCCATATTTCCAAGGGACAAAACTCACACTAGAATAACACAATCAGCATGAAACGCAAACTTGATCTGTAAGTCATCGTTCTATACATGTAGTAGGTTACCATAAATGAAATCATTCGGTTGACGCATTTCCAAAAAAAGTCCGGAAAACTAAAGTGTGACCAACATTTTCCATATTTGCGAGGGCCATAACTCACACAAGAATAATGCAATCAGCATGAAACTCAAACTTGATCTGTAAGTCATCGTTCTATAGCAGGTTACCAAAAATGAAATTATTCAGTTGAAGCATTTCCAAAAAAAGTCCGGAAAGCTAAAGTGTGACTGACAGACTGATGGACAGAGTGCAAACCTATAGTCCCCTACCGGCATCTAATAATGGCTGTAGTGTGAAGGTGATCCATCTCGGCATTTGATTTTAGACAGCATTGTTTATCGATGCTTTTTCACCTCCCCCCCCCTCCCCCTGTTGACCGAAATGTAAACAAACCGAAGACCAGGCCTTTCGATTACCCCAATTTCGCAGCATTTACAGGTGTGTCCAAATCTGAGAAGGTGTGAACACATCAATAAAAATATATAAATTCTTGGTGCCTCGTCTACATTTGAGAATAACATCCATCATAATATGACCATAGAAAGACAATGAATAGCATGGCTTAACAAGAGCACCGCATAGCGGGACAATATACGCCAGTTTTGTATTTTTGAAGGGTTGGAGTAAGGATGGGGGTGAGGGTGAAAATTGTTTGGACCAACCCCATATTCGAACTTGACCTGTATTTTGTGGTGATTAAACAACATACCAAGTTTGGAACCAATCGGAAAACAAATAATAAAAGTTATCATCCGGAAACCAAATATTTGATGCATTCTATGTCCAACAAGGTCCATAATTCAGGGGAACTTCGAAGTTCGAACTGACCCCATATTTGAACTTAACCTATCGTTTGTTTTGATTAAACCACATACCAAGTTTAGGAGTCAATGGAAAAAAAATACTAAAGTTATCATATGGAAACCAAATGTTGACGAACGGACAGACCGATGGATGGACAAATGGACAGACTGATTCCAGAATTCGACGGTTTTTCAACAGGCGTATAATAAAAAATCAGTTAGGCCATACTAAAGATAACTCTGGAAAGGTACATGCGATTTTAGCTGAAAGTGAACTTGAGCTGTGCTTTGTGGTCCTAAAACAAAATCTGAGAATTTGAAACAAATTAGTCAAGGCAAACTAAAGTTATCATCCAGAAACCACATAATTCACAAATTTGCAATCATTCAAGGGGAATAACTATGGAACGGTACATGCGATTATGGCCAAAGGTGAACTTGAGCTGTGCTTTGTGGTCAAAAACAAATCTGAGAATTTGAAAAAAATCGGTCATGGCAAACTAAAGTTATCATCCGGAAACCACAAAATCCACAAATTTGCAATCATTCAAGGGGAATAACTATGGAAAGGTATATGCGATTGTGGTCAAAAGTGAACTTGAGCTGTATGTTGTGGTCAAAAACAAAAAACTGAAAATTTGAAATAAATCGGTCGAGGCAAACTAAAGTTATCGCCCAGAAACGAAAAGTTGGGCTAAATTCCCATAAATAAAGGGCCATAACTCTACTGCAAATGGTCCGCTAGAAACGGAAATCGAACCCATCCTGTATTTTGTCATACTAAATCCACGTGCCAAATTTAACTCAGCTCAAACCGTTACAACTAAGGTTCTCGTCCGGAAACGAAATGTGTCCATGGATGGACAGACAGACGAGTGGAGAGACCATTCACATAATACGTCCCGTTTTTCAAACGGGTGTATAAAATCAACATCTGAAAAATTTGGTGTCAATCCGTCAACGCGTTCGGCTTTAAATGAATGGAAACCAATTTTTTTTCAAAAATTGTGTTTTCAAAGGGCCATAACTCTGCAGCGGATGGACTGAGAAACACCAATATCAAACCTGACCTGTATTTTATTGCTACAAACAACATCTGAAAGTTTGATGTCGATCCGTCAAGGCATTCGACTTTAAATGAAGGGAAACCAATTTTTTTCGAAAGATTGTGTTTTCAAAGAGCCATAACTCTGCCGTGGATGGACTGAGGAACACCAATATCGACTTGACCTGTATTTCATTGCTAAAAACAACATCTGAAAAATTTGGTGTCAATCCGTCAAGGCATTCAGCTTTAAATGAACGGAAACAAATTTTTTTTAGAAAAATTGTGTTTTCAAAGGGCCATATCTCTGCAGCAGATGGACTGAGAAACACCAATATCAAACTTGACCTGTATTTTATTGCTAAAAACAACTTCTGAAAGTCTGATGTCGATCAGTCAAGGCGTTCGACTTTAAATGAACGGAAATCAAATTGTTCACGGGCAGACAGACTGATGGACAGACGGACAAACTGATAACATAATACAACCGTTTTTTAAACGAGCATATAAAAACATAACAGGATACGACTTATTTCAGGTTTTAATGTGCACAAATTTGGGAAAAATGATGTGCCCCAAAAAAAACAAATTTAAGGTGCTATTTAAGTAAGGGAATTTGGTTTATTTTGAAATTCCCACCTCCGATATTCCTTAAATTCAAATTAAATATTACAAATTAAACATCAAAATGAAGGTTGGGAGGTATAGAACACATAAAATATATAAAATTAACTCAGAGTTGACAGCAGGCACCACTAGTTCCTGGAAATCTGCCACCGTATTCATACCAGAATTGATAATACAACATTTCCTGAGAAAAACTTGTGGCCAAATGTGCTTCACATATCCAAGAACAAAACTTGAGCATCAAAATCCTTCAAAACACAGAGACAGAGCTGCATGGGGGAAAATTCCAAAAGTGGCAGCCTTGTTTACATATATTTTTACTTTCGATTTCCGGTCAACGTCATCGGACGGAAAAAACATCGAAAAACAATGCTGTCTAAAATCAAATAATGAGAAAGATCGCTTTAATACAGCATACTATTATTATATAGAGACTACACAGTTGCCACATTCTATGCAAGGTACCATGATGAAATTTCTTAGAATTACGATTTTGTTTTTTTGATGGAAATTTGTGGTATCGAGTGATTTGTGCACGTTTGTCGAACATGGAATCCATCTTCAATAAAAAATACAGACAGTGTTGTCCTTTTCCTAAATGCGGTCCTATCGCTGCATCCTAAAGTGTTTTGAATGCCTAACTTTGTTCTTGGATATGTGAAGCACCTCTGGCCACAAGTTGTTCTCAGGAAATGGTATTGTATTGTCAGTTCTGGTACGAATTCGGAAGCAGACTTCAAGGAACCAGTGGTGCCTGCTGCCAACTCTAAAAGTCGATATCATATATTTTTCGTGCTCTATACCTAGTGATGAACCGATTATCAAAACTTGCTATGAACCAATTACCGATTATTTCTCTGCCGATTATGCCGATTCTGATTGTTGAAATAGGACCCAGAAGAAAATCGGTTGGCGCCAATCATACTGGTATCATTGCAGTATTTCGTTGATAAATCACCAATTATGAAAGTTTAATGCCATATAAGTTCTCAGAATATCCATGTTTAGTTCTGGGCAATATTAGCCAAAATAATATTTGCATTTTTGGAAGCTGGGTTGGGGGAAGATTGTTATAAACGATACAAACATACAATATTGGTCTCTTATGATGATTGTGTGTTATTCTGGTAGTGTTAATACGGTTTTGTGTAAGAATACAATACTCT
Organism: Pictodentalium vernedei; assembly: GCA_031216915.1. Lineage (NCBI taxonomy): Eukaryota > Metazoa > Mollusca > Scaphopoda > Dentaliida > Dentaliidae > Pictodentalium > Pictodentalium vernedei. The sequence continues at coordinate 747,813,500 of CM062297.1, forward strand.
TGGCTATATTAACCAGGAAGATCCAAAGATACTGAACACACATACTTTGTGTCTTAATTGATTAATAACTGTAATGTTAATGTGTGTTGTGAAGTTGTAAGGCGCATTGTTCACGCGGCGTCTGAATATATTATTTAATGTTCATTGTTCAAACTTGTTACCTCCCTTGATGTGTTTCTTCAGTATTTACACCAAGGGAGGAACTGAATTAAAAAATGAATTTGACAAACTGAAAACGTTTTTGTGACTTGCATGTTGCGTAACAATCAGCTGCCATCGAAAAAACAAGTGTTTTTTTAGTTTTTCTCCAACTTTCACTTCTTTCTGTATTGTAATGCTTGCAACGTGGAGTACTACAGACTGGTGACTGAACACATTTTATTTATACATGTACCCTATGCAATGTTGTACAGCGTGTCGATTGAAGACCAGTGACTTCAATCAGCTGGGAATAGTGGCGACCTCGTACCAATTGCAGATGGTAAATTCTGTAATATCACGGTTCTGCAAACCCATAAATATTCTGATATGGAGTCCAGGCTTTCCGCCAGGAAAAAAATGTTGAGGCCGATAATGGAGAATCTAAGGATCCGACAGGGGCGACCATGGTTGCCCCGTCGGATCATTGGGTTCACCATTATCGGCCTCAAGATTTCATCTGTCTGAAATGCACATATGAGACGCACGAGTGGAGGAACTATGATGCCTTGTGCATGTTAAAATGGCTGCACTCAAGAGTGTACACAAAACTTACCAATGTGGGCCAATGGAACCCAACCCAAATCCTGCGCGTATGCCATCTAACCCATCAGCAGATCCTGTCGTTCTTTCCGGAAGGTTGTTGCAACTTGGTAAAACAAATTTGAGTCTGGTCGATTTTTTGCTGTTCCTTGTTCCCTATAATTCTCTGCCTTTGATGCGAGACTTACGAGTGTCTTTGTTGAGAGCCTTACAAATACCTTTTGGATAGGGGAAAGTCATCGTGGGGAACAGGGCTGTTTATGGGATCTCATGTCTGCATAGCGGAAACCATGGCACTACACACATTTTTAATGGGGAAACTTTATTGAAATGGCCAGAAATTAAAGAGATTTTAATAGACAGAGTATAGAATAACCGGAAACTGTCGGTTTTCAACTACCGGTTGTCATAATCAGCGGTTGGCCCATAATCGGCCAGTTCCGCTTGCCAATTCTGATTATAGGTTCATCACTATCTATACCTCCCAACCTTCATTTTGATGTATAATCTGCGTATATTTAATTTGAATTGAAGGAATATCAGAGGTGGGAATTTCAAAATAAACAAAATTCTATTACTTATATAGCGGTCATACTAAAAAGACGACCGTAGAAAAGGCAAGGGGGTTATGAGAAAAATGAAAGCACAAAAGGGTTGATAGCGATCTTATAAACCTATGTGTAAAATATAACAATAGGATATGTTTATCCCAGTTTATAACGAAAAATGTTGATCCATGAGCAAAAATCTACGGTCATCTTCTTGTACAATACTAAAAGACGACCGTAGATTGAGCTGTTAATTAAGTGAATGAGAGAAGACAACATTAATCTCCTCATAGCTTGATTACCATCCGCCGACAAAGCATTGTATTGATAATGGTTGGTAGATTGCTGTGCACAATCATTTTCCACTATTTGGGGGGAGTTTGTAGATTATATGGCAAACAAGCCCCAAGTATGTCTAACTGAAATGCTCAATACTGACACTGTTTTCAACTTAGAAAAAACAGTATACCGACAAAGGTTAAAAAACAAACTTGTTTCTGAGCAATACTATAAGCAGCTACAGAGGGTTCAAAATCATGCCATGCGCGTGGCACAATGCAAGCCCAAGTGGACACCAATAAACGAACTTCATGAGCTAGCAAAAATAGAAACTCCCGATATGCGATTTAAAAGACCTACAAAACCCTCAACAGACTCCAAGATAGTGAATTAATTGTGGAGTTGAACGAACACCAAACCCTTGAAAAAAAAAAAATAAGTTTCAGAAAATTAAAATCATACAATAGACTTAAACTGAGTGTAGTCATAGAGGATTGCCTCGAAACTCATTGAGAACTTACGATTGAGTCTGCAAGGACTGGCTCGGAACTCTGCAGAAGCATGATTGAAGAAATTGGAACAAAACCCTCAACATACTTCAAGTATTTTTGAGCATTTCTTATGTGACCCCGAGATTTTACAGGGATGAAAGCGACCGCCTTTATTCATAACACTATTGCGACCAAGACTACCGTTAGGTGCTAGGGCATGTCTGGTGATAGTGTTTGTACTGTACTGCTTCCAATGCTGTGCTGGTGGGTTTGATGTACCCCTGTGGACATATGGAAACTTATAGAGGTCATAAATGTTCAGACTGGGAAATTTATATGTATAATTGAAGACATTTATAATATTGCAACAAAAGCCGGAGAAGTATCACCATCCATCCCTGCAGGTGTGAAAGAAAATGTTTGCTTTGTAATTGACAACTCTGACAATAAAAATCCACGATTTGCTGATAAGCAGAGTAATCATCCTGATGACTGTGGAAACACTACAAAATTCAATTAAACATCGTCATTATTTGAAGTCAGTGACAGGAGGTCTAATTTACATGTCTTCAAAGCCAAACAGCAATTCTTTGGCTGTCTAAACACTGGCCCCAATGCTGAAGTTCTACTCGAAATTACTAAAAAACATAACCTACACAGTGGTTATGAATGACAACTCCACTATCTGCATCAGTAGCAACCCGCTATCCCAATCCGATATCCTTTATCTAATAAACACTAGCGATTCTCTCATAAACCAGATCGACAACCACTGGGTCGGTGAGGATGACCTAGGCAGTGACCACCTCCCGGTCAATGCCTGGATCAAAATAGGCAATGGCCCACCTCATGTACCCCCCACCCTCTGCAGGAACTTTAAGAGGCCCCACGGGGCCTGAAGCGCTCATCTTGTACAGAACATAATTTAAACAGAGTCCAAGAATGAGTCTACATTAAGCAAGCCATCTCCATAGGCTCCACTGTCCATCCTTGAGTCCCTCAGGAGTGAGAAAAATAATCTGGGCATCATGCCTTTTCTTCAGTTGATCATAAGTAAAATGTAGAGCTCCCCCATGAAGCCCCTTGATACAACCTATGTGGATTAATCTTAGTACCTCTAGAAGGTACTGAATACAAAATTTTTAATTCTTCAGCAAAGTGGCCAATTCTGGATCCCATAGAGAGCCCAAATATTAACCCAGGCTCTTGATTTGAACACAGTTAAATCTGACTTCCCTAGAGATGCTGTGTACCAAATATGAAAGCATTCTGACTGTTGGATCTGAAGAAGAGAAATTGTAAAGAAATTTCTTTGAATTGCACTAAGTTCAAATTTGGGCTACCATAGCGAGCCCAAATATTAACCTATGGATCAGATTTGAACAAACTTGAATCTGACCCCCCTAGAGATGTTGTATACCAAATGTGAAAGCATTCTGACAAGTGAATCTGAAGAAGATTTTTGAAGAAATTCCCTCATATTGTACTAAGTTAAATTTCATGTTCCCATATGGAGCCCAAATATTAACCTAGGCACTCGAATTGAACAATCTGGAATCTGACCCCCCTAGAGATGTTGTATACCAAATATAAAAGCATTCCGACTGGTGGATCTGAAGAAGAAGATTTTTAAAGAAATTTCCTCATATTGCACTAAGTACAAATTTGGGCTACCATAGTGAGCCCAAATATATACCTAGGGATCTGATTTGAACAAACTTGAATCTGACCCCCATAGAGATGTTGCATACCAAATATCAAAGCATTCTGACTGATGGATCTGAAGAAGATTTTTTTAAATTACCCTCCATATTGAACAAAGATAAAATTTGGGCTTCCATAGGAAGCCCAAATATTAACCTAGGGACTTTGGTTTGAACAATCTAGAATCTGACCCTCATAACAATGATGTATACCAAATATTAAAAGATTCTGACTGGTGGTTCTGAAGAAGAAGATTTTTAAAGAATATTCCCCATATTACCCTATGTTAAAACTTCGGGCTCCTGTAGAGAGCTCAAATATGAACCAATGAGCTTTATTTCAACAAACTTTTATCTGACCCCCCTATGAATGCTGTATACCAAATATCAAAAGATTCTGATGATTGGCTCTGGAGAAAAGATTTTTTTAAATTTTTTGCAAATATGCTGACTCAGCATTTTTTCGATGCCCATTACAGAACACCCTAACATAACAGATGGCAATTTTTTTTTACCATTCAATTCTACTGGTCATAAGGATACTTCATACCAAATAAAAGCTCTCTGTTCCGTGGCATTTGGGAAATATGGGCGTTTGAAAATATTTCTATTTTTAGCTCCCAGGGTTCCCATGGGGATGCGGGATTTTTTTTTTTTGCATGGGTCAAGTACTTATGACCCAATACTACCACAAACCAAATTTGGTTCATACTGGACAATCGGTTCAGAAAATAGAAATTTTGGGCGGGGCCAAAAATCTTACCCCTCCTATTACAAAGCCAAATATTACTTCACGAACTTCGTTTGAACAAACTTGATTCTACACCTCATATGGAAGCTCCATAGCAAATATCAAGTCATTGTACACACTGGTTCTTGAGAAGATTTTAAAAATATTTTGGAGCATTTTCCTCCACTCCCTCCCTATGGGGCTGGGCATGCTGAGTTGAACAAAAATGAAATGCCCCTTTGGGACCATCACTCACACAAACTTTCACTTGAATTGGCCCGGTGGGTTTGGAGGAGAAGACCAAAACATGGTGTTGACAGACGCCGGACAACGGACGGAGAGCGATGAGATTAGCTCAGCTTGACTTTGTCAAGATGAGCTAAAAATAATTTGCCACTGTGAATCCCCCTGTACCCACTCCAGAACCCTCTCAATGGGTGGGCCACCTCTGGGTAGAGGGGGAGGAGGAGACACCCTCCCCTGTAGCTGGGAGTGCTGAGGGGTGCATTTACTCATTCTCTTGCTTCAAGAAAGCATCAGTCGATTGATCTTGATTACCGATATACCTCATGAACAAATTCCCTTCAAAATTTAGATGCCGACAGATGGTAATCAAGGTGTGAGGAGATTAATATTGTCTTCTCTCAGACTCTCAACAGCTTGATCTACTGTCGTCTTTTAGTATTGTATGAGAAGAAGACCGTAGATTTTTGCCCATGGATCAACATTTTTCTTTATAAAATGGGATAAACATATCTTATCGTTATAATATTTTACACATAGGTTTATAAGGTCGCTATCAACCCTTTTGTGAATTCACTTTCCCCATAACCCCCTTATTTTTTTTACGCTTGTCTACAGTTATCTTTTAGTACAACCCCTTAAGTTATATAGCACCTTAAATGCCTCCGGAAACAAAACAAAGGCGATAGTTTTGGAATTTAAAATCAGTCATGGAATTCTGACGCAAGAGATTTTTAGCTTGCCTTAACTGCTCACGCAATTTAATCCGGCATAAGCCTTTTTTTGCTCACCTACTTTCAACTATTTTCGACGGTGACGGACCATGGAATGTATGTACAGAATATGCTGGGTACATGTGTGTGTCGGCCACTACATGTACCAGTCCCCCTGAACTTTTTGATCGATCTGACCACACTGGGGTGGAGGGGATAGTAAAAAATGAATACAGGTTCATTCATTAACATTTTATTAATTCATTTAAAATTAATTGGCTTGAATGCACTCGAAGGAGAAATTACCCAGCCCGGTATTAACTAAGTCTTTAGAAGATCTTAGTGAAGCAAAAAAGTGAAAAAGATTTCAGGAGAGCAATTTGCTCGCCTAAGTAGGTTCCAGGTGAGCAATTTACTGCCACCCTGGATTTTTCAGAAATCCAAGCCTGAATTTACCTCTCACATAGCTATGTCACTGCATTTTGAAGAATTTTGATTACCTAGCTTCGTTCTTGGATATCTGAACCACACTTGGCCATGAGTTGTTTGCATGAAATATTATTTTATTATCAGTTCTGGTACAAATATATGGCAGTGGACTTCCAGGAACCATTTTTGGTGCCTCTTGCTGTCAACTCAGTGAGCTGACTGCATATATTTTTCGTGTTCTATATATCACAACATTCATTTTGAAGTATAATTTGTGTATATTTCATTTGAATTTATGGACTTTCAGAGTTGGGAATTTCAAAGTAAATAAATTTCCTTGTATAGAACCTTAATTTTCTGTAATTAAGGGCCTATATAAGTAATGGAATTTTGTTTATTTTGAAATTCTCACCCCTCATATTCCTTAAATTCAGATTAAATATACACAAATTATACATCAAAATGAAGGTTGGGATGTATAGAACACGAAACACATATGTAATCAACTCGTAGAGTTGACAGCAGGCACCACTGGTTCCTGGAAGTCCGCTATCGCATTTGTACCAGAACTGATAATAAAATAATATTTTGCAAGAACTTGTGGTCGAATGTGCTTCAGATATTCAATAACAAAGCTAGGCATTCAAAACGCTTTCGAGTGCAGCGATAGGACTGCATTTTGGAAAAGGACAACACTGTCTGCATTTTTTTCATTGAATATGGTTTCACCCTATACCACGAACTTCCATCGAAAAACAAAATCGTAATTCTAAGAAATTCCAACAGGTATCATGATACCTTGCATTGAATATGGCAACTGTGCAATCTCTATCTAATAACAGTATACTGTATGAAGGCGATCTTTTTCATTATTTGATTTTAGATGGCGTTGTTTTACATGCTTTTTTCCGTCCGATGACGTCGGCCAGAAATCGAAAGTATATTCATACGTAAACAAAACCAAAGGCATTGGAAAGTATGCAGCACTGTCGCCGTGTTTTGAAGAATTTTGATCCCCCAGCTTTGTTCTTGGATATGTAAAGCACATTTGGTCACAAGTTGTTTTCGTGAAATATTATTAAATTATCTGTTCTGGTACGAATATGGCAGCAGACTTCCAGGAACCAGTGGTGCCTACAGTCGACTCTATGAGTTAATTACACGTTTCGTGTTCTACACATCCCAACCTTCATTTTGATGTACATTTTGTGTATATTGAATTTGAATTGAAGGAATATCAGAGGTGAGAATTTTCAAAATAAAAAAAATTCACTACTTATATAGACCCTTAACCAAATATCGTTTTTAAAAAAAAGATTCTAATAATGGATCACAAGACCAGCATCAGATTTTAATATTGCTGAACGGTTTCTGCAACTTACCACAAAGTTTTGAGATTTATAAGATGAAGACAAATAACGCCCAGGGTCTAGATTTACTGTCGGTAGCATAGAATGAATTTATTATCACTCAGTCAGTGGTATCACTATCAAAAGTCGGTTAATATTAATAAAATTAACACTGAACACTTGTCCAAATCTTCAGACACTGATGTCCTGGAATCATTAACCTATTGACACAGTCTATGAGTTTTCATTCAAAAGAAAAAAAAGAAGTGATGAATATATTGCGGACATTGTCATGCTTAGTCAAGGTTTAGGGAAACAATTGTTCGACCCGGGTTATTCGTTATTCAGGTATGTCAGCTACGAATGTTTGGTCGGATTCATCGGTTTCGTGTCAAAACAAGGGCCACCAGTTTCGTCCCATTGCCGGTCTAGTATGCCGTAAGTATGAAAGAAAGTGCATAGCGAAGTCATCGGAACACCTACTTACTTGTGTTGTAGTGGCAATAAAATAGATATGCTAATGAAATTGTAACTTCCTCAATGATCCGAAACGTTTGAAACCCCGCCAGTCACTCAAAATCACTATTCAATAGAAGAGGTCTGACCGTAAAATTGTATTTATACGCAGAGTTAGCGTTGCTGTTGATAAATTACATTATTTGAATAGTTTCCCAGAATAATTACATGAAATGTCACATACTTTGATATTCTCTCCTAATTGCCACAAATAAAATTGTTTTAATGATTTTTCTAAAAAACTTGGAAGAATGTTTCGCATTTTAGACAGAAGTATATTTTACAGCGGAGCAACATTTATTCAGATAAATCTGGACACCTGCCACATCAAAAAGAACGCCGAAAACGTTTTTCTGGTAGCCAGGCTTATGTAATTTTATCGTCATTGTCTTCATTAAACTAAAGTGAAATGGACCAAATAATTAAAATGGAATGGCTAACTGACTACCACTCTGAGGTAATGGTTGATTGGATCCGAGTATCCAGCTTATTTTATATTTCGATCAACGTGAAGCCGAAGGAAGGTAGTTCTCGGAAAAATAACACAAATAGGCCTAGGCCTATGAAAAATAAAAAAAGCTCCAGTAATCTATGTATTATTGACGGTCACCTGACTCACCTCGTTGAATGCAGGGGTACAGGTAGCCTACAAAATTTAAGCACTGAGGAAAGAATTATAAAAGGACACTGGGTCTGGATCGGGACGGAAATATTTCACACCCTTCTCTGAAAATAATAAAACTGAGAGTTCAATGGAACAGTGCTTGCGTGCTGTCCAGAGAATAGGCCTACTGGTGACCTTTCGAACAGGATTTAAGATAGGGCTGTCGCGAAGACGACCAATGGCGAATTCATTGGGGGGGGGGGGAGGGGGAAGGGGGGGGGTGGTTAAACCTGATTTGTTCCGACTAATAAAATATTGCAACAAGGCTACATCATCAATGCATGCCTTCGTCAAAGTCTTTATGGTGTCTAGTTGCGTAGATTAGGCCTATAGTACAGTTAAAAAAAGACTCGAGACTTTTTGGACATTACAGTAATTTACTCAGAAATACTCAACCTATTCCCTGACACAAGGTCTCATTTAATTAACACGCAGTGTAGGTCTACTCCACATAACAACATTGGTCATGCTGTGCTCTGACAGCCCGAATCAAGCAGGCCAACCATTGTCGTCCATTTGTAGGCTCTTACCGCCCAAGATGAGAAGAGCCACATTGTCGGATTCGGCATGAGAAATATCCAGCATTGTAGCGTAATTTTCTCCTTGTGGAGTTAACCCTTCAGGAGGATTATCTCTATTGGTATTAGTCGGTATCGTAAAAAATGAACATTGTGATGTCGATAATAGTATGAACTCGTATAGTAGACCCAACTCCATAACAACCGATTCGTGTCAGTATCTAACCCCCTAAAAGCAGCTTGTACGTCAACCCCATAATACAAGGACGAACAATGTTGCTCTCATTTATTATGACATGGGTAGGCCTACGTCCGACAGTGAGTGCGACACATAGGCCTAAGTCCAAGAATAAAATCTAGTGAAAAGTATAAGAAGGTACACATGATTACAAGCAAGAGCGAATCGACATCTAGATTCCAATTCAGACGAAAATGACCCTGGAAAAATTAGGGTGGGATTTTAGTGCCCCCCCCCCCCCAAAAAAAAATACATTCGATAGTCGCTATGCACCCGATTCATGGCCATTTATTTTATTGAAATGGATGATTTAAAGTTTTGCTTTGAATATGTATATAGCCCATTGACAGCAGGCCTATAGACCTGTTATCGAAATACTAAAGATGAAAGGCAAAAAAATGGGCAACAGGCCATTTACCTGGAGATAAATCTCACTGACGCAAACGGGGCGTTTTCCTTCATCTATCGGTTGGAGGAGAGGAAGGTAAAACTACAGCACGTAAGAAAATCTCGTGTTTACTTCCGTGACCAGATTATCATCAAGTGCTATATATGAACTCACCCGCCAGCAAGGGTGGCGCCAGGATTTCCTTGTGATGTACTCCCTGATTGACGGGGTGGTTGGGATGCTAGATCTCTGGAACACGGGGCTATAGTCCCTCCCGACCCAACACCAACATCTTGAAAAATGCTGAAATGCATGGTCGTCAGAGAAACAGATTGGCCTAAACACATTCGGGCAATTAGTCTATGCTAATGCATGACAATAGGCCTTTTTGTGCGACAGACCTGAGCAAAGGGTTGTTTGACCCTTTGTCAAGGCCCTTGAATTAGGTGATATTGCTTAGTTTATTCTCTTGTATCAAAAGGCATTATTCTGCCCCCGCAGACGGAAGGCAGAAGGCATCCTCACTGGGAATTGATTTACCGCGGACCTGCGCCCATATTCCATTCAAACGGAAACTGGGCTGTTTCAACGTCGATCAGGAAGTCCAACGCTATGAGGGCGATGTTGAAGTGCATTGGCATTGGGGAACTGACAGTGAGGGTGGCTAGCGCTTTATGTCATCGAGAAAGAGACCGATTACCGATGAAATCATCACTGTATTCAGAAGAATTGTGTTGGGGTTGTATTGTCACAAATTGTAATTTTCTGAGCCAATAAGCCCATTGTCGATTAGCCATCTTTGACGTTAATGATATGCAAGGTCAGAGGTAGCTTCGGGTAAACACTTCGATCCGGTTATCTGTCAAGACTAGAAACAACCAAAATGTTTCGCTTGAAACGAGAAAATGTGCATTTTCGATTTAATACTAATAAAGATAGAAAAAATAACACACTTTCAACACTTCATTTAATGGACAGGGCAAAATAATATTGATTTTTTAGTGAAATGAACCCCTTCCCACAAGCGAAGGTAGACTCCGCATCATGGTTTTGTTGTGTTGACGAGTGACAAAACTGCAGATATATCACTGAAATGCCACAAAAATGTCTGCGTGAGTGAAAATGCAAACCCTGGGTATCCAAACAACCAACCCATACAAATATTTCAAGCATAACACACAGATGTTGCAGCTGGAAGAGGTTGGGGTGGAGGGGGCGTGGTCCCTAAAAAAGTTATGAAAGTAGTCTGCTAGTAGCAGTGTCGAGTGTCTACTAATAATATTTTGTCCATATACAGTATAAGTCAAAATGAGTTGAATAACCACGACCGGTATAAAATATAGATGAATATTTCCTATACTAATAATAATACAGTCTAACAGCAAATGAGTCGACCCTCAGTGGGGGGGGGGGGGGGGGGGGGGGGATATGGATCACGGCCGCCGAGGTCACCTAGGGGTCATTCAGTGCATTTTCAGAATTGCAGGAAGCCACATTTTTCAACCCACTAATGCATTCCCCATGTTAATTCATGCATTTTTACACGAAAAAAGTGGTTGTCGTCAAAATTTTTGAAAATGTGCCACGCTCCTATCTCAAACATGGTATGATGTATAGACCTGGGACCAACACGAAATGAGTCGACACTCGATAGTCACAATATGGGGCATGGTCACTGAGGTCAACAGGAATCATCGAGTGAATTTTCAGAATTGCTGGAAATCTTATTGTTGGACCCCTGATGCATTCACTTAACCGAATCCTTTGAATGCTGTGTACATATATGCCTTTCTAGTTTCTTGGAAAAATTGATCCAATTCTTGAATGAATATCTTTGAATACTGTTAATGAAAACTTATATCTGAATTCTTTAAAAGTATTTATCCCCCAAAATAAGCCTCCAAAGTATTCCAGTCACATACACAGAAAGGGCTTCGTGGCTCAGTATGTAGAGGTGAAGGCTGCAAACCGAGAGGTTCTCGGTTCGAATCCCAGCTGCTGTAACTGTGTTGTGTCCTTGGGAAATACACTTTACCCCCATTGCCCATGAGGGGCATGTTGGCATTGTGCTCTAACGCGTACTGAAGGAATACTTGTCTTCAAACAGTGCTAACCATGCATGTGTGGAGTCAGTCTGTTGGGGAGCCTGGTAGTTGCCCACCTTTGCTTGATGTTCTCTCAGGGTACTCTGGCTCCCTCCACCAGTAAAACTGTCCGACACAAGGTGACAGTGGCTGTCAAAAGTGCCATTAAACCCAATAAATAAATAACATTCACAGAAGGCATGGCTTGATGGTGTAGTTGTAATATTTCTGTCTTCTGTGCTCTACTTGTGAACACCGATAATGATAACCCCAATACAATCAATCCTATCTTAATGTTTTTGTTATACTGATGGACTGACCTGGTAAATGAGTCTACTGAAACAAATAACCATTATTTAAAGATATCAGATAGAAAGCTGTAACATAGAATAGCATTGTATGTTTATTTAATATCATGTTACAAAATTAATTCCTGTTGAAGAAAGAACCCTTCGCATTTCAAAGCATTTTTTAAATTTATTTATTCTCAATCATAACTCAGGATCGACAGGTTTCGGGATGGAGTGGTGTGTGGCTTTCTCCAAATACCTTTCACAATTATAAAGTAATGAAATGGAATATTTGAATGGTCTGTTTTGAACCCTCTTAATACTTCAGTGTGAGTACAAACACATTTCATATAACCCATGGCTACAAAAGTAAGGCATTCTTAACCCTTTACCCAACACAACGGCGAAAACCAGCCAGCGTCATTCACGGAAATTTCCATTAAATTTTCATTATTTTTTCATTCTTGCTTGAAAAAAACATTGCTTATGACCTCTCACTGGAATGAGTTCGTTTTTAAAGGGTCAAAATGGAGTATTTAAAAGGATTATGTTAACCCTCTCAATATCTTAATATGGGCCACAAACTTTTACTTTTGCAATACAGGGTTACAATGGAGTATTTAAAGCGGGGTATTTTAATCCTCTTTAGGTCTTAATATGGGTCCCAAAAAATTTATTTAATGCAGTGTGAGAGTAATCTTAACCCTTTCCATTCTCACAATGTTGCCCAAAACACACATGGGCATCGATGGGACCTCGGTATTCTGCAAATGCCAATAAGCCTTCAGATAGGGTCTTGTGGGCCTTTAAGACCTTTTAACGTCTATATTCCAGCATTACTGAATTTATTTCACTTGCAATATATAATCCAGAGGTACTAAGATAAGATAAGATAATATTTATTGCAAGAACACCAAAAAAAAAGGCAGATTGCATGTCATTGAAATTAGTAACAATAATAACTTTAACAATAATGTACCTTTACATTTTTAGCTAATATCATCTACAAATATGGCAGATCCGGAGTTGGCGGAGCCAATATTTTTAACGTGGATTATGCTCATACTTCAGGCTTGGTATGACTTATGGACATTGGACCTACATCGAATGAGTTGAACTTGCTGGAGGTTCAAAATATGGTCCACCTCAATGCGGCCAAGAGAGGTCATTAAATGCGTATTTTTCAGAACTGTGAGGAATTGCATTTTATAAAAAAAACTATTATGCAAATCTGAAGAATATACATGTATGTCTTCATTCAAATAAGTGGCAGAACTAGTAATGTCCATTTCTGATTCCTCGATCGAACCCTTTAAATGCTGTGCACATATATGCCTTTTCTATTTCTTAGAAAAATTGTTCTGATTCCTTTATGAATGAATATCTGTAAATACACTTAACAAAAGTCCATTTCTGATTTGTTTAAAAAATATTTTACTCCTGAAAATAACCGTCCATAAATTCTCTTTCTATATAGTTTTTTCCTGATACTTTAACCCTTTTCACACAGACTTGAATTTACTGGTGGCAGTAAATTCTGTTTCTCCAGTTAAATTTGCATTCACACTCGCATTCATTGGAAGGCTGAAAAGTTCAATAGAAACATATTTATGGGTACTTCGCGCAGGAGGGAATATATGTCTGTATTACACATCTTATTTGGAAATGATTGTGTTATTATAAACAATACTTAAAACAAACCCCAAAACGCTTTTCTTATTTCTTTTGCCTGTTGTATTTCTCTCGTTTCCAATTGTTCTTTGCGATTTGAGAATGTAATAATACGCCTACAACACAAAGTCACAGTATATATTTGCAGAAGGTTAATTGACAGGCCAGCCTGGATGCACAAGGACTGGGCATCCACGTATTAATTGCCTGCAGTTAAGGACGGCATTATATGCACACCTGTTTAGGGCAGCACTTGAATGTTTTCTGGACCACTTCGAAAGAAATTCGCGAAAACAAAAAAGCCGAGTATAGACCTATAGACCCATACATAATTTTGTGAGTGTGCACTGTCAGTCGGGAAATTCTGCCATATCCCACCCCTTCCTTATTATCAATGCCAGACGACTGGCTTGCTGAAAATTCAGTTTTGTCTATAAATTGGCTTGTCTTCCATCAGCACACCACCTGAGCCCTAAGTTAACTTACCGGGCTTTACGACAATGTTATTGTTCTCATTACTTCAGTGTGTGCCAAGCGCAGTTTACAAGACTCCTAATTTGTTGTCTGCAGTGGTGGAATTTCACCAATAAGAAACTGTTGCAAAAATTAAAAACAGTTATTTTATGCAAATTTCACACTATATTAGTATTTCATACAAAAAAGAAGTATTGTAGTATTTACCTGTATGAAGAGATGTGCAACGGGATTTTAATGAAACAGGTTGTTGTGAAGTCGACAAAGTGAATAGTATTTTTTTTAAAAGTCAGAGTATTTACAGTTTTTAGAGAACATGTGAATGTAGGGACTGCAGATGAAACTTTGATTCTGCATTCTCATATAAAATTAAAGGCTTGCGTAATGAACTGGAAATAGGAAAGAAAATGCAGAATAAACATGTCAATGTTTGCTTGTTTGTTTGTATACATACATGCAGATGGTAACTCACCTTTCCGCGGTTGTCATATTTCTGAACTAAAAAGGTTTCACTATTTTCACCCGAAAGTCTTGATGTCACATAATGTTGTGACGGAACGCAGATTCCAGACAGCATAGATAATCAGTACAGATGAGCATGCGTAATGGTATCGATTTCTCTTAAATCGATATCACGGATGTACTTTCTAGATACCATGCTTCGCAGTGTGGGCAAAATCATTGTATATTGAATAGTATTCCATCTATGAGACTATGGCAAGTAGGTAGAAGGGGTGGTGTGTGCCATATAGAGCCTTTTTGAGCATGTATGGGCTTTCTTTTGGTTTATAAATTGAACAAAACAATGCATTTTACAAGGCAATAGAGAGCACGGATGATTCATTGTAGACCTCTGCGGTTTGGGCGAACAGTGGTTTCGGCCACCTCTTGCATGTATAGGAAAGTAAGGAGACATTTTGTCATTCGCCTACATTACTAGACCATGGTCGAATAATGACAAAAACTCGAATTACCCTTGGTATTCATTTCTTTAACCCTTTGAACTCTGGCAGTATCTAACATGTCACTTTAATGGCAGCAATTGGAAGAATCCATATTCATTATTTGGGGGTAGACCAATTATTTTTTCAAAGTGCAGCCTTCGGGCTGCACGTTGAAAATATTTATGGGTCTACCCCAAATATTCACTTAGCTGCTACCCTACTTGATGTAGTTATGACGCATCGTGTTCCTTGACTGGAAAAGCGGCTTATCGGGTACAAAGGGTTAAGCTCTTCTAGAACCATGATCTTCTTCATACTGGTGAGAAAACCAAGTGTTTTCATCTTTGGCGATTTATTTATTTATTGGGGTTTGACAATTTCAACAGCCAAGGCCACCTCGTGTCGAACATGTTTGCGGGTGGAGGAAGCCGGAAAACCCAGAGAGAACCACCAAGCAGCGGCGAACAACTGTCAGACTCCCAAACGAACTAACTCCACACAAGCATGGTCAGCAGTGGTTGAAGACAAGTGCACCATTGACGTGCAATAAGTCTCAGTACACAGCGCCACCGTGCTCCAACGTGGGCAATCTGGATTAAGTGCCTTACTCAAGAACATAACGCAGTTACCCCTGGTGGGATTTAACCGCAAACCTTTCGGTTTTAAGTCCAATGCCGTAACCAATGAGCCACCACGCTCCCGACTTTGGCGATAAAGTGCTGTGATTTGTCTAAAAGTATTTTTTTCGCCTTTTGCTTTCCACTTTTACCCAGTTTTATTTTCTTTTCGGGTTGTATTACACACCCGTTTAGTCAGAACTTGGCTTACGAGAATTTTTATCGCCACATTTCATTTCTTTCGTCGTCTGTGCGTATTTTTTCTAGTTGTGTCTGTACCCTGAAGAAGGTTTTCATCAGACCGAAAGCTAGGTGAAAATTGTTTTCCTGTGCTGTTTGAGCTTTATTTAGGCGAATTTCTTTCGCCTTAGGCTCTTGCATCTCTCAGATCCAGCACAATTGAAACAGATTTGTTTTATCAGAATATAGACCTTTAGAGGCGTAACCTTTTTGACTCAAAGTGAAAACATGCAATTTTATTTTGCGTGAATATACGATCATGGAAGTAAAAGCTCAAAATTTGCCACCAAATCCTCGATGACGGAGAGGCCACACGTCCACCCGGAATCTCTTTTATTTACGCCACTGATTATACGAACTGAAACTAGCTATGCGAGAGGCTTGGAACTGAACTCATGCCTTGATATTTTGATCAGCCAGACAAGTGGCTAAAGAATCCCCCCCCCCCCCCCCCCCCAAAAAAAATAGCTTTTGCATCCAACCCGTACTCGATAATGCATAATGCAGACTCCACATCCATAACCTCAAATCTCAAACTTAAAAATTAAGACAGTGAAGTGAAAACTTCGAAAAACAAACTGAGAGAAACTGGGTAGAAGCACCCTGTGTGGTCCCGCTCCATCTTGTTCGGGAGTGACTGTACCCGCAGTCATTTAATGAGGTATATTATTGTAAATCAGTTTGACGGGAATTGAGAATCATACTTCAAAAGTTTGTTTATTTATATTGAGTTTAACGAGTCAATAACGACACATTCAACGACCAGAGCCATATCGTGCCGACAGTTTTACGGATGGAGAAAGTCGGATCTCACGGAGAGAACCACAGTAGCAGCAAGTGACTGTCGTACTCCCGATCTATTTAAAGGTTAGTTACTGATAAATCAACATTTTTGGGCCAAAGGTAATGGCAGCTGTTTTTATGGTTGGCAATTTCAGCATTTCATATCTGTTGACCGGACGCTGTGTGTGAAAGACGTGTTGAGAAAACATTTTTTTCACGTTCGTCAAAACATGTCATAAAACCTTTATTTGATAAAGTGTTAACCTTTATAGCAATCTCGTAATACTGACACGAGTTGTCGGCGTCATTACGCCTGATAACCAGGTTGCACCATTCTTTATTTGTTTTACGGGTCAGAGGCGAAGAAAGCTTTCTTATCTGGTGGGGAGGGATTGCTGGGATCCGGACCGTGAAATTTCCAGCAGAAGTTAGCGTTGAGAAGCATCACATAGACACAACGTACCATTTTTTCTCCGACATATTCCGTCGGACATTTCATGGTCTCGACCACCTCACCCTCTTCATACTAAGAGGAATGATTTACTCCGTGAAACCTTGGCACTCACTGGCAATTATTTCACGCGAATGGATTATTGACCCCCCCCCCCCCCCCGTCCCCCTCCCCCCATCCCGAAACTTCCCAACAAAAATCGTTGCAGGTGGAGCGACCGCCCATATGACCTTTCCCGAATCCACGCCATATCCTGATCCTGTTACGGAGAAAGGAAGGATAAGAGTTGGGGGAAGGGTGGCGATGACTTCCAACTGAAACGGATGCGAGATCAAATCTGATCCGATTCGTTGTCACATCAAACATTATTAACTCGTTCAAGTCATGGCTAGCAGCAACCCTTAACATTTGCTTGACAAACGAGAAGTTGACTTTCTTAATCAAATAAAATTCCAATATATTTAACGTTGAAGTAAGCCCAAAGGGAAATTTTATAGTATATTATTAAAGGTTGAAAAATGTGTATCAACAGTCTGGTCATTGTTGTGTAAAATCCTAAACCGAAGGCATTGTCCTTTCCATTTAATATAAAATCTATAAGCTGACCTTGATAAACGTTGATTCAAAGTATGATGGTTTTCGCCGCTACGAAAATGGAAATACTGCTGTCTCCTTTAACCTTTTAGCTGACGTAATTTTTTTATTCAGCCAGCTCTATTCTCAAAAATAGTCATACAGACTTTAATATTTTCAAAGGTTTTTTTTTTTTGCCTTTAAGAATAGCTTATGCATGACTCCTCCTCATTCGAGTGAGCTAGTCGGGCTCGGTCCAATATTGGCTCATAAACTGTGTTTCAAGGGCGAAAAAATGAAACTATATTTACAATTTACTCGTTTAACTAATGAATTGACTGGACCCGCCCACGAAATTTACAGACTGAGCAGTTGAAAAAAAAGTTCATCAACACCATGTCATGTGACCCATCATTGGAACGAGTTCATCGGTATGGCCGCACCTGATAAAAAAACCCTCATCAAAAAATTATGAATTCCGCTGTAAAATTATTAATTTCGCTCTGCGCAGCACTTGACTTTTACCGGAATGACTTAGTCACCAACATCGGACACAGACAGAGGGCGTAGTTTTCAATCAGGTACGAGGGGAGGTGCAGATGATATAGGAACTGGGGCCAGAAGAAGAAAATTAGTTGTAGCGGGGAGCAGCATTGTACGTGGGATTGACAATGTAGTTTGTGGTCCTGATAGTTCCAATCGAACAGTCTTGTGCTTTCCGGGGGCGAAGGTGGAGGATCTCAGGGACCGGGTAGATGGCATTGTGGCAGGGTCAGGACCGGAACCGGTAGTGGTGGTCCATGTGGGGACCAACAATATCAGGGAGAGAAGGTCAGTAAGTTTGGTGGAGTCGTATAGAGGCTTAGTCGGCAAACTGCTAAGTGGGAATGCAAGGGTAGTCGTATCCGGGGTCCTTCCTGTCCTTGGAGGTGGGGACGAACGGAACTCAAGGATTTTGGCGCTAAATGAAGAGTTGGAGGACTACTGTGTTGATCTGGGAATACCCTTTATCGACCATTGGGGCAATGGGAGCATGTACGGGCGTGACGGGCTGCATCTTAGCAGGGTGGGGAAATGGGTATTGGGGGATAAAACGGGTAGCAGAGCCTTTTTTGGAGAGGAGCGGGGTGGGTGGTCAGAGGCAAGTATAACTAGAGTAGACATATAGGTGCACGAGTGAGGGGGACAGAACAAGTTTACCAAGACTAGCGCCAGAAAACAATGGGCCCAGTAGGCGGAAGCCAATGAACCTCGGTACCCTGAAAGTGGGTTATAGCAACATCCAGGGTCTCCACCGGAAAGTAAGTGAAATTGCTACATTGATCGAGGCAGAGGAGTTTGATGTCATGGGCTTAAGCGAGACGTGGGTAAGACACGAGGAACGGGTAGACCAAGTAAGCGGGTGTGTGTGGATAGGTGTAGGGCGAACGGAAGGCCAGAAAAAGGGGGGAGGGGTAGACATGTACATTAAAGAGGATTTAAAACCGTCGCTGATCACAGATCTGGTAGATATCATCACCTCGGCTGAGGTGTCAAAAGAAATTGGATGGGTAAAGATCAGTCTGAGAAACAAAAGTATTGCCCTTGGGATTGTGTACTGTGCGGTGGAGGGAAGTAAACCCGAGCGGAATGACTCGATATACTCAACACTAAGGTCCAATATCACCGAACTAGAAAACAGGGGGATCGGAATAATTCTGATGGGCGACTTTAACGGACACATAGGTGATGAGGAAGAAGGCATAGAGGGTGGGGACAAGAAAGTCAACAGGAATGGAAGGAAGCTGTTGAACTTCGCAAATGAGCTCGGTCTGAAGATTCTGAACAGGGACGCTAGATGTAAGGGGAAATGGACCTGGGAGAGAAACGACAGGAAATCAATAACTGACTACATTCTCACAGATATGAATTTATGGAGGGAGGTGATAGGGGTAGAAGTGGATGATGAGGGCAAAATGGAGTTGGATAGTGAACACAACTTGATTACAGTGACGATGAGGGTCAAAAACCTAGAGAAAAGCAAAGGAAGCTTCAAGGAGGTTTGGGAACTCAAAACGGATGCCCCGACTGGGCGAAGTTCGAAGAAAAACTGAAACCAAAACTTGCAGCCGTACACAAGGGGGGGGGGGGGGGGGGGGCAGTGTCCAGAAGATGGCCGACGCCATAGTTGCGAGCCTAGAGGAGGCAGGGAAGGAAAGTGTAGGAAATATTTAGGGTGCCAACACGGGAACTTGGGTGCAGAGTGAACGAAGAACTGAAAAGGCCATAAAGGTTAGAAAAGCTAAATGTAGAAGTAGAAAACTTAAGGGGGTGGAAAGCAATGCGGCCATGGTAGCAAAGGAAGAATACCAACAAGCACGAAATAAAGTAAATAAGATTAAAGACGACAACCAGAGAGTGCGAAATAGCAGTCTTATTAGGACGATAAGAACGACAGGGGGGGGGGGGGGGGGTCAAGTTCGAGCGTATTTTGGAAATGGGTGAACAAACGTAACAAAGGGAATAACCCACAGAGCATTAAAGTAGATGGCAGACTTACAGATGAGTGAGATCAAATCGCATTAGAACTAGTCCAGCACTGGGGAAAAGGTAAACGATAAGCGATGGGGCATAGGGAACCCATCAAAGTGTCCGAATCAGGTCGAGGAAAATCTATCGAACTTCGTGTGCAGCGAAATCAAAACTGAGGAGGTGTGAAGGGTGATCTCAAAATTAAGGAATGGAAAAGCGGGAGGAGTGGACGAAATTCCTAACGAGTTTATCAAAAAAGGGGGAGAGGAAATCTTGGAAAGCCTAACTGCCCTATTCAATTTAGCCATAGAAAAACAAGAGGTCCCAAAGGAGTGGAGGGAAAGTAAAGTGACATTTATTCACAAAAAGAGGGGAAAAGACGTCTTGGATAACTATCGAGGGATCTCTGTCAGCAGCAACATTGGAAAAGTCTTTTGTAAAATCCTGTATGGGAGATTAGAGGAGGCGATCGAAGAAAAGGGTTTTTTGGGAGAAATCCAGAATGGCTTCAGGAAGAGAAGGAGAGTCACTGACCATCTTTTCACGCTATCCCAAATGATAGAATCCGCGAAAGCAAAAAAGAAAAAGATGTTCATGGCCTTTTTGGATGTTAAAAAGGCATATGAAAGAGTATGGAGGGAGGGTATGTGCGCAAGCTGGAGGCTCTGGGCTTGGGGGGGGGGGGGGGTTTGTTGGGATTATGAAAGCATTATATAAAGATGTACAGAGTGAACTTAGCCTAGGAAACATTACAACAAAACGTGTGCCTATGGAGATAGGCCTAAAACAGGGGTGTATCCTTTCGCCAATTCTTTTTGCATTGTACATCAAAGGTTTAGGAGATGAACTCCTGCATAGCGACGAGGGGGTTGCAGTTGGTGACTTGAAGATCCCAGGGCTATTTTTTGCAGACGATATGGTGCTAGTGTCAGAAAGCGAAGAGGGGCTAGCGAAGATGCTGGGAATTGTTGGGAAATATGGGAGGAAATGGAGACTCGAACTTAGTGAAAGCAAGAGCAAAGTTATACCCGTGGGCCGCAAAGTAGACCCCACTCGAAAGTGGAGAACGGGGGAGTTCTGCATTCCGGAAGGTAGCAGTAGACTTCTTAGTGTAGGAGAGACTAGTGACTATGAGTACCTGAGGGTAAATATAAACATCACAGGAAGAGGCATCTACCGAAACCACACAAATAAATTGATTCTGAAGGGGAAGCGAATCCTTAACCAAATGAAACTTATAGGGGGGAACAGTTCCAATAAGGTTTTCGTGGGGAAAACTATTTGGGAAATGGTGGGTCTGCCAAGTATAACATACGGTACGGAAGTTGTACCCCTAAACCACACAGCTGTTAAGAGCTTGGAAATCCTGCAGAACGATGCAGGCCGATGGATAACAGGCTCGAGTAATGCCGCAGCGCTAGAAGCGATCAGGGGTGAGCTTGGGTGGATGAGGATCAAGGACAGGATAGACATATTGAAACTCGGTTATTTTAATTATTTGGTAAATCTCCCCGATAGCCGATGGTGTAAAGTAATGTTCCTGAGAACTTTCAACTCAAATATCAAGACGGGGTGGATGGTCGAAGTGACGTTGGGGCAAACCAGGGCAAAAAGATCGTCAGAGAAAGGGTCATGGAGGATTGTAACCGTAATTGGCGAGAGGGGGTCAAATCAAAGAGATCTTTGGGTGGCCTGCTTGATAAAGAGAAGCCTGGTTTTGAAGAGTACCTTGATGGCACCTTTGGGGAGTCACAGTTGTTCAAGCTGAGGTCGCGGTCCCTGGAGCTGAGGGGAAAAATTGGGGAAAACAGTGAAAAGGAGTGCCAGATGTGTAAGTTGGGCGTGGTGGAGACCCTGGAACACTTTCTTATAGAATGCCCAAAATACCAGTCTAAAAGAACAAGATTCACGGGGAGTATAATGGGGAAGTGGGATGGGAGAATGAAGGACATGTGGTTAGGGGGCGACTCAAAGGAGAGGGTTAATCTACTAATCGAAGAGATTGGGAAGAATGGGGCAAGGGATGTCATCAAGCAGTTCGTCTCCGAGTGTTGGGAGGAGAGAAGAAGCGCGGGAATAGGGAGGCAGTTGGTAGAACATGTGTAACCAAGTCCTTCTCAAACGAGAACCGCGACAAATCAGCGGCTGGCCGAAGTGTTATTATTATTATCTGAATAATTATGTTTAGCATTATAAACTAAAGACATAATATAAACGTCTTTAATCCTAGCCAAGGTGAAAGAAAATTGCAGAGAATGACAGGTGTAACAGCTGTCTATCCGCCAGTATCCGACTATACAGACAGAGTTGTCAAACTTATAACTGTGGTTATTAATTCGCAGGCGCACTGGCACATGTCAAGGTGGGAAAGCAAATCACCACTGTTAACCCGTCAAGTAGCACGAACTGCAGTTGACCCTTAATATTACCTTTTTCCGAAATAACTTTAAAATTTCATTTTTGTTTGCTACCAAAATAAAGCTTATGACCTTCATTGGAATGAGCTTACTGATGGGAGTAGTAGGAGATGTGACGATCGTCCCAATTTGCTAGACTTCGTCCCTTACCTCGACAGTGACGTCATAGTCACCCAGTAACACCACGTTGCTTTGACACGATAGCCCGCGTAAGCGGCCATGTTGTGACGACATTGCCATGGCGACAGGTAGTGTCAATGCGCATGCTGTTAGAGTCAGACATGTGTCCGTCGTCCATTTTGTTTACTGGGGCCACCATATTTGTTTCTATGGTGGTACGATGGTACTATGGGACACAAAGTCTTACAATAGGGTGATATGTGCTCTGAACGTGTGTTTAATTCGATTAGAGTATATCTAAGTACCTTAATTTACCAAACAATTATTTATCTAGTTAGAGTCTTTTCAGGATCCTCGGTTCTGCCTATCGAAACCACCATCTTTGTTGGTGGGTGATGGTACATGATTTCTATGTACCTGGAAGTCCTACAATATAAAGCCCGTCAGTATATATGTTGCACAAGGCCTGTTTGTCCGGAGTGTACTCTGGTAGAACAAAGGAGAGTTTTGGAGTAGATTCGCTGCTTTGTTACTATTTTTAGCTTTTCTGGTCAGTTTTGGCTAGTTCTGAACGTGGTTCACTTCTATTTTTATGGATGTGGAGTGCTCTGGTAGAACGGAAGACCCTTCTACTTGGAAAAGTTTTACATTCCAACCTGGTTTGCCATCAGTGTTAGCTATTACCACATATCCCTGACTGTCCTTTGGCTACTTTAACCCCAGCATGCTATTTAGTCTAAGATATATCTGGCCCCACCATCCACCCCGGACAAGTGTTAGCAGACCCAACAAGATTGCACAGTTCATGTAAACCTGTATCAGGCTATACAGTTCCCCGATCTAGAGCATGCTGGGGTATCTTACTTATAAAAGACTGTCTGTTACTCAAACTGAGATGTGCTTAATTTTATACGATCATTATTCTATTGTCATGCCGATCAATAAATAATTAAGAGTTCAAGCAGTACGGATTTCGAAAACGTCATAGCACGATTCACCCAGTCCTCCAACTCCTCAAAAGCACCGCTAACGGAAAACAATAAACGGGAGAAGAATAGTACACTGGCACTATTCCTGACATGTCTAAAGCATTCGACACGATAAATCATGAAATACTATTGGGCAAACTCGAATACTACGGCATCAGAGGACCAGCCAACAACTGGTTTAGAAGCTACTTGTCCGATAGATTTCAATATGTTCTGTATGGCGAACAAAAATTTGATTTTGCCAGGCAGAGCTGTGGTGTCCCACAAGGCTCAATCTTGGGCCCCGTTTTATTTCTTCTGTATATAAATGATAAAAGTAATTCAACTTCGCTTAATCTCGCCGATGACACTACAATACACTGCTCTGGTCTCAACAGTAGTTCAATAACACCTTATTTTAACGACGAACTTAAAAAATTATTCGAATGGTGCTCTGTGAACCAGTGGATGCTGAATGCTAAAAAAACCCTCATACATTATACTTAATCCAACAAAAGGAAGGAATATTGATTCCCGTCATGAGGTAAAAAATAAATAACCAAGTTATTAATAAGGTCGGACACAATGAACCAGAAAAATCCTTAAAGTTTCTGGGAACAAGCCTTGATGAACATTTATCCTACAAAGCTCACATATCCCGAATAAGCTCGAAAATAGCGCGAGCAAACTATTGTCTCAATAAAGTAAAAAATACCCTCCCCCATCGAGTCCTGGAGACATTGTATTTCGCCCTGGTTAACAGCCATTTAATATATGGAATCGTAGCATGGGGGAGCTCGAAAGCAATTAATAAATTAGCTATTATGCAGAAGGGTTCATTACCAATTATCAATAACAAAAAATACAACTCTCATACTGACCCCCTGTTCAAGAAGGATGAAATCCTCAAAGTTGACGACTTGTTTAAACTACATGCATTGTATAGTAAAGGGGTTATCAAGCAGTTACGTTCGGAGGACAACAATAAATAAATAAATAATAAAAATGTATTGATAATTTATTAGGAATAAGGAAATTGAAATTTACAACAGCTAAACGTAAACTATGTAAGACAACTGAGTGAGATTAGCACTGCATTGTGTTCAACCTGTAAGGCATGTTTGACACAATGGAGGATTAACAGGTTACTTTCACTCAATGCCTTCTTGATTAGCTGAGTACACGGCGCCCTGTTGTTCTGACTCGCAATTAGCCCAGAGTAGGAAATGCCTGTTCATTAATTGCCAAGCAAGTGTGAAAAACACATGTTGTTATAGAAGCCACTGTTTGCTTGGCAACTCTGCTTACTTCGGGAAGAGAATATAAATAAGGCTGTGGAGAGTGGTAAAATACGTTCGTTCGCCATTTTTTTTTACACATCTGACACATCTGACTTCAGAGCGTGAACACCTGGACAACATGGAACTTCCTGACAGACTAGTGAAAGCCATTTCAGCCCTGGGCGTCTCATGCCCTATCTCCTGGACTATCCAGGAAATAGGCTTGAGCGTCCACCTGAAACTGGAGTTCGAAGTAGAGAACACCAAATCACCAACCTCTTCGGGGAGAGGTAGTACCCTTGGCGAGAGGATCCCCTCTCCCACTGGTCCTCTCCCGAAGGGGCACGGATGCCCTGAAAAGAGACAGAACAAGAAAAAGAAGAAGAGCCCATCGACCAAGCGCAGGGACGCCCGGCGCTTGGGGGCCTTCCGGAATAGGAAGAAAGAGTTGAGTGAGGGGGTGGAGGCTCTGGAGGCAGCCGCCAGTTCCCCTCCTAGTCCCACTGGTACACCCAATCAACTGCCGGCTCCTGAGCCGGTACAGTTGGATGAGGAACGTCTAGTGGAGACTGAGGATGAACTGGAAGTTGCTTTTTCCCCGCCTCCCACCCCTCACTCCCCCCACCCCTTCCTTCACTACCGGAAAGCCCGGGGGCAGTACAGCCACCACTCACTAGGGAAGACATAATGAGAGAAATAGAGCTGTCAAGAGCAGAACGGGCAAAAGCAAGAGAGCTCCGAGAAAAAATCAACGCAAGAGAGCTCCGAGAAAAAATCAACGCGGGCACCTATACACCACCACCAGCCTCATCACCATAACCTTCACCAAGCCAACCTCCACCTAAGAAGAAGAGCCGCAAGAAGGACAGAAAGGGATAAACCTCTTCCCTCCTTCCTTCTCCTCCTTTAACACGCCTAGACACACAATAACCAGTCATTTACAGCCACCGAGGGTCGAAAGGGGCCTGTTTTCCAAATCGTCCCTGCGCGCCTTCGGCGCGCGAAACCATTTCTTTCGGTAAAATACAAATAATCGTATCCAAAACTCCAACATCAATAAGGGGAAACGGACTCCTCCCGCTTCCACCAGCGCCGTAGGCAAAAACGGAGGTATGAATAGCCAAAGAGACAACAAAGATCACAGCTCCCCTAGATTGTAGTAGTAGTCACCAGGGTTCACCCCGACACGCCCAGGGAACTCATTAATCAGGGGCTACAGGACTGCAAATGGGAAAGATTTACGTCAAAGGCCACGGGCAAAGCGACGTGGAAAATCAAAGCCGTATGCCCCAAATCAGGAAACCAAATCAGGAATACAAGCCAACGGAATAATTATTAACAATAGACGACACGTAGAGGAGGAATACAGATGTACTCCTCTCCCGATTCAGTGCCACAAATGTCAGAAGTTCGGACATATAGCCTACAAATGCAGAGGGATCCTAATCTGCATGAAATGTGGAGGTAATCACCTCAGCAAATCATGCAGATTAGAATCCCCATCCTGCCCCAATTGTAAAGGAAACCACCCTAGCAGCTACCGAGGATGTCCCCATTACAATAAGGTAAAACAAGCATAGAACTAAAAAACCTACACACAACGAAGCCTGAAAATGCCTCATCCCCTCATGCTGTTTGCTCCCTTATTGCGGGTGCACTTTACTCAGTTTTACAAAAACATGTTAACACCAATTTGGGTGACATCTGCCAAGATGTCAGCCGATCCGCGTCCCGACTCTTCAAGACCCAAATCTCCGAATCCTTAGTAAAAGCCGTTATCAACATTAATTAAAACCACCGCCTATCCTTATCTGAACACCGTGACTAAATATCAACCCACATCATGAATAACTTACAAATAGCCGTGTGGAACGCTAGAAGTGTTAATAATAAAAAACTTCAAATGAGCCGATATTTCGAAAATACAGACATTGTCTGTATTTGTGAAAGTTGGCTTCACCCCAACAGAAATTTCGCACTAAGTGGGTTCAGAACTATTAGAAGAGACTGACAAATCTCAAAAGGAGGCGGCCATAAAAACTAATCACCTCGATGCTGAGGTGATTGCTACTGAAATCACAGTCGACAATAAAAACATCGCGATTGTTTGTTATTATAACGACCCAAGCAAAACTGTTTCTGACAATGTCTTTGATTTCTTTACGAGGAAAAACAAACACTGCATCTTCCTCGGCGACTTCAATGCCAAACACCTGTATTTTGGCTGTAACAAAACCAGTCCCAATGGTGAAGCCCTTCTCGAAATCACAAAAACATAACCTTCACGTAGTTATGAACGACAACTCAGCAACTTACATCAGCAGCAACCCACTATTCCCATCCGATATCCTTGATGTAATTATTGCCAGCGACTCCCTGATAAACCACATCGACGACCACTGGGTTGGCGATGATGGCCTAGGCAGCGACCGCCTCCCGGTCCATGCCTCAATCCTACTAGGCGACGGCCTACTTAGGTAACCCCCCCCCCCCCCCCCCCACACACACACACACACTCTCCGCAGGAATTTTTGAAAAATCAATTGGAACCTGTACCGCGACATCATTGATGTCAAATTCACAAAAACACCCCCATCCAATGCAACTGAACTCGAAACCCAATGCGTGGATATAGAAAACATCATTAACTCAACCCTAAACGAAATATGCCCGAAAGAAAAAGTGCGCCCCTGGAGAAACACTATCTCGGGCGACACACTCTCACTAATCAAAACCAAACGGAAAGCTCTTCGCGCTTTTAGAAGCGAAACTGACCCCATTCAGAAAGCGGACCTCAAAAAAACATACAACCGCCTTCATGGCGAGGTCAAGGAAGCCCTCCGAGCTGAAAAACAAGCCAGCTGGGAAAAGGCAACAGCCAATCTAAACGGGGTCCAGGATGCCAACAAATTCTGGGACTCTTTCAAAACCCTAACTGGGCAAAAAAACAAAAGACGCAAAGCCGCAGCCAAACCTCTCAAAAGGGAAGACGGTTCCTTCACGCGCACCGACAAAGACAAGGCCGACACCCTTGCCGACCTCCTAAGAAAAATGTATCGCCCGTATCAAGGTGCGGGCAACGATGACGCCGTCATAAACGCCATTGACGACTTCATCAATAAACATCCTGATATCTACCGTGACCCCAAATTCGATAAAGAGCCAGAAGACGGGGATGACGATGACCTTGTCACCCCCATCACCAATGACGAAATCATCAACGTCATAAAAAAGTGCAAAAATTCCTCGTCACCCGGCGAAGACGAAGTGAGCTACAAAATTCTAAAACAAAGCCCAAATTCCCTAATCGAAAAACTGAACAAACTGTACAACGCATACCTCACTTTCCTAAATGTTGGAAAAAGCCATCGGTGTCATGATACCAAAACCGGACAAGGACCCTTCCGATCCAGCCAGCTACCACCCAATCAGCCTCCTCAGCTGCATTGGTAAGACTTTCGAACGA
Organism: Pictodentalium vernedei; assembly: GCA_031216915.1. Classification (NCBI taxonomy): domain Eukaryota; kingdom Metazoa; phylum Mollusca; class Scaphopoda; order Dentaliida; family Dentaliidae; genus Pictodentalium; species Pictodentalium vernedei. The sequence goes on from CM062297.1 coordinate 747,841,939, forward strand.
ATCCTTACCAATCGGTTCAGGGGGCACCTTGAAGACAACGATTTTTTAATAAGTGGCAAAGAGCCTATAGAAACCGTAAAGAAGGCATCGAGCATGTCTACCAACTAGTCACTCAAATGAAAACCGCGATCAACAATCAGCAAATAGGCGCGGCAGTCCTGTTAGACGTAGAAAAAAGCATTTGACTCTGTTTGGCACAATGGAACGCGCTACAAATTATCCAAAATGAAACTCCCCAAGAAATTGCTCAGATTACTATCCTCTTTCCTAAATGATCGCGAAATTAAAGTCAGAGTGAACAATGAAATGTCTAACAGTGTCCCCCCTTGAAGCAGGCACCCCCAAGGATCCGTCCTCAGCCCCCTCCTTTACATCTTCTATGTTAATGATCTCAAATTCTCCGTAGATCGTGTTCAAGTCTCCCAATTCGCGGATGATAAGGGCCTCTGGGACTCTAACAATATGGCCAATCTACGCCAAAAACCCCTGCAACGCGCCCTCGATGACCTAGAACAATGATGTGCCAAATGGAGATTAAAGCTGAACGCCAATAAAACTCAACGAATCACCTTTACTCGCAAGACAAACAAATGGATAAAATGAAAACAATTCTAAATCTCTAGAAAAAACGTCAAATAACACCTCTGGGAAAAACAACAGTAATTAAAACCTTTCTAGTTCCCCAATTAAATCATTTACTTCTTTCGATCCACAACCCCTCACCAAAATTCTTAAAAGAAATAAACAGCCTGTTGTTCAATTTTATTTGGGGAAGTAGTGTAGACAAAATAAAGAGGCGGCGTCTCATATCAGGGTATGCAGAGGGGGGCCTGAAAATGATAGATCTAGAGATACATATAAACACTATGAAGGTCTCGTGGATAAAAAGACTCCTCACAAAAAATAGTTTCTCAACGGTTTTTTTCAAGTCCATAGCTAATATTGCACAAATCGGAGAAAATTTTGCGGAACATAAATTTGTTGAAAAGCTAAAAAAACGCATTGTGCGTCATCCCTTTTGGCTCGATGTCCTGCAATCATGGCAACAGTATATAGTAACATTCAAATGAACAGCAACAGATTTTACTAAGTCCTCCTTTGGTTATAGCAGTGGATTAAATAACATGGAAAATATAATTAGTATTCCAGCCTGGAATAAACGTGGAATCAGATGCATTAGAGATATTTTTAATCCAGATGGTTTTCTCATGTCTTATCAAATGTTTAAAGATAGATATGGAAATTTCACCGATTTTATAAGTTACTCTGGCGTAATAACGGGAATTAGAAAAGCAATGAAAGAGTTTAAGTTAGACCAAGAAACAATTGCATCAATCGAACAACCTATTATCCCCACCCCTTATCAAAATATCTTATCAGAAAAAGGTCACAGATTGATGAAGCTTCAAAATACACAAAAAACATTAAATGTAAATCACAATTGAAATGGAATAAGAAATCGAATTAGACCTAAACTGGACTACAATATACCAAAATCCATTCAAATGTGGTATTATGGATAAGAAATTAAAATACTTTCAATACAAAATTATCAATCGAATATTAGGAGTAAACAAATATATAGCTAAATTTAACAATATTCATTCCCCTCTATGTATTTTTTTGCAAAACAGAAGAAGAAACTATTTCCCATATCTTCTGGTCCTGCAACATAATCAAAGAATTCTGGAAGGAATGCCAAATATTTTTACAAGAACGGGACATATCTATCTGTTTGACTAAAAGAAATATACTACTCGGAACAGAAGACCCTAATGACATAATCAATAGTATCATCATTTTGGCTAAACACCATATATACTGTTGTAAATATCAATAAAAGTCTCCTAGCCTCGCCAACTTTAGAATCCGCCTAAAAAGATTTGACGAAATAGAGGAACACATATATACAAAAAATAACCTAGCCAGCGAATATTCTGAAAAATGGAACAAACTCGACAATATTGCTTGCGAATAATTACCTATTCCGACATTAGCTCTGTAATAATCCGATAGAAGAGGTCATGTATCATGACGTCCCATGTAACCTGTATAGACACACAGGGCGCGGATGTAATCCCTACGACCTCAAAAGTCCGTTCCTCAGACATATATATTTGCTTGTAGCCTGCAATGAGTGGTAAGTTACTTTAAGTGTGATTTTGGACATTCTTTTCTGGAACTCGGGGTCACTAAAATTTGTGAGGGGACTAAAGACCTGAGACCATTGAATCTTACTAAGAGTCACGCTCATTTCCTCTTCATCCGCAGAGTTCCCGGGAACACCGAATCCAGTCACTAGGATGTCTGCCTTCAAACGAGTGAAAAATGAGCTACTCGACAAAATATGGCTGCATATACAAATAACGAATTGTCTCAGCAAGTCATCTCAAATTACCCTTTCTATCGTCTTTTTCATAGAAGCAGTCTCAATCTAACCCATTAAGCCCACCCCACCTCCACCACAACACACTAAAATACACCTACATAAACACATGCACACACACACACACGCACCGCCCCCCCCCCCCCTCCCCCGCATACACCCTATTGTACATACTTACACGTACATACACGTTTTTTTCCAATGGTTAGAGTATCTCGCTGTGACAGCTTTGATAACATAATATGTAATATTTTGTATGCCCTCTTGCATCTCCTAGCCACGTGAGATTGTACGGAGGATTGTAAAAATCGTGGCCTCTGCAAAATATCACCAAATAAACAATTGGGGAAAAAAAAAAAAAAAAAAGAAAAAAAAGGGTCTTTGACCTAAAACTAATGGATAACACCCCCCCCCCCCCCCCCCCCAGAGTGCAAAGAGGCGAAATTCCTCGGCATAACCATTGAGCCAAAAACTGTCCTTTAATAAACACACCGATGATATGGCGAAAAAGCAACCAAACGCATTAACTTATTGAAAATGCTAAAGGGAACTTCCTGGGGAGCCAACCAGTCCTCCCTACTCAAACTTTACAAAGCCTTTGTTCGCCCAGTACTCGAATATAGGGCAATCATCCTAACTGACCTCAATCAAACTAACATGGGAAAACTCCAGAAGGATCAAAATCACGCGCTTAGGGTCGCCCTCCGCGCCCTATGGGAACACCTATCAAAACACTCCACGACAAAGCCGATATCCCCACAATAAAAGATCGCCTTGCCTCTCTAGCCGCGAAGAACCATGATCGGCTAGCCGACAGCCAACTAATATCCGAACTACAGGCAATTTGCGAAAGCAGACAAAAACCCCAAAACGTCAAAACCTAAGGAAATACTAACTAGGATTTTTTACAAAGAGCCAAACGCCCAAAATAGGAAATAATAATCAGGACTTATATCAGCTAGCACGCAAACACAACATGGGGAAAGGTAGGGAGGCCAAGCTGTTGTCAGCAACACTACTGCGACCCTACAGTACGGTATGTCCGTTATAAGGCATGCTACAATACGCTGAACCGAACTACTCTGCCTCCATACACAACATAAACTCAGCAATCACGCAATCAAAACGGGGAAAGCTTGGGGAGGCTAAGCTATTGTCAGCAACACTACTGCGACCCTACGGTACGATATGTCCTTTATAAGGCATGCTACAATACGCAGAACCGAACCACTCTGCCCCCACACACAACATATACTCAGCAATCACGCAATCAAAACGGAGAAAGCTTGGAGAGGCTAAGCTATTGTCAGTAACACAACTGCGTCCCCACAGTGGAGTTTGTCCTTTTTAAGGCGTGCTACAATAGCTGAACCAAACCACTCTGCCTCCACCAACACTGATAATGGGGAAAGACAGGGAGGCCAAGCTATTGTCAGCAACACGACTGCGACCTTACAGTACGATATGTCCTTTTTAAGGCATGCTACAATACGCAGAACCGAACCACTCTGCCCCCACACACAACATAAACTCAGCAATCACACACTCAAAACGGAGAAAGCCTGGGGAGGCTAAGCTATTGTCAGTAACACAACTGCGTCCCCACAGTGGAATTTGTCCTTTTTAAGGCATGCTACAATAGCTGAACCAAACCACTCTGCCTCCATTAACACTCACAAGGAACACCAACTCAACAGTCACACTCATCATAACCAGACCACGTACAAGCATTATATACGTGCACACAAACACCGACACATTTCTTCTTTAATTCTTTCTTTTTTTTTCTTTTTCAATCTATCTTTTTTCCCAAAATAACCGCTATGGAAACAACAACAGCTATTGAACTATAACCGTTATGGACTTACTCATCCAACTAAACATGCTATTTTTATTTTCTACATTTTACATATTCCAATGAATACTAACTCTACCTTCTTTTAAGCAGGTACACAGAAGATGCTTTTTGATCAGCACCCCAACAACCGCTATGGAAACTATAACCGTTATGGAAATTAAAATTCCCATGGTTCCAGAATATCCTCCACTCCATCCCTACAAGTGGTCGACCACTTCAAGGGATGCGAGCGTTGGTCCTGCGTCCCGCCTCTGCCCCTTCTAGTTAAGCGTCCACACTGCGCATTTTCTGTCCCACCCAAATAGGATTATAATGCAGGCCTGCCCCCGAACCAGGAAAGTTCGGGTCTTCTTCTGGTGTTTTCTTTCAAAGATATCCTACCCAACAAACAGAGACAGCCTGAGGCAGATTTTACTTGCCAGTGATGGCCAACATTTAAAATCATTTCCGAAGTGGCAGACTATACTTGCCTGAAAGGGGGCGCGGTGGCTCAGTAGGTAGAGGTGCAGACTGCAAGCCGAGAGGTCCTCGGTTCGAATCCCACTTGCGGCAATCGCGTTGTGTCCTTGGGCAAGACACTTCACCCCCATTGCCCACGTGGGGGCACGGTGACGCTGTGTACTAAGGCGTACTGCACGTCGATGGTGCGCCTGTCTTCAACCAATGCTAACCCTGCTTGTGTGGAGTTAGTGTGTTGGGGAGCCGACAGTTGCTCGCCGTTGCTCGGTGGTTCTCTCCGGCTTCCTCTACCCGTAAAACTGTCGAGGTCACGATTAGCCATTGTGCAGAAATATGTGACCTTAAACACCAATAAATAAATAAATAACTTGCCTGAAAACCCAAGACTACTGTACCTCTCGGGGAGAGGTAGTACCTTTGTGAGAGGACCCAACCTCCCACACTGGTCCTCATCCAAGGGTCCAACCTACATCAATCAATGAAGCCACCTACCCATCACGCATCGACCGGAGACATCTGCCGAGCACCTGAACCTTTTCCTCTTTCCACACGCCTTGACGTGAGAAAAAAACGATCAAATATAGTCACTGAGGGTCGAAAGGGGCTTGCTCTCCAAACTGTCCCTGTGCGCCTTCGGCGCTTGAAACCATTACTTTCGGTACAATTGCATTGTGTAGTTTGACCACTGTGTGTTATTTGTGAAATAAATAATTACGGCCGTATTTTCTTTTCTTTGGAAGGTAAGTCCAGTTTACTTAATATTTTACTTATAGTTTGTTGCGAAGGTCCAAAATAGTAACAGAAAAAGGTTATTGCTTTGAAACATGCTAAGCATTTTATTCCAATGCTTATCAGGTTTCAGGGGATGAATTAATGTAGGCCATTTTGTACTCGGCACATAAATTGCGAAAATTATAATAAAAGATAGAGAAGTGTTAAGAATTAAATGGAGAAACAAGTAGTTCAGAAACATTTTTGTTATGTAGAAAGTGTAAATAACAGCCCCGAGTCGGGCAGATATTGAGTGTATTATTTATCTGAAATTATTGGTGACCGATTGATCCGAATTGTGTAAAATATTGTGTTTGAGGAGAAGTGTTAAGACGGAATTATAAAATGTTATTTATGTATGGGATGCAGTTAACCTTGTTTCGGAGCAAGTGAAGTAAATTTGGCCTGTGGCACAATTTCTTTGGCTCGCTCAGGAACAAGCATTTTCTACTATGGTTCTAGAAAAAAAAAACGTAACTATTTGAAACTCCAGTATCCAAATTTGTGTGTAGACAAATGTTTGTTTGTGTGTTTATATATACTTTCCAATCGTACGATAGGTTACAGTAGAAAACGTGTATGGTCACATCACAGAATAATAAAAAATGCTAATCAAAACATGGTAATTAAATATCAACCCTTGTTTGTATAACTAAAATATCAAATAGGTTAAAGATGACCTGAATTATGTAGCCTGATTTCTAGGAAATCTTTATTCTGTTATATCTCAACTGAAGGAGCTCCCTGAGCTCTGTCGGTAGACATATAACCGAATAAACCTGTAGTTATGGACTAGGAGCTAACCAGTCATAGGGTACCGTTGTTTTGTTATATCTCAACTGAGGGAGCTCCCTGAGCTCTGTCAGTCGAGGTATAACCGAATGAACCGGTGGTTATGAACTGGAGACCATGGGATATCTTTGTTCTGTTATATCTCAACTGCGGGAGCTCCATGAGCTCTGTCGGTCGTGATATGATCGAAAGAACTCGTGGTTATGAACTGGGGATCACAGGATATCTTTGTTCTGTTATATCTCAACTGCAGGAGCTCCCTTAGCTCTGTCGGTCGAGATATAACCGAATGAACCCGTAGTTTTGGATAGGAAGTCATAGGACACCTTTGTTCTGTTATATCTCTACTGAAGGAGCTCCCGGAGCTCTGTCGGTCGAGATATAACCGAATGAACATGAAGTTATATACTAGGAGCTAACAAGTACTGTAGTGATAGAAGCTGTCCTTGTAGTTCATATATTTACATTGAGAAATATGGTAGTTGTTGAATGAGCAATATGTTACTTGCACTCTAATGGTACAGCATATAAGTCTCTATAATTGTTTTGCTATTTGATTATTTAAAATGGCATTGTGCAGTTTGACCACTGGGTGTTATTTGTGAAATAAATAATTACAGCTGTATATTCTTTTCTGTGAAGCTAATTCTCCAGAAAAGAGTGAGAAAAAGCGCCCTCCCAAAATTGCTGTTCATGCTTGACTGGCACAAAGGCCAATTACCTTCATCCTTTAACGATATGTTCAACGTAAATGACAATTCATCAGGTAGAACAACCAGACAGCCTGGACTTCTGAACATAGAAAAAACACGAAACCGTACCCCAGATAAACTTCCATTATACACGTTCCCGAAATTATGGAATGCTCTGGACGTCACTGTTCGAAATATTAACAATAGAACCGCCTTTAGACGCAAACTAACCTCCATGTTTATTTCTTCCTACTCCAATTATGTCCGGTGTAATAACCCCTACTGCCCAGAATGTACATAATAATATACATATTTTCATTAATTTACCGAGAAGAACTTATCAAAGAGAACTTATACACACACAAGTCATGCTCTGTGTCCCATTCTGGTAACCTCGTCTTGTACAACCTGCAAATCTTTCGATTTGTTCCGTGAATATGCATCAATAATTCATGTGTCACGCCGACTGTCACAAAGTGAGGTACCGCTGGGGGAGCCGATCCAGTTTAAACTGAAATGGCTGATTCACCGCTATTTGCGCCCACTGTGTGCCAGCCGATGTGGACCTCCCATTAACGCATTTGTATCATTCCCAGATTTGTATGATAGTTTATGACGGGATCAGTTGTTACTGGATGCTACCCTGAACTGTGTTAACAATACATTAAGCAGGTTGTTTCGGGATTTTGGCAATATTGAGGCACCAGTCGTCCGCTGGAATCTATAATTATTTCCCCCTTACTTAATTTTTATACGAGAACAAATTATTGGCAAAAGAATATGAGCACCCACCCCTCATTAGGAATTAGACTAATTGCTTAAAGTCCGATCACTTCATCACAGTCTGTTGCGATTTTTATTTTCCTAGGGAGTGTCAGGTAGACAGCAAATCTTGCTATGTCACTTCCCACGGTATGTATGCTGAATACATTATCTGTAAAACATTTATCTGTAAAAACGTTTTTATATGTATACCGTAAATAAAGAATCTGAATCTGAATCATCACACCGTCCGCCAATTAATTGCTCATTTGCCAGTGATTAAAAAGGCAACCGCGGCAACGTCCATTATTGAAAGGAAAATATGTGGGATTCGGTATCGGTTATCCACACGTCTCGTTAGACTCCTTGAGTGAAGGATTTTGTTTTTCTTTCGGTGCCAATTTTCAAACTTTACTCGCACAGGGCCGGACCGTGGTCGGCCCGGGGCGTTAAGTGTCCCATACCCCCGGGCAAAGTCTGTACAGGGTCCACCGGCCGACACTGAACTTGACTGCGCAGGCACTTATCCATATCTTCAGATATTGTGTGTTAGTGTGTGTGTGTGGAGGGGGGGGGGGGCACGATGCCCCACCACGACATAAGTTTGCCCGAAGGTTCTTATGTACATTTTCACTTGTGTCTTGACAAGCAGAGGAGTATATACGGGTGGGGGGGGGGGGGGGGTCCCCCAATTGTTGTGCCAGAAAATTGTAGGTTCTTTCAGATTAGATTTCCTTAAATAATAGTCCACTCCCGCTGCTGAAAGATGCTGCGCCAAAATCAACTGCCCTTGCCAGTCTGGTTGGACTCGGATATCTCCAAATTAGCAACCACCGGTGCGTTATGCATTTCTTACTTAAGCCCAAACGAAAGTTTCGAAAAAAAATACGATGCCCATTTTGGAATCAACGGGTCAAAACAGAGTTAAATTTAAAGCGAAAAAAAAAATACTTTGAACACTATAGATGCTGATAAAGGCAGTTATCTTGATAGTTTTTATCATAATTCCAGTTTACTTCGTCTCGAACAAGTCTAGGATTTGTAGGAAGTGAAAAATTACACACGGAGTTCCGTGTCTATACCTTCGTGACCTGATGTAAGTATAAATAAGATGTTCATCGCGAGTAGCATACTTTGAAGATTGCGAGAAATGTGAATCGCCGAATTATTCGCGCATACTATTTAATGTTGTTCGTACATTACGTCGAATTCCTTTCCTCCAAAATGTCGACTACTTTTAGATGTTATCTATTCTTTAGAGTGATGATATATATATAAACCACTATACAACCCCATTAACCCTTTATCAAACACGAATAGCCGACGACACTTGCAAAAATAAATTCTCGAATAACCTGGAATAACTGAACTTTTAGTTTTTTTTCCCTCATAAAGATAGTTCATGACCCCCTCATTGGAACGAGCTCAGTGAGCTCGTTCCAATAAGGGGGTCACAAACTATGTTTCTGAGACAAAAAATGAGAAAATAATAAAAATTGAATGGTGATTTTTTGTGAATATAGCCATTACAGGTTTTACACATTACGTTAGGTAAAGGGTTAACCCTCTCATGTTATCATCCTGTACAATGTAGGGTCATATCCCTGATCTGGAGCGTGTGTGTGTTTGGGGGTGGATAAGGTTGGGGGGGGGGGGGGCGTTGTTGCAGCTATCCTTCCGAGGTAGGTCATAGAAGAACGCTTCAACATTACTTTTGCGTTAAATTGCCCTGTCAATTTTCCGATCATTGTCAGCTTGTTACTCACTTCAGATATAATGTTAAAGGCAACCTGTCAATGGAGGGAAAATACAAATATAAATACTCAAAACAAACTAAACTGAAATGGACATCGGATCGCAATGAGAAAGCTATACAATGTCTTAATAACAGTAGCACGAAACTACAACATAACAAATTCCTAAGAAATTTACAGCATTGATTGTAAAGGTACAGCTGAAGCTGTGCAAGATTTCATGTCAATCTTAAAATCAATCAACAATTCTGCGTGCATGAGATTACCGGTCCGTAAGGGCAACACAATGCTTAAAAGTCGGTGGTTTGATGATAGATGCAAAACTTTGAATGAAAGTGTCAATGACACTGTAGCTCAACTTGTTTAAGACATGTACATGTATAGTGTGTGACACAGCAATGACAAACATCTAGGTAATGACCTGATAACAAAGGTACATGTAAAGTATTGTAACGGTCTGTACATAAATACTGACCGTAGCCTGTAACAAATGTATAGGTAATGTATTGTAAAGGTGGGTGACAGTCAAATACTAAACTAGAAAAGAAATCCGAGTCCCAGAGTGGGTCTGACTGTACCCCAAAATATTTGTTCTCACAGCACAGCGATAACAAAGGCACCCCAAAAACACACTCGTTCCTGTCGCAAGGTGAAAACAAAGGTACCCAAGAAGTTTCGTGAAGATCAGAGCTGTATAGAAGTTGTGACAAAAAACTGATTGGACCTAATTTCGGTACAAAATGGCCACTGGCAGCCATCTTGAATTTTGGACCGCACCCAGAAACACTCGTTCTCGTCTTAAGGAAGGTGATAACAAAGGTACCCAAGACGTTTCGTGAAGATCGGTTCATAAATACAGACTCTAGCCCGAGGCGTATTGACATGATTGTGTACTTACTGTGTGTAAGTAGCACTGAAAAAATCAAAGTTCATCTAATTTGCATAATTTCTGCACGAGAAAAAACCCCGCATTATATATGATGTATCCTATGGTGCTAAACATTCACACACAAAAATTTTCAAATCAGCGCTTTCATATGGAAGTTCTGCGAAAAAATCTGATTGCACCTAATTTTGTACAAAATTGCTGCCATCGGCCATCTTGAATTTCGGACCGGACCCCAAAACACTCGTTCTCGTCCCACGGTAATACCAAAGGTACCCAAGAAGTTTCGTAAAGATCGGTTCATATATACGGCCTCTAGCCCGATCCGTATTGGCATTTGCACTTACAGTGCTGAAAGTAACACTAAATACATCAAAGTTAGTCGAATTTGCATAATTTAAGCACGAGAAAAAAACCCGTATGATATGTAATGTATCTCATGGTACTAAACGTTCATACAAAAAATTATTCAAATCAGAGCTTTCATATGGAAGTTCTGTACAAAAAATAAAACAGATTTCTGCATCGTCGGTACAAAATGGCGGCTGGCAGCCATCTTGAATTTCGGACCGCGCCCAAAAACACTCGTTCTCGTCCCACGGTCATAACAAAGGTACCCAAGAAGTTTCGTAAAGATCGGTTCATAAATACGGCCTCTAGCCCGAGCCGTATCCAATTGTTGACGTACGGACAGACGGACAGACGGGCCATGACAAAAGCTCAAATTTGGCTTCGCCAAAGTTGAGCTGAAAATGATTTAAACAAAGTTATAAATCAAATGCGGCATGATCTATTCAATGATAGTTTACGAATCAAGTATTCTACAGCACGAAAGGCATACAAAAAGGAAACAAAGTTTAAAAAGAAACAATTTTTCTGTGCGTTGTACAAACAGTTGGATGGTTTGGAATCTAGCGACCCAAAACAATATTGGGACCTTATTAACAAACTGCGACGAAAGAAGAATGTGACAATCAACTTAATGCAGACACTGTAGTAGAACGAATTTTTCTCCAAATTGTACTCCAAAAATGGAGCAACTCGTGTTATTAATGATGATAATTCGTTTTATTGTCCGGAAATTAAAATAAAGTTGAACAATACTCCTATCACACCATCGGAAATACTTTCAAAGTTGCGCGAATTGAAAAGTGGGAAAGTATCAGGTCTTGACAATATTAGTATAACAGTTTGCTGAAGGCAGTTGGTCCATGCATGACAGATAGTTTATCAAAACTCTTCAACCAAGTTTTAACTTCTGGTTGTTATCCAGAAGATTGGAGTAAGTCGGTTCTTTCCTTAATATATAAGAAGGGTGGTTGCAATGATCCAAATAATTATAGAGCCATAAGTTTCGGCTATCGGAAAATTGTTCAATAAAATTATCAACCAAAGATTATCTGATTTTATAGATGATAACAATATTATTGGCGAAAACCAGTTTGGGTTTTGCAAAGGAAAAGGGACCACAGATAGTGCCTTTGTTTTGAAAACGGTTATTGACAAATACAAATCTTCAAAAAGACCACTGTATGCTGCTTTTATTGATTTTCGCAAAGCCTTTGATTCGGTGAACAGGGAATTGCTCATGCTGAAACTTCAACATATAGGTGTGAGTGGTGATGAAGTATTCAACGTGATCAAATCTATGTATGAATCAAGCTTTTATTTGACTAAAACGTCAAGTGGATTGGAACCAGCTGGCCTCCCTCTCTTCTGTGGGTGTCCGTCAGGGGTGCATCTTATCTCCCTCTCTATTCAAAATTTTTATTGAAGACATAAAAGATATTTTCGACAATTTGTGTGACCCTGTGTGGATTCGTGGTTACAAATTGAATCAATTTCTTTTTTTTTGCAGATGATCTTGTAATGATATATGATAGCCAACAAGGGCTTCAACAGTGTCTCAATAAGCTCCACAATGGGGGGGGGGGGGGGGGGGGGGGCGTGGTGGCTCAGTAGGTAGAGATGCAGGCTGCAAGCCGAGAGGTCCTCGGTTCGAATCCCACCTGCGGCAATTAACTCTTAAAAAGAATCGGCGCATCCGCCCGCGTAATATACAAATTAGGAAGCAGAAAAAAAAGATTTAAAAGAAATTTCAACAAAACCATATCATGTGACACCCTCATTGAAACGAGCTCGTTCCAATGAGGGGTCACCTGATATGGTTTTGTTGAAATGTTTTTAAAACTTTGCACAAAATAATGTTTAAATTACTAAATTTTGATATCGTCTACATTATTTTGTGCAAATGTACGTATGCTCTATTCATATCGAATAGTACTTTGTACTGAGTGCTTTCGTTGTTATCGGTGAAAACCTATTAAAAAACATGGGTGTCCGTCATGGTGGGTAATGCGACTACACAACAAGTGCAAATCACGGCACATGCAGCGGAAGGTGGATACGGGGTGATGTCGGAGCAAGTACACGGCTCAGTTAGAACTTAGGTTGGGTCACAGAAAAGATGGATTACAATCAAGAATGGTTTTTGCAAATAATGGATTTTGAGAGTATTTTCCCTACCACAACTGAATTTGTTTGAAATGATTAGCTAATGAAAGGGGCACTGAATTCGCAAAGCTTATATTTACAAAAAGAAACCGAGTTTGAGATAAATAATTAAACATGCTAAATTAAAATAAAATGAACAAATCGGTAATTGCCCAAGGGATGCATCTTGGTCGTTAGTAGTATAGCATGTACCCGAACGCGCCTTATTAGGGGACTTAATGGGGGACCTAGGAAGTGCCGTCATGTCACGTGACCTAGTGACGTCATATTTGGTTGTCATGGTAAACCGCGTGAGCGGCCATCTTGTGACGTCATCCCTATAGTGATACATGGTGTTAGTGCGCATACGCAGCGAGTGTTGTTAGTGCGATACGTGTTTCCGTCGTCCATTTTGTATACTGGAGGCCGCCATCTTGGTTTCTATGGTAGCACGTATTTGCTATGTGACCCAAAGGCTTACAACAAGACAGGGGTATGTTCGGAAGGTATGTTCGATTGAATCGGAGTATCACGAATTACCACAAACAACCCGACAATCCCGCAAAATCACCGAAATTGACTTTATTTACTACGGATTCCCCATTTTATTGACTTAGCACGTAGTGCTATAGTACCGAGGGCCCCCCCCCCCCCCCGTGGGCACGTTCGATTGAATAGGAGTAATGTTCTGGCTTGGATTTTCCCCAAACCCTCTTTTAATTCGTAAAATTACTATAAACAACCCGACAAGTTGTACTATTTCGAATTCTTTCAGAATGCTCTGCTTCTTTCTTTGTATGCAATAGTTTTCGTCTACCTGGGCATGTTCCTTTGTCCTGGAGTATTGTAGAAGAGCCTATCAGCTGGAACAGCTTTCCTTATTATTACTATATTTAGCTGAGGGGTACGAGTCACCGCTCCCCATCCAAGATTTTATCAGAGATTCCGAGTTCTGTTTAACATTATTTTTTTAGCATACATGAATGTCAGTTCTTGCTAAAAATAATTATCAGTTAGAGTGAAGGTGATTCAAGTTGTTTGGGCATCAAGTTACCCCCCCCCCCCCCCCCCCCCCCCCCCCATTAACTAAAGTCGTATCTAACCAAGGATATTCTCAAAACCAGTCATTCTAATTTGATTATTTTTTTCTTCGATTCGTGCACTGGGGCGGACTGGGTCAAGAAAAGTTACCGGGAAATGTACTGAGGGGGGGGGGGGGGGGGCCCAAGACCCGGGGAAAATTTTGATTTTCGACCTGAACGAACTGTGGCTTCCTTGTATCTGAGCGATCAATGGAAGTCCACAAAGAGGACATTTCGATGGCATTTTTATATCATCTTCGTCGATCATTCGGCAAAAATGGGTGGGGAACCCTTCGGGAAGACCATAGTTCGGCCCAATCGGAGAAAATTTTGATTTGATTTTTGAAATTGAAGGAACGCTGTTTCCTTTCATCTTAGAGATAAATGGCAGTCTAGGCTGCTGGTATATCGAAATGTCCTCTGTGGAGAACATTTCGATATACCTGTAGTCTATGCAATCAGAGCCATTTCGCCTTTTGGTCATTTTCACGAAATTTTACGCACCAACAGGTGTGCTGCATCAATTTTGGGGCTCCAGGGTGGTGGTGGTGGTGGTGTGTGTGTGTGTGTGTGGGGGGGGGGGGGGGGGTAACCAAATAGGGGGCCCATCGAGAATTTTCCCGGTGGACCATACGGCCAGTCCACGACATTCAGAATTAGGCATTTAGAGATGAACTGGAAGTTCATGCCAACTACATATGTTCCTCCCATGTTGCCTCCTTTCAACTTGGTAGCACCCGGTCTGATGGAATGAGTTCCTGACCTAGAAACTACAATCACTGCACTTGAAAGTTTATGGAGTTGTGTATAGGGTGACGCCCAAATTATGCAGCAACATGTGTCCTTTTTATCAAAGCAATATTCCCGATGTTAGGTGTTTTGTATATTTACATGGTAAGCAGTGATAAGCATTCACAATCAACTTACTAGTCAATCCTAGTAATGATTTATTAGGACAGTTAATTGTTAATATAGATTTGAAATATCATTGTTTATATTCTGAGAAACACGATACACGTAGTCATGGAATTCTGACGCAAGCGATTTTTAGCTTGCCTTAACTGCTCACGCAATTTAATCCGGCATAAGCGTTTTTTGCTCACCTACTTTCAGCTATTTTCGATGGTGACGGACCATAGAACGTGTGTACAGAATATGCTGAATACATGTGTGTGTCGGCCACTACATGTACCAGTGCCCCTGAACTTCTTGATCGATCTGACAACACTGGGGTGGAGGGGATAGTAAAAAATGAATACGGGTTCATTCATTAACATTTTATTAATTCATTTAAAATTGATTAGCTTGAATGCACTCGAAGGAGAAATTACCCAACCCAGTATTAACACCCTTCACTCTGATGTCAAAATACCAAAATTTCAGGAAGCTGTTTTTTCCCATAATGCATCTAGAAATTTACCCAATTCAATCTCGTTTGACAGAGCTCAGTGAGCTCTGTCAAACGAGATTGAATTGGTTAAATTTCTAGTTGCATTATGGGGAATTTTTTCAATCTAAAATTTAGATATTTTGACATCAGTGTGCAGGGGGTTAACTAAGTATTTAGAAGATCTTTGTGAAGCAAAAAAGTGAAAAAGATTTCAGGAGAGCAATTTGCTCGCCTAAGTAGGTTCCAGGTGAGCGATTTATTGCCACCCTGGATTTTTCAGAAATCCAAGCCTGTACACGTAGGCCTACGCATATTCATGTCTACATAAGGAACAACCCCTTGAATTTTCTAGGATTCTGACAATTTTTAAATTCTAGTCTCTATTTATTTATCATACTTCCAAAGCAAATCTGTATTCTGCAGAAGGAACAACCGTTTTGCAAAAAAGTACAAACAGACACAACTGAACATGGCCAATACTATTTAATCGAATCTAATTTCAAAACAGGTACAAAATACTTACCTGGTCTTGTGTTCGTAAAGGCTGCAGGAAATAGCTGTTATATTTTGATTTTCAATACATAAGAATCACACCCCTTATGTGTATAACTGTGTTCGGGTTTCAAGTCACAAGCCAATTCTCAAATAACTTGATGGCTTGCGAACGTTGAGCGACAGACGAATGCTCACAGTATAAGGGACGTAACTCACGTCAGATGAAGTGTATTTGGTTAACTGGATTTTCAAGTGTGTTGCACGGACATAAATATTAAATTGAATCATTCAAGTTTTGAAGAATTATTGATAAAAAACCCATCATTTTGCAAAAATAATAATCGAAAAAGTGATACAGCTATGGAACGGCTCAACCAAATTCAAAGTCACGAGCAGTTGGGAGAACAGCCTTTTCTGGTGGTGGGCGAGACCATGAAGCTCCAACAGAAATTTGCGCTGCATTGCTATTTTCTGTCGGAAATGTCATGACCTTCACCCCAGTATAAAGTGAGATTGTATCCTTACCTAACTTTATATAATAATAATACACGAACGTTTTTCGTGTTCGTGATTACCCGATTGTCATACACTTGTAACAAGCACTTTCATTCAAAGGATATATTTTACACATATTAGGGTATTGTTGCATTGCATAATGAAAATTGTGGTTTCGACAATAAATGGTAAACCCTTTTTTTCATATTAGCGACTTTCAGAGAAAATATTGGTGTTCTGACGACGAACAATTTTTTCAGCAGACAGCAATTCCGACGGTGTGGCTCAGATGTCAGATCACTGGACTTTAAACCAAAAGGTTCACAGTTCGATCTTAACAAGTGATAACTGCTCTGTGGTGTCCTTGAGCAAGACACTCCACTCCATTTGCCCACGTGTGTGTGTGTGTGTGGGGGGGGGGGGGGGGACAAGAACGTGGCGACAGGGGAGGGGTATCTCACCCCCCCCCCCAATTCGGAGGGCAAGTCATGAGTAGTTGGAAATTCCATCTATCTGGATTTTAGAGCTTCTTTGGTGATGCTGATGTCTCCTTTACTTCCCCAAATTCCAACTCTGTTTCAAATCGGCAAACATTCGGTTATTATTTGCAACTACAGTGTACGCAATATCGAGCTTCATAAGTATGCATGATGTCAATCGGGACGAGATTTCTATAGTACGTTTACTTATCGTCATAAACAAATCCTCGAAATGCACTTCAAGAAAATCACATCGTGTGAAATCGTTATCTTGAGTTAATTCCATCATTCACAGTTACAAAATGATGAAACAGCGAAAATTGATCATTCCTGCATGAGATCTGATTTAATGTTAGGGCAGTGTGAATTGCTCAAAGTTCTAAGCTTGAGCATTTGTTTAGCACATATTCAATTCCTAGAAGAATTCCAAATAATAATAACCTGATAATTCTATCATAAATGTGTTGGCATTTCAGTTACTAGAATCAATTTTATGCCCCTTTTCATGTCTTCATTTTAAAAAATTTTCTCGGTAGTGAATTTCCAACTAGGGGGAAGGACTAGGAGGGGGTCCCCTTCCCGCCCCCCCAGTTGGAAATTCACTACCCTACACCCCCAATCGGAAACTTCTAGCCACGTCCCCGGGGGTGGGGGGGGGGGGGTACGGTGTAACTGTGTGCTGAGGCATATTTCACGCCGATGGTGCACTTGCCCTCAACCTCTGGAACTTTGTTTGTGCAGAGTTAGTAAGTTGGACAGTTGCTCGCCATTGCTCAGTGGTTCTCTCCGGGTACTACGGCGTCCTCCATCCGTAAAAACGATTCGACCCTTGCGGTTGAAAGTGCCGTTAGTCCCTAGCAAACAAATCTCATTTATCGTACATCCCTCCGCAAAACAAAAAACTCTGTATTAGCCATCGAAACTGCCGATTCACTTGTACATTTGACCGCCCCCCCCCCTCCCTCCCACTACACTTTACACGAGACTAGGGACACACGGCCACCGTGTAACAAAGAATGCTTTAAAAGGAGACGCGGACCAAAAATATCAGGGAGAGGGTGGATATACACATCATGTCCCAACTCTGGTTCTTAGCACGATGTGAATATCCATCCTCTCTCTAAAATTCTCTCCTAACCCCCAAAAAATCCTCCTTTGGAGGCAGAAATCGACAAAAATAATAAAATCTGCATGGCGTTTTTTGTGCTTGTACTGCGCTGGCCAAATACCACAGTTAAGCTAGGTAAATGATTTATACAAAATTCACCTGTGGTGCCATTAAGGATAAGGCATTTCTACCACGCCTATACATATTGTCAAATATTTCATGAGTACACTTTGGGTACAATTATTGCCCACTGAGCTCCTGCCGCTGATAGATTCACTTGTTTCGAGACTCGGAGAATGTCCTGTGCTTGTGTTGTATCGCATGCCTATCTCTTGATTACAATATAGAAGAGAATTTAACCTTATGGTTATGGTGGAGATTGGGGATTAGATGCCCCAGAGTTCGTGTGTGTGTCACAAATCAGCACATTCGGTACAGGAAATTCAATCCATGCAATATTTTTTTATTTGTGTTTAAGGTCACATATTTCTGAACAATGGCTAATCATGACCGCAACATGGAGATATATTGATGTGTAGTCAATCGTTCATACCCATGTTGTCCATTTTAGAGGACTTCCACCCCAAGCCATGACAGGGTCCTATTTTACCAGTCAAACATGGCTTGTTTATCACAAGCACTGCTTCACTTCCCATGGTTCCGACGGGGGAGAACATTCAATGCAACACATGGAATATCCGAAAGTCTCAACACAACCCATACTTTCTTCCTGTAACATATAACCGATATAGCTGAAATATCTTGAATTAAAGGCTCCCTCATGTATATAATGTAGACACCTATGTTTACAGAAATTGCAGGTGTGAATACTTAAGGAACAAGTGATGGGCTTATTTCTGTTTACCAATCAGTTTTATTATCAACCACTCGACTAAAATTATTTGAATGAAACATCTTTTGACAAGCAACCGATTATTTTTCTTAAATTTGCTGATAAATAAAGAAAATAAATTTAAAGACGATAGCTGTGTCAATATTTGTACAGTGTTTGGTGTCCTCGAAAAAGCTGATGTGTCCAAAAGTCACATGAACTATTTTTGTGTTGCTTCGAGTCAGTGACCCGCATCTCACGCTCCGTCATGTTGAAATTCAGTCTGTGTGCTGTTGGCAACCTGGTTTCTGAATGGCAAAATTTTGAACTTGCAAACTCTCACTGGGAAAACTGGCCGGTCCAAAAACTGCACCCTGATCGCAACCTCGTGCAATATTTGTTTTGTTATACCGATAATCCTTCTATGAGGTAATACTTATTCAGATCCACCAGGTTAACACATCTGTCAAGATAACACCCGTAAAATTTGTCAGAGGCGTCGGGGTTATCATTACGTCCGATCCGTTATCATTTGAATTCCGACCATATTGTACAATATGTGGCCTGGAGAAATTACTACAGACTAAAGGGGAAATCAAACATCTGACGGGTATTATTTATTTATTTATTTATTTATTTATTTATTTATTTATTTGTGGAGATATTGTGGTGATCTCCGTCCGTCCCGCCCCGCCCAAGCGTCCGAACTTCATACCACCAAGAGTATGTAATTCGAAAGTTGTTCAGGTAGCATCTGTAAATGCGCATAAAGGTTTCGGAATATTGATTTGGTCCAAGTGGTTCCAATGGAACCAGTTTTATTGTTACTGTTAGAAAATCGGTTTCCAATAAAAGGCTCAAAGGGTGTTTAATTCGAATCCTTTAAACTATGCTACGGTGTTCCGGCAGCATATGTAGATGTGCATAAAGGTTTCGGAAGTTTGATTTGGCCCCCCAGTGGTTTCAGTGGAGCCTCTTTTATTGTTATTGTTAGAAAATCGGTTTCCATTGAAAGGCTCCTAGGGTGTTTAATTCGAAACCTTTAAACTATTCTAAGGTGTTCCGGTAGCATCTATAGATGTCCATAAAGGTCGCAGAATTTTGATTTGCCTCCAAGTGGTTCCAGAGAAACCACTTATATTGTTAGAAAATCAGTTTCCGGTAGAAGGCTCCTTGAGGTTTTAATTAGAAACGTTGAAACGGTGAAGGCTCCTTTGGGATTTAAATCAAAATGCTTAAAGCGTGTTCATATGTTCAGGTAGGGTCTCTGGTTGTGCATAAAGGCTTTGAATTTTTGATCCGGCTCCAGGCGGCTCCCGTCGTGTCACTTTTGTTGTTCGACATTCGGTTTCGGAAAAAGGCCCCTTGGCGTTTTAATTCGAAATGTTGAAAGTATGTTCATATATTCAGGTAGGGTCTCTAGATGTGCATAAAGGTGTTTGATTTTTGATTCAGCACCATGTGGAACCCGTAGCAAAACATTTGTCATTGGAGAATCAGTTTCCTGCGACAGACTCTTAGGGGTTTAATTCAAAACATTGAAAGTGTGTTCATATGTTCTGGAAGGTTCTCCAGATGTGCATAAAGTTTCGGATTTTTGATTATGCACCCGTAGCGACACATTTGTCATTAGAGAATCAGTTTCCGGTGAAAGGCTCTGAGTTGTAGAAATTTTGGAAGCAGTACATTCAGATTACCAGAAATTATAATTCTGAATCAGTGGCGTAGATAAATGGGGGCCGGGGGGCGAAGCCCCCCCCCCCCCCCCCACCAGAAGTTTTGTAGGAAATTTTTGGGGACCATTTTTAGGCGAATTTATGCCTAATAACATTAAAATGCTGGCTTTGGGGATAAAAACATGCCATTTGGGGTAAATTTTGGGTAAAAAAGACCAATTTTCAGTACATTTGCAGTAAACAACAGATTCTTTCTGTTTGTTTGTGTTTCTGTTGTTGTTACACTGTCGGAAAATTTTGGGCTTGCCCCTCCGCCAGCGAAAAGCTGTCTACGCCACTGTTCTGAATGCAGCAAGGGCATGCACTTGTATTTGTGAATGAAGAGGTGTGTCATTGGCAACAGGGGAGAAAACTCTGATCTTACAATTTTTCATAATGCATTTGTGCTTGACCGTTCAATATCCAATCAGCGTGTGGAGTGATATTGGGTATTGTTGGCACTGGCAGTGTAAACATGACAAATCGTCTAATACAGCTTTTTAGTGATGTTAACCGTACAACACTAGACACTAATTGTTGATCACGTGACCATAATTCTACCCTCTAGTTGGTTGATTCTGTTTGATGTCTAATAATGTATGAAATGTCGCTAATTAATTAAGATACGTTGATATACTAATTCCGTTATTTAGTAATGTTATTTGCTTGTTACTGTTACTATCGTATTTAAAATACAATGCATTTTTCAGATATTACCCTTAAATTATTATTAAATCATACAGTTAGTTTGAACCTTAGCGCATATCCATTGGTGAACTTTGAACAATTTTTTTCTTAACTTACAATCAAGGTTGTGAAATGGGATAAACAGTTGGGGGCTTTGCACACACATACATTATTGTTTATACATCATGTCAGATACAGAATCCAACCCCGTATGGAGAATCTTCAGCAGGAAAGAAATATGTTGTTGTTTATCAATCAATTTAATGTGCCATTTAATACCTTTTCATTTCTGTCTTTATCAAGTATTAACCAATAATCAAGAATGCAAATGCGAGAATATATACTACTCAACGTTTGCTAAGCACCAAGTATATCAAACTACCTGTTTTACGTTTTAGCTGAAATATTGTTATGAAAAGTGTATATATTTTATATTTAATTATATCTTTAATGATTTAAGCACAGAAATTAAGATTTTGTTTGTGTTTGACATTATTTTTTAGCTTTTGAATACGATAACCATGGAAAATGGATATTATTGGAAACAGAGGAAATATTTCAAATTTGCCAATAAGTTGACGGAGCGAACTGATATGGGTTCAATATCGAGTATGAGACCCATTGTTGTTAATTACAGCTTGACCACGCCTTCTCATGCTCTCAATCAGGTTCCAGATGGTCCTTTGAGGGATGTTGTTCCATTCTTGGACCAGCATGGCACCAAGCTCCTGGACACTTCTTGGCTGGACTGGACGGACTGAAATTGCAAGTTGGAACTCATTCCAGACATATTCGATTGGATTGAGGTCAGGGGATCTTGGTGGCCAGCCCATACGCTCAATCCACCCCGCCCCTGTCGGTACCCCCGGACAGCATGGGCAACATGAGGACGAGCATTGTCGTCCATCAGATGAAGCTATTACCCACTGCACCTGCATACAATCTGACGTGAGCATCCAGGATCTCATCAATATACCGCTGTGCAGTCAATGTACCACGGCCAAGGACACAGAGCTCTGTAGGTCCACCCCAGCTGATGCCGACACAGACCATTATTGACCACCATGTCGTCTGACTGGTATGCCATACTGCTGAAATCTTGCCCAGGCTCTGGTGATCATTGTATCGTGCACATCAAGGGCTTCACCAACCTGACGATGGGTTGCCCCTTGTTCCCCCATCCCTACAGCCTGCCACATTTCTGCTTCAGACAGATGTCTTCTAACATTTGCATTTGCCATATTCAGTCATTAAATCACAAGGGTTTATGTTGAAATGAAGACTGAATACCCTACACATCTCATTACATGTCGACAGTACATGAAATCATCATGAAAATCAAGGGGTACATGCTTTGCATGACTGTCACGAAAAGTCTGCCTGTCAAGAGAGCTAATGTAAACACTGGGGACCATCTCAATACATTCCTCAATCATATCCACCAAAAACATCGCAAATGAGTCACAAGAAAATTTCACAGTGATGTGTCAAATATGTGGTTCTTAGCAAACTTTGAGTAGTATACTATAGTGTGCTTTACACACAAATGGTACCATCTAGTTTTTATTTTTTTCTGTTTGAGGTCACATATTTCTGCACAATGGCTAATTATGACCGCAACATTAATATAAAGTCAAGCCCAGCCAAATCGTTTATACCCATGTTGCCCATTTTAGAGTGCTTCCACCCCAGGCATTGGTTACCGGTTTCTATTGTACCATTAAAATCGAGCTTGTTCACCTCAGTAAACAGGCGCTGCTCCTCTTCCTTGGGTTTCCCCTGGGACATCTGAAATAATCGCAAAAGTAATACATACAAAATATACTTGCCATGCTGGTTTTATAACCTTTGTTACGCACATTCAGGGCTGAAACCGTTGGCTCATTTCGTAACCCATTAACCAAGAGCTATAACCGGATAATATCCGGTTATCCGTGGGCATTATTTCACCGAATATGGGATCAAAATTGGAAAGCAGTATTCTCAAACTATTCCGTAGTGTGTATACAAACGAACGTTGTCGGGTACTCGACAACGTTCGTTTGTATACACACTACGGAATAGTTTTCACGATTACTTATTACTCACGGAAACTGCGGACCATAAACGAAGTCTTGACCGCCAAACTCGATTATTTTTCAATATATACAACGCGACTTCGATCAGTGGCGTAGATAAAGGGGGCCGTTTGGGACCATTTTTAGGCGAATTTATGCCTAATAACATTAAAATACTGGCTTTGTGGATAAAAACATGCCATTTTGGGTAAATTGGGGGTAAAAAAGACCAATTTTCAGTACATTTGCAGTAAACAATAGATTCTTTCTGTTTGTTTGGGTTTTTGTTGTTGTTGTTACACTGTCGGAAAAGTTTCGGTCTGTCGGAAAAGTTTGGGCTTGCCCCTCCGCCAGCGAAAAGCTATCTATATGTGTAATCTATCAGAAAGGAAAAGCGGCAGATTTACTACGTTTTAAACGTGGAATGACTATCACTATCGATATTTCGGATAACCGGTTGACGCTTTTTCTAATCCGTTAGGTAGCTAACTGGTTTCAAACCTGTAATCCGGTTAATCATTTCAGCACTACGCACATTGATTGACGTTTGATCTCTCGTAAGCGAAATCGTTAAAATATCTGCACCTCGGATCTCCGCCCCAACTCCCACAGACAACTTTCAGTCCTCTAATAAATGAAATACGTAAAAAGGTCAGAAGTGATTTACAAATCATTTCCCTGCAATTCTATCGTTCATGTACGGTATTGTTTCTTGATGAATTCTTGCACTGGACATCTCCAACTGATATGTGGGAAGTGTGAAGTACCAAATGAACTGACCTGAGGTTTTGATATTAAGTTAGCATTAGGCCTTATCCTTTTCGTGATTTTCAAAAGATGTTTGAGGTGGGGACGAGATGGGGATGAGGTTTTGTCGGATATTAATTTGTACGCATTTATTTATTTATCGGGGTTTAACGACACTTTCGACAGCCAGGGTTACCTCGTGTCAAACCATTTTATGGGCGGAGGAAGCCGGAGTACCCAGAGAGAACCACCGAGCAACGGTGAGACACAGCAACGTTAGCACGGGGTTAGCACAGGTTGAAGAAAAGTGCACCATCGGCGTGCAGTACGCCTTAATACACGATGCCGCCGTGCCCCCACGTGCGCACTCGGGAAAAAGTGCCTTCCCCAAGGACACAACGCAGTTACCCGGGGGGGGGGGGGGGGGGTGGGGCGAACCGTGGACCTTTCGGTTGGAAGTCCAATGGCGTAACCACTGAGCAACCGCGCCCCCAATTTGTACGCATCATTGGATTTATCCAAACTGAATTGAACTACACCGCCACCAACACAATAATTTGCTCATTATTAAAACATCAACCCTTGCACTGAAGTTTTAGTCACAAATTTGATCTTATATATAAACTTGTAATCAATCAAATTGAGATCAATCATCTAGACCCCGACAGGTCTCTTGATTTCTTTAAACGCTTTTATGTCGACCACAAACCCACGAAAATGCATCCGATGTTATAAACACAGAAGTGGATATACAACACCCATTGGATAATGACAAAATCTCGGCTACTGAAATAATGCACCATCTGAGAAGTCTAAAAAACAATAAATCGGCCGCGTGTGATAATATTTCAAACGAATTCTTAAAAATAATAGTCCCGCATATGATTGATCATGTAGCCAAATTATTTAATTAGGTATTTGAATCTCATCATTATCCTCCCTCATGGAGTAAATCTGTTCTCACCACATTATACAAGAAGGGTGATCGAAACGATCCCAATAATTATAAAGCTATTGCCGTAAGCGGTGCTCTGGGTAAGCTATTCAACAGAGTTATCAACACGAGCATTAATACCTATCTTGAAGATAATTCCTTGATTAGTGACAATGAGTTGGGGTTTAGAAAACACCGTTGTGCTTTTGACAGCGCCTTTATTCTTAAAAAAGCTGTAAACAAACATAAAAACTTAAACAACCGTTATGTGCTGTTTTTGTTCATTTTAGAAAAGTTGATACTGTTGATAGAAACGTTCTTTTTGATAAATTACACCACCTCGGGATACAGGATAATGTATTAAAATTTTAAAATCCTTATATAGCTGAAGTTACTATCAAATAAAAACTTCGAAAGGATTAAGTCCAATCTTAATGTCAACGGTTGGTGTCAGACAAGGTTGTGTGATCTCGCCGACGCTCTTCAAAATCTTTATCGACGACTTTGGCTTAATCTTTGATGAAAAATGTGATCCCGTCCATCTACATACCTCGAATCTAAGTCACTTGCTATTTGCCGACGATTTGGCGATCATCTCAAACTCGTCTCGGGGACTACAGAGAGCACTGGATAACTTGAATGCCTACTGCACTAAAAGCACACTGAGCGTAAATGTCGACAAAACTAAAGTTATGATTTTTCAATCGCGAAAGAATAAGGGGACCCATGGTTTTCATATTGGGAACAATGAGCTTATGCACGCCCATCAGTGTACATATCTGGGACTTTCGTTTACACCCAACGATAAACTGCAGAATGCGCAACAAGATCTCAAACTGAAAGGTTTAAAAGCCATCTTCAGCCTGAACAACAACTTTAAAAGAAAGTGCCTTCCGCCTGTTTCGGTTTACCTAAAACTATTCAACATCCTGATAAAACCCATTAAACCGTTCATATTCAGTTCTGTAAGTTAGTCCTGGGTGTGAACAATAAATCATCGAACCATGCAGTGAGAGCTGAACTTTGACAGTACCCACTGCACACAGATGCCAAAATCCAGTTAGCTAAGTTTGCATCAAAATTATATGATCTCCAAACCCCTCCTTACTATCAGAGGCTAGAATTGAATCCGAGAATTACATTATGCCGGACTCAATGTTGGTTAAAATTGGCAGCTTATAGCCAATTATAATCCTCAAAATAACTCTGATCAGAAAATTCCGTTTCAACCTGTGAAAAACATGACAATAACAGAAAATCTGAAAGAGACCCATTTACATAATTTTTATAATGCTATATTTGATGACAACAGGAAAACTGGGGAAAAAAATAAGCTTAGAACTTATCGAGAGTTTAAAAACAAATATCATCTGGAGCCTTATTTGATCCATACAACACCCCCGAGGCGAGAAACATATTTACTCGTTTGCGTTTAAGTCATCACAAACGTATGATAGAAAAGGGGAGGCATATGCAACCACCCATCCCCGGAACTGAATGTTTATCCCGCGGTATGCGGCTCAGGGGCAGTGGAAACAGAATGGCAATTCGTTATGGAGTGCAGTGAATATGCATCTCTCAGAGAACGTGCATTTTACAAATTTGAACGTGAATACCAAGAGTTTGTTGAGATGGACATATCCGAGAGATTCACATTCCTGATGAGAAACAATGTGCCACATCTATGCGGTATCATCTGTAATATGATCCAGCAATTCATAAAACAACGAGAACAAGTTTTGTCAATCTGACATCAAGAGGTGACATTAACAATATTATATGATAACCACTAAGCCTTGATATATGCGTTTGTTATTTGGAATTAGTATTGTTTTATGTTTCTATTTATGTTGATTTTGTATATACAAAGCAATCTGTCTTTGTTCTGGTGTATTTGCTTAATAAATCTTATCTTATCTTATCTACAATGGTTTAAAAAAGAAAAACTTGGCTTTTCTGTAGTCCGGCCGCTTTACCAGACGCATTTAATGAAAACTGTCTTGTTTCTCAGTTTTTTAGGTATTTGAACTTATTTTGAACTTTTGAATGCCTGCCATGCTATATAGTGACAGTAGTGTGTTCACAATAGAAACAGCATTGAACTGCTCATTATTAAAACATCAACCCATTCACTGAAGTTTTATTCACAAATTTGATTTTATATATAAATTTGTAAAAGGAAACCGTGGCCTCTCTGCAACTGCCACGGCTGAGTTTGATCCCCAAATTAAAGAAGCAAAAAACTCTAAAACAAAATGTGATTGCTACTGATGTATCTGGGTGTTGCTCACTGGGCAGCATAACCTATTTTCAGTAATGTTGATCAGCGTAATCTACTTGTAGAATGTGGAATAGACCCTATCCCCAAATGTATCTGCATCTCAAATTTGGTATTTATTTATTGGAGTTTAACGACACTTTCGACAGCTAGGATCACCTAGTTTCGGACATTTTTACGGGTGGAGGAAGCCGGAGTATCAGGAGAGAACCACCGAGCAAGACGTGCAACTGTCAGACTCCCCACGTACTAACTCCACACAAGCAGTGTTAGCATTGGTTGAAGACAACTACACCATCCACGTGCATTACGCCTTAGTACACAGTGCCACCGTGCCCCCCACGTGGGCAATTGGGGTTAAGTGTCTTGCCCGATGAAACAACGCAGTTTCTCCTGGCGGGGGTCGAACCGTGGTCATCTCGGTTTGAAGTTCAATGCCGTAACCACTGAGCCACCTCAAATTTGGTAGCCCTTAGCCAAATTAGTATATGACTGATTATGAGTCTTCTTTTTAGCTGTCCTTCACATGTAAAGTTTAAACAATCTAAAATGTCGTTGCCTGGCGGTCTCAGTCCCTTTCCCTCATTTTGTTGTTGAACAGTTAGCTTATACTGTTAAACTTGCGCTGTCCTGGACGGGGATGTCGCACCTCTTCACCTGCGATTGGTTCTGCGTTTGATGCTTGAAATTCGTAAGCCGATTAGATTCGGCATTTAACTTATTTATCGAAAAGTTTACATACCTCATGACTGTAGACAGGTTTGGTTGCCTGTGTGGAGGTGCGGTGTCCCGGTCTGGGTCTCGGGGTGTACGGTTGGTTTTTTAATCAACTAAATCTGACTAATAAGTGAGGGTCTTGGCTTCCAGACAGCAACATGTGGGTTTATCTTCTTATCTATACCACCTAGACGAGTTAACTGATACAGACGCCCGGGAGACGACTTACATAAGCTTTTACCTTTCTGTCGAATCCCTTCTTTCCTCGGCAATTTGACAATCGTTATATTTGTTATATTGTATACTGCTGTGTCTTAATTTGTTATTTTTTTCCATTGTGACATCTGTTTTATGTTTTGTATACATATAACATAATTTTAGAATAAATATTGTTTAAACTAAATTGTTTTCAAGGCGGACGGATGCGACATATTTTGTAAAATGTATATCAACATGATAAACAGTCTAAAGCTAAAGATAAGAGAACTCTGTAATTTATTTAAAAAAATACTCGATCTCCTCAACCTTTTTTCATTTGTCTCTACTCACTATCGTATTTTCAATAAATTTAGTGGAAAAAAATGGATTTAACCATTTTGTCTCAATTTTATATGACCATTTCGAGGCTGTTTGGCAATGGTACACACTTTGCTCCTGTTTGTTCTGCTTGCATTATAAAGAGTCAGCTGCTGATGGAAACAGAAGAAAAACTTGGAGAAATCATTAGGGCCAGTATAATAAGGGTAGGGGCTAGCAGGCCACTGCTAACCCTTACCCATACTGTACTGACCCTAGACCATTGCGGATGTCTCTCGTTTTGTCCACCTCAAGATGGAGAGTCTGTTGTTTCTAAGTATGACAAATTAACAGAAAGAAAAGGGTTTATAATAAGTTGTAAATATGATATTATTGGAACCAAGCTGGGTACATGATATTGAATGAAAATAAAAATAGAAAGAGTGAGGAGACCGGATATTTTTAAAATAAATTTCAGAGTACCCAATTTTTCCTAGTCAGCTTTACCACTTTTTCTTCACACAAAGAATTATGCATAATGGGTTGAAAATCATCATATCCCGTGGATGTGCTTCATGTTGGGTTAGAAGCAAAAATGTTGCGCCTGTGTGAATTTGTCTTACCACAATTGATTGGAAAGTGCCTACAATATACAGAATTCTGACTCGCACAAATAATCTAGTAGGCCTACTCTTCTAGTTAGAAATCTTGAGAAACGCGACTCAGTTGTGGAGTTCTAATGATCGAACCTTGAAATTGAATAAAATATTTAGTTAACCCTTTACCAAACATGAAAAGCAGACGACACTTGCAAAAAAAATTCTTGAATAATTAATTTTTTTCATTTTTTGTCTCAAAAACATAGGTTATGACCCCTTGTTGGAACGAGCTCGACGAGCTCGTTCCAACGAGGGGTCATAACCTATGTTTTTGAGACAAAAAATGAAAAAAATAATGAAAATTAATTGGCGATTTTTGAGAATAGCGCTGGCCGGTTTTGGCCGTTACGTTGGGTAAAGGGTTAACGGAAAATTATTTGGGCTCACTACGTACCTGCTGAATGGATTTTTGGCAAACATTTTTTTCGAACTCCTCTGCCTAAGTCCTACAGCTGTGATAAACAAATGACTCTCCTCCCTCACTCTCTTACAGAAAAGAACTTCGCGTCGCTTCAATAGGAACGCAAGGAATTCTTGGTATGGGATATTACGGTAGGACAAAAATAAAAACGACACAAACCGCACCTGTCACATTAGACGATTATTTACATTATCAAAATTCATTGTTTATGATATTAAACAATAATTTAACCACATTATTTCATAAAATCATCAATGTGCATGTACAGTGCACTAACTCTCGCTGCGCACGACAAGGTAATTCTTGCACGTGTGGGAAAGGTGCAAGTCAAGCGAGTCTTAACCACTTATCCACTAAATTACCTTGTCTACAATAGGTGCACCAAGTGTATTTAAATTTTAAAGGCAGACTGAATTTACTGAGAGAGTAAAAAAACACCGCCTCTACACAGCCTTGAAGCTATTGATTAAAAAACTTTATTCCTGTACTGAGTAAATGCTGAATTTCAAGTTTGATCTCAAAAGAGTAGGCGAAATGTCAAGATCATACATTTCAAAACACGATAAGTGAAAAGCCTCAAACTTTGTCAAGTATTGAAAGTGGGTTAATTAACATTTATAACAAAATGCCTGGGGTTAGACTGGATTTGTGGCAGATTTATTGAGATTTTATTCCTGCTGAAAACAGTTATTTACCTTTTCTTGCAAATGTAACAATTGTTGGAGAAATGTTAAATCCCCTTGAGTGGGTGTCATTACAAGTTGACCCTAAATAGTGGAAACTTGGTCAAGTGTTACAAGCATGTATAAATTGTCCCGCTTTGAAACACAATTACACCCGCAGTGTTATAAACTATCCCTTTTAACGCATTCATCCATTACAATTATGTGTTACGACGAAGAGACATTCTTTCGGCCATCCTAAGATTTATCACTCATGACAGTTGTCTTTGGGTTGAATCATTTGAAGGCTAGATGCATTAGTATGCATATCACATGTAAACCTCCATTTCAAACCCTTTCTTCACCGCGTCCATAAATGGATATATCCCATGTGTGTTCGACTCTGCATTACACCTTAGCCCGATGCTACATTAACGACACCGACCGCCCCATTTAACCCTTCACCTAACATGAAAAACTGGCGACACTTGCAAAAACAATTCTTGAATAACTATTTTTTTTATTTTTTGTCTCAAATACATAGGTCATGACCCCTGTTTGGAACGAGCTCGACGAGACCCAGTGGCGCCATGTTTGGTTGCCATGGTAACCCGCGTGAGCAGCCATCGTGTGACGTCATCCCCATAGTGATACGTGGGCCTAGTGCGCATGCGCAGCGCGTGATGTTAGGGTGATAGTGTTTCTGTCGTCCATTTTGTATACTGGAGGCCGCCATCTTGGTTTCTATGGTAGCACGTGGTTGCTATGTTACCCAAAGGCAATAATAGGATGGAGGTATGTTCAGAGGGTGTGATCCTTTGTACAAGAGTAATTTCCCGATTCGCAGAATTTCCCAAAATAAACCCGACAAGTTGTACTATTTCAAATTCTTTCAGAATCCTCTGCTTCTATCTGTCTGTGCAACAATTTTCGTGTACCCAACCATGTTCGTTTGTCCTGGAGTATTCTCAAGTAGAGTAGAAGAGCCTATCAGCTGGAACAACGTTGCTTATTATTACTATATTTAGCTTTTCTAGTCTGTTATTGTCAGTTCTGACCCTCTTCCGAGTACTCTTGTTGTTTCGTTTATCTAGATCACCCAATCAGTTCACTTTACTGGCGCTAACTAACCAAGCACATTGCTTGATTTCCCATAATCTGTATACAGAGTTATCTCCCTTCTGTATAACAAAAAACATACTACTCAAAGTTTGCTAAGCACCAAGTATATCCAACTACCTGTTTTACGTTTTAGTTGAAATATTGTAACGAAAAGTGTTTATATTTTTTATTTAATTATATATTTAATGATTTAAGTACAGACAATAAGATTTTATTTGCGTCTGACATTATTTTTTAGGTTTTGAATACGATAACCATGGAAAATGGATATTATTGGTAAAAGGGGGGTTGTCAGGCAAAAAATTACGGATACAAGGTGGAAATTTTTACATTTTCAATTTTTGGGACCCACCACCCCCGGAATGCAAATTTTTGCCAGTCATGTCTTGGACACCCACCCCTCCCGCACAGTTTTTCCTCAAAGACAATTGGGGACCCACCCACAATTTATAAAATCTGTTTAACGAAGTATTCAAATTACCTAAATCAAAAAAAAAAAAATAAATAAATAAATACTTTTCCCAAACATGAAAGGTGCCGCAAACCAACTTGTCCGATATCCCAGCCCTGCTCTTGGGCATCCAAGGCATCCCTGGCCACAGATGGCCCCAAAACAATCTCTCTGCATATAAAGCCACAATGGAAATGCAGCATCAGACTCCCAGGTAACCACTGGAACCCGCCTCCACCAACTGAATTACAGATATACACCCATTCATGTTCCAAGCAACACAACCTTTACCTCGATGTACAACATGTCTATGCTGTTCAGACACCAGTCGAATCCCACCACCAAGACGCCCTGCCCAAAATATATTGTTCCCACCTGGATATCTTCAACTGTCCACAAGAAATAGTTGTTTTTCATTTCATTACTTTTCGGTTAAATGTTTAGTTTGTACAGCTGGTCTGAGAGAGACCTAATACTGAAGTTCTTTGACCCATGCCAGGGTGACTTGTCTGAGATGAATTGCCTCTTATTTATTTTTTTTTATGTTAGTGTCACTAGAATCATATTTACTTTGAAATTATACACGTTTTCCACAATCAAGATTTTTATTCTATCAATCTTTCCAATTAATCCATACATGGAAGCACACTAGACCACTGGCATGAGGCACCCTGAGGCTTACAGAAGAATCAAATAATAGGAGCTACAAAGCACTTATAAGAGGCAGACTGTCTTAGAAGAAATATAAAGGAGTGAAAATTATGACCAAATAGCTGGGAATCACTTTTTTGTTTTGCAAATTTTTGCCAGACCCAGAACAGGACCCACCCCTAATGAAGTGTAAAACATGGGGAAAAAATTCTAACATGGAGCCCCCAACACATTATCAATGCTCTATTCTGTTCTAAGTTATGAATCTAAGAACTTGAATTCACTTTGGTTGTAATTACTTGTCTGTAAAATGATATTTGGCAAACAATTGCATGACACCGGCAAAAACTGCACTTTGGGGCTCGGACCCACCCACCCGCCCACCCACCCGGACCTTGTATCCCGGGGGTGGGGGGTGGGTCTTCAAAAAATTCCCGTACACAGGGATGAATTTTTTTTTCCTCCCGAAGAGCACCCACCACCCCCCTTTTTGAAGGAATTTTTTTTCCGATTTCGAATGGTACACCCACCCCCACTAACCCCCAATCTGGTCTAAATTGTCCAAATTTTAAATGCTTTCACTTGCATTTCATCTTCCTATTTCATTCTAAGTCAGTCCAATTTTTTAAGCTGTCCAAAGGGAGGTAACTAACAAAACAAAGACATATGCAACTTGATGCAGCTCTATCAGTGTCGGTGTAAATTTTACTGTAATTACATCTGGTTTCAGCTTTCCAAAACAACATAAAGGGTAAGTAGATGGTACAATATCATATTTGGTGCTCAGTAGTCATGAATTCATCAGAATTCATCTGAACCAACACCAAAAAAAAAAAACTGGAAGACTTCACATTGGTACTCATGTCATCAAAGGGCAACTTAGTGATTCTGTGTGTGGCTTTTGTGGCAACTATGGTTGTTCTATCGACTTGAAACGCACATCTCACCAAACATCAACGCCAGTATCTAACTGCACCATGTTTGTAAAATTCAGTCTGAAGCCAGCTGAGAAATCGGGTCAACATCCCCATGTACCAACAGGCCATACCGTTGTCCTCTATGTGATATTGTGTACTGGTCCTACCACTTTGCAAATCACTATAAAGTGAAACATCCTGGTCTAAACTGTCCAGTAGAAATTCAGCCAATTGAGAAAGAGAGATTAATGAAAGTTTGATGTTGTCTTGAACAAAATTTAACTATAACCTGCTATAACCTGATATAAATGTTCATTTTATTTGCTTTGTTGCATTTAATCACAGAGTCAAAGACATTGGGCAAGTCGTTCATCCCATTTCTCAATGTAACAGTGAATGTAACGGCAAACACTGGCCAGCATTATTCACTAAAACTGCCATTCAAATTTTATTATCTTTTCACTTTTTGGTTTCAAAAACATAGCTTATGACCCCATCATTAGAATGAGTTCATTGAGCTTGTTCCAATGATGGGTCATAAGCTTTGTTTTTGAGACAAAAAATGAAAAATTTTAGTCAGTCAACAATTTTTTTCAAAGTGTCGTCTTCTATCCACATTGGTTAATGGGTTAATCTGGTGTCTGAGAGCCATAGGTGACCCCCAATTCATAATAACTACCCCAATATATTGGAAAATCATCCCAAAATGCGTCTTAACAAATTCCAACTAGAATTATCTGTTAAAAGTATGTGAGGAAACAATTTAGACCACCTGGAAAAAAGTGAGTTTTGGAGCTCCTGGACCACCCCGGCCTTGTGTATTGGATTTTTTTGAAGATCCCCCCCCCCCCACCCCCTGTGTATCCTGGCATTTTTTGCGACCCCACCCCACCCCCTGGTAAAAGAGGAATTTTTTCAATATGCCAAAAAAATTGACGGAGCGAACTGGTATGAGTTCAATGTCGAGTATGATACTCATTACTGTTAATTACAGCTTGACAACGCCTTCTCGTGCTCCCAATCAGGTTCCTGGTGGTCCATTGTGGGATGTTGTTATATTCTTGGACCAGCAGGGCACCAAGCTCCTGGACACTTATTGGCTGGATTGGGCGGGCTGAAATTGCAAGCTGCAACTCATTCCAGACATGTTCGATTGGATTGAGTCGGGGGATCTTGCTGGCCAGTCCATACACTCAATCCTCTCCCTCTGTCGGTACTCCCCGACAGCATGGACAACATTATCGTCCATCAGAATGAATCTATCACCCACTGCACCTGCATACAATCTGACGTGGACATCCAGTATCTCATCAATATACCGCTGTGCAGTCAATGTACCACGGTCAAGGCCACAGAGCTCTGTACGCCCATCCCTGCTGATGCCGACCCAGACCATGACTGACCCTCCACCATAGCGGTCATGCTCAGCAATGTTGGCTGCGTGGAATCGCTCTCCTGGTCTTCTCCACACCCTAGAACGCCTATCTGTGTGGCCTAGGCAGTATTTTGACTCATCTGTAAAAAGGATATGTCGCCAATCATCTCTGGTCCACCCAACGTAGTCCACGGCCCATTCATATCGTTCCTGGCGGTGGTTCTGGAACAGCGGAATGCGAATACATGGTCTTCTCGATCGGAGACCACCTTCGTGCAACCTTGCCCGGATAGTCTGCGTCGAAACATTTACCCCAGATGCATTCTGAAGGTCACTGCGAAGCTGGGTTGCTGTGGCAAAGCGGTTCCTACGTGCCTGAATGATCAAAAACAGGTCTTCAGCTGCAGATGTTGCCCTGTCTCTGCCACCACCATGCCGTCTTACTGGTGTGCCATACCGCTGAAATCTTGCCCAGGCTCCGATGATCACCGTATGGTGCACACCAAGGGCTTTTCCAACCTGACGATGGGTAGCCCCTTGGTCCACCATCCCTACAGCCCGCCACATCTCGGCTTCAGACAAATGTCTTCTTACGTTTGCATTTGCCATATTCAATCATAAAATCACAGGGGTTTGTGTTGAAATGAAGACTGAATACCCTACACATGTCATGTACATGTAGACAGTACACGAAAACATCATGAGAATCAAGGGGTACATGCTTTCCATGACTGTCACGAAAAGTCTGCCTCTCAAGAGCGCTAATGTAAACACTGGGGACCATCTCAATACATTCCTCAATCATATCCACCAAAAAGATCGCAAATATGTCACAAATTTCACAATGATGTGTCAAGTATTTGGTGCTTAGCAAACTTTCAGTAGTATATATCATTCCCAAAGCCAATAAGCTATCGAGCTGTTACTGAAAAGTCATTGCTCGGCCGACTCGAAGTCCATCGAGCAAATGAGCTATAGAGCAATTGCTCGATCGAGTGACTCCACATACTGCTCTACGACTCATCTGGGTATTTTAGGATACCCATGACATTGGATTATTGGAGGATACTTGTTGTAGAAACCTTAGATCCGGGTACTTCATTCTACATCGGGTTCTCTGTTGGGATAGTAGATAAAAAACAAACAACAGTATATAACATTTCATTCATTTTTATTCGAGTATACAGTTTACAATTCAATTTCTCAAGGCATCTTTGCGTCTTTGTAGTTCTTCTCTTATGGTCTAACCATCTCATCTTCTTGTTGGTTGGAGCGGGGGCGCGGTGGCTCAGTAGGTAAAGGCGCAGGTTGCAAGCCGAGAGGTCCTCGGTTCGAATCCCACCTGCGGCAATCACGTTGTGTCCTTGGGCAAGACACTTCACCCCCATTGCCCACGTGGGGGCACGAGGCGTTGTGTACTAAGGCGTACTGCACGTCGATGGTGCACCCGTCTTCAACCAATGCTAACCCTGCTTGTGTGGAGTTAATATGTTGGGGAGCTGACAGTTGCTCGGTGGTTCTCACCGGGTACTCCGGCTTCCGCCACCCGTAAAACTGTCGTGGTCATGATTAGCCATTGTGCAGAAATATGTGACCTTAAACACCAATAAATAAATAAATGTTGGTTGGAGCTTCTTCCCATTGTCTGGCTAGGTTCTTGAGAAAACACGTTCTGTCGTTGATAGCTGATAACATGGCTTTGTTGGTTGCTTTATGTCCTGGCTAGCATCTTTCTTCTTTTGAGTTTCTCTTTCTTGTCTTATAGCTGTTTCATAGTTTGAGTAGTAACTTAAGTCTCCCGAACAGCAGTCTCAGTTTCAGTAGAAACTTCAGGCTTCTTCGTAGTGGTAACTTCGTTCTTTATGGGAACTGGCATCATTCTCCTCTTCAGGCTGATACATTGTTGGAGTAGTAACTTCATTCTTAGTTTCAGTAGAAACTTCAGGCTTCTTCGTAGTGGTAACTTCGTTCTTTATGGAATCTAGCACCATTCTCGTGTCTTCAGGCTGATTCGTTGTTTGAGTAGTAACTTCATTCTTACTTTCAGTAGAAACTTCAGGCTTCTTCGTAGAGGTAACTTCGTTCTTTATGAGAGCTGGCATCATTCTCTTGTCTTCAGGCTGATTCGTTGTTGGAGTAGTAACTTCATTCTTAGTTTCAGTAGAAACTTCAGGCTTCTTCGTAGTGGTAACTTCGTTCTTTATGGGAACAGGCTTCATTCTCTTGTCTTCAGACTGATTCGTAGTGGAAACATCAGTCTTCTGAACATCACTCTTAGTTTCAGAAGAAACTTCATGTTGTTTCGTAATGTGAGTAGTAACTTCATTCTTGTTTGTAGTGGAAGCATCAGTCAGTTCTGTCTTTATTCTCTTGGTTGTAGTGGCAACTTCGGTGGTTAATGATCGGTCAACATCCACACACCTTTGTTTCTTTCCACCACCGTGTCTAGATTTTTTCTCTTGGCTCCATTTACCACACGATTCACTTGGGCCAGTTCTTGGGAAGTCAGCTTTAATCCAGCATCATTCTTGAAGATCTGTATGTGTAAGACATCTTTGAATCTAAGCACTGTTGTTGACACAGACATCTTCACTCGTTCAAAACGGAAATGAGTTTATTTTCATACTAACACTCCTTTTATACTTTTTTTTTCTCTAATCGTCTTCTTCTTCGTCATCTTCTACTTTGAATGAGTAGTTCGTCAGGCAAAGCGTCAGTTCATAGATGGCACGTTTAAGGTAAGATTTTTAAGTTTTCCTCTAAAACGTAAGTTAAATGTAAAAATATAAATATCAAGTGTTAAATAGTAAATGTTCTATTTTTGGCAATAACCTCTCATTTTTATATTTAATTTTGACGCTTTACTAAGGTTGAATTAAATCTATTTGTAGATTGTTGGTGTACGGTTTAAACCAAATGGCCAGCTGATGTCTGTTAATGCCTTTGTACAGAAAGATGGACAGAGGAAACAATTCACACTTGTGTTTGCTGTTATGTCGAAAAGGAGAAAATCTGATTATGTATTGGTTTTGAAAGCTATTTTGGAAATGAAAGTGTCAATGACACTGTAGCTCAACTTGTCAAGACAAAGACATGTACATGTATAGTATGTGACACAGCAATGACAAACATCTAGGTAATGACCTGATAACAAAGGTACATATAAAGTATTGTAACGGTCTGTACATAAATACTGACCGTTGCCTGTAACAAATGTATAGGTAAAGTATTGTAAATGTGGGTGACAGTCAGATACTAAACTAGAAAAAAATCTTGAGTCCCAGAGTGGGTCTGACTGAACCCCAAAATATTTGTTCTCATAGCACAGTGATAACAAAGGCACCCCCAAAACACACTCGTTCCTGTCCCAAGGTGAAAACAAAAGTACCCAAGAAGTTTTGTGAAGATCAGTTCATAAATACGAGCTGTATAGAACTTGTGACAAAAAACTGATTGGACCTAATTTCCGTACAAAATGGCCACTGGCAGCCATCTTGAATTTTGGACCGTACCCAGAAACACTCATTCTCATCCCAAGGTGATAACAAAGGTACCCAAGAAGTTTTGTGAAGATCGGTTCATAAATACAGCCTCTACCCTGAGCCGTATTGACATGTGTGCTTATATTGTGTAAGTAGCACTGAATAAATCAAAGTTCATCTAATTTGCATAATTTCTGCACGAAAAAAAACCCTTACAATATGTGATGTATTCCATGTTACTAAACATTCATGCAAACATTTATTCAAATCAGAACTTTCATACAGAAGTTCTGTACAAAAGACTGATTGCACTAATTTTGGTACAAAATGGCTGCTGGTGGCCATCTTGAATTTCGGACCACACCCCAAAACACTCGCTCTCAACCCTGGGTGATAACAAAGGTACCCAAGAAGTTTCGTAAAGATTGGTTCATAAATATGGCCTCTAGTCTGAGCTGTATAGAAGTTGTGTACAAAAACTGATTAGACCTAATTTCGGTACAAAATGGCCACTGGCAGCCATCTTGAATTTTAGACCGCACCCAGAAACACTCGTTCTCGTCCCAAGGTGATAACAAAGGTACCCAAGACATTTCGTGAAGATCAGTTCATAAATACAGACTCTAGTCTGAGCCGTATTGACATGTGTACTTACTGTGTGTAAGTTGCACTGAAAAAATCAAAGTCCATCTAATTTGCATAATTTCTGGACGAGAAAAAAACCCGTATTATATGTGATGTATCCCATGGTACTAAACATTCACACACAAATTTATTAAAATCAGCGCTTTCATATGGAAGTTCTGTGCAAAAATCTGATTGCACCTAATTTTGTACAAAATGGCTGCCATCGGCCATCTTGTATTTCGGACCGGACCCCAAAACACTCGTTCTCGTCCCACGGTGATACCAAAGGTACCCAAGAAGTTTCGTAAAGATCGGTTCATAAATACGGCCTCTAGCCAGAGCCGTATTGGCATTTGCACTTACAGTGCTGAAAGTAACCCCCAAAAATATCAAAATTAGTCTAATTTGCACAATTTACGCACGAGAAAAAAACCCATATTATATGTGATGTATCCCATGGTACTAAACATTCATACAAAAAATTATTCAAATCAGAGCTTTCATATGGAAGTTCTGTACAAAAAACAGATTTCTGCATCGTCGGTACAAAATGGTGGCTGGCAGCCATCTTGAATTTCGGACCGCAGCCAAAACACTCCTTCTCGTCCCACGGTCATAACAAAGGTACCCAAGAAGTTTCGTAGAGATCGGTTCATAAATACGGCCTCTAGTCCGAGCCGTATCCAATTGTTGACGTACGGACAGACGGACGACGGGCCATGACAAAAGCTCAAATTTGGCTTCGCCAAAGTTGAGCTAAAAATTGGAGACCCCCCTGGTGGAAGGCTTCGTCTTAGATTTTGAAACCGGTAAGTTTTTCTCTTACATACATTAAGCATACATACGAACACTATGACGCACAAGCACACACAACTAATGTTCTTCTTACTTTATATTGCAAGTGCATGGCAAGCGATACGAGACGTCTTCCCAGGAAAGGGCATAAAAGGATGTGTCTTTCATTGGTCCCAGGCAGTATTCCGGCGTGTGCATCAACTTGGCCACATCCTACAGAGAACAAGGACCCGTATACCATTAAATTAGGCAGTTACTAGCCCTTTCATTCTTGCCAGCAGAACATATCCCCGACACTTTTCAGACATTGAAGAACAAAGCAAACAGTGGGCCACTGGTAGAACTTGTGAACTACATACAGAGTCAATGGATGGATAACCCTGTCTTCGAAGTAGCAGCTTGGAGTGTATATGAACACACAGTCAGGACAAACAATGATGTGGAAGGTAATTATCAATTTCAATATTAAATCTCCGATCTATTCAATTTTCAATAATAATAATACAATTATTATAGAAATTACATGATCAAACCAGTGTATCAATTATAAATAAATAAATAAATAAATAAATTACATGATCAAACCCGTGTATTGTTATTTATTAATCACATTTCTTTTCTTTAATTTCCTGCATGGCATAGACGATTAAATTGTAGAGGCACAGGTCAATTTTTTTTACAAACTAATACCCACCTTATTAGCCGAGGCAGAGATTGTCACGTCACAATGAATGTGGTTGGCGGTGATTTGGAAACGAGAGTCAGAACTGTGACGTCAAAGATGTCCAAGAAGTTAGAGGAAGCATGTGGAAAATATAAAGAGAATGACATTACTACATCGAGATTTTTGAGATTGTGTGCCAGTATTTATTAAGTGTGATTGTATTTTGTGTCAATATATCTGTGGTTGTTAAATGTATTTTATTATTGTTTAGATTGTATATGACGCTGTATTTATTTTTGTTTTTGGTTCCATGTATTATATATTACGCCGTATTTATATTTTTAGTTCTAATAAAGATGTTTAAACTCATCTTAAACCGCGTCTTTGTTAATCTCTCTTAGTCTCCCTAGTTCAACATGGAGGCCGAATGTTCCCGAGGCCGACAAGACCCGCTCCCACTCTATCGAGCAATTGTTCTATAGCTCATTTGCTCGATGGGCTTCTGAGTCGTTCGAACAGTATGTGGAGTCACTCGATCGAGCAATAACTCTATAGCTCATTTACTCGATGGGTTTCGAGTCATTCGAGCAATTGCTCATGGAGCAATTACTCTCTTGGCCCTTAAGCTTATTAGGGAACATCACCCGTTTCTAGGTATCCTCTTTACGGAATCCCTTTTTTGGAAAATGACTGGTCTCAGGAATCCCTTTTTCTGAAATGAGTCGAAGGGTCGTATGTGCGAGTCACTCGAACGAGCAATTACTTATTAGCTCGATGGACTTCCGAGTCGTTCGAGCAGTATGTGGAGTCACTGGATCGAGCAATTGCTCTAAAGCTCATTTGTGCGATGTCGTTTCGAGTCGTTCGAGCAATTGCTCATGGAGCAATTACACTCTTGGCTCTTTAGCTTATTAGGGAAAATCACCCGTTTCTAGGTATACTACTCACGGAATCCCTTTTTTAAAAATGACTGGTTTTTGGCATCCCTTTTTTCTGAAATGAGTCGAAGAGTCGTATGTGCGAGTCACTCGCACGAGAAAGTACTCGTTAGTTCATTTGCTCGATGGACTTCGAGTCGTTCGAGCAGTATGTGGAGTCACTCAATCGAGCAATTGCTCTAAAGCTCATTTGCTCGATGGAATACGAGTCGTTCGAGCAGTATGTGGAGTCACTCGATCGAGCAATTGCTCTAAAGCTCATTTGCTCGATGGGCTTCGCGTCGTTCGCGCAATGACTTTTCAGTAACTGCTCGATAGCTTATTGGCTTTGGGAATGATATCGGTTTTTTGTTATAGGGAAGGGGGATAACTCTGCATACAGGTTATGGGAAATCAAGCAATCTAATTGGTTAGTTAGCGCCAGTAAAGTGAACTGATTGGGTGATCTAGATAAATGAAACAACAAGAGTACTCGGAATAGGGTCAGAACTAACAAGAACAGACCAGAGAAGCTAAATATAGTAATAATAAGCAAAGTTGTTCCAGCTGATAGGCTCTTGTACTCTACTGGAGTATACTCCAGGACAAAGGAACATGGTTGGGTAGACGAAAACTATTGCATAGATAGATAGAAGCAGAGGATTCTGAAAGAATTCGAAATAGTACAACTTGTCGGGTTTATTTGGGTGATTCTACGAATCAGGAAATTACTCTTGTACAAAGGAACACACTCTCCCAACATACCCCGTCCTATTATATGCTTTTGGGTAACATAGCAACCAGGTGCTACCATAACATGTACTTCGACACTTCGGTACTTTATGGACTAAACAAAGCTGGTCACAATATATATACTGTTAAAAAAAGTAGGGGATATCCAAACTGATGTTGATATCTTCGGAAAATGGTAATTGATACGCGTGATTGGACACATCAATATGTTACCATGTTTAGTGTGGATCATGAATGTCACCGGCCCACGAAAACTTCGTGCAGGTCTGTGGAGTAGGTTTTGAAATTTTCATTTGTACTGGACGGGCTTTTTCTGAGGTCTCATCGTTCTTTTCTGCGTATAAACTCGTTTATCAATAGTTTCTGGTCGAAACGTAACTTTGAGGTATGTGAGGAACATTTACGTACCGTTGGCATATTGGAAGCGGACAACAGACAGTCTGCAGAGGCTCAAATTCTCAACGTCACTCAATCGGTGATTAGCAGGTTGTGGTCACGCTAACGTCTGCCAGGTAATGTTGATGATAGACGTCGGCCAAGGGCGACAACTACTAACCAGGATCGTTTCATCTAAACCACAGCATTACGTAACCGCTATCAAAGTACATCAGAATTTGGACAGCAGCTGCACCGAGCGACAGATGTGCGAGTCAGTGATCAGACCATCCGAAATCGCCTACACAGCTGGAATTTGTACGCTCGACGACCTCGAATAATTCCACGTTTGACTGAACGTGACATCGCAGCAAGGCATAATTGGTATGGAGCACGACAGCGCTGGGATAATCGTCGGTGGAGCAACGTCGTGTTTTCCGATGAATCGATGTTCACTCTCGACTTCCATGACAGGCAAAACAGAGTGTGGCGGCAGCGGGACGAACGATACCACGATGTAACCGTTAGGCAGAACGATCGTTTTGGTGGTAGATCGGTTATGGTGTGGGGAGGCATAACCATGTCAAGCAGAACAGCATTACATGTCATTCAAGGGCGTGTCAAAGGGCACTACTACCGTGACATGTTAGCAGCTCATGTGGTGCCATTTGCGCGACGTCACGGCCGTCCATTCATTTCCCAAGATGACAATGTAAGAGCACACAGAGCCCGTGTCGCTGCAGAGTTCCTCCAGGAGAAGAACATCACTACACTGCCTTGGCCAGCACTAAGTCCAGGCCTTTCACCAACCGAGCACGTCTGGGATATGCTTGGCAGGCGACTACGGCAATGCCAACAACCCCCTACCAATGTCCAGGAACTCGCCGCTGCACTACAGGAAGAATGGAATAACTTTAGTCAAGCTGATAGTGGACGTTTTGGTGAGGCGTATGCCACGTCGGATCCGCGCTTGTCTCCCGAACCGAGGTTTTAC
The DNA here is from genome assembly GCA_031216915.1 of Pictodentalium vernedei. Lineage (NCBI taxonomy): Eukaryota > Metazoa > Mollusca > Scaphopoda > Dentaliida > Dentaliidae > Pictodentalium > Pictodentalium vernedei. The sequence goes on from CM062297.1 coordinate 747,885,189, forward strand.
AAGGTGCTGAGGTCTTGGACTGAATGTGGTAAATTCTCTGACTGACCGCCCATGTCTTCTACAGCTCAGTGCGTGGAATGTGTGCTTGTCAGACACCCAACTATCGCTGAAATCATTCACCAGATGTCACAGTACAATGCCTCAACTGTCTTTTTGATGAAAATATAAATATATTTCTTCATATATCTCACTTTTATCAAATATGCCCTACTTTTTTTTGAATAGTATAAAAAAATTTGAAAACGTGTCCTTTGATAGACACTGACGCTCTCAACCCGCATGATGGATCTGATCAACAATTGAAACCACACGAAGAGATGATCACATGATCAGAGAATTAAAGGATGAAGACCAAAAGGAAAAGCAAGAGAAAATCCAGCTAAACATTACACTAGCCAGTATATTCCACCGCAAAATCGACCAAAATGGCTGTGAAAAAGTACCCGTTCAGTATTATGAAACCGGTAACCAAAGGTGCCGACATAGATATGTATTTATTTATTGGTGTTTAAGGTCACATATGTCTGCACAGTGGCTAATCGCGACCGCACTGTGACATAAAGTAAAGTCCGGCCAATCGTTTATACCCATGTTGCCCATTCTAGAGGGCTTACATCCAGTCACTGGTTACCGGGTTCTATTTTACCAATAAAACAGAGTGTGTTTACAACAGTAAACAAGCACTGCTTCATTTTCCATGGTTCCCACGAGAAATTCAATGTATTTATTTATTTATTTGTGTTTAAGGTCTCATATTTCTGCACAATGGCTAATCGTGACCACAACATGGATATAAAGTCTAGTCCAGCTAATCGTTTATACCCACATCGCCCATTTTAGAGGACCCCCAAGCATTGGTGATTGGGTCATATTTTACAAGTGAAACAGTGCTTGTTTAACACAGTAAACAAGCACTGCTCCACTTCCCGTGATTCTCACGTGGGAGATTCAATGTACGAAAAACTAACAATTAGCCGGATCACTACAATATGCACATCCTATCTGAATAGATAATAATATACACAGATTAGGGTGTGTAGACTGATGGTAGCAATTATCAGACTAATTAATGCCTTTTTAAACACTGAATCAGGTCTCCCGATGTCTGTAGAGTAACACAACTAAAGAATAATGCAAAAATTACAGCAAGGGGCAGATCAGCACATGTTGACGCCCGAGTGATAGGATGCTAGATCAACCCAAATAAAGGTTGCAGGAAGCGAATCGATTGCTATAAGATATAATCAACACTGTTCATTTCAGGGTACAGTTCGGACAAAGGCGTTTGCTTCAAGCTCATTCCTCCTGTTCATCCCACAGGGTAAGTTGATAATTAATCACAAACACACTCCAATGACCAAACTGAAAGCAGCGACGCACTAAAGTAGACGAAGACTGTGCAGAAGAGGGGGTGGGAAAGGACACTGTCGGAAATTTAAATTCTTCCGGATTTTTTTCATTTACACGATAGCTCCCAGACTCTCAATATAACTGTCCCTTATCAATTAGAATCGATTAGAATATGCCTTTTTGACGGATTTTTAAAAATATTCCTAAACTGAGACAGAAAATTAGCGATATCTAGCACCGCGACGTGCAACAGCAATACAAGTAAGAGCATCGCAGGGCATTGCATAAAACGGCCGTAGTCGGCTGTTCAACCTGTACAATTTTTTATAAAGGACAATAACATCACAATGGAATATCGAATAAACATCCAAATCGAATTGGACCTGTATTTTATTCAATTCATAGGTGAGTTGAAGAAAAAGGAATTTATCAACCGCAAACTTGAAATATAAGAAATTCTAAGTCAATAACGGGCAATAACTCTACAACAGAATATTAAATAAATGTCAAAATTGAATTTGATCTGAATATTCTGTTCGTAAGGCTAATTACCAAATTTCAATAAGCTGGAGTGAACATTACGGAAGTTATCACCCAGAAACTTGAAATATGTGAAATTCTAAGTCAATAAAGGGCAATAACTCTACATAAGAATTTCGAACGGACGGACGGACTTGAAATATATGATATTCTAATTCAATAAAGAGCAGTAACTCCCTAATGGAATATCGAATAAACATCCAAATCAAATTTGACCTACAATTGAACACTACTGATATTATCTAACTTATCTTCCAGAAACTTGAAATATATGACATTCTAAGGGCAATAACTTAACATAAGAATATATGAGAAATAAGAAATATGTCTATTATCTACGATTACCATGTTTTACAACATTAACCCTGTGCACACTGATGTTAAAATATCAAAAGTTTATGGTGCTATAAAAGTACTGAAATCTTGTTTATTTTGAAATTCCCACCTCAGATATTTCTTAAATTCAAATTAAATATTCACAAATTATGCATTAAAATGGAAGGTTCGGAGGTACAGAACTCGAAAAATATATGAAATCAACTCATAAAGTTGAAAGCAGGGGTTTCTAGACAACTCGTACCCACGGCAACTCGTACCAGTCAAGTCGTACCCAAAATTGGACGACTCGTACCCATTTTCGGCTGGACAACTCGTACCCACAATTGGACGACTCGTACCTAAGTTTGGACAACTCGTATCCATGGCTGGTCAACTTGTACTTGGTGTTTAATTGTGTGGGCGAAGGCCGTTAATGGCCTAAGAACTATAGAAGCGGGTTTTTTGATTTTGTTTGATCCGTTTAAGGTGCTATAATAGTAGTGGAAATCAGTTTACTTTGAAATTCCTTCGTCAGATATTCCATGAATATGAATGAAATATACACCAATTGTACGTCTAAATGACAGCTGTGATACACAGAACAGGAAACATATATTCATTGACCGTACTTTGTTGATAGCAGGCACCAGTGGTTCCTGAAAGTCTGCAATCGTATTCGTACGAGAACTGGGGTAAATGACACCCATCCCCTCCCCCTCAACCCCGACGCCTGGTTTCTGTGCTTCAATATTGGGAAATAGAGTACTGGAAAAAACTAAAAGGCCTCGCATCTAGGCCTAGGCTCTGCAAATTATCAGGGTGAAAATCATAGCCTTCGTCGCATTAACTCTTGCCTTTCCTAATTAATAATGCCACCCTCCACCTTTAGATTATTTTTCGTGTGGCAAAGTTACATCACTGGTGAGGCGCCACTCCGGTCAGGCGAGAAAGGATTTCATTGTAAATTGAGAGTCCAGCCGGATTTTGTACTTGAAGCGTAGCACATTTACTCGCTCAGAAGAAAAACGGCAAACAATGACCAGTGATAGACGGAATCAAGAAGATCACAAATGATGTTCATTTAAAAAAAAATCCAATTAAAAAGCTCTAATACATCTCTCTCTATGAGTCCACCAGCTCGCATCAACTGATTTCTGTCGGAAATTTTATGGTCAACACCGACACACCTGAAAACTCGACAGTCATTTAATTTAGACTAACCCGGCAGTGACAGGTGTGAGATCGTGAAGAATTATTTTCTATCATCTCTTACCTTACAGTCGATTGGTGTTTAATTTTCTTCCAATTATCTGTGCATATTATTATCGCCAATTAAGTTAATCTTCCAGTTGGGAGGTATGTTTTTCTAACAATTATCTTCCATGACAATCATGAAAATTAAATGATAATTAGCATTTTTGTAAGGTTTGCAATTAGACTATAAATGTGAATAAAAGTGAATATCTCTCTCTCTCTCTCTCTCTGTCGGCACCTGACTCTCGTGCCTCGACCGATCGAAACAAAAATTGGCACCGGTCTATATAGATGTAATTTGACCAGGGAAGGACTTCTGATGGGCCACGATCGCGTCCGACATCGCGTTGATCCTTCAACCAATGAAGGGGTGGGGTGGGGTGGGGGAATGAGCCCCGATCGCATCTGATTTTGCGTTTACACTGCAACACGTGAACTGCTGGGTATGACTACCAGTACAACAAAATATTACGTAGAAAAGCCCTCAGAAGTTTAACGAAGAGCCAAAGATTACCCGATTTGGGGGTGGGGTGGGAGTGGGGGTGGGAGTGGAGGGGGGGGCGTCTCCCGTATCTACACCACTGTACTAATATATAATTTAAATATTTCCTGTTTCCTTCGAATTGCTCTCTTGATGAAATGTTCATACCGGCGAAATTGACTTTCGGCGAAGTCTGTTCAGACTGTTCTGCTGAGATAAATGCTAAAAATGGAAAGTTTTTGCCTCTATGCACACCCATTGAAAGCAGACACTCATCTTCTCAAGTCCTTCAGCCAATATTCGCCTTCGCCCATACAATTAAAGACCAGGTACATGTTCACCAACTGTGGGTACGAGTTGTCCAACCTTGGGTACGAGTTGTCCAACTGTGGGTACGAGTTGTCCAGCCGAAAATGGGTACGAGTCGTCCAATTTTGGGTACGACTTGACTGGTACGAGTTGTCGTTGGTACGAGTTGTCCTGATACCAAAGCAGGCACCACTGCTTCCTGGGAGTCTGCTACCGTATTAGTACCAGAACTGATAAGTAAAAAATATTTCACGAGACCAACTTGTGGCCAAATGTGCTTCACCTATCCCTGAACAAAGCTAGAGCATCAAAATTCTTCATAACGCAGTGGCAGAGCTGCATGGGGGTAAATTCCAAAACCTTCGCTTTTGTTTACATTCAAATGTACTTTCGATTTCCGGTCAACGTCATCGGACGGAAAAAGCATCTTAAAACAACGCCGTCTACAACCAAATAATGAGAAAGATCGCCTAATTCAGCATACTGTTATTATTTCGAGGCTGCACAGCTGCCATATTATATGCAAGGTATCATGACTCCTGTTGAAATTTCTTAGAATCATGATTTTGTTTTTCGATGGAAGTTCGTGGTATCAAGTGATTTGCGCATGTTTATCGAACATGGAATCCATCTTCAATACAAAATGCCGACAGTGTTGTCCTTTTCCCAAATGCAGTCCAATCGCTGCATTCGAAAGTGTTTTGAATGCCCAGCTTTGTTCTTGGATATCTGAAGCACATTTGGCTGAAAGTTGTTCTCGTGAAATATTATACTCGCCTAAAAAAGAAAGTGTGCATTGCAGAAATTAATCAAACACCACAAAAATAATTTCGTAGGTATAAAGAGTGTTAACCTGTTCATGAATAAGTTCTATTGAACACAAAAACAGCTTTCCCCGTTAAAATTGCATTAACGTTAAATGACGTGCTGTACGTTTGTGAAAAGGCATGTTTTGCACGTGGAAAGTCTGAAAATTCATGCAGCAGTGTGAATCCTTGTGTATTTAAACACTAAAGTAAGGCCTTCCTATCGTTCACATTCAAACTTGCGCTGCTGTTAAAACGACTCCACATTAGCATGCCAAGATTGACAATGAATCAACGTCTCCTTGCTCTGGGTATGATTAGAGCTGGCAGAACACACAGAGAGGTTGCCCAGCATTTGAACTGCCACCGTAACACTGTAGACAGGCTAGTCCATCGACATGCACAACATGATGACGTTCGAGACCGACCCCGCTCCGGGAGACCCCGAGTTACCACCCCTGCACAAGATCGGTATATCCGTGTCGTCCATCTCCGGAACCGGCAACAAACGGCAACGACGACAGCCAGGAACATTCCTAACCTGAGATGGATACATCCTCAAACAGTAGTCAACCGGCTGAGAGAATACGGCTTACGTCCTCGAAGACCTGCAATTCGTCCGATTTTGACGTTTCGTCGTGCTCGACTGCAGTGGTGTAGACAACATCTCAGGCATCCCTTACACTGGTGGCGACGTGTTTTATTCACAGATGAATGTCGTTTCCATCTTTCATCATCAGATGGCCGCCAGAGAGTGCACAGACGTCGAAACGAATGCTACGCAGATCCATGTGACGTGGAGCGAAACCGTTATGGGGGGGGGGGGGGGGGGGTCTCTCATGGTGTGGGGTGGCATCACTGCCCGTAACAGAACTGAGCTGGTCATTATTGATGGCAATCTCAATGCAGCCAGATATCGTGATGAAGTGCTTACACCTGTTGTTGTCCCATTTCTGCAACGTCACGGGCCCGGCGTCATTCTACAGCAGGACAACGCCCGACCCCACGCAGCTCGTGTTGTTCAACAGTATCTGCAGCAACAACAAGAGGATGTTCTTCCCTGGCCCGCAAATTCGCCCGATATCTCACCCATTGAGCACGTATGGGACGAAATGAAACGTCAGCTACGCCGGCTTCCCCATGCACCGTCAACGCTTGTGGAACTCCAAAGACAGCTTAGCAGAATATGGAACAACATCCCACAATACTTCCATGCTAACTTGTTCGCTTCCATGAGGCGTAGATGCACAGCAGTAGTCGATGCAGACGGAGGTCATACCAGATACTGAGTGTGTGATTTTTGTGTTTGACCCTTAGTGTCTTTGACTCTCCATGGCACCAAGAGTATTCGTCGTAGCGTAATGAAATTTCTCGTGTTGATCACAAATTGATTCATCTGTGATTGAATAAAATGTCCATGAATGAAAATGATATACATCTTTTTTTAGTGTTATTTTTTAGCATGCACACTTTCTTTTTTGGGAGAGTATATTTACTTATCAGTTCTGGTACGAATACGGAAGCAGACTTCCAGGAACCAGTGTTGCCTGCTGTCAACTCTATGAGTTGATTACATATGCGTTTCGTGTTCTATACATCTCAACTTTCATTTTGATGTATAATTTGTGGATATTTAATTTGAATTTAAATATGAGAGGTGGAAATTTCAAAATAAACAAAATTCTATTACCTATATAGCACCTTAAGCTGTAATTTTCCCCATAATGCAACTAGAAATTGAACCAATTCAATCTTGTTTGACAGAGCTCATTGAGATTGACATGGTTTAATTCTTAATTGTATTATGGGAACAATTTAACAGCTGAAATGTTGGGTGTTTTTACATCAGAGTGGAGGGGTTAAAAAATATAAAATAAAAATCTCCTTCCCATTAGAGAACCGGAAACAGCTATATTTATTATTTACTGGTTTCAGTGTTATTTTCAGCATCTTGGGCTATATTATGAACGATCATAGGAATGAAATCAAGTTGAGCAAATCGTTTATATCTTTGCTGCCCACTTCAGAGGACTTCCACCCATGTGTTGGTTATGATCCTATTTTATCTGTAAAACAGCACTTGTTCGACACAGTTAGCAAGCACTGCTTCACTTCTCACATGGGTCATTTCGAGATACACCTGGTCACAATAGTGGAACACAAAGTAAGCATTTGCATAAGGTATGTTGAATGAGACCACCGAGTGTTCGACTAAGTTACATGTTTATGGGAAAACATGCGTGGGACACATACAAATGTAGTTGTCTGTGGACAAATTTCTCTTTACATTTCTAATTAACAGTTTCATTCAGAAAACTGGTGACAGAGTGCTTTGTCAAACTGGTGACGGGGTGTGGTATTGGAGAAAAATACCTCAAAAAGTGACTCTACCGAGGAAAGGGGATTTCGTGGTTAAAAGTTGGGGTGGGTGACCTCACAACCCGGTTTTAAGATTTCAATATTTCAGAACAGTTAACTGGTACAAAAAGAGTACCCATAAAATATCGTTCATAAAGGGCTTGTGACGGCTTGTTGCATTCAAGGGACGATATGACCGTGGGTTGAAAATATTAGTCATTGGTGATTAAGGCCAGCACCTGTGGCTGTACCATGACCGCAACACAGGTATAAAGTCAAGTTTAGCTAGTTGTTTAGGCCTGTATGTGTTGCTCACTTTAGATGACGTTCACACCAGGCATTGGTTACTGGGTTATTTCACAAGTAGGACAGAAGTTGTTTACCACATGCAGTATAACCAAGCACCGCTCCTCCACTTCCTGGAGTCCCCACGGGAAGGTTGGAAATATTGCTAACAGAATTGCAACTTCGGAGTTTGAAATTAAGATCTAGCATGGAAACATTTGGTCTGTTGGGTTCAAAAGCTATTCAGAGTTACTCCATAAATGCCCTATAATTATTCTGAGGGGCTCGTGACTACGAACACATATTATATGGGTTATAGGGATGCGCCTCCTCCACAAATTTAAAAGGGCGGGACTGTAATGCCCCATCCCCTGAAAAAATAAAATATTAGTGGTGATACATGGAGGCTGGGGGCGGGGGGGGGGGGGGGCAGGACTCCGCATTTGAAAAACGTCTCAACGGCGCTAAAAGTTAGTGCCTTGAACCAAGCCCTTATAAAAATAGTACCACGGAACAGCGTGTCACTGATGTTGTCCCAGCCTTTCCAGAAACACTGGAGCCCATGTATTTCCCCGATATACCAGAATATTATTCCGATGTCCACTATGTATCCTGGTACATTTTTTTTATCAGGGCGTGCAGCTATGCCATGACATGACTATGTCCTCCGAGTTTTGAGGATATATTGGCTTCCACGCTCATGTTCAACGGGACCAACAACTAATCAACATGGGGAGGAGAGACGCGGCATATGGACTGAAGTGATACGTTTTAACAACTAATTAGCCCATGTGAAATTGGGACATTGTGATGTGTATCTGGCGAGACTCAATCTTTTTTAAAATCATCTAACTGTACCCTTAAGTAGATCTAAATTGCTGCTGCGTCAAACACAGGAAGTACTTTCAGCTCTCAGTGCTGTTGCTCGAGGCAATTTCTACTGCAGTAGACTGAAATTGTCATGGGCACCTGTGCTCTGTTAATATCCTGGATCCATATCTGTTGCATTTTCAACATCCAAGCTAATATATCAGTCATGTCTGACTGGTTGTGTTTAGTTTGAGCTAAACTGCATTACAACAACTAGTGAATGCGTTGTACAACATATACTGAAGGACTCTCAGTGGAAACACTTCACAGCTTGTGTGTGACAACTTCATGGTCTCTCTCTTCTCAAATATTATGCAAGTACAGTGGAGTCAACTTAATTGGATATCTCTAATCGAATAACTCTATTAATTGAATATAACTTCCAAAAATAAAAAACAAAACCATTTACCATACCTTCTGTACATATTTGACCTTTTAACTGTATTCAGGCTGTAGAGTAAATTACTGTTAATTGAATAATAAATCTTGTAATATGTTGAGAAATTACCAAACAATCACCAAATCCCCCTTGTTCATAGACTTATTTGGCCTCAGTACATCCAATACAGGCATTAATTTTAATCTATTATATCTTGTTTGACAGAGCATCATGGCCTCTGTCAAATGAAATATAACAGAATAAATACTCAGTTTATCTCAACAATGCAGGAATGTTACCAAATCCCTGTTTATTGAATACTCCCGGTAAATGAATAATTTTCACTGAAAAGGTGTCTATTCAATTAACAGGGTTCCACTGCATCTTTGTCCTACACCAAGAGTGTCTATCTCTGTACGAGGGATAGTGTATATGAGTTCCTTAAAAGACAACATAAAAAATTAAGAAACACTACAGAGCTGAACCAGAAACAATTCATTTCAATCATAAGCTTGCTGAAAACAACAAGATGGAAAATATATTACAGAGATCGCAAGGTCTCTAGCAAAACTTCAGCACATAGGTAGCAAGAGCACTTAAACCAGCATATGAACTCTATAAAATATCTAATGAACTGATTGGGCTGTCATGTGTGAACAACAAATCTCAATGATGAATAGAATTTTAAAAATATCACATTAATCAACACTTTCAGTGCTATAACTGACCTCACTGAACATTCATCTCATGATATCGCGAACAATTGAGCTATGAGCATTGATCAGCAGCTCTGGTGAAGCGAGACACAAGCCTGAAGCACGGTGTTGTCTGTAAAATGACTTTCACTTGATTAAGGTCATTTTCAGCATCTGTGGCTAGGCATATAGGCCCCCCTCCCATCTACCCTTTTTTTCCAGAAAACAAGAGAGAGGGAAGAAGAAGGGAGTCTGCAGGTTCTTCAACATTTGACCGAAGTTTTCCACATACTGTTCATATCTTCTTTGACCTTTAAGGTTGAGATAAGTGCACATTTTGGCTCCATATTTAACAAATTTTCCCACCTAGCCAAAACACTGTTTTGGTCCAGTGGGAAAACTGGTAAAATACAGAGCAAGAAATGTGCACATTTATCTCAATGTAGAGGCGTCATTGCCCAAACCATAGTTGCTTTTTGTATGGTATTCCTTCCTATCTTAGTACTACCGCACTGGCTTGGGTATAAGCCTGTAGTCGAAAACAAGCCCACCTACCAACTTTTCAGATTTCGGTTTCAGAGTCCCCGTCTTGTAAATAAGCCCAGTTCATGACTTTGTAACGACAACATCGATGACAGCCATGCTGGTAATGTAAGTTGCTACAATGAGAAAATACTCCTTATCCAATGCTCATGATATGATATCAAAATTTGTTATTTTAATTATTTCTTTTTCAAATGTTTACAAAAATTCAACAAAACTATATCATGTGACCCCCTGACTGGAACGAGCTCGGGCCACATGATATGGTTTTGTTGAAATTGTTTTACACTTTTTCTTCAACTGTTCAATTTGTAAATTGCGCAGGTGCATGTAGCTGATTTGTTAGGTAAATGGTTAATGAACCTTTGTTATGGGATTGACAGAGTCACCTAACTTTGTGGCAACTTTCCAGTCAAATTCTCCTGCAGGTTTGACCTCTCAAATAGAAGCTCACCCATATACTTTTATACTTTTGTCCTCTTTTACTTCATGCATTCCCCCTGGGCTTATGCCTGGGTCAGTACGGTAAGCCACATACTCAAATAAAAATCAGTGTGTAGGTGCCCTTCTATGGCTGTGCACCCCCCTCCCCCACCAAAGTTCAAATTGCTTCCAATGCCGGTTAGTGGCTGTTACAGAGAACTCTCAATGATGAGAATTTTCCATGACTTTTTCAACAGAGTAAATTATCAAGCACTCTAAGGGTCTCATTCCAACAATGATCAACATCATGCAGTATTTGAGTAAACCAGTAAGTTGCATTCCAAATATCTTGACAGTTGTTTCTAGGCAAGTCTTGGCTACCTACATAAGCAGCCAACAGTTGTCTAGAATCAACTGCACAGCCACAGAATAAAAGTATCACTAAAACCAAGTTTATGTCTCGCAGAACTTGATAGACTGTGAAAGTGTATGAAAAATGTATATAAATCTCCAGGCCTTTGAGAATAAAGGGTTTATGATTTTCTACGTTTCAAAATTCAAACATTTCTAAGCACTTTCAAGGACCTGTTTAAGACATGAATCTCTCTCCGATTGATTGTGAGATGAGATTTAAAACACAGTTATGTGATTTCATCACATAAGATCGTAAACTTTGTAAATGAATGGTACACACATAAGTGGTTGCATATTTCTTTATTTACTGGTGTTTAAGGTCATGTATTTCTGCACAATGGCTAATCGTGACTCCAACACAGATATAAAGTTAAGTCCAGCCAATCCTTTATATCCATGTTGCCAATTTAAAAGACTTCATCTCAGGCATTGGTTACCAGGCCCTATTTTACAAGTAAAACAGAGCTTGTTTACCACAGAAAACAAGCACTGCTTCACTTCCAAGGGTTACTACAGGGAAAGGGGGTTTCATAACTACTCCCAATATTCTTTTCCTTGCTTATACTACTTCAACACTTATTCTTGGGCATCCCCGGCACCGATCGCAACACAGATTCTTGAAAGGTTCCCATCAACCGATATTCAAGATCAATGTCAGAGCCCAGTATTATGAATGGAAAAAACATAAAAGACTCTTTAGTGATATACGAACATCTATTTTGATAGGATAGATTAAGTGCAATTGATTAGAATAGACTACCTAACCAAATATAAAAAACTAGGCCTGAGCCAGAAGCAATAGTAACAACATTAGGAGTCAAAACAGGTTTGCTAAATTCCTGAATATCAGGCTCTAAATGCTTGTGTGCTAATACACAATGCCCCTCAAACATATGAATACAGGGATGACTGTTTGGTGGCTGCTGTCTGAGGAACATTGCCACCATCCACAGTATCACTGAAAGCTAGTTTTTTCTTGCAGAACTTTTGCTATCTTAAAGCAGAATGTTTTCCATGTCTTTTCTTTTTATAGGCTAAGCAGCCCTATGGACAGCCTCTAATGAGCACCACAATATATACAGGAGCACTTATTTCATTTTTATACAGCAGCATTTGAACCTAAATCAGCCCCATTAATAATTTGTTTGGAGCTTCCTTATCAGCACTGTACAGGTTCTGAAAAGCCGAGGCTGCTTTCCTACAACATACACCCATCAGAGAGGCCATCACTGCCACTTCTACAAATCTTATGGAAAACAACAGCTATTACTATCACTCTACTAGTGTCTTGTATTCAGCTACTTATAGGGGAGTGTGGTGGCTCAGTGGTTCAAGCATTGAACTTCAAATGAAAATGAAAGGTTGACAGTTCAATCTGAACAGAGGTAACTGTGTTGTGTCCTTGGGCAAGACACTGAATCCCGATTGCCCATGTATGGGCACCGAGCTGCTGTGTAATATGGTGTACTGCATGTTGATGATGCACTTGCCTTCAACTATTGCTTGTACAGAGCTAGTATGTTGGGGAGTTGGTCAGTTCCTAGCCACTGCTTGGTGGTTCTCTCCAGGTACTCCAGCTTCCTTCACCTGTAAAAATGTAATTATCCAACATGGTGTGACACCCCCAATAAATCATATTAATACTACTTATGGCTTTTAATGTTACTACTAACAACTACTAGCAGCCTTTCTTCTTTGTCTACAGTGAAAGTGATAGAATTACTAGGTATTGTCATTCTCAATACAACCCGCTACCACCAGTCCTATGATACCAGCTACTACCAGTCTAATGACTGCCTTCCACCATCAGCCCCCTGATTGGTTTCCAGTTAGACCATAGCCCCTTCTACATTGAGCCTCATCATTATTGATATTCAATTACAGACCAACTGCACCAACGATCTGGTGATACTGCTGAAAAAATTACAATCCATGATTAAATGTACTCATATCTGCCCCTCACCAAATAAGTAGATAGACACCATCACACCTCTTTTCTTGAATGTGCTGCATGTATTTGTCCCATAAACCATAAGCAGCAAATACTCCATGTAAATAGACAAGAAAACAAAATTATCGTCCAGCAGAGATCAACTTGATCTGACATTTGGAAATTCTGTTCATGCATTTGACTGAAAATTATATATTTATTTATTGATGATTAAAATCACTTTCAGCATCAGCAGCTATATTATGGCCACAACATAAGCATGGAATCAAGTTTAATCAATTGTTTATACCTATCCTGCCTACTTAGAGGACTTCTACCCAAACATTGCTTACCAGGTCCTATTTTACCAGTAAAACACTGGTTCACTTTTCAGGGTTCCTACCTTGGCTTGACTGAAATTAATTGCCTTTTGGGGCAATCAGGAGTATACTATGGCAGATAAAACAAGCTATTAATTGAAAATAGTATATGTTTTCATTTTGAATTCACTAAAACAACTTTCCACACTTCATTCCAATGATGGGCAATAAACTGAGTTTAAATACTTCTTGAGAATATTACTGGCTGGGTATGGACATTACGTTTGGTAAAGAGCTGCCGTAGATGAGATTTACACAAAGGCTGAACAGAAAGTGTGACTAACCCTGGTTATAAAATATTGGTAACTGCCATATCACTACATGAAAATGTACATACACCCACTAAGGCACTGCAGGCACAGAGTTAGTCATATAATTGAGATGATATTATTTATAATCAGGAAGAAAAGCGTGACTAACCCTGTGCATTGCAGAGAGTTACTTTGTAAGCTAACATACAATGATTAACCATAGGCATTGAAGAGGATTAGTGATAGGCTGCCATAGCACACACTAGATGAAAATATACACTGGCTAAGTTGTAAAAATGGACAGGTTTAGTTGCTTACATGTTACATAGAGTGCAGAATTCAATGAACTAATGGAGATACTTATACTGGATTGTGGAACTTTTTTTAATGTGGATGCCAAAAATGAAAACATTTACTATTTTCAATTAATCGCTTGTTATAAGTACACATGTTACAAAATTGAAAGATGAGTAGTATATCACTATGTTCAAGAAGTAAAATACTTAACCCTTTACCTAACAAATCGCCTGCATCCGCCTGCGTAATATGCAAATTGAGCAGTTAAAATAATAAATTTTGATATCATCTGCGTTGGGAAAAGGGTTAAATAATCATATGAAGGTTTCATCATGGACACAACGGTTCATGAAACATGAATGCTGTCAATGAAATTCACACATCAAACAATAAAAATTTTCAACATTTTTTAACATATGTCAAAGGGGTCGCGGTGGCTCAGTGGTAAACTGTTGGACTTTTATGCTAGAGGTCCTGAGTTCAATCCCCGTCCGGGATGCCCCGCGTTGCGTCCTTGGGCAAGGCACTTTATCCCGGTTGCCTAAATGGGGCACGATAACGCCGTGTACTAAGACGTACTGCACGTCGATGGTGCACATGTCTTCAACCACTGTAACCCTGCTTGAGCGGAGCTTGAACGGAGTTAGAATGTTGAGGAGCTGACAGTTGCTCGTCGTTGCTCGGTGGTTCTCTCCGGCTTACTCCACCTGTAAAACTGTCATGGTCATGATTAGCCATTTTGCATGAGTATGTGACCTTAAACTCCAATAAATAAATAAATAAATATAACATATGTCAAAATAAACTAGAAATGGCCTGGTGCCCGCTATACCCTCAGCGTGGCATACCACCTAGTGTGGGTGACTGAAAGAGGCATTCAAATTTTGTAAGTAAAAAAAATCCAACATGGCCACCAGTTGGCCATCTTGAATCCGATTGAGAAAAAATTATGTCACACACTGCTCCCCATCATGTCGATCATTTATATTTAGTTTCATGACAATGCAGCAAAAACTGTAGAAGTAGTTCGAAGTATTTTGCAAAACCCAATATGGCCACCAGTCGGCCATCTTGAAACCGAGCAGGAAAAAAATTATGTCACGCACTTCCCCACATTATGTTGATCATTTTTGTGAAGTTTCATGAAAATGCGGCTAAAACTGTGGAAGTAGTTTGCCCCACAAGTTTACATGTGCAATGGACTGACGATGACAGACCGACTGACTGACAAGTTGATTCCTATATCCCCCCAACACCCCCCCCCCCCCCACCCCCCACCCCAACCTCCGTTTTGTGGGGGTATAATAAAATCTGTTTCAATCTGCTACTTTCGTCATCGAAACAGTGAGAATAAACAAACTAGTTTAACAGAGCACAACTAACAGATTTTTATTGTTCTCTGAAATAAACAAGCTTCCAAAGAATTTTCGAGACTTTGCACCATACATGTGTTCTATCAATAGAATAAAACTTATCTAACACAGTAGACCAGGGGGTTTCCAAATTATAAAGATGACTGATATTAAATTGACAATGCTGGTAATATCTGGACCTTTAACCATTTACTCAAAACACACAATATCAAAATTTGTTATTTTGATCATTTTTTTATCTCAAATTTTTCAAAAGTTCAACAAAACCATATCATGTGACCTCCTCATTGGAACGAGCAGAATTACCTCATTCCAATAAGGGATCACATGATATGTTTTTTTTTATTTTTTTCAACTTCTCAATTTGTAAATTACGTGGGAGGATGCAGCTGATTTGTTATTTAAGAGTTAATCTAAAAAAATCGGTAAATTTGATGAATACAGTGAACTTCACCAAATATGATCAGAGGATATCACTTGCCAAAAAATTCTTGCAAAACTACAAATTTTCATTTTTGGCCTTATTTAGTTATTGGTGTTTAAGGTCACAAATTTCTACACAATGGCTAATCGTGACCGCAACATGGAAAAAAGGTAAAGTCCATCCAAGAGTTTATACCCATGTTGCCCATTTTAGAGGACTTCCACCTCAGGCATTGGTGAGCAGGTCTGATTTCACCAGTAAAACAGAGCTTGTTCATCACATCAAACAAGCACTGCTTCACTTCCTAGGGTTTCCACAGGGAATTTTTTCCAGTAAAAACCATCATTAGAACAAGCTCAATGTGCTCTTTTGAATGATGTATCATAAGCTTTGTTTTGGAGGCCAAAAGTTTTAAAAATAATGAAATTGAAATGATTTTTGTACATACAGCAGGCTGGTTATGGCCATTACATTAATTAGGTAAAGGTTATTCAAATATCCACTTTGCCAATGAAAAATATTCAATTAACAGAACTTAACTGAAATTGGGTCATTTTCCTACACTATGACAATAAATTATAAATTTATTCTGGTTTGCCAGAGCTCCTTCATCTCAGTCAAACAAAATTCATTTATTTGTGTTAAAAGTTATTTTCAGCATCTATGGCTATATCCTGGCCACAACACAAGTATGAAGTCAAGTTTAGCCAATCATATATATTCATGCTGCTCACTATGGAGGACTTCCACTCCTGCCATTGGCTACTGCATCCTACTACCAGTAGAACAGAACTTGTTTATCATGGTAAATAAGCACCTCTCCACTTCCCGAGGTTCCCAATGGGACTGTCAAACAAGATAAAAAAAAATTAAAGCTTCTATCTATATCAGGATTAATGGGTCTGATGCAAAAAATGATGGTAATTTTGGTGACTAGCAACAGTAATTTCTTTTGAAAAATCACAGCATTTTTTATTCAATTAACAGGAATTCACTCTGTTACACATATCCATTTTAACAGGTCAAATTTGATCTGAATATATGGTAACCAGTTTGAAATCACAGCATTTTTTATTCAATTAACAGGAATACACTCTGTAACACATATCCATTTTAACAGGTCAAATTTGTTCTGAATATATGGTAAATAGTTTGGTGTTTGAATTTTACATGCAATTAACAGGATTATTCAATTGGCAATATCCAAAGAAATTAGTCCCAATGCACTATACACAAAAATTACATTTCATTTTATGCTATATTTTATTTTTTCCCTCTCAAACCATAGCTTGTAACTCTTTATGTGTATGGATGCACTGATATAAGTACAGTAAAGAGACATAAGGTATACTCTGGATGAGATTTTAACTCCTTGCACTCTGGTAGAGCAAGAGAATTGTCTCCAATCACTCTGTTGTTCTCTTGTTTAACTATTAACTCACGGAGCTCATTCAAACAAGGTATCTGTGGTTCAAGAGCAAACTGCATTATGGAAAATATTTGCTGCTGAAATCTTGAGCATTTTGACAACAGAGTGCAGAGGGTTACCCTTCACCCTAGAACAATATATATAGAAATCACTCAAACCATTTCCAAAATTCTGAAATTTCAAGCACCAAATTTTCCCATAATGCAACAGAAGATTTAATAAATTCAATCTTGTTTGATAGTTCTCGATGAGCTACTTCAAACAGGCTTGAATTGTTATATTCCTAGTTGCATTATGAGAAAAATATACCCTCAGATACCTGTCCTCAGATATGTGTCCCCAAGTAAGTATCCTTGAAAAGTACATCATCGTGTATCCTCAGCTGCACATCTGTTCCCATATTCAATATCTTTCTGCAGCACATTGTGACCTATCACATAAGCAAATTTCGGTCCTCCAAGCATGTGTCAATGTCTTGTGTTGAGTTACATTTTTAACCATCACATTAAGAACATCTGGGTACATAATGAACATGAGTATACACACGATCAAGGAACTGTATAAAATCATCTGGATTCAGATGAATAGTGCAATCCAATTGAGCCTACCAAGACTTGGGCTACGGTAGAGGTCTAGTCAGTTCAAAGGTAGCAAGCAAGCTTGTAGTAATGCTACAAGTCAGTAGTCATGTTGGAAGACTCTATCACATGACTGATTATGTAGCCACAGGAGAGAGTCAGAGAAAAGAATGTGGTATGGGTAGAAAGTAGAAGCATTGGTACAAAGAATTAGTACAACTATGAGAGAATGGGAGGGATAGTCAACAGTGGAAGAAGCCAAGAAGGCATAGATCCATCGCCTATGTCATAGCTAAAAGCCATAGGATAGTCTAGGAGCCAAGAGTCAGTTCCCAATTGTCCCCCTTACAAGCCCATACCAGTCCCCAAACACTAGTCCACTAACCATCAGTCTTCGGCCCCCAAATATCTATGTGCTCATGTGTTTTATGTTTCTGAAGTACATTTTGACCCAACTCATATGCACATCTTGGTCTTTCAAGTATCTATGCACCACATGTACTGTGCTGGATAGACAGTCAGTTGGCAAAGATCACAAAGGTGTCAGCTTTGCCGAGGAACTGTATAAGCAGATGCAAACTACAGGGAATGGAGGGTTCAGACTAAATTTCCCAAGACTTGGTCAGAGACAGAGATCAGCACCAGATACCTAGTAGCCAAAACAGGACAGAAAAGCTAAAAGTAGTAACACAAGAGGCCCCATGAGGCCTGAGGTGCTCACCTGACCAAAGTTGTTTAAAGAAGGATTTAATTACTATCTATAGCTAGTTAACACAACAGTGGAATGAAGTTATTTAATTATTTTCAACTCTGCGATCCATGCCAGATGATTTTTTTCCATTATGAGGATGCTACCACAGAAATCAGGCCCAGATTTTCAGTAATGGAAAACTAGGGAGTCCAAATATCAACCTAGGGACTTAACTGGAACAAACTTGAAGGATGTTGTATACCAAATATCAAAAGATGCTGACTGGTGGTTCTGAACAAAGAAGATTTTGAGATTATTACCAATTTTGCACTATGTTAAAATTTGCACACCCCCCTCCCAATAGGGAGCACAAATATCAACCCAGGGACTTTATTTGAACAAATTGAATCTGAACCCTCAAAGGATGCTGTATACCAAATTTCGAAAGATTCTGATTGTATCTCAAGAGGCAGATTTTTAAAGATCATTCCTCATATTGGATTAAATATTACTCCAGGAACTCGATTTGAACAAACTGGAATCTGGAGATGTGTACCAAACATGAAATAATTCTGACTGGTGGATCTGAATAAGATTTTTTTTAAAAATTTCCTTATATTGCACTAAGTTAAAATCTGAGCCACCACAGGGAGCCCAAATATTAACCCAAGGATCCGATTTGAACAAACTTGAATCTGAACCCCCTAGAGATGTTGGATACCAAATATGAAAGCATTCTGACTGGTGGATCAGAAGAAGAAGATTTTAAAATACTATCCCCCATATTGCACTAAGTTAAAATTCGGGCTTCCATAGGAAGCCCAAATATTGACTGAGGGACTTGATTTGAATCTGACCCTCATACCAATGATGTATACCAAACATTCAAAGATTCTAACTTGTGGTTCTGAAGAAGATTTTTCACCATATTGTTAAAAATTTGGGCTCCTGTATTGAGCCCAAATATGAACCAAGGGGCTTCATTTTAACAAAATTGTATCTGTCCCCCTTATGGATGCTGTATACCATATATCAAAAGATTCTGATCAGTGATTCTGGAGAATTTTTATTTTTTATTTTTGCAAATATGCTGATTCAGCATTTTTTTTTTATGCCTCCCCCTCCCCCCCCCCCTTCTCCCCCCCACAAACATAACCGATTGCATTTTTTTTTTATCATTCAATTCTCCTAGTCATGAGGATGCTTCATACCAAATAAGAGTTCTCTGTTCCATGTGGTTTGGGAAATATGAACATTTAAAAACAGGGACACGGAAAAAATGAGTCAAGTACTTATGACTCAATAATATGACATACCAAATTTGGTTCAAATCAGAGAATTGGTTCAGAAAATAGAAATCTTGCCCCTTCAATTACAAAGGTAAATATAGCTCCACGATCTTCAGTTGCACAAACTTGATTCTATACCTCAAAAGGAAGCTAAATACCAAATATCAAGTCATTGTACCCACTGTTTCATGAGAAGATTGTAAAAAAAATTTGGAGGATTTTCCCTCCACCCCCCTCCCTATGGAGCTGGGCAAGTTGATTTGAAAAAAACAAACAAAATATGATGTCAGAACAAGTAATCACCTCAAATTTAACTAAAATTGGTTCAGCGGTTTAGAAGGGGAAGGTGCAAACACCTTGTTCATTGATGACTGATGGTGAGTGATCACTTTTGCTCATCCTGACTTTCAGTCAGGTGAGCTAAAAACACCAAATTATACTACTAGTTTGGGCTCTTCCTTGGCTAAAACAGACACTTGGCCATACCCTACCTCGTTAATGGCTCTATATCACCAAGTTCTAGTCAAGATGGGTAGGGTAATGTATGGTAGTTTTCAGGTTGTTTCTTGTAAATATACTCACATTCATTCGAACATACCATCCCATCACACCAATAATTCATCCTAGACCTGCCTGGGTTATCCTAACCATGTGCCACCATAAAAAGCAAAATGGTGACCTTCATCATACAAAATGGGCAACAAAAACATGCATTACCCTAACAGCATGTGCTGTGCATGCATGCTGACATCATATATCACCATGGTAATGACATCACAATATGTCTGCTCAGGTGGCTAACCACCCCACTCCACCACCCCCCCCCCCCCTCCCCTCCCAATTCGCTGCGACATGACTTCACACAAGATCCCTCAAATTAGATTGAATCATGTGAACTGTATTACATACATCACACACCATCTAAATTTAAAGAGCTGTAAAACATTTTCCCCAAAGCAGATTTTGGATATGTTGTTCCTGTTTATTCTTGGTGGAACCCTTCAACAACCCAACTTATTGTCAAAAAGTGTTTGTTGACATTTTCATGTTGCTAAACCTTGACTTACTGAACTTATACATCCTGTTTTAGGATAGAAATAACAAAATGCAATTATATCACATTTCAATTTGAACCCATTTACATGTAACTGCAGTTCAGAGGTTGGATGATCATGCAACAACTCTAAATGTTAGATTGTCAGTTATGAACAGAAACAAAAGGGAAGGCACTGGCAGAAATAGCAGTTATTTACTGGGCAATCACTTTACATAAGGTTATGTCAGTTTGTGAAGAACGTCATCTGCGATGTCAGCTTTCATTCAATTTAAATGGCAGCCTTTGGGCTGTATTTTTAAACTGAATAAACTACCCAGCTGATCAAAAATAAATGAGCTGTTGGATAGTTGTTGGAAGTGATAACATACTACACAAAGAAATGTGTGAACCAGCCCAAACATTTCAGTATAAATGATGTAAAATTGAAACAACAATGAAAAGCATTATACCATGTGAATTTATTGACAAATGGATGATTATTTCAGACAAAATCATTGAATGATGTCTGTGGTATCACAGGTCATGCGCATGAGGAGTTGATATCCAAAAAACTCATTTTTACAAGTCAGTATCAGGTCTTAAATATTAGTGCAATATGTCTAGCTTTCATATAAACTATGATATGTTGCATATCAACTGCATATCAACCTCTGACCTGTAAACAAGCCAGACACCTCTGCCTCATATTTTGAATGAGACTAGCAACTTGATCCTGACCAATTTGATCCCATTCCTGGACAATATTGTCACACCAAAATGTTTATCCACTCCTTCAGCACAAATGCCAGTGCATATATATCAGTTTGGTATTAGCTGAGGACATGGGCTATCTCTTCAGCAGATAATATTCTACCCATGGAATTGTACCGATGTTTTTGAAGTGTATAAAATTCACATAATAATCAGATCTAATGGTGAAATGCACAGGGATCTCAATTGGTACATGTTGCTAGTCAATTTGTGATTTTCAAAACACTACTCCTATCATAAAACAGCTTAAATGTGCAAGCAAAACTATAAACACTTTAGTTGGTTTTCACATCTGTTAAAAAATAATATTTGCAGATGAATTACTGATTCAAATGAAACACCGAAACACTTTTACCTTGATCATCTGAAATCTGCATTGACAATTGGCTGATTGTGTATTCAAACCATCAGCATTTGTCTGCTGGGGATTTCTTCTTACTGGATCATCACTAGAAAATTTCTTAAAGAATAGTTCTCATATTGCAATAAGTTAAAATTAGGGCTCCAACAGGGAGCAGAGACATGGCCCCAGATAAACAAACTTGAATCTGAACCTCCTAAGGATACTGCATATCCATATTCAGTATCATAAGATTCTGACTGGTGCATCTAAAGAAAAAGATTTTTTATGAAGTTTCCTCATTTAAAACCATATTGAAATTTGGGCTCCCATTGGGAGCCCAAATATGACCTCAGGGATGTGATTTGAACAAACTTGAAACTGAACCTCCTAAGGCTGTTGCATATCAAATATCAAAGGATTCCAATAGGTGGATCTGAAGATTTATAAAGACATATAGTATGTACCAAGTAAAAATTTGGGCTCCCACAGGGAGCCCAAATATGACTCAAGGAACTTGATTGGAACAAACTTAAATCTGCCCCTCCCTTAAGGATGCTGGATACCAATCATCAATGAAATTTTCCTCATATTGGAAGTTAAAATTTGGTCTCCAACAGGGAACCCAAATATATAAGAATATCAAGAGATTTTGAAAGGTGGATCTGAAGAAGATTTTTAAAGAAATTTCCTCATATTCCACAAAACTGAAACCCAGGGACTTGATTCGACCAACCTGGTTCTGACCACTCTAAGGATGTTGTATACCAAGTACCAAAAAATTATGATGGGTAGTTCTGGAGAAGAAAATTTTTTAATTTCTTTAAAACAGACTGAGGATGCTAACAGAGTTAAGCCTCTTGCAGTGCCCATTGTCTGCATAGCAATTTCATTAAAAACTTGAATTGACATATGATATTAAATATCCAAACTAAATTTGGTTACATTCGGTACAGTATTTTTTGAGAAGTCGATAATGTAAAGTTCATGATGGAAGACAATGACAGGCAGCAACAAATGGAAAGTGATTAGTACAGCCCACCTTCAGTTTCGCTCAGGTGAGATAAAAAATGTTTTATAGTTCAGGGATTTGGGGACAATACTCAGCTTCCTGTCTCTCTTCCACACTTGGGATTTATAAAACTGTCTTATAGCTTAGGTACGTGTGGACGATATTCAATTCCCTGATTTTTCCACACTTGGGATATGTATTATAGTTAAATAAATTACCAGTTTGATAATTTGAGCAATTGAAAAACTGTCTTATAGTTCAGGGATATGTGGACAACACTCTCCCTGATTCCTACACATTAGGGGCATGTATTATTATAGTGGAATGAACTACCTCAATAGAAAACCCTACAAGTTTTGAAAGCCATGAAGTACTGTAGTTTCACAACTGGAAATCATAACACAGAGTTAACTTATCAACCCCTCAACTTACAAAATCTTTTAGAAACCAAAATGTTTCATATTTTGCTTTCAAAACATAGCTTACAACCCACTCACTGAATCAAGCTCAACAAACTCATTTCAATGGTAGGCCAAAGCTTTGTTTTTAAAGCACAATTTGAGAAAAAAACAAAACAAAATTTGAATATTGTTTATATGGATGAGCAAAATAATCCAATTTTTGGGGCAAAGGATTAACTGTACAGTGATGACAAATACCAAAATTTCTAGCTGCAAATTTTTCTCATAGTGTAGGTAGTGATTTAACCGATTCAATCTTGTTTGACACAGCTTGTGAGCTCTGTCAAATGAGAGATTGAATTGATTAAATTCTGTTGCATTATGGTAAAGATTTGCGTGTTGAAATTTTGATATTTGAACATCAGTGTGCTGAGGGTTGAGTTGCTGAGGAAATGTTATGTTTTATTAACCCTTTATCTAACTTAATGGACATATCCAGCCAGTGTTATTTACAAATAAGACTAACAGTGACCGCCTGACCATGGATGCCCCGAACTATGGCCAAATGGCATATAATCCTGGAATGAAAAGTTTTGTGTTGAATTTGGAGCTCACTATAGTCTGTAAGGTAGGGCTGCATGGTATATCGATAAACCGATATATACCGGTATTCAAACCAATATCGATTGAATACCGGTGTAATTACAAAAATATCGGTTTATTGTCATTATTCATTTATCCACAATTTAAATTTCAAGATGTCTTTGAGTTTTTTAACTGTAGCCCCAAATGAATAATATTATGCCTTTACCCAATTAATTGTCTGCATGTTCACGTAATATACAATTTCTGCAGTTGGAAAAATAATGTTAAAAAATTTCAACAAAACTATATCACGTGCTGCCTCATTCGAACGAGCTTGTTCCAATGAGGGGGTCACATGATATTGTTCTGTAGATTTTTTTTTTGAAAATCTGATTAACTTTTTTTTAAAATAATAAATTTTGATATCGTCTGCCTTCGGTAAAGGTTTTTCGAATCGCGTCATCAAGGCATGCTAATTCGTTACCACTGTGATGCCTTAAGCCTCCATTGTGGTACTTAAGTTCATTTTTCTGAACAGTTTTCGATATACCGGTATACCGTGGTATTTTTTTGAATACCGATACTGGTATTCAGTTTTGAATATCGTGCAGCCCTACTGTAAGGGTTCAAATTTAAAAATACACCTGAACATAACAGCCAGCTGCAATGACCTTATTTCCATAAAGTCGATACAGCCACTAATATGTTGGAACTTTCTCAACAGAACCATATACATATGGATGTCACTTGAATAGGCATGCAGTACAAGTCAAAATAAAGTTGTAGGATAACCACTATAAGCTGTGTATCTTTCTCTTACTACACCGATAAGACAAGAAACATCATTTTCGCAGAGATCTTTCCAGAAGATGATGTCATATTCTGGTCTTTTCAGTGCACAAGCAGCAGTATACTTAGTTTTATTGCAGTTATGTTACAACTTATTTTGACTTGTACTGTAATGTGCAAGTTCTTTTGACAACGATATCTGAATGGTTTTATTGAAAAACAGAGATAAAATTTTTCCCACATGAGTGGAATTTAGTTTAGTTTTTAAAAAAAAACTTTCTTGGATAAAGGGTTAACTGATATAGATTAACCTTTTAAACAATGAAACCCTGCTCACAGGGATTGTAAAGGATGAAAGTGTGTAAGCAGATGACAACTTTGTCAGCCAAGCATTACAGAATTATGGCTCTGGATGGACCAATACAGTCTGTGAGAGAATTAAGTTTTCCCATTCCTGTTACCTTGGCCTTTGTCATTTGAGCATGGTGTTGCTGTACAAAAGACTTTCCCATGGTCTTTATCCTTGTGTAAAGTTTCATGGAAATCGACCCAAGCATTATAGAGTTATGTCTCGGATGAAGAAACAAAGTTGGATGGACACACAGACTGACAGATGGACTGACAGATGGAGTGATGGATGGACAGACAACCTGGATTTAAGATGCCTCCCTATCGGGAGCATAAAAACACCATCACAGTTTTATTATTACATCTATCTTTGCCTCTAAAAAACAGTTTTTGAGGCAGTGGAACAAGCTCATTCTGATCATTCCAATGAGCAGCATAAGGTATGTTTTTGAAGCAAAATCAATTTGTTTTTTAAACTACCATCTGTTGGTTATGTTAGGTAAAGGGTTAAAAAAAACTTTCAGTAAAAATTGTTTAATCAATAAATGAGGATTTCTTTTAAAATTGTTTAGTTATATTATGTTGATTGCACAGTAAATAGCTTATTACTGTAAAATATAGATATTCTGTCAAACATCTCTCCCTTGGAATTACTCTCATATAATGCTGTCTGGTTATGTATGGTGTCTGAGGTATCACATGCTGGCTTATGGCTCCGACACTAGATCTCACTAGAGAATATACAAGAGAATGGGTGGGTCAAAGGGGTGCACCCAGAACTCATGCCCCCATCCCCCTGTTTACAACTCTATTTTCTTTAAATGCTTAGATACCAGAGGACAGGGCATTATCTGTGTTAACACAGGGACATCCATGACCTCCAGGTAGTGGATGTCTGTGTTATCACAGATCATACCATACACCATGCATACAATTGTAGCTCATAGGTCTCCAGTTGTAGAAGGCAATATAAATTGGCTTTAAATGATGTGAGGTTGCATGCCTGTACACAGATCACCACAATCCATGACTGAAATGTGGCACACCCCACCCCCAAATCTTGGCTCTGCTTCTGCCATGTGAACAGTTCCTGAGGGACAAGTACATAAAATATTTAGCACACTTCATTTTAATCTTATTATCTCTTTTTTAGAAAAACAAGAAAACATAATTTATTTGTTGCAAAAAACTTGGATAATTTGGTTTTACCAAGTGTTATCATATAACTGTGTAAAGGAAAATGACCACTTCTAAAAGGAGAAGAATGTATGTCACAATCCACATATTGACAGAATTTTTTTAACAACTCGAGGTAAGTTTTCTTTCATCAGAGCCCATCTTTAAAACTTGTTAATGCACTTACATAGCATAGCAAATTTCTACGATTACTGGTAACACCTGGCACTTTATCAAATTTTTAATCAAACACTCTCCCCAAATTTGAAATGCCTTCAAAATACTTCTAATAATTCATTCACACAATGGAACAAAGTTTGATCGAAGTGTTTGATTAAACTAGGCATGTTTAGGGCCTCACATAAATCACCGAGTGTAACCAGCAATTATAAAAGTTTCTTTGCAAAAACATTGGCAAGGGGAATGGAGCCGTTATGTGAAAACCCTCACTGATCATACTAACATGATGTATACAACAATCTTGGAGGCATGGATTTGGGGGAGGGGGCTAGAGGGATGGCTGATTGGTCCATTCATGCTAAACATTACTACCAATGGTCAGTTAAAGCATTGCAAGAATGTCATTTCTTCATACACATGTGGTTCAGCAGAGCACAGAGTAGACAAGGCCTATTAAATTACTAAAAATTGTTATTGGATTTTGTTTTTTTTTCAAATAATTTAACCCTCTACACACTGATATCAAAATACCAAAATCTTAGGTAGCAAATTTTTCCCATAATGCAACTAGGAATTAAACAATTAAATTTTGCTTGACTGAACTCATACTTATTTATTGGGGTTTAATGACACTTTCATTAGCCTGGGCCACCTCTTATCGGACAGTTTTATGGGTAGGGGTGGGGGAAACTGAAGTATGCAGAGAACCACTGAGCAATAGCAAGCAACTGTCAGACTCCCCAATGTATTAACTTAGCACAAGCCGGGTTAGCACTGGTTGAAGACAAGTGCACCATCGCGGTGCCATACATCTTAGTACACAGCATCACTGTGCCCCCATGTGGGCAATGGGGATTTAAGTGCTTTGCCCAAGGACAGAATGCAGTTACCCCTGGTGGGCATTGAACCGTAGACCTTTCTGTTTGAAGTCCAATGCCATAACCACTGAGCCAATGCACTCCCACTTTTTCCAAAACCCTCATGGCCTGACTAACCTTTTTTCCACCCTTCTCAAGACCTTTCCCAAACCAACACAAATTTCCATACTTTTTCAAGAATTTCAAAATAGCATGTACCCAGGAAGAAACCATAAGTGCTGGATGTTTGTAAAATCCATTTTTGTGGAAGTTTTAATAGTAGTCCACTTGCACCCAAAATTGTCTCATAAATTATTTCTCTTTGTTGCAGCCTTTTGATGACAATTATGATTCAAAACCAATTAGAAAATTTATCTTGTAAATTATTACTATCTGTCGCAATCTTTCGACGCCAACTATGCCTCCAAACCAATTCAGTCCTGCTTGTATTTGAACTCCAAGTGTGCTGCCAATTCAAATGCTCCTGATTAGAATCAGTTCTTGCACTGAAAGTGTTAAACATTTATCAAAAGTTTCTCGTTAGAATGTCAGAAGTATTGCCACTTTCCAAGTATTGAGTCTTTTATGGCATCAACATACTGTGCAGGAACCCAATAAATCCAGTACCGCGACTGCTCAGTCGGTCCTAACTGTATACCCTGAAAAATTGTTAATGAAAGTTAAACAACTGCCTAGATGTATTAATCATGCGATTCTTACAAAACTGAACCCTTAAGGACATGGAGATTTTTTTTAGAATTTTTCCTTTACTTTGACAATCCACGTCCTATGACTTTGCAGTTGTTTTTTGGCAAATCTTGGCTGCCTATGTAGGCAGCCAAGACTTGCTTACAAACAACTGCCATGACACTTTGAATGTAACTTTAAAGCTTATCCCAAAACTGCATGTTGAGGCACCTGTTTTGTTGTAGAAAAATATAAATTTTATAGTAAATTTCCTTTCTTATTATACCTACTGCAAAAGTTTACTACAGGCTTGCACTACAGTGGAAGAACCTAACTCGGATAAAATACTCTCTATTTTAATCTTTCCCAAGAGATTTGGGAAAGAAAAGTGGTGTAAAAACACCACAAAAAAATAAGCCAAAACTGGGTTGAGCGCCATCGGCGCACACCCAATAAGGGATGCTCTTCTCTTAGTACAATTCCACAACTTCCGTTAACCAATGCAGTCATCAAAACCATTCTTCTGAATCTGCCAACATAGGAGGTATGTGATCAGTGGGGTGGAAGGATTCTTACCCGAATAAGAAGACGGGAGGGCCTCCATGTAAACAATTGCGGTAGGTATAATAAGAAAGGAAATTTACTATAAAATTTATATTTCTTATCAACCTACCTTACAATTGTTTACTACAGGCTGAATAGACAATAGGATGGAGGGAATCACATAACCAACGCACACATAACTCAACTGCACTGGAACCGTGGACAGAGGAAGAGATCCCTAGGCCTATCAAACCATAGCATCACAAACATTAGTAAAAGACAATGAAAGATGAGGCGTATGGTGAAGTGCGATGCACAGACAGAAAGGGCAGTAACAGCACGGAGCTGGAACTGACCCTGTAAAAAGCTGAATGGCTGGGATAGACAACAGCCTGAGCCGAAGAAAGAGGGCCTGCAGGACAAAGGTCCTCTGTCGGCTCCTACAACTGTCGCAGATAAATGGAGAAGGTAGCATTTCTCCAGTAGGCTGCCAGTATAACATCCAACAACATGACGGAGTTAGTAAAAGCCCCGAGAGGAAGACAATGCACGCACCTCGTGGCAGAAAAAACAATTGGTAATACAATCACCAGTAGCTAGACGAGCGGAAGCTGCACGAATAGCAAGACAAATCCATCGAGAAATGGATGCAGGAGAGATCTGGCATGTGAGAAAACACATATGCATCCAGGATAAAGGCACGAACGTCTTCCCCCACCCCCAAGCAGAGCAGCGCCCAAGAAAGTGTCCATCTTGGAGTAAACTGCAAAGTCCTAGGCCTTTTCAAGGAAAAGAGCTGAACAAGCTTGAAGAGGCAAGGATGAGTGTCGAAACAATGCGGTACCACATATCAAAAAGGTCTCCGAAGCATGGACATGTACCCATTGCTGGAGACCCCCAGAAACAAACATATACCAGAAACTCCGCAATCGGTGTGAT
This sequence comes from Pictodentalium vernedei, assembly GCA_031216915.1. Taxonomy (NCBI): domain Eukaryota; kingdom Metazoa; phylum Mollusca; class Scaphopoda; order Dentaliida; family Dentaliidae; genus Pictodentalium; species Pictodentalium vernedei. Next base: position 747,914,520 of record CM062297.1, read on the forward strand.
CGAAGAAGTGACAGAAGCAACAGAGTGATTGCACACCATCGACAGAAGAACCTTCGACTGAGCCACAGAGGCTAAACCAGTGGAGTGAGTGCCTCCTTGAAGAAGAAAAGCAACTCCACTGCTTGTCTCTAAAAACCACTACGGAGGAGACTTGACCCGATAAAAGACATGCGCGAAGGCACAATGAAGTTGGGTCAACTTGAAACCTCCTCGGGCGACTTTGGCAAAGAAAGTCGCGTTGTAGAGGGAGACATGCCGGAACCGCCGCTAACATAGAGCGGAGCAGATTGATCCACACCCATCGAGGCGACAGGGGTGTGATCGAAAGTATTCGATGATGCAGGTTCATATCTGGGCTAGAACTTGAGCGGAATCGGAACCGGCAGGAAGGCGTAGCCTACAAGACCGTCCCAAAGGAGGGCCAGAGCGTCCACGGCGAAAGCCAGAGCATCTGGACACGGGGACACGAAAGTGTCCACCTGATGGTTCCAACGAGTCGCAAAGAGATCGATGGAACACCGCAATGTGGAGCATCCATTAGGTGGAAAAGAACCTGCCCCGTCGGGACAGGGAGTCGGCTAGGACGTTCAGACGACCGGGAATGTGACGAACAACCACCCCGGCGTTGACATCCTGAGCAAGCAGTAGAAGATCCCGAGCCAATTCGTACATTGGAACAGAGTGCATGCCGCCCATATTGAACTGAGTGTGGAAGGCCATCCCCAGATGACAAAACGAATGAGAAGGGGCCAGATCCGACTTCTCCTCGTTGACTCTGAATCGTAGCGATGTGAGCAAGCTCAACAGAGTGTCGACATCCAACTCCAGTAAGGCAGCACTGGAATGCCTCTGGAGGATATCGTCTAGATATGCCGAAGTAGTCACCCTGGACTGTGTGCGATGGAAGGCTATCACATGCGACATCAGTCGGGTGAAGGCCCAAGGAGCCAGGTTGAGGCCGAAAGGCATGGCCTTCAACTAGTAAACTCGCCCCAGAAAAGCGAACCTGAGATACTTCCGTGACACCCGATGAATCGGAACGTGAAAGAAAGTGCCTCCCAGGTCGATGCTGGAAGCGAAATCTCCCTGGTGAATGGAATGGCGGACCGCCCTGAAAGTCTCCATGCTGAACTTGGGAGCAATGATAGACTGGTTCAGGATACTCAGATCGATAACCGGTTGGAGTCGGCCGTCCTTCTTCGGCACTAAGAAGAGGCGGGAATAAAACCCCACTGACTGAATGTTCTTGACGACCTCGATCGCCAGGAGATTGTCTATCTCCGTGGACAAAAGTTCCCAACGTAAAACGTCTGAAGGAACTGTGGTTGGAAGAGGCACTCTGGACAGAGTGGGGTGCCTTCGGAAGGATATTCACAGCCCGGACCGAACAACATTTAACACCCAAGGATCGGATGTGATGGTGTTGCAACGGTTTGCGAACTCTGCTATCCTTCCTCCAACCTGGGACGAATCGAGGTGAGGACCTTCAGTTCGAGCCCCGACGAGGCCCGCGAGAAGAGAAACCACCTCCTCTACTGAATGAAGAATCCTGAGACTTCCCTCTAGCCTGCCGACACTTACCCTTACCCCGAGAGAAAGAAGTAGAAGCAGTGGCAGAAGGATCAGCCCTTTGCTTCGCAGAGGAAGCAGAAGGGTACTTGTTAGGCTTTGAACGGTCCCTGCCCCCCCTAGAAGGCTGATCAAGCTGATGAAGCAGCAGCTGATCTTTGGAATGATGTAGGACGTCATCCCAGACCGTCGACACGGAACCCATGGAACAGTAGCGGACCTGCCAAAGAAGCAGATCGAAGAGCAGCGTGCTGCCCCTCAGGAAGAGATCGGCCTGTGTCCAGTACAGAGTCCCTTCGAACTAGTTCCAAAATAGCCGTGTCACAGGCATGCGTGTAAGATGGAGCACCTTGGACAGCACACGCAAAGGAGCCTGTACATCGTCAAACCTATCTGAAGGCAGATAGGCAGCTAAGGCAGAGACGACGTGGTCGGAGAGAGAAAGCATACCCAGCATTTCTCTCGATAAGCCCAACATGGACGCCAGAGTCGTCATAGGAATGACGGCAGACTTGGGCTTGGAAAGTCTAAGGGAATTGGAATCCTGATCCCAAACCGTCAAAGTCTGGCAGATTGACGGATTGGCGAAATCGTAGTAATGATAATGCACTGGAGGCAAAAAGGTGTCAACCCTGGTGAAGAACGGAGCCTTCATAGCCTTGGAACTCAGCTTAAGAGTCCAAGGCTGAAAATGCTTCAACCACCTGTACTGACTGGCACGGTCGAAGATGCCCAGAAGCAGGTTGCTCCACAGGCTGTAGGCGCGCGACCGATGATCGCGGCCTGGCTGATACCGTCGGCTGGTTTGATGGTTTGAGATCCGGAAGGAACCCTAACACAAAGTCAAGAGCTGCCCCCAAGTCAGAAGACTGCTGGCTCTCGACATCCCCGGACTCAGAAGACATCGTGGGCAACCAGCCGACGCCTCCCGTGGCGTAGGCACACCAGGTTGGATCAGAAAGCAGCCTGTTTCCAATCCCGGGACGCGGCGCCACAGGGGGCGCCTGGAAGCCACTCGCAGTCTTGCTAGAAGCAATGGGAAGGCTCTTGGACAGAACCTGAGTGAGTAAGGAGAGGGCCTCCCTAAGCTCACTGCCTGTACCGGCCGGTTCGACATGGGGACGAACCAGCAAAGTGGTTACACCTGACCCTCTTAACCAGCGAAGGGTCACGATCCTCCAATACACCTGAAGCGGGGCGACGGGCAGCAGCCAAAACATCTGAGGGCAGACGTGTATAGGGGTACGACACACCCCGAGGATCAACATAGCGGGAACTCAGGACAGTTGCCACGGACCTCTGTGGGGCAGAAGGTCCAGGCTGCACAGAAGGCGTTGGTCCCGCAAAACTGGCCGTGCGACCAGAATGAGTGGACGGAAAACGCCAATGACAAAACTGTGGTACTCGACAGCACAGAGACCACAGTAGAGGGTTCGGCCGGCAGCTACTTCCAACTTCGCCGAGTTGAAGTCAGGGAAGGCTGAGGCCGATACTCCACGTCTACACTACCAGACACCGCAGCAGACCACTGCAGGTATAAAACTGCTGTGCTCAATGGCTGAGAGGACACAGCAGGGGGGTTTAGTCAGCAGCCACTTCCGACTTCGCCGAGTTGAAGTCGGGGAAGGCTGAGGCCGAAATCCCACAAGCACACTACAGACATCCCTGCAGACCCTTGCAGGGATAAGCCGACGCCGGCTAAAAACGGTGCCTGATGACGTTGTAGACGGAACAGCAGTAGCAGCAGATACGACGGGAGCTGTTGGAACTGGCGGAAAAGGGGAGAGAGCCACCTAGCTCGGCCTCCAAAGGAGGAGTCACAACCCTAGTGACAGCCTCAGATGTCGACTGGAGAGGGCGCATAGTCCCAGAACCAGGCATCTCTTCACCAGAAATCCAACAGCTCCCGCAGTATCCACCATGGTAAAAAAACTGCACATCCCTCACGGATGGGAATAACTCTCACCAGATGTGGTCGAGTCGGGAGGCTCTGAAACGACAGCGTTCCACACCCACTGCGGGTGCGGGAGGAGCTGCACATCCCCAAAGGAGGGGGAGTAACTCTCAACGACGTGGTCGAGTCGGGAGGCCCCGAAACGATAGCGTTCCCCCCTCCCCCGCGGGTGCGGGAGGATCTGCACACCCCCACAGAGGGGGTATAACTCACACCAGACATGGTCAAGTCGGGAGGCCCCGAAACGACAGCGTTCCACAACCACCGCGGAAGTGGGAGGAACAGCCACGAGAATGCACCAAAGGCGAGGGCAAAAAGAATTGCTCTAAAGGAACCAAACTGGAAATAACACAGGTGAGAGCACTAGAAGAAAAAGGTGAACTGAACAGATACAGAAAGTAGAAGAACACCCTCAACTACGAGAGAAGGTGGCAGAAAAAAAAAACGGTGGGTACACGACAGAACCCAGACGGCCGACAGGGACCGAAAAAACAGAAATTCAGCCCTCAACAGAGTGAAGAAATCTTGTCCAGACAGTCCCTCATTGACACCTAATTCCAATAACAATTTAAATTTATCAACGGAAAAATTTCATTGTCGAATCGCGTTGACACGATGTCAAAAAACATTCGCGAAAATGGAATATATAAATAATATACAATGAGAATGTGAAAATATTAACGAGAATATATAAAACACAGTCCTGTTATTATACGATCTTTGGATCCATAATCCAGTCACAGGAAAACCATTAACAACGAGTTGAATTATCACTGTATCATAATGCAAAGATGGCAACACGTCAACCACGTTGCACGGACAAAAGAAGAATGGTTTTGATGACTGCTTGCGCACTGGTTAACGGAAGTCGTGGAATTGTACTAAGAGAAGAGCGTCCTTTACTGGGTGTGAGCCGATGGCGTTTGACCCAGTTTTGGCTTATTTTTTCGTGGTGTTTTTACACCACTTTTCTTTCCCAAATCTCTTGGGGAAGATTAAAATAGAGAGTATTTTATCCGAGTTAGGTTCTTCCACTATAGTGTAAGCCTGTAGTAAACAAGTGTAAGGTAGGTTGATAAGAAATGTGATTAATGTCAGAATTAGGCCCTTAGGGGAAGCTCATGAAGCTCTGTCAAACAAGATATCATAGATTAAATGCCTGTACTGGATGTACTGTACAAATAGGTTTATAAACAAGGGGAGTTTAGTACCGTCAGGGTAATTTCTCGACACATTACCATGTTTTTTATTCAATTAACAGGACTTTACTCTATAACTTATATGTAATTAACAGGTCAAATTTGTAATGAAAGGGTGGTAAATAGGGTTGTGATAATTTTAATCAATTAACAGGGTTATTCAATTAAGAGAGATCCAGTTGAGAAGACACTACTGTACTGCAATTCAAATTTTGTAATTTTTTCAAGTTTCACTTTTCGAACATTGCTTATGACCTCTTATGCAGAGAATAAAATCTCGAATTTTGAGATAACTTATTTAACGTTAATCTGGATATAATAAAGAGGACCGATTACAGTACAGCAATCGTGAATGGGTCAAAATCTATGGGTGGTCATTTTTCCATTCATATAATTGAGAGATGATCCACTATGACACCTAGCGAAATTTCCACCAATGAAGCACCGGGGTAATCCGTGGATTACAACCCGTGGATTTTGACCCATCCACGACGGCCCTACTGTATGAGAGTTCAGAGATTTCGAAAGCATCTGTGGCAAGCACAGGGCATGTCAGCTGTCTTAGGGAGTTTGAGCATTGAAGAGAGGGGTCTTCACACAGGAACATTTTAAAACAGTGCTATCAATAAGGTGATAAGACACAACTTTTTGACGATCTGTTTGTAGTTCCAGACGAACAACTTTTCGGTTATCCGTTTTTTCATCTAGATAACCACAAGAGGAGTGATAAAATCATTCCTCTCAAATTTTATGGCCTGCTTATGAAACTGAACTCTTGTTGTTCATTCCAAAAAAGGGTTAAGCACTATATTTGGGAAGCAAATAAAGAAATTATTTAGACATCTGTGAAAAATACAGTGTATGTCACATCAACTTCAGTTGTGTTAGATAATGGAAAAATTGGTTATCATTAAATCACAAACTTACAGCCATGATCACGCCACTTCAAATTGTTGTTTGTTCTTAGCCCTGTGCATGATGATGTCAGAGAATCAAAATTCTGAAGCAAATTTTTCCTATAATGTGACTAAAACTTTAACCAATTCAAACTTATCTGACAGTAGTCCCCCCAACCCACTATACAACTAAGAATTTAACCAATTCAGTGTTGTTGACCAAGCTCTATCCATGTACCATTATAGGTTCTGGTATTCAGAGATTCTGATGGTACCAGCTCCAGAATGTTTGTCGGACCCAGTTCCATCAACATCAATTCTCCTTTTTGTTATTGCTACCATAGATGGATATTACAACATTGAACAAAATAACTTATACTCTTCAGTGATCACTCAGTTGGAAGTACAACCTACATGCAGTGCCATTTTATTTAATATAACACAGGCATTCCATTTTGAAAAGAACAGGAAAGCGACCAATGCCCTCCTGAGAAAAGGTTCAAAAGGGTAAATACCCCCATAATATAGCAGTCATTTCACTATGATGAGAAAACCTATACCACAAGTTTTTCTTTAATATCTTCCATCAGGAATTATTAACCATCAAAGGTCTGACTTTGACTAACTATGCAGTCTGAGAACAGGTACTTTGACATACATCAAGAAAAGGACCTGTTGACAATAGTCACCCCTTGGCAGTGGTTTCCAGTCAAGTCTTGGTTACCAAACCTTGGATGTAAATCACTGCTAAGTCAGTGTAGTAGGAAGTCTGTAAAATAACCCCGACCTTTAAGGGTTAGCAGAGACTCAGTATGTTTCCATTAGATCAGGGTTCCTGCAGGTAAGAACTGACAACATACAAGGCCCTACAATAGCCAAATCCAAGGCTTTTCAAGGTTCCACCTTCAGTAGTCCTAACTATGACCACTGGTCATTACTCCCTCCTCCCACTTCCCTTGACGAGAAGTGGGGGGAGGGGAGGTGGTAATGACCACTGGGTCCTAGTTAGAAGTAAACTCTATAAAACTATATAGTTATGATTACATGCTCTGTCAGGGTTTTCATTTCATGAATATGCAAGATTTTTCAAAGCCTCCTAGCCCATTTTTCAGGATTTTAAGGCCTTGAATGGAACTTAATTAAATTCAATGCCATTCCTTGAATCGAAGCTCCAGGGAAACCCTGTAGATTTATTGTTTGAACACACATTTCAGAATCCCTCAGTTTATCAAGATATTCTAGAATGGCATTTGCTGCTCTCCTTATTTTCAAATCAGGTGGGCCATTGAGAGTAGTGATGAACCGATTATCAAAACTTCTGTGAACCAATTACCGATTATTTCTCTGCCGGTTATGCCGATTCTGTTGGTTGAAATAGGACCCAGAAGAAAATCTGTTAGTGCCTGTTATACTCCAGAATTTCATTGATAAATCACCAATTACGAAAGCTTAATACCACATAAGTTATCAGAGTATGCATGTTTAGTGCAGGGTAATATTAGCCAAAATAATATTTGCATTTTTGGGAGTTGGGGTGGGGGAAGATCGTTATAAACGATACAATCACATGATATATTGTTCTCTTGTGATGATTGTGTGTTATTCTGGTAAATAAGTGTTAATACGGTTTTGTTTAAGAATACAATACACATGGCTGTATTAACCTGGAAGATACTGAGCACATATACTTTGTGTCTTAATTGAATAATAACTTTGATGTTAATGTGTGTTGTGAAGTTGTATGCACATTATTTCCAGATACACACGCGACGTCAGAATATATTATTTAATGTTCATTGTTCAACTTGTTACCTCCCTTGATGTGTTTCTTCAGTGTTTACATGTTCTCTGCAATCAACATTGGAGAGAAACATCAAGGGAGGTAACTGAATTAAAAAATGAACTTGACAAACTGAAAACGTGTTTGTGACAGTCATACGACTTACATGTTGCGTAACAATCATCTACTATCGAAAAAAGAGTGTTTTTTAATTTTTCTCCAATTTTAATTTCTTATTGTATTGTGATGCTTGCATATGAAGTACTACAGACTACCAGCTGAACACATTTTATTTATACATGTACCCAATGCAACGTTGTATAACACCATAAATCAGGCATGATTGAAGACAAGTGACTTCAATCAGCTTGGAACAGTGGCGATTTCATACCGATTGCAGATGGTAAATTCCGTAATATCTCGGCTCTGCAAATACCTAAATATTCTGATATGCACTACACATATTTTTAATGCAGAAACTTTATTGAAATGGCAACATATCAAAGAGATTTTAAAAGTCAGTGTTAAATATAGAATAACTGGAAACTGACGTTTTTTAACTGCCGGTTGTCATAACTGGCCGATGCCCATAACCGGCCGGTTCCAATTGCCAATTCCGATTATCGGTTCATCACTAATTGAGAGTGAGGATAATTACTTGACTAAAATTGGCCGGCATCACCATTGTTAAAATCTTACTCAATTTACAATCTGGAAAAATGAACTTTCGCAGCACAATGCAAATATACGAAAGTTTGGATACAATTTATAATTTTTGTTTCACTCATATTGTGGATTTTACTATCTCTCTTAAAATCATTGTTACTGTTCAGAAACCGATTCACGGGCATGGTGGCTCGGTTATAGAGCATTGGACTTTAAACTGAAAGGTCAATGGTTCAATACTGACAAATGGTAACTGCGTTGTTTGCTTGGGTAAGACACTTTATACTGACTGCCCATGTGGGGGAACGGTGGGACTGTGTACCAAGGACTACTGCACGTCGATGGTGCACTTACTTTCAAACACTGCTAACTCTGCGTGTGGTGAGTTAGTAAGTTGGCGAGTTTGACAGTGCTCGCTGCTGCTTGGTGGTTCTCTCAGGGTAATCTGTCTTCCTCCATCTGTAAAACTCTCCAACACAATGTGACCCTAGACTGTTGAAAATGTTGTTAAACACCAATAAATATACAATGAAAGTGTCAATGACACTGCAGCTCAAATTGACAAAGTTGAACTTGGTAAGTTATAAGTGAAATGGCAAAATTGAAGATCGTTGGTACCAATGTTATTTTGTGGAATTTAAACATAACAGCATTGTGTGTCCACAAGGTCAGAGTAATCCATGCATTTTTAAATGTAAACTGTAAGGCTGGCTAAAGGAAGAATGTTGATACACAAATGCAGGAAGTTCAGAGGTTATTGTAAATGGCAACTTTTTTCACAGAAATGAATGCTAATCAATAGCTCTTATCTAGAGGTCTCACCTAATGAGCACACCAAGTTCAAAAACAATCCTAAGATAAATGTGCCCTGCAGGCAAAGAAGAATTTTGATACACAAATGCAATAAATTCAAAGATTGTTACTAACAGCAACAGGTTTTGATGGAAATGAAAAGAAAATCAATAGCTCCTATCTTTGTCACCCTGCATAAGCATACAAAGTTTCAAAACAAACTGATAATGAATGTGCCCTCTCAGGCATGCCAAAGGAAGATGTTAATGTACAAATGCACTAAGTTTGAAGGTCACTGTTTGTGGCAATGTTTTTTTTATCTTTTTTTATGGAAATTCATATATATACCCTGCAGAGAGTGCAAAAGGGATAAGTTGCTGCACAAATGTAGTAAGTTCAAAACGACAATAATTTTTTAGGGAAATGAAAACAAATCAATAGCTCACATCTAGAGGTCACCTCGAACATGCATTCCAAGTTTCAAAGTGATCCGATCATAAATGTGCCCTGAAGGGTGTGCCCTGTAAGCCATGTCAAAAGGGAAATATTGAGGTCTGACTAAACTAAGTTCAATGGTCAGCGGCAACATTTTTCAACAGAAATGGAAGAAAATTGATAGCTCCCATATAGATGTCACCCCACACAAGCACACCAAGTTTCCAAGCAATCCAATCATAAATAATGTGCCCTGCAGGGTGTGTCAAAGGGAAATATTGATGCTTAATTGCACTAAGCTTCTACCAAGTTCATCAAAGGTTGTTGCCAAAGCAACTATTTTTGATGGAAATGGAAGGAAATCGATAGCTCCCATCTAGAGGTCACCCCAAACAAGAACACCAAGTTTCCAAGTGATTCAATCATAAATGTGCCCTGCAGGGTGTGTCAAAGGGAAATATTGATGCATAACTGCACTAAGTCCATCAAAGGTCGTTACCAATGGCAACATATTTTGATGGACAAGGAAGAAAATAAATAGCTCCTATCTAGAGGTCACCCCAAACAAGCATACAAGGTTTCAATACAATCCGATCATAAATGTTCCCTGTAGGGTGTGCCAAAGGGAAATATTAAGGTCTAAGTAAACTAAGTTCTAAGAATGTTGCCAGCACAACATTTTTGGATGGAAATAGAAGACAAGAGGCCCCAAGGGGCCTTAATCGCTCACCGGGCAAAGTGATTCAAACAAAGTGGTTCAAAGAAGTACTAAGGATGCTGCATACCAAATATCAAAATATTCCGACTGCTGGATCTGAAGAAGAAGATTTTTAAAGAAAATTCCTCATTTTGAACTAAGTTATCATTCAGGCTCCCACAGTGAGCCCAAATATGGACCTAGGGACATGGTTTGAACAAACTTGAATCTCCCCCCATAAGGATGCTGCATACCAAATATCAAAACATTCTGACTGCTGGATCTGAAGAAGAAGGTTTTTAATGAAAATTCCTCATTTTGAACTGAGTTATAATTTGGGCTCCCACAAGGAGCCCAAATATCAACCCAGGGACTTGGCTGGAACAAACTTTAATCTCACCCCCTAAGGATGCTGTATACCAAATATCAAAACATTCCGACTGCTAGATCTGAAGAAGAAGATTTTTAAAGAAAATTCTTCATTTTGAACTAAGTTCTAATTCGGGCTCCCACAGTGAGCCTAAATATGAATCCAGGGACTTGGCTTGAACAAACATGAATCTCATCCCCTAAGGATGCTGCATACCAAATATCAGAACATTCCCCCCCCCCCCCCCCCCCCCCTAAAGATGCTGCATACCATATATCAAAAGATTCTGACTACTGGATCTTGAGAAGAAGATTTTTGAAGAAATTTGCCTGAAATGCACTAAGTTCGAATTCGGGCTCCTATACTGAGCCCAAATATGAATCCAGGCGGCCGATTTGAACAAACTTGAATCAGATCCACCCCACAATGTTGCATACCAAATATCAAAAGATTCTGCCTGCTGGATCTTAAGAAGATTCTTAAAGAAATTTGCCTGAAATGCACTAAGTTCAAATTTGGGCTCCTATACTGAGCCCAACTATGAACCCAGGGGGCCAATTTGAACAAACTTGAATCAGATCCACCCCACAATGTTGCATACCAAATATCAAAAGATTCTGCCTGCTGGATCTGGAGAAGAAGATTTTTTAAGAAATTTGGCTGAAATGCACTAAGTTCAAATTTGGACTTCTATACTGAGCCCAAATATGAATCCAGGGGGCCGGTTTGAACAAACTTGAATCAGATCCACCCCACAATGTTGCATACCAAATATCAAAAGATTCTGCCTGCTGGATCTGGAGAAGAAGATTTTTTAAGAAATTTGCCTGAAATGCACTAAGTTCGAATTTGGGCTTCTATACTGAGCCCAAATGTGAATCCAGGGGGCTGATTTGAACAAACTTGAATCAGATCCACCCCACAATGTTGCATACCAAATATCAAAAGATTCTGCCTGCTGGATCTGGAGAAGAAGATTTTTTAAGAAATTTGCCCGAAATGCACTAAGTTCAAATTTGGGCTTCTATAGTGAGCCCAAATATGAATCCAGGGGGCCGATTTGAACAAACTTGAATCAGACCCATACCAAGATGCTGCATACCAAGTATCAAAAGATTCTGCCCACTGGTTCTGGAGGAGATTTTTTAATAATTTTTCTATAATTCATACGGTGCTATCAGAGTTATGCCCCATACAGAGCCCCCATGGGACGTGGCCATTTCATTTGAACAAACATGAATTGCCATATAGTAATGAATATCCACATGAAGTTTCGTGAAAATAGGACCAGTGGTTTCAGAGGAGAAGTCGTTTGAAAAATGTTCACGACGCCGGACGACAGACGGCCGGTCATAAGTTAAGCTCCCTTCAGTGAGCTAAAAATCGATAGCTTCCATCTAGAGGTCACCCCAAACAAGCATACCAAGTTTCAAAGCAATCCAGTCAAAATGTGCATTGAAGGGTGTGCCAGATAGAAATATTGATGCAAAACTGCACTAAGTTCATCGAAGGTCATTGCCAGCAGCAATATTTTTTGATGGAAATCAAAGAAAATCAATAGCTTCCATCTAGAGGTAACCCCAAACAAGCATACCAAGTTTCAAATCGATCTGATCATAAATGTGCCCTGTAGGGCATGCCGGAGGAATATATTGATGCCTGACTAAACCAAGTTCAATGGTTGTTGCCAGCGGCAACATTTTTTTATGGAATTGGAAAAAAATCAATAGCTCCCATCTAGAGGTCACCCCAAACAAGCATACCAAAGGTTCCAAAGCAATCTGATGATAAATGTGCCCTGGTGGGTGTGCCAAAGGGAAATATTGAGGTCTGACTAAACTAAGTTCAAAGAACGTTGCCAGCGGCAACATTTTTTGACAGAAATGGACAAAAATCGATAGCTCCCATCTAGAGGTCACCCCAAACAAGTATACCACCAAGTTTCAAAGCGATCTGATCATAAATGCAACCTGTGCAGTGTGCCAAAGGAAATTGTAGATATACGTACGTACGTCCAACGGATGAGAAGTGATGGCAATAGCTCAGCTTGACTTTGTCAAGTTGAGCTAAAAATCATGAAGAGTGGCCTTTGAGATGCAATGTTTTCACATTCCTTTTTGGACCTGTGAGATTCTACACTGTTGTAGACAGGAAAAAATGGACGAAGAATCAGATTGCCACCCAGTTGCGATATGGTCCAAATTCTCTATCCACTTTTGTGATTAAAGTACACACTCTACCTTACTGGAACCAACTTCTTTAGTGCCACTGGAACATTGAAATCACTGTTAGAACCATTTCAAAAAGTATTTGAAATATAACTTCTATTTTTCTCTTGCACATCAATACAGCACATGTTTGAAAAATCAGTATGAGATAGTAAACAATGTGTTGTTTTGTAGCTGTTGCAAAGATAATTTTAAAATAAAACAAACTACTCTTACCATTAAATGATATTCCTCATGTCCATCAATAGGTTCACTTACTACTGCTTTTATGGAATTCATAGGCACTTTATCTGTTCGTTCTGGAATGAAATTGTTAAAGGTTTGAATGTTGAATCATAATTATCAAACAAGTTATATTTCTAAATACCCCACCCCACCAGCTAAAAATACTGCAGCATAATTTACCTAAAGTTCAGTGCACAGCACAATTACTTCTTGGGTAACTGCTAGATAATTCACTGCGTACGTTTCTTTATCAAAAAAGGTATTTTTACATATGAAATTTTGAAAAGCTCTCTATGAATTTGTAAAAATTGATACTGGGTTTGGTATTATGAAGAAATAAAAAAAAGTATGAAATTAGGCTAAACTAGATGTGTAATTTGACATGAATACCCTGGCATGGTAGCTTAATTAAGCTATGGATTTAAATGCCTGTAGCATTAATTAACCGTTTACAATATCTTCATATATAAGAGAAATAAATAACCACTTGCAATATCCTCATCTACAAGAGTTTGGAAAAACTGAAATTTTATAGTAAATTTCCTTTCTTATTATACCTACCACAATTGTTTACAACAGGCTTGCACTACAGTGGAAGTCCCTAACTCGAAACTATACTCTCTATTTTTTATCTTTCCCAAGTAATTTGGGAAAGAAAAGGTGATGCAAAAGCACCAAGAAAAAATATGCCAAAAAGCTGGGCCGAGTGCAGCTTGCACACACCCCGTAGGGGACACTCTTCTCTGTACCAATCCATGGCTTTAGGTGCCAGTGCACAGACGTATAACCAACATGTCATTCTATTTGAAATCCGCCAACATTGGAATTATCAGCAAGGAGGAAGGATTTTTACCTGAATAAGAAGATGGGAGAGCCTCGAGGTAAACAATTGTGGTAGGTATAAGAAAGGAAATTTACTATAAAATTTAAATTTCTTATCAACCTACCTCACAACTGTTTACAACAGGCTGAATCACATAACCAACCCCCCACATAACCCAACTGCGCCGGAACCGAGGACAGAAGAAGAGTTTCCAGGGCCTATAAAGACATTTCATCACAAAGATAAATATAGACAATGAGACATGAGGTGAATGGCCATTTGTGACACACAGACAGAAAGGACAGTAACAAAGCACAAGGCTTGAACATGTCCTAAAAGAAAAGCTAATGGCTAGGGTTGATAACAGCCGGAGCAGAAGAAAGAAGTCCTAGAGAAAAAAGGTCCTCAGACTGCTCCTGCAATTGATGCAGGTAGGAGGAGAAAGTAGAAGCCTTTCTCCACAGTAGGATGCTTGCAGAATGACCAACAACTTAATGGAGTTAGCATAAGCCCAGGAGGTAGACAATGCATGCATGCACCTTGAGGATTTCAACCAGATATCCATTAATTTTAACTGCTGGCATTATTGCATTGTCTACAATGCAAAATCAGTAAGGAATGGTGAGAAAACAGTTCAAAACACTGCCACCTGCTTTCTGCAAAATGAAAACAAATGAACACTATCCAGTGCCAACAGGAATTGCCAATATACAAACGATCCTTAACAATTTATATGACTGCAATGGTCGCACATAATAGTGATGATACATTGTAACTGTGGTCACCCTGCATTGCCCAGGCACAAAAACAGGCCTTGCCATTTGCAAATAACAGGTGACGACATGTGAAAATCACTGGCACACAGCATGCAGCAAACCTGAAACAAAAATTGTGTGTGCAATTTGTTCCCTTGGGCATGCATTTGAAGTGGGGGACAAATGTCATTGATATTAGTTAAGAATTTTCCAACCAATTTATAAATTGTAGTTAGGCATAGTTATTAGTTAACTGTATTAGCAAAGAGCCTCTTACCTTGAGTGGCTTGAATTTGGTATGATCATAGGGTGAATATGTAATGATTGTAATCCTAATTTTTTGAATATCTTTTTCTGTTCACTGCTAAGACAAAAGTCACAAACAGTTCCACGTTTACATTTACCTATTCCTTGCAATGAATTTTTCTGGTGGGAATATGTTGCAAGCCATGAAAGGGGTGTGGTAAGAAATTATTATATGCCCCATTGACAAAGAGCTCCTTGTCCGACATTGACAATTGAAAAATTGCGACTTCGACGCCGTAGCTGCGACGGGTGGTGAAATCTCACAAAATTCTATTTCAAATCAATCTTTATTTCACAGCATACAGCATACAAATACAAACGAGAGAGAGAGTAAAGTTACAAAATTATTGAATGATGTATAAATGTATACTGTGGGGAATGACATAGCCTTGCGACTGTCTTCCTGTCATCCCCTAGACAATCAAAATAGTAAATAAAATAGAATGGCAAATGGCAAGTGTTAATTAAATTCAAGTTAAATGTGGTCGATCCAGACAGCAGGTAGTTGTTATGTTATATTAACACCCTTTACATTAGAATTAAGTATTGTTTCCACATCATGGATCAAACTCCCAAGAGTTCTGCCTCGGGTTGTTTTAACTGTGTTTCCGAATCCTAATCGAATCAACAGTGTTTCCGAATAAAAAAAACAAAACAATTTTTATACGCATTCCTTAGTAGGCCAGTACAATTATCGTAGTCTAATGGAGTTATGTAAAAAACGGAATACCGCGGGACAACCTTTTCATCAGCTTGTGGGAAGAGAAGAGATGAAGGTAATAACGACCCCGAGAGTTACAACTAGGCGAAGCAGTCAGGGCATCTCGGGTTGGAACACCTAACATTGACTTCGTATGCGTTTAAAAATTGATTGAATAAAGTCTTGTTAAATGCCTTTCGGGTGAGGGTTTTTATCGTTGTGTCTAAGTCATTCCACAGTTTGGGAAAATAAAAATATGGAATAGCGGCTGAGAACTGAGTGCGGGGTTTGTGTGTGATTAGGTTTCCACATTGCCTAGTATTCATAACAGATGGGTTAGAGTACACTTGGAATGTATTATCAAAACTGACAGGGAGGTTGTTTATAGACCAGTCGTACATAAATAGAAGTGAATGTAACTTGTACAGATCATTAAATTTCAGGATTTTCAAACGTTTGAAAAGAGGATCGGTGTGTGAGTTGAACTTTTTGTTCGCTATGATAAGCACGGCCTTCTTTTGAAGATTCAGAATTTGTTTAGTGGCTGGTGTATTGCCCCAAATTTGTATCCCGTAAATTAAATGGCTTTGAAATAAAATGAAATAGAGTATACGTAGTGTCTCGAGCGGCAAAAAATTCTTGACTCTATTCAGGATACAAATTGCCCTGGATAGTTTCGTACACACTACGGATACATGATGATTAAATCTAAGGTTCTCATCCATGTCAATTCCTAGGAATTTTATGAATTTGTGTTGGCGATTATTACCTGCTATTATTAAGCTTGAGTTATTTAGTGAAATTTGGGTTTGTACATTGTTGAAATTGTAATTGTCATTTTGGGGATGAAGAAGTAGGACCTTAGTTTTATTAGCATTTAATGATAACTTATTAGCTAGACACCAGTCATTGATTTTTGATAATTCATTGTTTGCCCTCTCCGCTAGGAGGTTGAGGCCATTACCAGATGCGTAGGATGTTGTGTCATCCGCAAAGGACAAAATACTCATGTCGGTCGACTCACAAATGTCGTTGATAAAGAGCACAAACAAAAGAGGACCGAGGACAGAACCCTGGGGTACACCCGTAGTAATATTGAGTTGATTCGAGGATTCACTTGCAAATTGCACAAATTGGGATCTCTCAGAGAGATAGTTCTGAAACCAAGAATTGGCTATACCTCTAATTCCGTAATGTTCAAGTTTCCTGACGAGGATTTCATGGTCAATAGTGTCGAATGCTTTGGAAAAATCTAAAAAAAATAGATAATGTGCAGTCTTTAGTTGCATTGTTATTCATTATGGAAGCGTAGTTGATAAGATGCATTATTGGATGAAATGTTGAGTGTCCCTTTCTGAAGCCAAACTGATAGTTATAAATAATGTTATTTGCATCTAAAAAGTTTGTTAACCTTTTGTGCATTAATTTCTCTAAGATTTTAGAAAATGAGGGAAGAATACTTATTGGACGATAATTGTCGAATGACTGTTTATCTCCGGATTTAAAAATTGGTATCACTTTTGCAGTTTTCATTTTTGATGGTACAATTCCAGTTGAGAATGAGGTATTAATAACATGGGTTAAAGGAACAGCAATTTCTTGTATAATGTTTTTTAGTAGTTTCGGAGAAATGTTGTCATTACCAGCAGAAGTTTTTGTTGGGAGACTTTTTACAGAAGATACTACTTCTTCAGGGCTTGTGGGTGATATGAAAAATGATCCGGGGATGCTGTCATTGAGGTAATCTGAGAATCGATGTGTGGAGCTTGTCATGTTGTTTGTAATTCGATTTCCAATGTTAATAAAGTAGTTGTTAAATTTATCAGCAATTTGGATAGGGTCAGTGAACTCTACATTATCATCAATAAACGATGATGGTAGGGGAGGCGGAAGGTTTGACCTATTTATTGCTTTGTGGAGAATTTCCCAAGTTTTCTTAATGTTTCCCTTATTTTCTAAAATTAATTGACTATAATAATTTTTTTTAAGTTTACGTCTGAGTTGGTTAAAAATTTGACAGTAGGTTTTGTATCTTGTAATATTGTCGTTGGTTGGGGCCCTCAGCTTTTTTTCAAGCAGTTTATGTTTGTTCAGGGAGGACTGTAGAAGACCGTAAGTCATCCATGGTTCTCGTTTGACGTATTTTTTCGGGGTCTTCTTTATCGTCGGTGGGAAGGCTTGATTAAACGTCGTATTAAGAATTGATAGGAGCTTTTCATAAGCTTCGTTAGCACGAGCATCTTGGCATACATTACTGAAATCAGATTGAGATAGTAGGTGTTTAAATAAGCTGATATTCCTTGTGTTGAAGATTCTCTTTGGTTGGAATGTATTGTCGTTGGATTTGGTACTATTTGGGTTTTTGATGTAAAATGTTGCGAAATGATCGCTGACATCTGTAATAATTATTCCGGAGGTATTAGAGTCGAGTTTATTACAAAAAATATGGTCAATTATAGTCGCTGAATGATTTGTTACTCTTGTAGGTTTGGTTATCATAGGTGTGAATCCAGTGCTGAACAATGATTCTAAATACTGATTAGTTTTCTGGTGTTGGTTAAAGTTTAGTAGATCTATATTGAAGTAGCCCATCAGATAGGATGTCCTCTTCTCGGAAGGGATTTTGTCCAGTAAGTTGGAATATTGAGATAAAAACAAGTCAAGATCGGCTTTTGGTGCGGTATTGGGGCGATAAATAATTCCTACAACTGATTTGTAATTTCCAGTGAGTTCAATAAATAGTGATTCAAACACATGGGGAATGAAAATGCTTAAGTCGTTCCTAGTTTTGAATGGTATAGAATCTTTAACAAAAACACCAACCCCACCCCTACCATCATCATCGCAGGGACAAGTACGTAGAACAAGCGGATGGTAGCCGTCTAAAGTGTAAGAGATGTTTTCCTTCACATTGAAAGTTTCAGTGATACCTATGATGTCAAAGATATTATCATTTGTTTGAAGATCAGAAATCAGACTCTGTAGTTGTTCAAAATTGGCATTCAAGCTTCTACAATTAATGTTAAGTAAAGCAAAAGATTTCTTACACGTGCCTACTGTTGAAGAGAACGTTCCCGGAGTGTAGAATTTGCAGTTATTCCTGTCGGCATTGAGTGGAGAAATAGGATCATCTTCCGAAACACAGTCAATTTCATTGTTGAATTGTGTAACAAAGTCAAAGGCTGCATCGTTCTGAACATCATCAAGCGAGACTAAGTTAGTCGTCATAAAGTTTGGTACACAATGAAGGAAACAAAGAGTTTTAATAACACAAGTGTTCTACTCTGCTGTCTAGATTACTGTGACTTGAGGTACAGTTGGAGAAGTTGGGACAAGGGCACGAGTCCTGAAATGTGGACTTTGGCAATCTGTCTTATTATGAACCCGGGAGTTGGTTGGATGGGTTATGAATAATCATAGGTACTAGGTATTCTGTAAGGAGGGGTTATTTTTGCGTGTGGGTCGGGAAAAATATTGGTGAACATAAGAACACAAAATAATATGGGTGCACATGATAGAGGGCATTAAAATATGGGTTGAACTGGTAACACGTTCACATTGTGGTCATGCCCTCGCATGGTTTATCAGTTTGTTCACAAAGTGCAGCATGGCTGCTCAGCATCAGCCATGCTGCACTTTAAAGACAGACCAGTAAGTTGAGTAAGTATTCACGTGGCGTTTAATTGGGGTGGGAGAAAATGAATTTACACTAATGGAGAGATATTCTATCTTTTGGAAAGGAATATATTTGGAGATATTGCATATATTGCAGCAACCATGCCAATTCTAAGTTCATCAAGGGCCATAACTCCAAGAAAAATATTTGGAACAACACATGCATTGAACAGTGGCTAGACATCAATAAGATACACATACATGCCAAATATAAAGTCATTCCATCAGGTATTTCAAAAGTTATTGAGTTTTGAAACTCGTTGGTCACAGACAGACCGACCGACAGACCGACAGCCATAACTCCAAGAAAAATATCTGGAACAACACATGCATTAAACAGTGGCTAGACATCAATAAGATACACTTACATGCCAAATATAAAGTCATTCCATCATGTATTTCAAAAGTTATTGAGTTTTGAAACTCGTTGGTCACAGATAGACCGACCGACCGACAGACCGACATTGCCACTTATAGAGCTGCTAGTCGCAGCTAAAAACGAATTTTACAATGCTAGATTTTAAAATATTTTTTTTTTATGACATACATTCATACTTTTAAACAGTTCAATAAAATCAAAACATAGTTTTTCTGAAAGTACCAAACAGTCAATTTATTCTGAAAGCACCATCACTCACAGAGGGATTTTTTCAGCTAATCTGCAATTAACAACACCTCATCAAAGAGAAGAATGCCAAATTTGTCTATAGAAGACAATGTTACATTTACAAATACGTGCTTACTGCTGCCCATGCAGAAAACAACCTGCAGTGCACTCAACTGTTGGCAGTTTGATACAAAGTAACAGACATTTATCCATGATTTGACATTCTAAGCGACCGAAATAAATGTTCATTCAACATTCCAACACCTTAACCCTTTCATGTTACATTGACTACACATCATTGTAAATCGACAAATGTTTGGTAGCTTTGACAATGCTTGTGTCAGCAAAAGAATTCTAATGTCTCGCGGTCAAATACTATTTATTTTCCTGACGGTATCCCGTACACTACAGATATAGCGGTTATCCGGTTATTCCGCTAACCACTTCAGCACTATTTTTTATGCAATTTTGCAGAAAAAAGTCTTGCCTTTGACAATAAATTATTTCACCCACATTCAGATTATTTATTTCTACTTAGATAGTGTTATATGTTTTTAGTGGATTTGGAAAATGTAATACATGTTATGGGTTAGATTACTACTGGTAAGTTACAGAATACATGTATTTGAAGAGAGTGTATGGCATGTCATTTTAGGAAATGCCTGGAAAACTGTGGAGCAGAACATAAAGAGCATTTTGCCATTAGTGTCAACTCTTGAACCAGGAAGTTCTTTATTTGTGTCTGAGTTCTAAATACACCATTTTTTCTAAAAACTTTTTATTATTTCTGGTTTCTGTGCAATTGTTACTGATAGTTAGCATTCAACAAATGATATCTCAGCACAACTGGAAGGAAATAAGTGAAAAGTTTGAGAAATTTGTTGATGTAGCCTAATTTTGCAACTTCTTGAATTTACGTCAGATTTTGAAAACACATTAAGATAGAGCACTGCATTTCCCAAACACTGAGCATTGTATTCATGATAGATATATGCAATTATGAACAGCCTGGTTGTTATTGTTCACCACAGAATTGCATCATAGTGTGTACTTTATCATTTTAGTCACTGGTGTCATGTCCGTGTGTCATCCGTCCATTAAGGCTGTTTGCCCTTTTATATCTAGAGAGCAACACTTCCACCCCCACCCCCACCCCCACCCCCAAAGCAATGACTGTTACTGCTTATTGTTTTACCTTTTGATTGTATTTAACAGTGCTATTGACAGGACTTAGGTAGTCATTGTGACTGGTGGTAATAATAATGAAAGTGTCATCACACTGCAGTTTAACTTGTCTGTGTTATATTTGATGAAAATGATAATGTTCAATGTTTATGAAAGGATTATGAAATAAGACAAGAATTGTGATAATTGGGAATATGTTAATTACTGTTCCCTGTATGCTATGTTTTCAATAAAAATAATATGAGGTGTAGACTGTATTAAAGAATTGCGGGGTGGGTTAATGTGGCCCTCACAGTTAATGTATGTGGCCCTCGCAGTTAATGTATATCAACGTAAGTTTTCAATTTATAGTGAAATTATTCCAAAATGAGTCATCCTATCAAGTTACAATGAAATCCCTTTATAAATATGGCATGTAGACTGTGCTAAAAATTTTGGGGCTTTGGGTCTGTGGAGCCATCATGGTTGACCGATCGCAACCAAAAGGAGACATCCTCATCTAGACATTATACGGAGTCATCCTACCAAGTTACAATGAAATCCCTTCATAAATATGATCTGTAGTCTGTGCTAAAGCTTTTCGGGTTTTGGGCTCGGGCAGCCATCATGGTTGAATGAACGTGACCAAAAGGGGACGTTCTCATCTAGGCATTATCTGGAGTCATCTTACCAAGTTACAATGAAATCCCTTCATAAATACGACCTGTAGACTGTTCTCAAGGTTTTGGGGCTTCGGGCCCCTGTAGCCATCACAGTTGACTAATCATGACCAAAAGGGGACGTCATCATCTAGACATTATATGGAATCAACCTTCCAAGTTAAATGAAATCCCTCCATAAATACGATCTGTAGAATGTGCTAAGAGTTTTCGGGTTTTGGGCTTGGGCAGCTGTCACGGCTGAATGATCGTGACCATAAGGGGACGTTCTTATCTAGACATTATCTGGAGTCATCCAACCAAGGTACAATGAAATCTTTTTATAAATATGACCTATAGACTGTGCTAAAGGTTTTTGGGCTTCAGGCCCCTGTAGGCGTCACAGTTGACCAATCGTGACCATAAGAGGACGTTCTCATTAAGACATTATCTGGAGTCATCCTACCAAGTTACAATGAAATCCCTCTATAAATATGACCTGTAGACTACTAAAGGTTTTTGGGTTTTGGGCTCGGGCAGTCGTCACAGTTGAAAATGAGGAAGTTCTCATCTAGATATTATACAGAGGCATCCTAATAAGTTACAATGAAATCCCTTCATAAATACGACCTGTAGACTGTGCTAAAGGTTTTTGGGTTTTGGGCTCGGCAGCCATCAGGGTTGACCAATCGCGACCAAAAGGGGACGTTCTCATCTAGAGATGATCCCAAACCTGCATATGAAATTTCGTGACGATCGGATAAAAACTACAGGGTGTAGCCTGTGCTAAAGGAAAATGTGAACAGACTCACAGACATTCAGACACAAAATAATTCAGCACTCTGCCAGTTAGCAAGCACGCGTCGTGGCAATTGCTTATCTTGACTTTGTCAAGTTAAGCTAAAAATGCTATCTCCAGTGGCTAAGAGCAATGTGGGGTTGAGGTGTGGTGTGGTTGTGAAAATCAGGCGTAATGCCTGGAAAACTGTGGAGCAGAACCTGAAGCCAGGGAAGGCTGATATTCCACATCAAAATGAGTTATTCGGCAGTCACAAAGACCATTCAGGAATGTATTGAGATGGTCCCAAGTGTTTACATTAACTCTCTTCTTAGGCAGACTTTTCGTGACAGTCATGCAAAGCATGTACCCCTTGATTTTCATGATGCTTTCGTGTACTGTCGACATGTAATGAGATGTGTAGGGTATTCAGTCTTCAATTCAACATAAACCCTTGTGATTTAATGACTGAATATGGCGAATGCAAATGTTAGAAGACATCTGTCTGAAGCAGAAATGTGGCAGGCTGTAGGGATGGGGGAACAAGGGGCTATCCATCGTCAGGTTGGTGAAGCCCTTGATGTGCACGATACAGTGATCACCAGAGCCTGGGCAAGATTTCGGCAGTATGGCACACCAGTCAGATGACAGGGTGGTGGCAGAGACAGGGCAACATCTGCAGCTGAAGACCATTTTTTTGATTATTCAGGCCCGTAGGAGCCGCTTTGACACAGCAACCCAGCTTTGCAGTGACCTTCAGAATGCATCTGTGGTAAATGTTTTTCGACGCAGACTATCTGGGCAAGGTTGCACGAAGGTGGTCTCCGATCGAGAACACCGTGTATGCGCATTCAGCTGTCCCAGAACCACCACCAGGCACGATATGAATGAGCCATGGATCACGTTGGACCAGAGAAAATCGGCGACCTGTTCTTTTTATAGATGAGTCAAGGTACTGCCTAGACAACACAGATAGGCATTCTAGGGTATGTAGAAGACCAGGAGAGCGATTACATGCAGCCAACATTGCTGAGCATGACTGCTATGGTGAAGGGTCAATAATGCTCCATGGGGCGGCATCAGCTGGGATGGACGTACAGAGCTCTGTGTCCTTGACTTTGGTACATTGACTGCACTGCGGTACATTGATGAGATCTTGGATGCCCACGTCAGATTGTATGCAAGTGCAGTGGGTGATAGATTCATTCTGATGGACGATAATGCCCGTCCTCATGTTGCCCATACTGTCCGGGAGTACTGACAGAGGGAGGGGATTGAGCATATGGACTGGTCAGCAAGATCCCCTGACCTCAATCCAATCGAACATGTCTAGAATGAGTTGCAGCTTGCAATTTCAGTCCGTCCAGCCCAACCAAGAAGTGTCCAGGAGCTTGGTGCCATGCTGGTCCAAGGATGGAACAACATCCCACAAAGGACCATCTGGAACCTGACTGGCGGCATGAGAAGGCGTTGTCAAGCTGTAATTAACAATAATGGGTCTCATACTCGATATAGAACCCATATCAGTTCGCTCCGTCAACTTTTTGGCAAATTTGAAAAATTTCCTCTTTTACCAATAATATCCATTTTCCATGGTTATCGTATTCAAAATCTAAAAGATAATGTCAAACACAAACAAAATCTTAATTTCTGTGCTTAAATCATTAAAGATATAATTAAATAAAAAATATATACACTTTTCATAACAATATTTCAAATAAAACGTAAAACAGGTAGTTGGATATACCTGGTGCTTAGCAAACTTTGAGTAGTATATATTTTTAGTATTAGATATATGACAACATTGGGCTATTTGGTGGACAAAAGAATTTGAAGTTTTGGTCCTAAAGTTGGAGTCTGATGCATAGGGGTAAATTCCCAGAAGAATTATGGAAACAGTGACTTCGAAAAAACAGCTAGTTTTTAAAATGTAATTTTTACACGGGTTTGTTACCAGGCATGTAACTAAAAACTGAGACGAAACATGGAATGTTTTTTCACATTTTAGAAACAGAGGGTTAGGTGAGTGGGGATAGTGGGAAAGTTCTGCTTTTGAGGCTGCTGGGTGGCTGAAAATGACTGGTATCAGCATTTTTTCATACAATTTTACAGGCTGAAGTCTTGCCTTTGACAATAAATTATTTCACCCACATTCAGATTATTTATTTCTGCTTAGTCAGATAGTATTATATGTTTTTAGTGGATTTGGGAAATGTAATACATGTTATGGGTTAGATTACTAAGTTACAGAATATTTGCATTTGAAGAGAGTGTATGGCATGTCATTTTAGGAAATGCCTGGAAAACTGTGGAGCAGAACCTGAAGCCAGGGAAGGCTGAGGCCGATATCCCATATCCAAATGAGCAGATATCCCTGAAGACCCCTGCAGGGATAAGCTTAGGCCAGCTGAAACAGAGACCGAAGATGTCACCAACGGAGCAGCAGGAGATAAGTTGTAGCTGTTGACACCGGTGGAAAAGATGAGAGAGCAACCGAGCTCGACTTCAAAGGGGGAGTCACAACCCTTGTGACAGTCTCAGATGTTAACTGACGGGGGACAACAGTCCTGGAGCCAGGCATCTCTTCACTGGAAACATCAACAGCTACCGCAGTATCCACTGCCAGAATAGACTGCAAATCCCACATGGAGGGGGTAGAACTCTCTCCAGACAGGGTCATGTCAGGAAGCCCCGAACAACTGCGTTCCTCTTTAAACACAGGAACGGATGCGAGTACGTACAACATAGTTCACTGAAGCCCAAACGGTGGGAGACCAAGACCCACATAGCCCACAGGGTCTATCAGCTGAACACCCATTACATGTGGAACAAGAAGCATGGGAGTCAACATGCTTGGGCAACAAACATTGCCTGCAAGGAACCGTCCTAGGCATAACTGGCAAGAGAGCAGTAGATGGGAAGATGAGCCCAAATGAAAAGAAAACAGGAAACCCCCAACTACAAGAGGAAATTAAAACCCGACAGGAACAAAACATACCCCAACAGCCAAAATTAGGGAAACAAGTAGAAACTAGGAAGTGTTTTAGCACACTAAAACATATGTCTCCCCTTCCTTTTGAGGTCAGAGGTCAAGGTCACATGCAGTTCATCAAGGTAGCGGACATGCAGTTTCATGGTGACATATCCACATGAAAAAAAAAAAAAATTCTGGTCTGGACAATTACTCCCTATTTAAAGTACATAAATTTGACCTTGAGGTCAAGGTCACATGAAGGTCATGATAACATGTGGTCTCATTGTGATACATCCACATGTCAATCATCTAAGTCCTAGGTCAAAAAACAAAAAAGTTCTGATCTGGACAAGTATTCCCTATTTGAAGTACATAAATTTGACCTTGAGGTCAGAGGTCAAGGTCACATGCAGTTCATCAAGGTAGCAGACATGCGGTTTCATGGTGACACATCCACATGTCCAAAAAAAAAAAATCTGGTCTGGACAATTACTCCCTATTTAAAGTACATAAATTTGACCTTGAGGTCAAGGTCACATGAAGGTCATGATTACATGTGACATGCGGTCTAATTGCGATACATCCACATGTCAAATATCTAAGTCCTAGGTCAAAAAACAAAAAAGTTCTGGTCTGGATAATTATTCCCTATTTGAAGTACATAAATTTGACCTTAAGGTCAGAGGTCAAGGTCACATGAAGGTCATCGAGGTAGACGACATGCGGTCTCATGGTGACACATCCACATGTCAAATAACCAAGTCCTAGGTCAAAAAAACAAAAAATTTTGGTCTGGACAATTACTCCCTAGTTGAAGTACATAAATTTGATCTTGAGGTCAAGGTCACATGAAGGTCACGACATGCGGTCCCATGGTGACACATCCACATGTCAAATAACCAAGTCCTAGGTCAAAAAACAAAAAAAATCTGGTCTGGACAATTACTCCCTATTTGAAGTACATAAATTTGACCTTGAGGTCAAGGTCACATGAAGGTCACAATGGTATGCGACACACCGGCTCATGGTGATACATCCACATGCCAAATATCTAAGGCCTGGCTCAAAAGACAAACAAGTTTTGGTCTGGACAAAGTTTCCTTGAAAAAAGCACAAATCTGACCTTCATATCAAAGGTCAAGGTCACATGAAGGTCACAATGGTACACTACACACCGGCTCACGGTGATAAATCCACATGCCAAATATCTAAAGCTTGACTCGAAATATAAAAAAGTTCTGGTCCAGACACTTTACCTTAAAAAAGCGCATAAATCCTTCAGGTCAAAGGTCAAGGTCACATGAAGGTCACTATGGTACACTGCACACCGGTTTATGGTGATACATCCACATGCCAAGTATCTAAGGTGTAGGTCAAAAGACAAAAAAGTTATGGCCCGGACAAAGTTTGTGTGATGTTTCCCTTAAAAAAACACATAAATCTGACCTTCAGGTCAAAGTCACTATGGTTCTCTGCACACCGGTTAATGGTGATACATCCACATGCCAAGTATCTAAGGTGTAGGTCAAAAGACAAAAAAGTTATGGCCCGGACAAAGTGTGTGATGTTTCCCTTAAAAAAACACATAAATCTGACCTTCAGGTCAAAGGTCAAGGTCACATGAAGGTCACTATGGTACACTGCACACCGGCTCATGGTGATACATCCACATGCCAAGTATCTAAGGTGTAGGTCAAAAGACAAAAAAGTTATGGCCCGGACAAAGTTTGTATGAGAAGAAGAAGAAGAAGGAGGAGAAGAAGAAGAAGAATATGCACTAAAACAATATGTCTCCCTTCTGGGAAGGGGAGACATAATTCAACCTCAACAGAGGGGAGAAATGCTGCCACAACAGCCCCCGCCAACTCCTAACTCCAAAATCTGCAGTACCCAAAAGGGTAACATAAATCAAGACCGAGCCACATGGTACAGGAAACCGGCCGAGAGAAAGATATATAATTCACGAAAATAAATAACGAATTAAATCGAGAGAATATAAAAAAAATAGCCCTGTAAATGTGAATGTGAATCTGGCAGCTACAGCTTATTAATCCATCACTGCAAAATCGCACTGGTACCAGAAGTCATGGATTGGTACAGAGAAGAGTGTCTCCCACGGGGCGTGCGCCAATCGCACTCAGCCCAGTTTTTCTTGGCTTATTTTTCTTGGTGCTTTGCACCACCTTTTCTTTCCCAAACTGCGTGGGAAAGATCAAAAATAGATAGTATACATCTGGGTTAGGGACTTCCCTGTAGTGCAAACCTTTTGTAAACAATTGTGAGGTAGGTTGATAAGAAATTGAAATTCTAAGTACTTCCAAGTTTAAACCAAGTTAAGTAACTTTGCAAAAATATCAACCAGACTCAGTAAAATTCAATTTCTATTAGTAGATGCCCATGACAAAGGCACATACTAAATTCAGTGAATAGGGCAAAAAGTTAACATTAAAGTTGAAGATAAGTAACTCTACAAAAAAATATAAAATCGACTAATTAAGGGCTGTAACATTGCATCTAATCATCAGACCAGGAAGGTTTCCAAACCCAACATGTAGATTCTTCGCTTGAACTCAAATACCAGATATTGGCTCAATCAATAAATATTTTTTCAAGGTATTGTGTTAACAAATGAAAAATTCATTAAAATCGACTAATTAGAAGTTATAACTCTTCCCTTAATTATCAGACTGGGCTGTTTTTCAAACTTGTCCTGTAGATTGCTAACAAACAAAATTCTTTTTGTTAAAATCAACTAATTATGAGCTGGTTTTCGAACTTGATCATAAAAGTGTTAAGAAAAACCCACACATTGAATATCAAACCAAATGAATAATATTTGTGGAAGCACATTGTTATGTAATGACAGAC
Source organism: Pictodentalium vernedei (assembly GCA_031216915.1). NCBI lineage: Eukaryota > Metazoa > Mollusca > Scaphopoda > Dentaliida > Dentaliidae > Pictodentalium > Pictodentalium vernedei. The sequence goes on from CM062297.1 coordinate 747,942,640, forward strand.
TGACAAGGGCAACACTATGCCTCCAGCCATGCTATGGAAGGGACATACAAAAAAAAAATTGGTTCTCAGGCACCTCACTGAAATTGAACCCCACTTGATAAGCATTTGTAATGGCTTGCAGTGTCTTCCAAAATTAGCTTGCAATCGCGAGACTTTGAAATTTTACCTTTTTTTGATTGAGGCATTTTAATTTGCACATGTTTTCAACAAAGCATGATTAAAATAAAGCGTCTATTTATTAAATTTGTTTCGTAAACATTCAGTTTGCTCTGTTCTGAAGAAAATATCTCAAATATTATGTGGATGGTATTTATTTTTTGAAAAAGATTTATAAATGCAACTGAACACAAATGTATTTCATACTTCTTTATTAACTGGTTAAGTGCTGGAAGTCCAAATTTGGGCATTTTCTGAACTGCAGGTACCTCAACTTGAAGGCTTCATATTCTGTGGATGTGCTTTATAAAATCTGTAATGTGAAATTATTTAGCCTCTTTGGATTTGCCATGTTACAATTTATGGGAGAGTGCCTGCAGGCACTCTCCCATATATCTTATCAAGGCAAGAACATGTGAACAAATTTTTCAGACCAAAAATAATTCAGCACTCTGCCAGTTAGCAAAAAAATAAAAAATAAAAACCTCCCTCTTTTATTGATCTAAAAAATGAATTGCTTGGGAACCAAATGTATTTTTTTTATTTGGTCTAAATATTCTTGATGTCACCCTACAGCCTCATTAAGCTGACACTATTACAAAACCAGGGCATTATGGCTTTCTTTGAGGCCCTTATTCAGTTCTTTAAGGTTGGTGGGTGCAGTGCAAAAAGATATTAGTGCATGTCATTTCTGATGACATGAAGTAACTAGAGTGATGTCACGCATGCAGCCCGACTGTCCCAGGAATGGCAATGCTTGGACACAAAATAGTCAGAGCCATTTTTTGTTAACAGTTTACCTAACGAATCTGCCATATCTGCATTTGTGATATACAAAATTTGCTATTCAAATTTTATTTTTTCATTTCTCTACTTCAAAACATACCTCATAACCTATTAATGGAACAAACGTGATGAGCTTGTTCCAGTAAGGAGTAATAAGCCATGGTTAGAAGTAAATAAAAAATGAAAAAATCTGATGTTTCAGAAAAATAATTTGTACTGTTGGCTTCAACTTGTGTTAGGTAAAGGATTAAAGATGCAGTACATAAAGCAATGTTGGGCTATATGAGTCAATTTTCTTTTTCTGTCTGGATTTTTAACCACAAATTTTAACAAAAAAAAACATTTTTGACAAAAGGAAAAAAAAGGTTCTTCATGTAGTGACTGTATAGTTCAAAATGCATATTGGAGGAAATAAAAAAAAAAAAATGCCTAATTGGGGGGGGGGGGGGGGGGGGGGGGGGGTGGGGGGGAGGGGCTTGTTTGGGTTTTTAACCAAAAATGTAAACAAGCATTTTTGACGAAAGGAAAAAAAAGTGCCAAATTGGCCCCTGGTGGGGGGGGGGGGGGGGGGGGGGTGGGGTGGGGGGGGAGTTTAAAAAAAAGGTTCCACATGTAGTGACTGTAAATAGTTCAAAATGCATATTGGAGATAAGAAGAAAAAAAAAGCCTAATTGGGGGTGGGGGTAGGGGGGTGGTGGTGTTTGTTTGGGTTTTTAACCACAAACTTGGAGTCACCCTACCAAGCTACAATGAAATCCCTTTATAATTATGGCCTGTGGAATATTCTAAAGGTTTTCGGGCTTCGGGCCTCTGTTGCCGTCACAGTTGCCCAAATGGGGACGTTCTCATCTAGATGTTATATGAAGTCAACCTATCACATTACAATGAAATCCCTCCATAAATATGACCTGCAGACTGTGCTAAAGGTATTCGGGCTTCGGGCCCCTGTTGCCGTCACAGTTGCCCAAAAGGGGACGTTCTCATGTTGACATTATATGAAGTCAACCTATCAAGTTACAATGAAATCCCTCCATGAATATGACGTGTAGACTGTGCCAAAGGTTTTCGGGCTTCGGGCTCGGGCAGCCATCATGGTTGAATGATCGCAACCAAAAGGGGACATTCTCATCTGGGCATCATGTGGATTGATCCAACGAAGTTACAATGAAATCCCTTCATAAATATGACTGTAGACTGTGCTCAAGGTTTTTTGGGTTTCGGGCACCTGTAGCCGTCAAAGTTGCCCAATCACGTCCAAAAGGGGACTTTCTCATGTTGACATTATATGAAGTCAACCTATCAAGTTACAATGAAATCCCTCCAAAAATATGACCTGTAGACTGTGCTAAAGGTTTTCGGGTTTTGGGCTCGGGCAGTTGTGACAGTTGATAGATCACGCCCAAATGGGGAAATTCTCATGTAGACATCATTCGGAGTCATCGTATCAAGTTACAACGAAATGCATCCATATTAAACATGACCTGCAGACTGTGCTAAAAGTTTTTGGGTTTCGGGCTTGGGCAGCCATAACGGTTGACAGATCATGCCCAAACAGGGCTGTTCTCATCTAGGCATTATACAGAGGCATTCTATGAAGTTGCAATGAAATCCCTTCATAAATACTACCTGTATACTGTGCTAATGGTTTTCGGGTTTTGGGCTCGGGCAGCCATACCGGTTGACCGATCCCGACCAAAAGGGGACACTTGAACCTTCAGTAAAAAACTTTAACCACAAACTTTAACCACAAACTCTAAATGTTACAGACGGGCAGGCGGACGGACAAAAGTCATTACTATACCCCTTACTGTAAACAGTCGGGCTAACAATGAGAGCATTGCATGGAGGTCATCTTTGAGTAGTGTTGGTACTGAGTAGTTATGGCAACAAGGGAGAAATGCAAAGTGAAGGGAACATGTCTAACATTATGATATCAATAACTTAGCAGTCCATTTTACCCTGTACTTCATGAAAAAAGTCACTTGGTGTCAGGTACTGGAAAGTAATGGTAGAGGGGAAGAAATGATGATGTTTCCCAAAAGAGAAAACTTGTGACACTGTAGGGTAGTTATATATCCATAGAGTCTAGGGATATTGTGAGTTATCATACTTGTATAATTACCATACACATATCAGTTAAGAGTGCCCAGCCATGAGAAATCGGCAACTTTCTTTTGGTACTATTGTGACTACTGATTAACATGTTCCAGTAATTGACTAGACAGAAGATACTCATATGCCTGTTGTTAAGGATGAATGAATATGCTGTAGTTTGCACGGGCCACCACCATGTCACTGTGAGGGTTGTCTCTATGTCTATATGAGTGGGTGCTCCTGGTCAGAGTAATGAGGTCTCTGAGGACCACCTCCATATCAGTTGGGTGGAAGGACCTCAGCTTGCAGTAGGAGGTTGCAATATCCTCTTAAGGTGGGAAACATCACACAGGAAGTATCATATGTCTCTTGATGAAGACCAATCATGTGGACTACAAAGGTATGTGTAGCTTTAATTAGAGCTGATTTCAAAGGTTAACTCTTAACCTGCTGAGTACTAACAAAATATTTAACTGGTTGATGCTAGAAGCCACTATCAGGGCTTTCAAAAACAAGAGGGTACAGAGCAAAAGACAGCATTTTCCTTGCTTATATTTCATATTCAGTCAAACACAAATAATATTTTCTTGTATAAATTTGTTTTATTACAAATTATTGGATAGTGCCTGTGGGCACTCTCCAATGATTTATAATAAAACAAATTTGATGAACAAATTCAGACCACCAAAATTAAGCTATACCTCAACCTGTTAAATCAAATCTAGTCATGGAAGCAGTGACTGGATTTGATGTTAAATTCTTCTAAAATTAATTCAAGAAATCAATGGTCAAAAAAGTCCATTCAATTTATAGGGGGGAAAATTTTGTTAAATGTACCAAAATTAAACTTAATTCAATGGCAGGAGGTTTTATGTCCTGGTCAGGAATAACCGTCATCAACAAGCAAGGTGTTAATTTTGTCAGAGCAGGGAAGGTGGATCGGCTGTATTTTAATTGCGTATCTTTGTTGAAGAAAACATTTGTAGATGCAGGAATGAGTAATGATTCAAGATCTATGCTTTAATTAGAGTTCTATCATGTTTTGGTAAGAACGTGATTGGAGAGAGTGGTAGAGAGTCACATATCAAACTGAGTTCAATGATCAATGATCAAATGCATTGTGGGGAAAAAAACCCCAATATTATGCCAAATAAAAACCAGAGGCTCAAGAGAGCCTAAAATGCTCACCTGGCTCAAGTTGTCAAAAGAGATGAGTAAATCAGTAAGTGATCAGCAACAAGAGCACTCTTTTGATTGGCTCTGACACAACCAAAGGCAACTTTTTTGGCCATTCATTTCTGCTGGTCCTAGGAAAGTGTCCTAGCAAGCTCTGTTCTGTGAGGTATTAAAAAACAACAACCGAACAAAATTTTGTTTTGTTTTCAACTACTGTGGTTCTATCTAGCCACACCCCCCCCCAAAAAAAAGGAGAAAAAACAAGTGACTTGATTTGAACAAACTTGAATTTGACATCCCTAGAGATGTTACATACCAAATATGAAAGGATTCTCACTGGTGGATCCGAAGAAGAAGAATTTTCAAGAAATTTTCTCATATTGCACAAAGTTAAAGTTTGGGCTTTAATAAAAAACCCAAATATTAACCCAGGGACCTGATTTGAACAACCTTCAATCTAAGCCTCCCAGAGGTGTTGTACACCAAATATCAAAAGAATCTGACTGCTGGATCTGAAGGAGATGATTTTAAACGATAATTCCCCTTATTGCACTAAGTAAATATTTGGGGTCCCTTGGGGAACCTAAATATTAACCCAGGAACTCGATTTGAACAAATTTGAACCTTACACTCTAGAGAGTCACATACTAAATATAAAAGGATTCTCACAAGTGGGTCTGAAAAAGAAGATTTTTTAAGAAATTTTCTCATATTGCACTAAGTTAAAATTTGGGCTCCAAGAAAGAGCCCAAATATTCATCCAGGGATCCCATTTGAACAAACTTGAATCTAACCCTCCTAGAGATGCTGCATACCAAATATCAAAAGTATCTGACTGGTGGATCTGAAGATGAAGATTTTTAAAGATTATTCCCCATATTGCACCAAGTTAATATTCAGGCTCCCACAGGAAGCCCACATATTAACCCAGGGAATCGATTTGAACAAACTAGAATCTTACAACTCTAGAGATGTCACATACCAAATATGAAAAAATTCTCACTACCAGGTCTGAAAAAGAAGATTTTTTAAGAAATTTTCTCATATTGCACGAAGTTAAAATTTGGTCTCCAATAAAGAGCCCAAATATTCATCCAGGGATCCCATTTGAACAAGCTTGAATCTAACCCCCCTAAAGATGCCGCATACCAAATATCCAAAGAATCTGACTGGAGGATCTGAAGAAGAAGATTTTTAAAGAATATTTCCCCATATTGCACCAAGTTAATATTCAGGCTCCCACAGGAAGCCTAAATATTAACATATGGACTCGATTTGAACAAACTTCAATTTGACCCCTATACAGATGCTGTATACCAAGTATCAAAAGAATTTGACTGTTTGATCTGAAGAAGATTTTTAAAGCTTATTCCCCATAACCCCCCAAGTTAATTATTTGGGCTCCTGTGTTGAGCCCAAATATGAACCGAGGGACTCAATTTGACCACACTTGTATTTGACCGTCCTATGGATCAGCGCTGTATACCAAATATCAAAAGATTCTGATCAGCGGTTCTGAAGAAATTTTTTTTTTCAATTTTTCCAAATATGTTGACTCCGTATTTTTTCAAATGCCCCTACAGAACACGCTGACTCAACCGATGGCCATGTTTTTTTTAAATCCATTCTACTAGTGAAACCAAATAACAGTTCTCTGTTCCATGCAGTTTGGAAAATATGGGCATTTGAATTTTTTTTTTTATTTTTAGCCCCTGGGGTACCCACGGGGCTACAAAAAAGAAGCTTTCGGGCATCAATCAAGTACTTTGGACCCACTTATACTACACGCCAAATTTGGTTCAAATTGGCCCATCGGTTCTTGAAATACATATTTTGGCAGAGCCCAAAATGGGTATGTGCCCACAGAGAGCCCAAATATTGATCTACCAAATTCCCTTGAACAAATTTTAATTTTTAACACTAAAGAGTGTTCCATACCATATATCAAGGCAATCTCTCTGGTGGTTCATGAGAAGAAGATTAATAAAAGATTTTTAGGTTTTGGCATCACTGACCAGAGCTCGAAGAAGGCAGCCACTTCATTTGAATGAAATAGAAAGGGTATACTCCAGGGATGGTTTGTGCAATATATGTTTGAATTTGGCTGAATGTCTGTGAAAAAGAAGCCAAGTTTGCAAAAGTTAACGAACAAATGAAGGACGACGGACACCAAGTGATGGCAATAGCTCAGACTGACTTGCAGTCAGGTGAGCTAAAAATAAATTTAGTTTTCTGGCAATTAATTTTTCAAATCAATGAGGGAGAGAATATTTTTTTTATTTTTTTTCAACCAAATTCCTGTTAACTGAATATTCCGGTTCGTTGACTATTTTTTCACTTGCAAGGTAGCTATTCAATTAAAGTGGTTCCCTGTTCTATATATTTTAAAAGGCACTCTCTCTCTCACTGATTTGCTATTTCCTTTCATACTTTCCACTGGGAAACAGATCTTTTCAGACAATGAAGCCTCATAAATTGAAATAAAGATGCATGCACTGACAACCTCAATATCAGTGACATTAAAAATAGTGTGTTTTTAATGTTTTCTATTGTTTTCTATAAATAGCATGCACACAAAAGAGGTAAGTATTTATTCCTCTCAATACCACAACCAGTGTGTTTTATATGTTTTTTTTAAGTGTATAGCCGGGAATTCATAGTCAAACATTTTATGTATGAACTGTGTTCATACTTTAACTCTCACCTGGTACAGTGCTAAATTATTTTTCAAAGGTGAGAATTTTTTCCAAGGGTACCATTCTCCAAGCAAAAGGAGCCCCAGTTTAGTAAGATTTCGTTTACAATTTTGTTACAATTTATTGGAGAGTGCCTGTTGGCACTCTCCAATAAATTGTAATAAAACAATTTTGTTTGAACATTCTTGTGTTTCGACTGCTGAACAAACGAGGTAAAGAATACAGAGTGAGCACTTTTCAGTAGAGCCCTGATGGAGGCTTGTAGCACTCAACCAGTTAAGTCGCCGTACAACCACAAACTGCCACTTTTATATTGCTTAAAAAAACAGCCCCCCCCCCCCCCAGTTTCCTCCCCCAAGTATATTCTTCTTTAAGAACTCAGGCTTAAAGGGTTAATAGAAAAGTTTACAATTTGGGAAAAGGGTCAGTTTTCAGGATCAAAAGCGTGTACAATAGGATCTTAAAACATGCTCAGCCACTCTCATTTCACTGGTTAAAAATCATATAGTGGAGCCCACTTAACTGGACATCTCTTAACTGAATAACCCTGTTAATTGAATATAATTTCCAAACCCAGAACCATTTACCATACCTCCGTACAATTTTGACCTGTTAATTGAATATAGGTTATAGAGTAAACTCCTGTTGATTGAAAAAAACTGTTGAGAAATTACGATGACTCTCCCCAGTTTTCCTTTGTTTATAGACCTATTTGGCCTCAGTACATCCAATACAGGCATTTAATCTATTATATCTTGTTCCACAGATATAATTATGGAGCTCTGTCAAACAAGATATAACAGAATAAATGCTAAGTTTATCTCTAGAATACAGGAAAGTGACACAATCCCTGTTAATGGAATATTCCTGTTAATTGAATAATTTTCATTGGCAAAGTGGCTGTTCATTTAACAGGTTTCCACTGTATAATGTTTGGACTAACAGCTCATGAGAACACTTTCTTCATGTTGTTTTCATTATGCACAGCTGGAAATGTGGAGACTTGTGTTAACCTCAAATTTCTCCCAATCAGCTTGATTTGAACAGTATATGTGCTTATGAACACAAAAAATGTCATTTGTGTTAGAGTTCTGAGGCCAATGTTTTATAAAGAAATAATATTATTACCACTGATTTCATTATCCACATGGATAAAACATGAGGACCATGCGAAGCCCATCATTTTTAATATCTGAGATTTAATTCTCTGATACTGATGTCAAATTACCCAAGTTACAAGCTGCGAATATTTCCCATAATTCTGCTGGGATTTTAACCAATTCAATCTTGCTTGACTGAATTGGTTCAATTCTGAGGTGAACTGTGGGAACAATTTGCAGCTTAATTTTTTTTGTGCTGAGGGTTAAGATGAAGAAAACTTTCAACAAAACAGATTCTCACTCCACAAAGAGTTTTCATGGGTCAGGGTTTTTACAGATGTTTTACAAGCCAAATCCAAATGCCTGAAGAGAATGTATATGTGGCTTTTGCACCCTTTGAAGGCCTTCTGGTGATGTTCAGATTTTAGATAAACAATTTTACAGGTGAAGTAGGTTTAAGCACATGGTGAGAACCTTTGCAGTTTGGTAGGTAACTGTTAGGCAAATCACTAATCAGACTCAGTGCTCCAGACCAGTACAGAGCAGAATAAGATATTTATTGGTGTTTAATGTCACATATTTCTGCACAATGGCCAATCGAGACAACAACATGGATATATGCCCATATTGCCCATTTTAGAGGACTTCCACCCAGGCACTGGTGGCTGGATCCTATTTTACCAGTAAAGAAGAGCTTGTTTACCACAGTAAACAAGCACTGCCTCACTTCCTAGGGTTCCCATGGGGATGCACAACAAGAGCATGTGGGGGTTAAATGTTTTGGCCAAGGACTCAATACAATTGATGGTAGCTTAGAACTAAGAAATTCTAAAATCAAATTCAAATGTGCTAACAAATGAGCCACTGTCTTGACTGGATCTCTCCACTTGTTGATTTCAAGTGTAATGCAACATAACCCATGATATTCTGAGTGCTGTTTGGTCAAACACTAAAGTTATTGTCTAGAAAGTCAAATTCTGTTTATAGCAACTCTGATTTTAATCTTTGACCTATCATGCAATTCTATACACCCCTTTCTCAGAAGTGATGGTGTGTAACAAAGTATCTTAAGATTTTGCCTGGAAACTGAAATTCTACTACTACTACTACTACATTTGTACTACTTTGAACTGTGACCTACTGACCAAAAAAGGAATCTCACATGTCCATTCTTTGCAAGCAATCCATGTATAAAGTAAGCATGTTGTAAAATATCCAAGAAAATGAAATGTATAGCTTGGAAAAATTTTGAAAGCACTGTCAACTGGACGGACAAATGAAAGAAAGCATGGGCAGAGAAATGAACAAGAGGCCCCAGGGGGGCCTGAGGGCGCTCACCTGACACGATAGCCTAAATATCACCCCAAGGAATTGATTTGAACAAGTTGCATCTGCCCCTCATAAGAAAGCTTGTACCAAATATCCAAAGATTCTGACCAGTGGATCTACAAAAAAGATTTTTAAAGAATATTCTTCATATTGAACTAAGTAATAATTCAGGCTCCCACGGGGAGCCCAAATATGAACCCAGGGACTTGGCTTTTACAAACTTATATCTCACCTCCCAAAGGATACTGCATACCAAATATCAGAAGATTCTAACTGATGGATGTGAAGAAGAAGATTTTTTAAGAATATTCCTCATATTGAACTAAGTTATAATTCGGGCTCCCACAGGGAGCCCAAATATCAACCCAGGGACTTGGCTTGAACAAACTTGAATCCCACCCCATAAGGATGCTGCATACCAAATATCAAAACATTCTGACTGCTGGATCTGAAGAAGAAGGTTTTTAATGAAAATTCCTCATTTTGAACTGAGTTATAATTTGGGCTCCCACAAGGAGCCCAAATATCAACCCAGGGACTTGGCTGGAACAAACTTTAATCTCACCCCCTAAGGATGCTGTATACCAAATATCAAAACATTCCGACTGCTAGATCTGAAGAAGAAGATTTTTAAAGAAAATTCTTCATTTTGAACTAAGTTCTAATTTGGGCTCCCACAGTGAGCCTAAATATGAATCCAGGGACTTGGCTTGAACAAACATGAATCTCATCCCCTAAGGATGCTGCATACCAAATATCAGAACATTCCAACTGCTGAATCTAAGAAGAAGATTTTTAAAGAAAATGCCTCATTTTGAACTAAGTTATAATTTGGGCTCCTACAGTGAGCCCAAATATGAACCCAGGGATTTGGCTTGAACAAACATGAATTCCCCCCCCCCCCCACTCTCCCCCCAGGATGCTTCATACCGAATGTCAAAAGATTCTGATTGGTGGATCTGAAGAAGAAGATTTTTAAAGAATATTCCTCATACTGCACTAATTTAAACATTTGGGCTCCCACAGAGAGCCTGAATAAGGACCCAGGGATTTGATTTCAATAAACATGTGAAACAATCTTCCAAAGATATTATATGTGAAATTTGAAAGCTTTTGGAGCAGTGGTTTGGGAGAAGGGTACTCTTAAATGTTTTTCCCATTACCCCCCCCCCCCCCCCCCCCCCCCCCCCCCCCCCCCCCCCCCCCCCCCCCCCCCCCGTGTTAAAAAATGCTGACTCAGCACTTTTTCAAAATCACGAAAAAGTACCCTATGAAAAAACCAATAGCAATTTTTTGGGACCATTCCATTCTGTTGGTCCTAAGGAAGCTTCGTACCAAATAAGAATTCTCAGTGCCATGTAGTTTTGGAGATATGAGCGTTTTAAATTTGTTCTATTTTTAGCTCCTGCTGTCCCCATGGAGCAACAGGAAAATTTTGGGGGGCATAAATTAAGTACTTATGACCCAATAAGCCCTCATTTCAAATTTGGTTCAAATCAGCCTCTCAGTTTGGAAAATAGAAATTTTGGGCGGGGCGAAAAGTCTTTCCCCTCCCATAATGATGGCAAATATAGTTCCTCGAACTTCTCTTGAACAAATCTGAGTCTGCACCTCAAAAGGAAGCTGTACACCAAATATCAAGTCTCTGCTAGTTCATAAGAAGATTTTTTCAGATTTAAGCACACTTTTTGGGCGTGGCCCTACTGAGGGGCGAGACAACTTGTACAAAATGCAATGTCATAACAAATAATTATCTGAAATTTCACTTGAATCATTTCAGCAGCTTTGAAGAAGATGCAAACACCATGTTCATGGACGACAGACAGTGAGTGATCACTATCGCTCGCCTGACTTTCAGTCAGGTGAGCTAACAAAGCAACAGTATGTAGTCCTACATGTCTCCAAGATGAAGAGGAGAGGATTTGATTGTTTTCTTGAATATTTCAGATTTAATTGTGGTGGGTCAAATTCCTCAAAAGTTATTGAGCTGGATCTCTGTTTCACAAAAAATCTAAATTCTAAGTTGAAAAGGGGTATAGCTGTTCCATTAGCAGAAAATTATAAATTCAAAGTAATTTGTATATTTTGTATACTTACCAATGGCCCAGACTAGCTGGTGCTAACTCGAAAAATAATCCAGGGCCAAACAAAAATTTTGCTCCCCAATCCCCAAAATTTGCATGCAAAACCGAAAATTTTATGTCTTATCTGGTCCTCCAAACTTTTGTGAACTGCGCATGCGCAGTATCCAGGAAGACACCAAAATTGGCGTTAACCATCATTCTTTCTAAAAATTGCCTGCTAAATGTTGTAAACAGAGGGGAGGTATGAGTGCCTCTCATGGGAGGGCCATCCCCATCTGGGCCATTGGTAAGCATAAAAAATATACAAATTATTTGGAATTTATAATATTTTTATTCAACAACCAATGGCCCAGACTGCCTGAATCGTTAAAAGGCTGGAGGGCCTAGGACATAGAGGAAAATCCAATTACTCAATCACTTCATAAAGGATATCTCCTACAAGAGAATAGGAGAGAAAGGAATTATATTATGTCTTTCTCATTTGCGAGAAACGAAGAAGACATGATCCCAACAATGTAATTGAGTATTACATATTATATAATTCTCCGTTTAATGCCAGCATAACCCATTATGCTAATTCAGTGAAGGGAAGCCAATATGTAAAGACAGTCCAGTTTATACTCATATAAAAGTATCTGGGGATTGTATATTAATGCCCGTTTGACACATGCTACACATTAAAACCATTCCAGCACCGACTCGGAGCTACTGACACTGGAGAATGTCTTCCTTTGCTTTTCACTTTAAAGCCAGATGATTATAAGGGAAAAAACTGCCCCCCCCCCCCCCCCATTCCCCTTGTTATGAGGTATGAGACCGCAGAACGAAGAGGGCAGCGGAACAGCATCACTGCTGGAACGGGCTGCCTAAATAACTATAGGTGTAATCAATTTAGTGGACAACATTCTGAGCAACAGAATGAGGACCTAAACATCTAAGGTCACCGGAGATGGATTCTAAATTTCTAAGGTAAATGTAGAAATTTGTGTCCAGTACGCAGCCTTCATGAGATCAGTAATGGCTATACTGTTAGAATAAGCCCAGGAAGTGGACAGCGTTCTAACTTCATGCGCTGATATCTTATTTACAGAATGCTGATCTGAACATAGATTTTCAAAGGCAATGCGTATTGTCAACTGAATCCATCTAGCAATAGAATGAACAGAAATACCTCCTCTGTTAGGAATTAAAGAAAGAAGCGTTTCCTTCCTTTTCTTATAAACTCTGATCAGCATTTATATATGCACACAGCCCGGACTGGACACAGAAGAGGTCTCAGGTTGTCCACAGATGGCAGAGCCTTAATGGAAATAGGCTCAGGCCGTTTATCTGGAGACTGATTCTCAGCCAAAAATCCCACTTCTGTAGTTAAAGTAATGGTATTACCCACACTATGGTAGTGAGATTCGTCAACAGATAAAGCATGAAGTTCACTAACTCTTCTAGCGGATGCAAAGGCTAAGAGAAATGCCATTTTATAGATCAAGAATTTGAACTCTACAATGTCCAACGGCTCAAACGAAGCTTCTTTAAGCTTCAACAGAACCCAAGCCAAATTCCACTTAGGAATTAATCTGGGGGTTCTAGGTCTATTGATAGAAAAATTTCTAACCAGTTTGGATAATGAAGCATTAGATCCAATTGCCAAGTTATCATGATGAGCGTAAGTGTCTGATAACATAGACCTATAGCCCTTAACAGTCACAGGCTGCAGTTTGAGATCGTCAAACAAGTAGACCAGAAAGTTGACAATATCCGGTATGGACAGATCACATACGTCTATCGACTGATCCTTACACCAATGGAAGAAAACCTTCCACTTCGGTGCGTAATTCAACGAACAGGAGGACCTCCTGCAGTTAGAAATTGCGTTCGCTGCTAGTCCTGTAAATTGCTTGCTGTGCAAGAAGGACCGCACAACGGAAATGCGTGAAGGTTGAGACCTTCCGGGTTGTGATGCAGTGCGCGTGACTTCTCCTGATAAAGAAGGTCCTCTCGCGGAGGAAGTTTCCAGGAAATGTCCCATAACAGACACCTCCTGAGAAGATTGATCCATGGTTTGTGACGACAGCGGTGCTACTAGAAGAATTTTGCAATGAGACTCTTTGATCTTTAACAGAATCTGCTGAAGCAACGGAGTTGGAGGATACGCATATCCTATCATTCCGTCCCATGAAATTGACAGAGCGTCTACTACTATGATTTTATAGGTATCACAGCACTAAATATTTTCCCATAAAAAAAAAATTATGATCACATCATTTTAATTTTGACATTCAAATATCTTTGTCAAGTATAAATAGTCCTTCAGACAACTTTTTCTGACCCGAAAACAAGGGGTTATCAACAAATAAGAGTGAAAAACTGACAGGACGGGAAGTACCGGTTACATGCACATATTTTTCAGAGAATTCCGAACAAAACCACACCAAAAGTCAATTTTTTTTTTAGGTCCAAAAGTCATCAAATCACCCTCTTTATTTATCTGGAATATTCAACAATCCTGCAAGATGTCATTAAAATGTTTAAAATGTTTATTGAAACAATATATTTTCCCAAGGCTGCTTATTTTTAGAGATTGCATCATTTCCGAGTGCAACATTTCAAGATTGCTAACTCTAATTCAATTATTTACTGCAACGATACCTCTTGCTTTGAAGTTAACCGCAACTTTATTTACCAACACAAACAATTTACAACGGCTCCATACTCATTTTGCTTCTTGAATTACAATCATTCTGAACTGGGAACAAGTGACTCTGAGAAATAGATCCTTAATTCTTTGCAAAAATTTAGTTTTGCCAATATTTTCAAAGGACAGTTTGCTGTAAAATCAGATATTTTGGTGGAATCAAGTTTGAGCATTTGAATTTGATGAAATTTTGAAAAGTCATTGAAATTTTGGATAGTTTGTCCAAATTATGCACAGCTGACATGCTTTTTCATTTCAGGTGAATTTAATGAAATAAATACTCTAGTTCAGGGAAGGCACCATGATTTTGACATCGGTAGGACAGGATGAAGAAAGTATCCGAGACATGAGAAGCAGTCAGTGGAGAGGACATATCTCATTTCATTGTGATACCCCCACTACACCCCAGGAAAAAAATTGGAATCCAGACAACAATTCCATGTCAATTTTATTCATTTCCCCTCTAAATTTCCTAACAATGAGAACAGCATCATATAGCTGAATAAACCAAAACAGAGGAAAACATCCAAATCATGGACAAGCACTCTGCTCAACACAGACTCTAGTAAAACTGCCAGATGACCCTCTCATGGACAGGGTGGCCCTAGAACTATTGTAACTAGCCCCCAGATTATCAAAAAAAAAACTTCTAAGTATTTTGATATTGGTTACATACCTGTTGAGGATGAGCAGATTTACTACCAGCTAATAAACAAACATTATGGCTCAAGAACAGCCTGATAGGCAATGCAAGACAGCACTTACAGCAATCAGAAGCACTGATTGGATTTGGAAAGAGATCCAGGGAGACATACATCTATGAACAACTTTCTCCAAGATTGAGAACAATGGTGAATGAGAAGATATCTGCCTCAGACTTTCCATCCCCAACATAAGAACTCCTAAGTCATGGCAAAACTTCCTCAATTTCTGATTAAAATGTCCCTTCACCCACTGGAGATATTTTTGTTTGGGTAAGTTTTCACAAGCACCCAATTTGACTAAGGAAAACCATTTGCAAACGAGCCCCTAAGGGATGAGTTAACAAATGGTTTTCCATAGTCAGATTCCTGAATGTCTAATGAAACAAGAGACGTTTATCTCCATTGTAATGCCTGTCATCATTAGAAGTGAAAAAATTCTCCAAACCTGTTTTATTTGAAGAAAAACAATAAAAAAAATGTCATTTTCAATCTCTGTCTATTTGCCATGATCAAATTTACAAGGTGTACTTTAAAACATGGACACTGACAACCATTGCCATTAGAGACGGGCAATTTTTCGATTTTATCGAATGATTTGATTTTTTAAAAGAAAATTGAAAAACCGAATCAAGTGCTCACAAAAATCGAAAATTGCGATTTATTTAGGTCCCCACAACCAACAACCTGCAAATACATAAGTCCAGTGGATTTTGTACCCAGACATTTGACCGTTTTATATACACTAAATTCTACGCGTTTAACACTCATAACTTAAAAGTTTTGAACCCATGTTATTAGGATTTAAATGTTAAAAAAGACATGAATAAAACTACAAGTTCAAGTTCAAAATGACCAGAGTCTAAGACTGTTGGGCACACATTTGCCAAGTGAACACAGCGACCACGTGTTATAATTACTGACAGTGCTTTTGTTGCCTGTGAAAATGCATTCGTAAAACTGGACGCACAATATTTTACTCTCAGCCCCCTCCCTCCTCCCTACCCCCTAAATCGATCTGAACTTGATTTAACGAAAGAGGTGCACTGGTGCAGTGCTTGCACTCTCTTTTGGCTCTCGACTATGAAACATAAAAAGTCTTTCTGTGGCACTCAATGCGAGACGTGCTTTGACAGCATTGCGTCCTTGACACATTTATTAGTTGAATTTAGCTCCCTTGATATGCACCACTTACTCAGCTTCACAGCTGTTTGACTGCTGGTTTGTTGTTTGTTTGTTGGTGGTTAAAGTCACATATTTATGCAAAGTGGCTAATCGTGACACAACATGGAGATGAAGTCAAGTTTTGTCAATCGTTGATCCACATGTTGTCCATTTTAGAGGACTTTCACCCCAAGCATTGGTGACTGGATCCTATTTAACTAGTAAAGTGGAACTGGTTCACTGGCACAGTAAACAAGTGCTGCTTACTTCCCGGGGTACCCACGGGGATTGACTGCTGGTAATTTCAGGTGTTTTAAATAAATCATCAAACTTTTGGCATTCTGTCGACTCATTGTCACAACTTGTGCATTAGAAGAGCCAACAGTTTGAAGACTGATTAAAGCATTGGCTTTCTGAAATATACTAAATCAGATGCTCAAGTATTACAGTAGTGTATTTGCGGCATTTTGGCCCCCCAAAAATGGCTCAAATTCAGCGTCCAAGAGTGGGAGGGTGGGTGTGCATTTCAGTGGCCAGAAGTCCAAGGGAATACAACCATAGACCAGTCCAAAACTGAGGAAAGTCTGGAATAGGGGTGGTGTGCTGTTCATCTCTAAGGATACCTTGAGACGCTAGTCTGATTGAGGTTGCAGTGGCGGCAGATCGTGCTCATAGGTCATAGTAGCGAGCTAGCGGTGCACCTTTGGCACTGGGAACAGGCCACCAGAATCCCGGGTAGTAGCCTTTCAAAGTTGTACAAAGAGTTGTATGTATAACCAGAATATATGCCAGATGGCGTAACTGTAACCTGGTCTTGTTTTTATTGACGGAGTGTCCCCGGAGAGCTGAGCTCAGAATCCTCCTGAGATACAGGAGCAAAGAAAAGAATCCACTGTTGTAATCTCGCTACAAAGCACCACTCGGCGTTGTTACGCTACGCATAGGAGCAAGCTTTTCCTGGTTACAGTCAGTCAGTCACACGATCCAAACTTACTGCTCTCCTAGACTCCTACCCTGCAGTCCCCCTCCCCATGCCCCCATGCCTCCATCCCAGTGCCCCAGAATGCCGTTGGGAATCATTGGGAATATCCTCATCCAAACTTTGAAACACCATTAGTAATGATGTTTAGAAGTTTTGATAGGACAATTCCTACCATTACTGGAAAAATCGAAAATCGATATCGAATCGAGGTTTTTTGTCTAAAAAATCGAAATCGAAAATTGAACAGGAACTGGAAAATCGCCCATCTCTAATTGCCATAGAAAAACAACTCCGGCGTGTCTTCAATCTGTGATATGAGCTGTTTAGCTCTGTTGCTCGCATGTCGTGTGGATACAGACATGCTCTAATTGATTAGATTAGAGCACAGTAAGAGTAAATTTACCTGAGATTAGAGCACGCTGCCGGCTGGCTCACAGCCAATCAAATTACAGGTTAAGAATGAACGAGGTCAAATTTAACTGAATTACAATGCACTACAATGCATATCAAACAATTGTTCTCATTTTTATTTCAGTCTTTTTCTCTTGAAACGTGCAGTCTAAATGGACATGAACAGGTATTTCAAAATAGATATTGGTACAGCTGTATATAACGTGTTGGGTAAAAGGCTAAATTTGAATTGCATGTGTAAATGCCAGTTAACCATTTTTATTACTCAAGTAGCAAATGATGTTAAAGTGGGGCCCATTTAATTGTATATCTGTTAATATATAAACCAAATTATTTGCATACAAATGTCCAACACCAAACCATTTTTAATAATTTTAGAGCAACTTTGACCTGCTAACTGCATATAGGTTATAGAGAATATCCCTGTTAATGGAATAATGAAAGTGTCAATGACACTGTAGCTCAACTTGACAAACTTGAACATGGTAAGTTATAAATGAAATGGCAAAATTGAAGATCATTAGTACCAATGTTATTTGATGAAATTTCAACATAACAGCATTGTGTGTGCACAACATCAGCGTAATCCATGCATTTTTAAATATAAACTGTAAGACTGGCTAAAGGGAGAATGTTGATACACAAATGCAGTATGTTCAGAGGTTATTGTAAATGGCAACTTTTTTTCACAGAAATGAATGTTAATCAATAGCTCTTATCTGAAGGTCATGCCTAATGAGAACATCAAGTTCAAAAACAATCCTATGATAAATGTGGCTTGAAGGCCATGTCAAAGAATGTTGATGCACAAATGCAATGAATTGAAAGATTGTTGCTAACAGCAACAATAATGCAAGATGTCAATAGAATGTTACCCTGCATAAGCATACAAAGTTTCAAAACAAACTGATAATGAATGTGCCCTCTGAGGCATGCCAAAGGAAGATGTTAATGCACAAATGCACTAAGTAGAAGGTTATTGCTTGTGGCAATGTTTTTTTTTCTTCTTTTTTTTATGGAAATTCATAAATATACCCTGCAGAGAGCAAAAGGGATAAGTTGATGCACAAATGTAGTAAGTTTGAAGGCTGGTGGTAACGACAATAATTTTTTATGGAAATAAAAACAAGCAATAGCTTACATCTGGAGTTCACCCCAAACACACATACCAAGTTTCAAAGTGATCCGATCATAAATGTGCCCTGAAGGGTGTATTAAAGGGAAATATTGCGGTCTGACTAAACTAAGTTCAAAGGTCAGCGCCAACATTTTTTGATAGAAATGGAAGAAAATCGACAGCTCCCACATAGCTGTCACCCCACACAAGCACACCAAGTTTGCAAGTGTTTTCAATCATAAATGTGCCCTGCAGGGTGTGTCAAAGAGAAATATTGATGCTTAACTTAGTTTTTACTAAGTTCATCGAAGGTCATTGCCAGTGGCAACATTTTTTGATGGAAAACAAAGAAAATCGATAGCTCCCATCTAGAGGTAACCCCAAACAAGCATACAAAGTTTCAAACTGATCTGATCATAAATGTGGCCTGTAGGGCATGCCGAAGGAATAAATTGATGCCTGACAAAACTAAGTTCAGAGATCGTTGCCAGCAGCAACAATTTTTGACAGACAAAAATGGAATAAAATCGATAGCTCCCATCTAGATGTCACCCCAAACCAGCATGCCAGGTTTCAAAGCAATCCGATCATAAATGTCCCCTGTAGGGTGTGCCAAAGGGAAATACTGAAGTCTGACTAAACTAAGTTCTAAGAACGTTGGCCAAGGCAACATTTTTTGACGGAAATGGAAGAAAATTGATAGCTCCCACCTAGAGGTCTTCCCAAACAAGCATGCCACGTTTCAAAGCAATCCGATCATAAATGTGCCCTGCAGGGTGTGCCAAAGGGAAATATTGAGGTCTGACTAAACTAAGTTCTAAGAACGTTGTCCATTGCAACACTTTTTGACAGAAATGGAAGAAAATCGATAGCTCCCATCTAGAGGTCACCCCAAACAAGCATGCCAGGTTTCAAATCAATCTGATCATAAATGTGCCCTGTAGGCAGTGCCAAAGGGAAATATTGAGGTCTGACTAAACTAAGTTCTAAGAACATTGGCCGCGGCATCATTTTTTGACAGAAATGGAAGAAAATCGATAGCTCCCATCTAGAGGTCACCCTAAACAAGCATGCCAGGTTTCAAAGCAATACAATCATAAATGTGCCCTGTAGGGTGTGCCAAAGGGAAATATTGAGGTCTGACTAAACTAAGTTCTAAGAATGTTGGCCGCGGCAAAATTTTTTGACGGAAATTGAAGAAAATCGATAGCTCCATCTAGAGGTCACCTCAAACAAGCATACCAAGTTTCAAAGTGATCTGATCATAAATGCGACCTGTGAGGTGAGCCAAAGGAAATTGTGGATGTACGTATGCTGATGGACAAGAAGTGATGGCAATAGCTCAGCTTGACTTTGTCAAGTTGAGCTAAAAATTATAAATTCAAATTAATTTGTATATTTTTTATACTTACCAATGGCCCAGAGTAGCTGGTGCCAACTCAAAAAATAATCCAGGGCCAAACACAAATTTTGCCTCCCCCCCCCCCCCCCCCCAATCCCCAAAATTTGCATGCAAAACCAAAAATTGTATGTCCTATCTGGTCCTCCATACTTTTGCGAACTGCACATGCACAGTATCCAGGAAGGCACTGAAATTGGCGCCAACCATCATTCTTTCTAAAAATTGCCTGCTAAATGTTGTAAACAGCAGGGAGGTATGAGGGCCATCCCCATCTGGGCCATTGGTAAGCATAAAAAATATACAAATTACTAGTTTATAATATTTTTATACAACAACCAATGACCCAGACTAGCTGAATCGTAAAAAGGCTGGAGGGCCTCGGACATAGAGGAAAATCCACTCAATCAATCACTTCATAAAGGATATCTCCTGCAGGAGAATAGGAGAGAAAGGAATTATATATATCTTTCTCATTTGCGAGAAATGAGAGACATAACACCAACAATGTAATTGAGTATTACATATTATATAATTCTCCATTTAATGCCAGCATAACCCATTATGCTAATTCGGTGAAGGGAAGCCAATATATAAAGACAGTCCAGAGAATGAGACTCTTTATACTCATTAAAAAGTGTCTGAGGATTGTATATTAATGCCCTTTTGACACATGACAAATACAAATGCTTCACAGTGAGCTACACTTTAAAAACAATAAATAATGAGACATATTATTTGCTTCACACCGAGCTACACATTAAAACCACTCAAGCATCGACTTGGAGCTACTGACACCAGAGGAGGTCTTTCCTTGCTTTTCACTATAAAGCCAAATGACTGTGAGGGAAAAACCGTCCCCCTTCCCCCCCTTCCCCTTGTTTTGAGGTACATGACCACAGAACGAAGAGGGCAGCGGAACAGCGTCACTGCTGGAACGGGCTTCCTAAATAACTATAGATGTAAACAATCAATGTAGTGGACGACATTCTGAGCAACAGAAAGAGGACCTAAACATCTAAGGTCACCGGAGATGGACTCTAAATTTCGAATGTAGAACTTGGTAAATGTAGAGGGCTGTGCCCAGTACACAGCCTTCATGAGATCAGTAATGGCTATACTGTTAGAATAAGCCCAGGAAGTGGACAGAGCTCTAACTTCATGCGCTGATATCTTATTAACAGAACGCTGATCTGAAGATAGATTTTCAGAGACAATGTGTATTGCCAACTGAATCCATCCAGCAATAGAATGAACAGAAATATCCCTTCTGTTAGGAATTAAAGAAAGAAAGAAGCGTTTTCTTCCTTTTCTAGTAAACTCTCATCAGCGTTTATATATGCGCATAGCCTGGACTGGACACAGCAGAGGTCTACGGTTGTCCGTAGACGGCAGAGCCCTAATGATAATAGGCTCAGCCATTTATCTGGAGCTTGATTCTTAGCCAAAAATCCCACTTCTGTAGTTAAAGTAATGGTTTTACCCACACTATGGTAGTGAGATTCATCAACAGATAAAGCATGAAGTTCGCTAACTCTTCTCGCGGATGCAAAGGCCAAAAGAAATGCCATTTTATAGATCAAGAATTTGAACTCTACAACGTCCAATGGCTCAAATGGAGCTTCTTTAAGCTTCAACAGAACCCAAGCCAAATTCCACTTGGGAATTAATCGGAGGGTTCTAGGTCTATTGATAGAAAAATTTCTAACCAGTTTGGATAATGAAGCATTAGATCCAATTGCCAAGTTATCATGATGAGCGTAAGTGTCTTATAACACAGACCTATAGCCCTTAATAGTGACGGGCTGCAGTTTGAGACCATCAAACAAGTAGACCAGAAAGTTGACAATGTCCGGAATGGACGGATTGTATACGTCTATTGACCGATCCTTACACCAATGGAAGAAAACCACTTCACTGCGTAATTCAACAAAGAGGAGAACCTCCTGCAGTTAGAAATTGCGTCCACTGCTCATCCTGTAAATTGCTTGCCGTGCAAGAAGGACCGCACAACGGAAATACGTGAAGGTTGAGACCTTCCAGGTTGTGATGCAGTGCGCGTGACTTTCCCTGATAAAGAAGGTCCTCTCGCGGAGGAAGCTTCTGGGGAATGTCCCATAACAGACACCTGAGAAGATTGACCCATGGTTTCTGTGACGACAGAGGTGCTACTAGTAGAATTTTGCAATGAGACTGTTTGATCTTTAACAGAATCTGCTGAATCAACAGAGTTGGACGATACGCATATCCTATCATTCCGTCCCATGAAATTGACAGAGCGTCTGGACATGGCGACACATACTTCTGTAACTGATTGTTCAGATGCGTCACGAACAGATCTATCATGGGTCGATCCCACTGGTAGCAAATCTGTCTGAATTCATGCTTGTTGAGCATCCACTCCGATGGCAACAGGTGACCTTTCGGAGATAGAGAGTCTGCTATTACGTTCAGACGACCCGGTATATGACGGACGGAGAGATGAACATGATGATTCATGACATACAGGTGAATTTTTTCCGTTAGTTCGCAATCGAATGAGTGCCGCCCTAGTTCCTGATATACGCTATGACTGTCGAGTTGTCCAACAATATCTGAACGTGAGCATCTGCTAGAATGTGAATCCAATGTTGCAGCGCTAACCATATTGACATCATCTCCTTGATGTTTGTGTTTTTCTAGGAACCAAGGGTCCCAAAGACCCTGACACTTCATGTCTGTTGGGCTCAGGGTCGCACCCCAACCTGTTTGACTTGCATCCATCATAATCATGAAGGCCAGATCTGTTGCAGAGGAACTAACTGAGTTAACCACTGAATATCTGCCCAAATCTGGACCTTTTGTTTTACTAGGTCTGCTAAAACAATACTGGTCTCGAGCGAATGCATCTTCACACTCCAGTTCTGAGTAAAGAATATCTGGAGGGGGGCATGTGTGCAGGCGGCCCATCGGAATAAGATCTGCAGCCGCTCCGCACAGCCCCATCAGTCGCATGAATTCCTTCACTGTTAATGCATCTGAGTGTAGACAAAAGTGAGCATAACAACTGACTAATTTCGCTCTGGGTAACGGCAGACGAACCAGATTGTTGTGAGTCTCGAAGCTCATTCCCAAGTGAATGAATGACTTGGACGGAGCTAGATCCGACTTTTTCTCATTTACGATGAAACCGAGACGTCAGAGCAATAGAAGCAGACTCTGAACATCGTTCTGAAGAATAATTTTGTTGCCGTATCTCTGAAGAATGTCGTCCAAGTAGGCCGACGTTACCAGACGAATGAGCTCGGAAGTGTGACATTACCAAGTTCATTATTCAAGTGAAAGCCCAGGGCACCAGGTTCAGACCAAAGCACATCGCTCGGAACTGAAACACTTCCCTTGTATTGCGAACCGCAGGTACTTTCTGAATGCTGGATGTACCAGAACATGAAAGTACGCATCATTTAGATCTATGCTTGCCGCATAGTCGTTCACTCGAATGCTCGCTTTTACCATATAGAACTTCGGAGCCACGATAAGCTTGTTTATCCAGCTCAAGTCTATTACTGGTCGGAACGAGCCGTCTGGCTTCGGTACGAGAAACAGGTGACTGTAGAAACCTTGAGAATTTTGATTCTCGACAACCTCTATTGCTTCCTATAAGAGAGTCTGTACCTCCGCTAGGAGAGACTCTCTTTTGCAAGGATTTGACAGAAGATTCGTCCAGCGCGGACATCTTGTTAGTGGTGGTTTTGTTCGGAATGTTAGCCATAGGCCGTCCGAGACTACATTTCTCACCCATTGATCTTCCGTAATTGTTATCCAGTTTTTTGCGAATCTTGATAACCTTCCACCAACTGGCAAGCAATAGAGGTTGTGACCATCACCTGTATGACCTGCGAGGCTTACAGGAGGAGAAACCACATCCTCCCCACGAAGAGCCTCGACCCGTCAGCTTAGAGGCGTCTGACCGGTAGTCTCGATCAGACCTACGTCCCTTTCCCGAGTCACTGTAATGACAACCTCCAGAGTAACAATATGAGGGTTTCCTATACCCTTGCGAGGAGCCCCCTTTTGACGATTTCTGTCTGGGATGTCCTCCTTTACTCTTTTCTGCTGACACAGGTCGATGAGACGCCGACTTTAGAAGCAGAGTATTAGACACTTTCTTAGTAGCCTGGTCATAAACCAGAGAAACCTTGTCGTGAAATATAGTGTGTTCGGAAACCGGAGCGACTCGGAGAGAGTTTTTCACCTTGTCATCTAACAAAGATGACGACGCAAGGGCACTATCACGTCTGATTAACTCCAAATTAGCCACTGTTAAGGCGAAGTTATACGTGGTAAACATAACTGCCCTGGAAAGAACTCTTAAAAGAGGCACGGACGACCTCAAATTCCTTCCTGTTGAGACGTTGCGCCATAGCTCTTGTAAGGTGATCTGCATAAGACATAGCATCCAAATTTGCTCTATTTGAAGAAATTGCCATCTCAATTGTGTTCGAGCGAATTGTGAATGACTCAGGCAAGGATACCTCTAGATCCTCGGCCTGTTCATCCAAACGCAGAGGAACTCTCTGTTCATTTTCCCTGACCGTTTTAAATGAACGTGGTTCAAGAAACGGTAAATGTATGGAAGATGATGATAAGAAACTGCCTTTCTTCTTCCCACTGGGGAGTTTAAATATGATGTCGTCTAAATGGCTGAAGGTCTGCGACACCTGCCTAGACTAAATCGGAAAAAATAGGACCTCCTCCTTTGTCCGGATAAAGTCAGCAGTTTTTTTCTCGTCGTCGCAGCATTCTGATTCGCTGGAACAAATTCAGGGTAGTATTGATGGATTCAATTCATCACAACCATGCGTTGTTCCGAAAGGGAAGGGTAATCTTCTTCCATGTCCCTTTCACCATCCGAAAGAATCAGTTGTGAATCTTGGTCCGCTGCATCTGGATGGGCAGATGACTGGACCGACCCAGCACCGTCCGACAGCTCAGGTTGAGACTCCTGTAGGCTGCTCTTGCACTTGCTGGGATGCTGTGATCAGCTGTGCAATCTGCGACAGCAAGTCCGTTACGGAGGCTTGAGGAGCAGCAGTCTTCTGTTTCTTTGCCGTTTGCTGCTCCTTGGACAGTGTGTCCGAGATGGCTCTTTTCTCCGGACGTCCCGATGAACGAGGCCTCGTCTCCCTAGTTACCGTATGGTCCGACTTCGCAGGCAATGAGTGGTCCCTTCTTGGCGATGCAGGCTGGATATCCGAAGGCGAGTAGTTAGTGCGCGGTCGTGTGTGCTTGGTAGATGACGTCATAGAAGCCATAACTGCAGCCGAGGTTGGCTGCGATCTATGTGGAGCGTCCCGAATGGAAGGCATGGATGTATGCTCTGACTCTCTTTTAATCACAACATCTGGCCCCATATGTTGCTGGGAAAGAGAGGGGCCTTTCTCGCTCGCGGTCCTCTCATACCTTGCCGAGCTTCCCACGGTACTTGCAGGCTTCTTCCTCTCTTCCGTAGTCGCTGGGTGAGCATGTTTATGTTTTAAGTTGCTCGCTCAACCTAATCCACTTCTATTGACCGCAACGGACACAACCGGCATCATGGTACCCATGGACGGAGTAACCGTTTCACCACTTGCAGACAAGGGACTAAAACCACCACCTAGTGGCTTTATCCCCTGTCTAATATTCATGAGCACCTTGGCAGCTAGCTCTATTTGCTCATCGGAGCACGATGGCGGTAGCACACTTTCTCTAGGTGTCACGTAACCATCACCATGTTCTTGTTCTTCTGAAAAAGAAACTGAGAAACTTGACTGACTGTGGAGAGAGGACCGGCATTGGCCTCTCACCACTAACAATGTACTGTGACACCTGTGTCCAATGTTTGTCATCCCATCCAACACATGTAGGACAAGAATCAGTGGAAGTACATCGACTACAAGCAAGGCAACACACATGTAAATTGGAGGTAGACTTCCTTGCCTTGCATTTTGAGCAATAAGCTTTCATATTTAATCAAAACAAAGTCGACAGTACTCCCACCAACTCCACAATAAATATATAATAAAGATACATAATAAATCACATTCAAAATAAAAATCGAAAAATTAATTTCAAAAAATTTTCCGAAAAAATTCTGACAGGAGCCAAAGTTCCCAAAGGGAACAGACAAGCCCAAGGGTATCCCGATAGAGCCTAAGTGTGGACAAAATTCCAAAAATTATTGCTACACTACCGGAATAACATAATATGTATCTTACAACAAAAACCGGAAACAAGACTCCAGGCACTGAATAAACAAGGCCCGAAGTCAGTAACAGATTTTAGACTTTCCGATGTAAAGCAAGATCTTCAGATGAAGAAAAAACAATACATTGGATATAAGATGCATGACCCAAACACCTAAACACCCCTAGGGTGAGGACGTGACCATGAGGAAATAAAGAATAAACATTCTGTATAACACGTCAAACTCCCAAGAAATTTTATTAAAAAATTTCAATAAAATAAGCCAAAAAGCTTGGGAGTTTGACAGGAGGGCTTCAAGGAAGGATAGGGAAGGAACACTTAACAAACAGTGGAAAAATCATTAGCAAGAATGATGACGTCAGGCCCATGTCCCGAAATTGGGAAACATGAAATAATTTTGATAAAAATTATAAAGTTACAGCCCTGAACGTTTCCAACCACCATTGTTCACTTCCATCATCCAATTATGTCCTTGGATCCACCAATTCTACCATTGTTTTGTGTCTGGCATCTTTAAAACTGAGATTTAAAAGCACAGATGTCAGTTTGTTGTTACTGACTAGAGGGCCAAACAAAGAATGATGGTTTGCGCCAATTTCGGTGTCTTCCTGGATACTGCACATGCGCAGTTCGCAAAAGTATTTGCAAAAGTATTCAAAAATTTTTGATTTTGCATGCAAATTTTGGGGATTGGGGGGCAGAGGGCAAAATTTGTGTTTGGCCTTGCATTATTTTTTGAGTTAGCACCAGCTAGTCTGGGCCATTGGTTGTTGTATAAAAATATATGGAAATTCAATGGAAAATTTTGATAACCTCCCTCATATACCCCAACCTTAAAGACCTATTTCATCTCAGTACTTTCAATAAAGCATTTATTCCAGTATATCTCATTTGACAGAGTTAATTGAGCCCTGTCAAACAAGATATATAAGAAAAAGATATACTAGAATAAATAGTAAATTTAACACCAATTTGCAGGTATCCCTCACATATTTAGAAAGATGCTGATAACAGTACAAATTAATTTTATGAACAACAAATTGTGTTTTTATTTTCTTATTCCAAACCATAACTTATGATCCCGCATTGGAATGTGCTCATTCTGAAAAGCCATGGTTTAGAAGAAAAACAATGAAAAATAACAAAATTTCAAGGGGTAATTTTTGTATATAATGTGGACAGACTAGTCAAATTCACTGGGTAGAGGGTTAACACACTATTTTTCACTGGCACCATGACTATTCAAGTAACAGGGTTCAATTTTTTCAAAATAACAAATTTTTTCAACAAACCATATCTTATGAATCATCACTGGAAATATCTCAACAAGTTCATAGTTCACAGCTATGAGTTGTAGTTCACAGCTATGAGTTGGAAGATAAAAATGTAAAATCACACAACCCTCTTAGTGTTAATAACTGTATGTAGCACTGGGCAGATTTGATAAATTCATTAGCTGATGGATTAAACAATGCGGTGTAATATTTTACTTCATCATATGACTACCACAAAGAGCTCCTCAATATCATTGTTGATGGTCCCATCAGTTATGCTGCTCAGAAAACGAGTGTCGACTTTTTCATGTCTGTTTATAACAAGACCCATGCGAAGGCCAAGAATATTGGGTGTAATTATACAAACCCAAAATAAAATCTTGAATACCTTTGCCCTGAATGCTTTTCATAACAATTTCATTCTACTTCTATTACAATATGCTTAACTCAACAATTTTCATGAAAGCAAATCTACCAAATATACGAAAATCAGTGTTTTTGAAAGTGATTTGCAATAAAAGGCTGAATTTAGACTTCCCAGAATTATAAGAAATTACTGTGGAACCATGCTAATTGCCCTTTTGTCAGTCAAATTATGCAATTAACAGGATTATTCAATTAACAGAGATCTGGTCACTTGCCTGTATTTTGAAGATAAACTGGGTATTTATTCTATTATCATGGAGCTCTATCAAACAAGATGTAATAGGGTAAATGCCTGTCTTTCATGTTCTGAGGACAAATAGGTGAAAACAAGAGGAATTTGGTGACTGTCAGAAAAATTCCTTGATATATCACTAGATTTTTTATTCACTCAACAGGAGTTTACTCTATAACCTATATGCAATCAACAGGTCAAATTTATACTAATAGTATAGGAAATGGTTTGAGGTTTAAAAATTATATTCAGTTAACAGGGTAATTCAATTAAGAGATATCCAATTAAGTGGGATCCGCTGTACTATAAGATAGATATTTTCAATTTCAGGAATTATAATGTGTTGTCTGGTTATTATAATAATGTTGACATTTCAGGTGTTGAATTCAATTATTAACCCTTAAGGGCCTAATTCTGAATTTGATAACTTTTTAATGCAACACAACAGGTGCCCCAAAATGCACCATTTGGGTAAACTCAAAACTTTTTTCCAAGTACCTTATCAGTTGTTTTGAGGCAAGTCTTGGCTAGGCAGCAAAGACTTGACTAGAAACAACAGCAAAGCCACAGGAGGTAGACTTTCAAAGTATAGCAAAAATGTATAAAAATCTCCAGGCCCTTAAGGGTTAACCCTTTGAACTTGTAAGACTGATTTTTCGGGCCTTGGCTTAATTTCGTCCCATTATTGTCTTATTATAAGAGGTCTATACATGGAGCACTGATGATAAATTAATAACTGCAGTCTGCAGTCGGACTTCTGCAGGCTGCAGCTATTATTTTATCCACCCTGAATATTGATATTGTACTGACCCATCTCACTGTAAGTGTACTCAAAAGATATACCATTCCAGGAAACATGGGTTCAAAGGGTTAAATAACTACTGTCATATAATAAACAAATTATCACAATAGTCAATCAATCTGGTCTGTCGTATTCCCTTACACTGACAAGAACAAATCAGCCAGATGAAATGAACTTGGCAGAATACGATGACCCAGAACAATTCACTGTTGTAATAAGGCTGTGCAAAGTTTATCCATTTCTTAGGCCATTTTTTTTTTAATATACATGTGCGCAGACAGTATTTTATTATTTATTTTCTCCCCAAAAGCAAAAATTGCCTGTTCACTGAACAGGTTCTCCTCATTTCATCAAAATTATGACACAAATTGGTATATTTCTTTCAGATGTATATCTCAACTCTTTCTGTTTAAATCATTTTACTTTTAACAAATATTCTGGAGAACTTGAAATAATCTCAATAAAACCATGTTGATTCAAATGCTTGCTTCTACTTATCAATAAGTATTGTTACGGCGACTGACATGACAGGTTAGCCTTTATGACAAGTGACATGTGACTAATCAAATTGTTTATGAAGGCTAGCTCCATTGTGAGATTCAAAGAAAAATGTACAAAGGTTATGTTGTACAGACCTTCATAGATGAATAAATAATCCCGTAAAATTGGGTGTAAATGCAGCTCTAACAGATAAATGTGCGGGGTAATCCTACGGAGAATAAACACAATGCTGTGCATACTGCACAGACCAACAAACTTTCTGCCTGTGTAAAGAAGCTGCGAAATATGTTGATAAATCTTTTAAAGCATGTCAATAATTGCCAGTTGGGAGATGGTCAAAACATACTTTTTCCAAGGCATCCCCCCAAAAAAACATCCTCTAGCACTGGGCAAATGGGAGTGGTAGACTGTTGGACTTCTAAGCTAGAGGTCCCTAGTTCGATCCCCATCCGGGACGGCCCGCATTGTGTCCTTGGGCAAAGCACTTTATCCCAGTTACCTACCTTTTGGGCATGATGACACCATGTACTAAGGCATACTGCATGTCGATGGTGCACATGTCTTCAACCGCTGTAACCCTGCTTGAGTGGAGCCTGAACAGAGTTAGAATATTGAGGAGCTGACAGTTGCTTGTTGATGCTCGGAGGTTCTCTCCAGGTACTCTGGCTTCCTCCACCAATAAAATTGTCATGGTCATGATTAACCATGGTGCATAGGTATGTGACCTTAAACACCAATAAATAAATAAATAAATAAATAAATAAATAAATAAATAAATAAATAAATAAATAAATAAATAAATAAATAAATAAATAATAGCACTGGGCAAAATGTCCCCTGCATTGGTCAAATCATTCCCAATCAAAACATTCACTGTTATCCCCACTGACTGGTCAAAACGTCCTCTTTGGTTAAAAAGTTCTCCTTGGTCAAAATATTACTGCTGAGTTGGTCAAAACATCCCCTAAAGAAAAAAATATTAGTTTTTAACGTCCTCGAACATCAAACTGCCGCATTTGTTTCATCGACTTTGACTAGGGAGAGGCAGTCATTTAGTGTGATTCACTGGCTGTTCCCAATGCAACATAACCAAGTTGGTGTAGGTTTTTAATGCATAATTTTGTTATAGTACCTGAATGACCCAAATCTTATTTCTTACTATACCTACCACACCAACACAAGGTGCCTTACTCCTTACTAACCCTTCTTCTTGAAAATAAGTCGATTTGAAGGTTTTTAAGGAAAACCCTGAAAAAATAAAAAAAGAGTCAAAAGACTCAACATCAGACCGAACCCGACCAAGTGAGACCAACTATGCATGGTGCATAAGCCAGTGTCCATTCTGTCCTCTCTACAAGAGTACACACACTATCCATTTCCTGACAAACATGTGCAATCAATTCCTTATTTTATGGGAAAAAACGAATATGCAAGAACATGTGTGGAGCGGGGATGTGGCTCAAAATAATATATACTTTTTTACCTAGTGGGTCATAATTTGTGTTGGTGTGGTAGGTTAAAATATCACGACAGGAAAGTACATGAAAGTAATCTGATGAGCATGCAGATGGTGCTAATTCATGATCATAAGATCAATACAAACATTTGATAACCAATATCAAACAATAAACATAGTAATTAGCTTTCTATAAAACATTCAGAACCTCAATTACTTTCCACTGCAACAGAGCTATGTGTCGATCTGAACTCATATGTTGTCATGCAAGCAGTAAACCCAGACAAAGCGTGAGTAAGGTCTTTATGTACCATATAAGAACTTGCTAAAAGACAAAACAGGATAGAATAATCATTTGGTTTGTGCCTATCATCGATGGGGTGCAATAGTGGACTGAGCAGCCATGATGGCACCTAGCGAGTATACTTCTCTGGACTGTTCTTGTAGATTCCTGAGATAAAAGTTGGAGAAGGTGGACTCTCTTCTTACCTTTCTTAATGAAGCAGGTATGAGAGACATAATTAATCTGTATTTCACAAATTGGCAATAGAACCAGCCTGTGTCCAAACTGGTTTTCCAGTGGTGAAGCCTTAATACAGACAGGAAATGGGCTGCATCAGGTACTTGGTTTTTTGCTAAAAAGAAAGTATTAGTAGTGAAAGTTATTGTGATACCAACACTTCTGAAGAATCCAGACTCAATAGACAAGGCATGTAGTTCACTCACGCATCTACCAGAGGCAAAAGGGAGAAGAAAAGCAACCAGTTCATATCGGCCTCATCAAGTGGCTTAAAATGAGCCTCCTCAGGACATAAAATGACTCAAGAAAAGTTCCATTTTGGTTTAAACCAAAGATTTTTTGTCTTTTCAAAGCGAACTGTTTTAAAAAGTTGGAGAGGAAGGGATCCGTGCTGATATGAGACCTCCTCATAAACAAGAATGTTTCCCAAAACATAGAACAACAGCCCTTGATTAGAATAGGCTGAAGGACTTTAGTATCGAAAAAGAAGACAAAGAAATCTGCTATCTGCAATATGGATGGATGCCATAAAATCAACTCTGTTGTCATTAACTGGAATGAGCTGGTCTAGAAAGTCGACATTTGGACTCCAATGATGGAAAAGACAGAACTGAAGCGGATGTAGATGAAGTCTGGCCAGTTGAATTACCATTGCCATGAAGATGCAAAGGCCGATTAGGAGAAGAAATTCTCAGGTGGAGACTCTCGTTGCTCTGGAGAAGTATTTGGCAAAAGTGCTCAGAATGTTGGCTCCTCCTAGTGGAAACCTGAACAAGATTGAATTTTGGTTGCAGAATGACTGACTGAAGCAGATTTATTAACTAATAAACATCACTATGGCCCTCAATCAACTCAAGAGTGGCAATGTTAACATGCATGCTGAAATGAGATTTGTGATGTATCTATGTAAGTTCTAAACAAAGCTGCCGGATCATCCAATTCATCTACGTCAGAGACTCTTGAGGCAAGTGCTGAGACCAAACGATCTGAAGAGACAAAATGGATATCATCTCCCAGGAAAGACCAAAGATGGATTCTACTGTCATTTGAGCCACATCAAACGATTTCGGAATTGATAGTTTCTAAGTCTCTACATTACCGTCTATAGCGCAATGTGTCAGCAACACACACTCTCTCGCTAAACCATACAGATTGTATTTCTACAGGATGAGAAGAGTGTCAGCTCAAGTGAAGAAAGAACACTTGATAAAAACCAGTACAATACAAAACTGTCAACCAGCTTAGAAAGTGAAAGTTTTGCAAAACAAACCTGTGTCATATGCATTACACAGTGTATTTCCTGTGAGCTTGAAAACTTCACACAATTATACACCTAAGAAAACTAGCGGTGTGACTGTCCCAGATGGGCCTGTCCATAACCTATCAAACAAATTGGTGAAAGCAGGTCCCCACACTGAGTGACTGACAAAAAAAAACCCCACATTATATTGAAATATTGACCAATTATCAATAAAGTCAGACTTAGTACCAACAACTGAAGTATTGAGATATTTGTTTATTTCACAAAACTGTGATGGTTGAAACTAGTTACACATTGCAAATAAAATTCTGGGCAAGTACCAATGGGCTTCAGGTCAAACAAAATACATATCAAAGCAAATGTAAGTTTCAATGCACAAAATCTGTATCTTCACAACTTAAAATGGATGCAATCACCAAAGAAATTCAGTCCTTTCTCAATTAGTCACACAAACTGTTTCAAATTTGATGAACAATCAAAGAAAACAATAGAAACCAAGCACTGCACTAGAATCAAATCTTTTCTCACAAGCCCGAAGCATCACAAGCTGACAAAGGATAAAATGCATGGCACAGCTGCTTTGAGTTCAAGGACAATATCCCTTGATTGTCACTGTTATTTACTTTGACAATGGCTAATCCTAATGATTAGAAGACACATACCTCCAACAATGCAGCATGCACATACCGATAAACTTTTTAATATGTGATATCTCATACTGCATGCTGAAAATGATATCATTTTAATAATGCTAAACATTGTACCAACCTAATAACAGAACACACAGGATCCTCCCATCCAGATTTGTTTATCTTACCAAAACAAACACTAAAGAAGTGATGTACTGTTACTTGTTTATTTGAACCAAGTTCATGAACTGACTCCAAAGTCAAATAATACTGAAAACTGACCTTGTACTGAGCACAAAATATAATTGTTAATGTTATGATTTAAGTACAGGGAGGCTTCAATTAAATAATCAGTGCTTATCCCACCAGCTTCCTCCCCTATCTAATCACCTCTTTCAATGTCAAGAGTTCTGCATCAATATGAATAAATATCTTAGCTCCTTTGAATATCTTCTTGCAGGATACCATAATCCTCAGATATCAAGTTTGCTGGGATGATCAGATTGCCAGTATGAATATCAATAATGGATGTGGACCTGAGAACTGCAGGGATAAAAGGTAAATGATAAATCAGTTTCTTTGGACAAACTAGTTGAAGAACTATGTTCTATTCAACACTGAGTAGAATCCCTCTCTGGGAAGCTAGCTTTCTGATTCTCTGTCAAAGCATTATCTGAAACAATAGAAAATGCAATTTATTAGCAGGTAACAATAAAGGAGGAAGTGGCAAAGCAGAATTTTTCTGTGCCACCCATCTTTGATTTAGAAGGAACTTTGATTATTGATCTGATGTCTCACGATAGTGCCTTAGGTCAGGTGCAGCAAAGAGCACAGTGATAATTGGGTTGGCATCCGTTACAGATGATGCAATCTGTGTGGTTGTCATCTATATGCTTAAACTTTCCACATCTAGTGCATGAATCTAGTTGAGGCATAGTGGAGGATTCGAAAGAAGAATGCACATTTATTAGCAGGCGAAAATAAAGGAGGAGGCGAGGCAGAATTGTTCTGTGCAACCCGTCTTTGATTTAGAAGGAACTTTGATTATTGATCTGACATTTCACCATAGCATCTTAGGACAGATGCAGCGAAGAGCACAGTGATAATTGGGGCGGCATCCATTACAGGCGATGCAATCTGTGTGATTGTCATCTATTTGTTCAGGCTTCACACATCTGGTGCATGGAACAAGTTGAGGCATAGGGGAGGATATTCCACAAAAACTGAAAAAATATAACAGATAGTATCAGTAAATACTGTGTTAAAAGCTAAAGAACAAGCTAAAACGTAATAATGTCATTAGCTATCAAAAGTACACAAATTAATAAACATTTTTTGATTATATCTGTATTATATTAAAATAATAATAGATACTACTTTATAGCAAGCAATGATGTAGTATATTGTATGCCACTGAAATACACTAAGTTAACATCATCTTCCCGTTTGAGATGGTTGGTTAGCTGAAACTTAAGTGAGGCCAGAAGTAGATAAAAATTGAAGTCAGACTGGAAATACTAGAATGAGGTGGTGGGGGGTGGGGGGGGGGTGGGGTGGTGAGGGGGGGAGAGGCAACCATGCTCATTTCCCTATGAGAAGGGATACCTATCTCAGTGCAAAACAGAGAAGCTTGAAGTAAGCTGTTGTGGTAATATGAAAGTGTCAACAACACTGCAGCTTAACTTGTCTGTGTGTTGTGTTTGATGAAAAGGATCATGTTCAATGTTTATGAAAGGATTATGAAATAAGACAAGAATTGTGATAATTGGGAATATGTTAATTTCTGTTCCCTGTATGCTATGTTTTCAACAAAAATAATATGAGGTGTAGACTGTACTAAAGAATTGAGAGGTGGGTTAATGTGGTCCTCACAGTTAATTTATGTGGCCCTCACAGTTAATGTATGCCAACGAAAGTTACCAAGTTACAGTGAAATTATTCCAAAATGAGTGATCCTATCAAGTTACAATAAAATTCCTTCATAAATACGGCTTGTAGACTGTGCTAAAGGTTTTCGGGCTTTGGGCCTGTGTAGCCATCACAGCTGACCGATTGCAACCAAAAGGGGACATCCTCATCTAGACATTATACTGAGTCATCCTACAGGTTACAATGAAATTCCTTCATAAATACGACCTGTAGTCTATGCTAAAGTTTTTTTGGTTTTGGGCTCGGGCATCCATCATGGTTGAATGATCGCGACCAAATGGGGACATTCTCATCTAGGAATTATCTGGAGTCATCCTACCAAGTTACAATGAAATTCCTTCATAAATACGACTTGTAGACTGTGCTAAAGGTTTTTGGGCATGGGGCCCCTGTAGCCATCACAGTTGACCAATTGCGACCAAAATGGGATGTTCTCATCTAGACATTATATGGAGTCATCCTACCAAGTTACAATGAAATCCCTCCATAAATACACCCTGTAGACTGTGCTGAAGGGTTTTGGGCAGCCATCACGGCTGAACGATCGCGATGAAAAGGGGACATTTTCATCTGACATTATCTGGAGTCATCCTACCAAATTACAATGAACTGGCAAATGTATGTCCATTGGTGATAAAAGTTAAAAAATTTATAGTAATTTATATATTTTTTATACTTACCAATGACCCAGACTTAGCTGGTGCTAACTCTTAAAATTCTAGGGCCAAACACAAATTTTTCCCCCAATCCCCAAAATTTGCATCTAAAACCAAAAGAAATCATGTCCTGAAGGACCTCCATACTTTGCTCTCACTGCGCATGCGCAGTGTCACGGACGTCCCGAAATTGGCGCCAATTATCATTCTTACAAGCAGTGCCTGGTCAGCGCTATGTACTCAGCGGGGAGGCATGAGTTCCCAACTCCTGGGAGGGCCATCCCCGTCTGGGTCATTGGTAAGTATAAAAAATATATAAATTACTATAAATTTTTTAACATTTTTATACTGTACCAATGACCCAGACTTAGCTGAATAGTAAAAAGGCTGGTGGGCCTAGGACATAGAGGAAAATCCAATAAGCTCAACTATATAAATAGAGTCAACCCCTCAAGGAAAAAAGGAGTATTAGGCTTTACATGTATCTTTCTTATTTTATGTTAAATTAGAAAGATACAATACCCTCCATAATTGAGCATAATAACATTCATGTTCTCTATTAACATCCAGTATAACCCCTTATACTAATTATTTTTAAAGTAAGCCAATAAATAAAGTTAGTCCAGAGAATTGAGACCCTTTATATTCTTTTAAAAGTGTCCGAGGATTGTATATTAACGCCCGTTTGACACTTGTCATATACAAATGCTTCACACCGAGCTACACTTTAAAAATAAGACATGAATGAATTTTTAACATTAATATTACACTTTAAAACCATGCCGGTGTAACAGTTTATCTCCCCCCCCTGTATAACTCCCCCCCCCCCCTGGGGGGGGGGGGAAGATAAACTAGTTTATCTTCCCCCCCACTGGTTTATCTCCCCCCCCCCCCCCCCCCCCCCCCCCACCTGAATTTTTTTTATCTTTCAATTTAATCACAGAACTTTTTAAAGAATTTGCTTTAGTACCCCTCTGTTATATTAAAAAGTATGAGGGGCAATTTGAAAACTTGTTAGCCTGGCCTTGAGAGTGCGGCAACAAACCCTATATTTTGACATGTTTTTTTATTTGAAAATATGAATAAAATTCTCATCAGTATCATTGTATGAGCTGGAAAGTGTTGAAGCCTGTACAATACTCAATAAGGATTTAAATGGTTGTCCAAATCCTCAATGGCAAATTGCTTAATTTTTTAATAGTAATCAGCTTAACATTGGAAGGGGTCTTCATCACATGATAGGATTCACAATACTTTTCTTAAACAGTTCTGAAGACTAAAGTTTTCAAAATAAAAAAGAAATGTGAAATAAATCTTCAAAATAGGAAATATTGATGAAATTCTCTTCAAAATTGTGGTTTGAGGTCAAAAATAATTTTTTATGTAACTTCAAGTTCCAGGTGGGGGTAAGATAAACTGGTCAGGATATCTTCCCCCCCCCCCCCCCCCACACCCCACCTGAAAATTTTTCTATTCTAACGGCATGTGAATCGTAAAAGTAGAAAATACAGATTAAATTCTGTTCAAAATAGTGGTTTGAGCTAAAAACAAATTTTGTGTAATAACTTTGAGTGTTGGGTGGGGGGTAAGATAAACTGGTCATGATACCTCTCCCCACACCTCAAAACTTTTCCTTTCTAACAGCTTGAGCATATGAAACTTAAAAATAGAAAATACAGATGAAATTCTCTTCAAAATGGTGGTTTGAGCTAAAAACAAATTTTTTGTGACTTTGTGTGTTGGGTGGGGGGTAAGATAAACTGGTCACAATATCTTCCCCCCCACCCACCAAAATTTTTTCCATTCTAACAGCTTAAGCATATGAATCTTAAAAATAGACAATACAGATGAAATTCTCTTTAAAATTGTGTTTTGAGCACACCCAAAAATCATGACTTTGTCAAGAGTGTTGGTGTGGGGTAAGATAAACTGGTAACAATATCTTCCCCCACCTGAAAATTGTTCCCTTCTAACAGCTTAAGTATGTGAATCATAAAAATAAAAAATACAGATCAGATTCTCTTCAAAATAGTGGTTTGAGCTAAAAACAATTTTTGTGTAACTTTGAGTGTTGGGTGGGGGGTAAGATAAACTGGTCACGATATCTCTCCCCCCCCCTCCCCCCCCCCCCACCCACTAAAATTTTTTCCATTCTAACAGCTTAAGCATATGAATCTTAAAAATAGACAATACAGATGAAATTCTCTTTAAAATTGTGTTTTGAGCACACACAAAAATCATGACTTTGTCAAGAGTGTTGGTGTGGGGTAAGATAAACTGGTAACAATATCTTCCCCCACCTGAAAATTGTTCCCTTCTAACAGCTTAAGTATGTGAATCATAAAAATAAAAAATACAGATCAGATTCTCTTCAAAATAGTGGTTTGAGCTAAAAACAATTTTTGTGTAACTTTGAGTGTTGGGTGGGGGGTAAGATAAACTGGTCACGATATCTTCCCCCCCCCCCCCCCAACCCACTAAAATTTTTTCCATTCTAACAGCTTAAGCATATGAATCTTAAAAATAGACAATACAGATGAAATTCTCTTTAAAATTGTGTTTTGAGCACACCCAAAAATCATGACTTTGTCAAGAGTGTTGGTGTGGGGTAAGATAAACTGGTAACAATATCTTCCCCCACCTGAAAATTGTTCCCTTCTAACAGCTTAAGTATGTGAATCATAAAAATAAAAAATACAGATCAGATTCTCTTCAAAATAGTGGTTTGAGCTAAAAACAATTTTTGTGTAACTTTGAGTGTTGGGTGGGGGGGGTAAGATAAACTGGTCACGATATCTTCCCCCCCCCCCCCCCCCCCCCCACCCACTAAAATTTTTTCCATTCTAACAGCTTAAGCATATGAATCTTAAAAATAGACAATACAGATGAAATTCTCTTTAAAATTGTGGTTTGAGCTAAAAACCATTTTTGTGTAACTTTGAGTGTTGGGTGGGGGGTAAGATAAACTGGTCACGATATCTTCCCCCCCACCCACAAAAATTTTTTCCATTCTAACAGCTTAAGCATATGAATCTTAAAAATAGACAATACAGATGAAATTCTCTTTAAAATTGTGTTTTGAGCACACACAAAAATCATGACTTTGTCAAGAATGTTGGTGTGGGGTAAGATAAACTGGTAACAATATCTTCCCCACCTGAAAATTGTTCCCTTCTAACAGCTTAAGTATGTGAATCATAAAAATAAAAAATACAGATCAGATTCTCTTCAAAATAGTGGTTTGAGCTAAAAACCATTTTTGTGTAACTTTGAGTGTTGGGTGGGGGGTAAGATAAACTGGTCACGATATCTTCCCCCCCACCCACCAAAATTTTTTCCATTCTAACAGCTTGAGCACATGAATCTTAAAAATAGAAAATACAGATGAAATTCTCTTCAAAATAGTGATTTGAGGAAAAAAAAAAATGGGGGTAACTACGAGTGTCAGGTGTGGGAAAGATAAATTGGTCAGGATATTTCCTCCCCCCAACCCTCTACAACTGAAATTATCTCTTTGTCACATCCTTAGCAAAATAAATCTTAAACCTGAAAAATACAGGTGAAAATTCTCTTCAAATAGTTGTTTGAGTGAAAATAAAAAATATTTAGCGACATCGGGCGACATGTTTAAAAAATGTTTTTTACATATATCCCAGGGGATATTTTGAGAAAAAAAATGCAAGTTCTTCTTGTGCAATTTTCTTCTATTAACAACATATTCAAATGAGTCTTGAAAATGGAAATTTGTATAATATTCAACTCACAATGCTAATTTGGGCTAAAATGTTTTTTTTTTCTTTTGGGCATATAGCTCTCTCACATACTGACCAATAAGGTTTTTCAATGCGCACTTGATGCTTTTTTAATATCACACACAAGTGAACAAGCAAATTCTAAAAAAAGATCTGGTTAAAATCTGAATGGTAAAAAAATTCAGGTGGGGGGAAGATAAACCAGGTGGGGGGTAAGATAAACTAGTTTATCTTCCCCCGGGGGGGAAGATATCGTAGTACACCGGTAACGACTCAGAATTACTGACTCCGGAGGAGGAATCCCCTTGCTTTTCACTATAAAACAGGTGACCTAAGGGAACACCCCCCCCCCCCCCCCCCCCCCCTTCCCCTGGGTCAAATAGCCCAGAGCGAAGAGGGCAGCAGGACGGAGTCACTGCCGGAACAGAAAGCCTGCATAACTATAGTTGCAACTGTTTAGTGGACGACATTCTGAGCAACAGATAACAGACCTAAACAATGCAGGTCTCCAGAAATGGACTCAATATTTCTGAGATAAAAATTTGTGAATGTGGATGGCTGAGACCAATAAGCAGCCTTCATTAAATCTGTAATAGCAACACTATTTGCGTAAGCCCAAGATGTAGAAAGAGCTCTTACTTCATGAGCCGAAATCTTAAGCACAGACTGCTGAGTAGAAGATATATTATCATAAGCAGTACGGATAGTTAATTGAATCCATCTAGCAATAGAATGGACCGAAATGTCCTTTCTATTAGGCATCAGAGACAGAAAGAAGCATTTCCGTCTCTTTCTGATAAACTGAGATCTTTGTTTATAAATATGTAAAGCTCTAACAGGGCAGAGTAAAGGCCTACGCCCGTCTGAAGACGGAAGAGCCTTAATAACAATAGGTTCCGGGTATTTATTAGGAGCCTGATTCTTAGCTAAAAATCCAACATAAGTAGTAAAGGTAACAGTGTTCCCGACACTACGATAGTGAGAATCATCCACCGATAGTGCATGAAGCTCACTGACTCTTCTAGCAGAGGAGAAAGCTAAGAGAAAAGCTGTCTTATAAGACAAGAATTTGAAATCTACTGTCCCAAGAGGCTCAAATGGCTTTTCTTTCAGTTTTAGAAGAACCCAAGCTAAATTCCATTTAGGAATTAATCTAAGAGTTCTAGGTCTATTTATCGAGAAGTTTCTAACTAACTTAGATAAAGAGACATTAGATCCAATTTGTAAACTATCATGGTGTGCATAGGTATCAGATAACATAGACCTATAACCTTTAATAGTAACAGGCTGCAGTTTGATCTCGTCAAACAAGAATACTAGAAAGTTTGCAATGTCTGGTATGGAGGGATCAAAAATATCAACAGAATGATCCCTACACCAACGACGAAAGACCTTCCACTTAGCCACATAATTTAGCGAAGAGGAGGTCCTCCTACAGTTAGAAATCGCGTCCACTGCTCATCCTGTAAAATGCTTGCCATGCAAGAAGGACCACACAACGGAAATACGTGAAGGTTGAGACCTTGCGGGTTGTGATGAAGTTGACGCGATTTCCCCTGCGAAAGAAGATCCTCCCGTGGAGGAAGCTTTCGCGGTAAGTCCCACAGCAGACATCTGAGTAGATTTATCCACAGTCTCTGTGGAGACACAGATGCTACCAACAGAATCCTGCATTGAGATTGTTTTATCTTTAGCAATACTTGCTGTATTTACGGCGCTGGAGGATACGCATATCCTATCATTTCGCCCCACGAGATCGATAGAGTGTCTACTGCATATGCTCGTGGATCCGGACATGGTGACACATACG
Source organism: Pictodentalium vernedei (assembly GCA_031216915.1). Lineage (NCBI taxonomy): Eukaryota > Metazoa > Mollusca > Scaphopoda > Dentaliida > Dentaliidae > Pictodentalium > Pictodentalium vernedei. The sequence continues at coordinate 747,984,000 of CM062297.1, forward strand.
TCTGCAACTGATTGTTGAGATGTGTCGCAAATAAGTCTATCATTGGCCGTTCCCATTGGTAGCAAATCTGATTGAATACCTGTTTGTTGAGAGTCCACTCTGACTGCAACAAGCGACCCTTCCGCGAATAGCGAGCGTAACAACTGATTAACTTCGCTCTGGTTAACGGCAGACAAACGAGATTGTTGTGCATCTCGAAGCTCATTCCCAGATGAGTGAATGACTTGGACGGCACCAGATCCGACTTCTCCTCGTTTATAACAAAACCAAGACGTCGGAGCAATAGAAGCAGATTCTGCACAGATTCTGCACATCGTTCTGAGGCGTTAACTCGTTGCCGTACCTCTGAAGAATGTCGTCCAGGTAGGCCGACGTTACCGCAGACGAATGAGCTCGGAAATGCATCATTACCGAGTTCATTATTCGAGTGAAAGCCCAGGGCGCTAGGTTCAATCCGAAGCACATCAAATTGATATACAACTCCTAGGACTGCGAAGCGTAGATACTTTCTGAAAGTTGGATGTACCATGACGTGAAAGTACGCATCTCTGAGATCTATGCTTGTAGCATAACCGTTCACCCAAATACTCGCTCTGACCGATCGAATCGTCTCCATATAAAACTTTGGAGCGACGATCAGCTTGTTTATCCAGCTCAGATCTATGACTGGACGGAACGAGCCGTCTGGTTTCGGAACCAGAAACAGATGGCTGTAGAAACCCGGTGATTCCTGGTCTTCTACGACCTCTACCGCGTTCTTCATCAAAAGAGACTGTACTTCCGATAACAGAGCGTCTCTTTTCTGCGGATTTGACGGAAGCTGAGTCCATTTTGGACTTCGAGTTAATGGAGGCTTTTGTTTGAAGGATATTCTTAGTCCTTCCAAAATTACCCCTCTGACCCAGGGGTCGTCTGTAATCGACGCCCACTCGTCTGTAAAACTCGATAACCTTCCGCCAACCGGAACACGATAGAGGTTCAAACCATCACCTCCTGGACCTGCGAGGCCTGCGGAAGGAGAAACCACGTCCTCCACGACCCGCACCTCGTCCCGTCGACCTCGGGACGTCAGACCGGTTGTCTCGGCCCGAAGAACGTCCCGTACGTGAGTCGCTGCCTTGACGGTCTCTAGAATAAGACCTAGAGGACGTATAAGAACCTCTATAGGAACCTCTCTTGGGCGTATTTGTCCCAGAAGTACCTGTCTTACTCTTCTCTGCCGTATCCGACTTTTTGGAAGCGGAACTAAAAAGCAGAGAATCCGAAGCTTTCTTAGTTATCTTATCATAGATTGCTGAAAGCTTGCCGTCAAAGAGAAGCTCTCCGGAGACCAAAGCGTCTCTGAGAGAGTTCTTCACCTTACTATCCACACGTGTGGATGTAGCTAGGGCTGCGTCACGTCTAACCAACTCCAGGTTTGCCACTGAAAGGGCGGAGTTATACGTGGAATAAGCTACTGCCCTTGAAAGAAGTCTTAATGAGGATTGTATATTCTGGAATTCTTTCCCTTGAAGACGCAAAGATAACGCCTTTGTAAGGTGGTCTGCGTATGATAAAGCGTCTAAGCTTGCTCTGTTAGACGTTATTGTCGTTTCCAACGTCGCGGTTGGAATAGACATAGACGACGGTAATGACAATTCCAAGTCTTCCGCCTCGTCGTCTAGACGCAGAGGAACTCTCGGTATTCCCTGTCCTGCCGTATCGAATTTATTCCTTGAATTGATGAAAGGCAGGTTGAGAGCATTAGCGGACAAGAAACCAGCTTTGCCTGTTTTGGAAGCAAGCTTATAGATAGCGTCGTTCAATAATTCAAATGTTCTTGTGACATTATTGGACTGTGTCGGAAACTCAGGGACGATGTCTCTGAACCGCTCAAAAAATTCAGTGTCCAATGACGCTATCAGTCTCTTATCCGGCATCGCAGCCGTCTGGCCCGACGGAACAACTTGTGGAAGGAAGTGCCGGATGAAATCTACGGCAGCTTTATGTTGCTCCGAAAGGGATAGCTCCAAGTCCTCGGTATCCCTTTCGCCATCCTGTCGGACCTCATGATGATCTCGGTCGTGCGTACCCGATGCTTCGGCGGAGCGTACCGACCCAGTGTCGTCGGATAATTCTAGATCCGAAACCGATTCTGTCGGTTGCTGGGATGCTGCGATAATTTGTGCTATCTGAGCTAGCACGTCCGTCACCGAGGCCTGCGGAGTAGGGGTCTTACGCTGCTTAGCCGCCGGAAGCTCCGTGTAAACTGACTCCTGCATACTTCTCTTATGCGAACGTCCGGAGTCTGCAGGCCTCTTGTCCCTGGCTACCGGATGGCGTGACCTGGTCGCCGTGGAATCCCTGATCGGCGAAGCTGGCTGGATATCGGCAGTCACGTAGCCAAGGTGCGGTCGTGTGCGCTGCTGAGAGGATGAGGAAGCCTTTTGTACAGTCTCTCCGGACTGTCTATACAACGGAGCGTCCCGATCGGCAGACGTATGCTCCGCTAGCGAAACATTTTGTACCACAACATCTGGTCCCAGATGTTGTACGAGAGAGGGGCCTCTCTCGCTCGCAGCCCGGATGGACCTGGACGAGCTAGGAACCGGACTACTAGGCTTCCTCCGTTCTCTCCTCTTATCCGCTGTCACTGGGTGAGCATCCTGAATATTTATAGTGCCTGCAACACCCAAATCTCCTTCCTGGACCGCAACGGACGAACCCGGCTGCTGAACCATTCGATGAATGGACGCTACACCGGGCGAGCTAGCGGACGTCAATGCCGTCGATCCTACTAGGGACCTCTTAGGCAATTGGCGTATCTCCATGAGCACTGTTGCCGCTAGCTCTTCATTTGATTGTGACGACGGAGGCGCACCTTTGGAAGATATCACGGAAACATCACCCTGTTCTTGTTCCTCTGAAATAGAAACTGATAAACTAGAGTGACTCTGCGGAGAAAGGACCGGCATAGCCCTTTCCCCGCTAACAACATACCGTGACACACGTTTCCAATGTTTGTCATCCCAAAATTCACATACTGAACAGGGGTTAGTGCGAGTACACTGACTACAATTTATACAATGATCATGAAAGTCAGAGGAAGATTTCCTCTCATTACAATTTGAACAATATCCTTTCATTGTGAAAAGAAAACAATAAGTACTAGTACTCGCACGAACCCCTGCAAACAAAGATACATAATAACATGATCCATTAACATAGAAAAAATAAATGAAATCAAAAATAATTTTTGAAAAAATATTTTTTCAGCAAAGCCCAAGTTTCTGAAAAGTAACGCTGAGCCCCAATGGATCCCAAGCCTAAGTGTGGACAAAAATTTTAAAAATATTTTAAACAATTAATGCAACACTTACGAATAAAAATAATGTATCTTGTAATGAATTAAACTAGTACAAAGACAAAAAGTCCCCCTCAACAGAGACTGTTGCCAATGTAAACAAGAAGTGTAAAAACACCAGAAACATGACTCCAGGCACTGATAATCCTGGCCCGAAATCAGTTACCAATAATACACTATCTGATGCAAAACAAAGACTTCCAGGGAAGAATCTGCAGAACATCAGATGGTAGATGCAGAACACTACGCCTAAACACCCATGGGTGAGAACGTAAACATGGGGAAAAGAACAGAATTCACTCTGTTACCTAGCTAAATCTCCCAAGAAATTTTAGAAATAATATTACTCAAAAATATGCCAAAAGCATGGGAGAATAGCAAGGGGAAGCTAAATGACAAGGAGAGAGGAAACACTGAATAAGCAGTGAAACTTCATAGCAAGAATGACAACAACAGGCCCATGCCTCGAAAGTTGAAAAATTTATAGTAATTTATATATTTTTTATACTTACCAATGACCCAGACTTAGCTGGTGCTAACTCTAACAAAACCAGGGCCAAACACAAATTTTGCCCCCCAATCCCCAAAATTTGCATCCAAAACAAAAAGAAATCAAGTCCTATAGGACCTCCATACTACGCCCCCACTGCGCATGCGCAGTGTCAAGGACGTCCCGAAATTGGCGCCAATTATCATTCTTACTGACAGTGCCTGGTCAGCGCTATGTACTCAGCAGGGAGGCAAGAGTTCCCAACTCCTGGGAGGGCCATCCCCATCTGGGTCATTGGTAAGTATAAAAAATATATAAATTACTATAAATTTTTTAACATTTTTATACTGTACCAATGACCCAGACTTAGCTGAATAGTAAACAGGCTGGAGGGCCTAGGACATAGAGGAAAATCCAATAAGCTCAACTATATAATAAAGAGGTAACCCCTTAAGGAGAAAAGGAGTATTAGGCTTTACATGTATCTTTCTTAATTAATATTAAATTAGAAAGATACAATACCCTTAATAAATGAGCACAATAATATTCATGTTCTCTATTAACATCCAGTATAACCCTTATACTAATTATTTTTAAAGTAAGCCAATAAATAAAGTAGTCCAGAGAATTGAGACTCTTTATAGTCATTTAAAAGTGTCCGAGTATTGTATATTAAAGCCCGTTTGACACTTGACATATACAAATGCTTCACACCAAGCTACACTTTAAAAATAAGACATGAATGAATTTTAACATTAATATTACACTTTAAAACCATCCCGGAAGCGACTCAGAAATACTGACTTGGAGGAGGCATTCCCTTGCTTTTCACTATAAAGCAGGTGACCTAAGGGAACACCTGCGCCCCCCTCCCCCCCCCCCCTTCCCCTTACCCTGGGTCAAATAGCCCAGAGCGAAGAGGGCAGCCGGACGGAGTCACTGCCGGAACAGAAAGCCTGCATAACTATAGTTGCAACTGTTTAGTGGACGACATTCTGAGCAACAGATAACGGACCTAAACAATGCAGGTCTCCAGAAATGGACTCAATATTTCTGAGATAAAAATTCGTGAATGTGGATGGCTGAGACCAATAAGCAGCCTTCATTAAATCTGTAATAGCAACACTATTAGCATAAGCCCAAGAAGTAGCAAGAGCTCTTACTTCATGAGCAGAAATCTTAAGCACAGACTGCTGAGAAGAAGATAAACTCTCATAAGCAGTACGGATAGTTAATTGAATCCATCTAGCAATAGAATGGACCGAAATGTCCTTTCTATTAGGCATCAAAGACAGAAAGAAACGTTTCCGTCCCTTTCTGATAAACTGAGATCTCTGTTTATAGATACGTAATGCTCTAACAGGACAGAGTAAAGGCCTACGCCCGTCTGAAGACGGAAGAGCCTTAATAACAATAGGTTCCGGATATTTATTAGGAGCCTGATTCTTAGCTAAAAAACCCACATTAGTAGTGAAGGTGATAGTGTTCCCAACACTACGATAGTGAGAATCATCCACCGACAGTGCATGAAGCTCACTGACTCTTCTAGCAGAAGAGAAAGCTAAGAGAAAAGCTGTCTTATAAGATAAGAATTTGAAATCTACAGTCCCAAGAGGTTCAAATGGCTTTTCCTTCAATTTAAGAAGAACCCAAGCTAAATTCCATTTAGGAATTAATCTAAGAGTTCTGGGTCTATTTATCGAGAAGTTTCTAACCAACTTGAATAAAGAGACATTAGATCCAATTTGTAAACTATCATGATGTGCATAGGTATCAGATAACATAGACCTATAACCCTTAATAGTAACAGGCTGCAGTTTGATTTCGTCAAACAAGTATACTAGAAAGTTTGCAATGTCTGGTATAGAGGGATCGAATATATCTACAGAATGATCCCTACACCAACGACGAAAAACCTTCCACTTAGCCGCATAGTTTAGCGAAGAGGAGGTCCTCCTACAGTTAGAAATCACGTCCACTGCTCGTCCTGTAAAGTGCTTGCCATGCAAGAAGGACCGCACAACAGAAAAACGTGAAGGTTGAGACCTTGCGGGTTGTGATGGAGTTGGCGCGATTTCCCCTGCGAAAGAAGATCCTCCTGTGGAGGAAGCTTTCGCGGTAGGTCCCACAACAGACACCTGAGTAGATTTATCCACGGTCTCTGTGGAGACAGAGATGCTACCAACAGAATCTTGCATTGAGATTGTTTTATCTTTAGCAATACTTGTTGAATAACCTCGCTGGAGGATACGCATATCCTATCATTCCGTCCCAAGGGATCGACAGAGCGTCTACTGCAAATGCTCTTGGATCCGGACACGGAGACACATACGTCTGCAACTGATTGTTGAGATGTGTCGCAAATAAGTCTATCATTGGCCGTTCCCATTGGTAGCAAATCTGATTGAATACTTGTTTGTTGAGAGTCCACTCCGACGGCAACAAGCGACCCTTTCGTGAAAGGGAGTCTGCTAGCACATTCAGACGACCCGAAAGAAGAACGTGATGTTCTAGCGCAAACAGAAGGATTCTTTCCGTTAGATTGAACAACGGAACTGAATGAGTGCCTCCCTGATTCCGTATATACGCCACTACTGTCGTATTGTCGGATAGGATTTGGACATGAGCATTGTGAATAATGTCCATCCAATGACGTAACGCAAGCCAAATTGACATCATTTCCTTGATGTTTATGTGCTTGCACAGGAATTGCGGATCCCAAAGACCCTGGCATCTCGAATCCGTTGGGATTAATGATGCACCCCAACCTGTTTGACTGGCATCCGTCATAATGGTAAAACTCGGATCCGGCAACTGCAGCGGAACTCCCTGAGTTAACCACTGAATATTTGCCCAAGTCTGAATCTCTTGTTTCACTTGATCTGACAAGAGAACGTCTACGTCGAGCGAATGAATTTTCACACTCCAATTCTGAGTCAAGAAAATTTGGAGAGGACGTGTGCGTAACCGCCCCATCGGAATGAGATCCGCAGCGGCTCCGCACAGACCTATCAGTCTCATAAATTCTCTCGCTGTGACTTTGTCTGCGTGCAGACAATAGCGAGTGTAACAACTGACTAATTTCGCTCTGGTTAACGGCAGACGAACGAGATTGTTGTGCGTCTTGAAGCTCATTCCCAGATGAGTGAATGACTTGGACGGCACCAGATCCGACTTCTCCTCGTTTACTATAAAACCGAGACGTCGGAGCAATAGAAGTAGATTCTGAACATCGTTCTGAAGCGTTAACTCGTTGCCGTACCTCTGAAGAATGTCGTCCAGGTAGGCCGACGTTACCGCAGACGAATGAGCTCGGAAATAGATCATTACCGACTTCATTACCCGAGTGAAAGCCCAGGGTGCTAGATTCAATCCGAAGCACATCGCCCGGAATTGATACACCACTCCTAGGACTGCGAAGCGTAGATACTTTCGGAATGCCGGATGTACCATGACGTGAAAGTACGCATCTTTGAGATCTATGCTTGATGCATAATCGTTCACCTGAATACTCGCTCTGACCGACCGAATCGTCTCCATATAAAATTTCGGAGCGACGATCAGCTTGTTTATCCAGCTCAAATCTATGACTGGACGGAACGAGCCATCTGGTTTCGGAACCACAAACAGATGGCTGTAGAATCCCGGAGTCTCCTGGTTTTCTACGACCTCTACCGCGTTCTTCATTAAAAGAGACTGCACCTCTGATAACAGAGCGTCCCTTTTCTGCGGATTTGACGGAAGATGAGTCCACTTTGGACTTCGAGTTAATGGAGGCTTTTGTTTGAAGGATATCTTTAGACCTTCCGAAGTCACTTCTCTCACCCAAGGGTCGTCCGTAATCGACGCCCATTCTTGTGAAAAGCTCGACAACCTTCCGCCAACCGGTACGCGATAGAGGTTTAAGCCATCACCTCCTGGACCTGCGAGGCCTGCGGTAGGAGAAACCACGTCCTCCACGACCCGTACCTCGCCCCGTCGACCTTGGGGCGTCCGACCGGTTGTCCCGGCCCGAAGGAAGTCCCGAACGAGAGTCGCTACCCTGGCGGTCTCTCGAATAAGACCAAGAGGACGCACCGGAACCTCTATAGGAACCTCTCTTGGGCGCATTAGACCCAGAAGTGCCTGTCTTATTCTTGTCTGCTGTATCCGACTTCTTAGAAGCAGATTTGAACAACAAAGAATCCGAAGCTTTCTTTGTAATTTTATCATAAATAGCAGAAAGCTTGCCGTCAAAGAGAAGTTCTCCGGAGACCGAAGCGACTCTAAGAGAGTTCTTCACCTTAGTATCCACGAGTGTGGATGTAGCTAGGGCTGCGTCACGTCTAACCAACTCCAGGTTTGCCACTGAAAGGGCGGAGTTACACGTGGAATAAGCTACTGCCCTTGAAAGAAGTCTTAAAGAAGATTGTATATCCTGAAACTCTTTCCCTTGAAGGCGCAGTGATAACGCCTTAGTAAGGTGATCTGCGTAAGATAAGGCATCTAAATTGGCTCTGTTAGACGCAATAGCTGTTTCCAACACCGCGGTTGGAATAGAAGCCGACGACGGTAATGATAGCTCTAAGTCTTCCGCTTCGTCGTCCATACGCAGAGGAACTCTCGGGATACCCTGTCCTGCCGTGTCGAATTTATTCCTTGCATTAATGAAAGGCAGGTTGAGAGTATTAGCGGACAAGAAACCTGCTTTCCCCGTCTTGGAAGCAAGTTTAAATATAGCGTCGTTCAATAATTCAAATGTTCTTGCAACATTATTGGACTGCGACGGAAACTCGGGAGTGATGTCCCTGAACCGCTCAAAAAATTCAGAGTCCAATGACGCTATAATCCTCTTGTCCGGAACCGCAGCAGTCTGGCCCGACGGAACAACTTGAGAGAGAAAGTGCCGGATGAAGTCCACGGCAGCTTTATGTTGTTCCGAAAGGGATAGCTCCAAATCATCCGTATCCCTTTCACCATCCGGTCGGACCTCATGATGCTCCCGGTCGTCCGCCCCCGATGCTTCGGCGGAGCGTACCGACCCAGTGCCGTCGGATAATTCTCGATCCGACACCGTTTCTGGGATGCTGCGATAAGCTGTGCTATCTGCACAAGAATGTCCAGCGTCGAGACCTGCGGAGGCGCAGTCTTTCGCTGCTTCGCCGAGGGCAGCTCCACATCAGATGGCTCCCGCATACTTTTTCTATGCGAACGTCCGGAGTCCATCAGTCTCGAATCCCTGGCTGCCGGATGGTGTGACCTGGTCGCCGAAGAATCCTTGATCGGCGAAGCTGGTAAGATATCGGCGGTCACGCAGCCAAGGTGCGGTCGTGTGCGCTGACGAGAAGAAGAAGCCTTAGCAGTCTCCGCGGACTGCATATACAACGGAGCGTCCCGAGCGACGGACGTATGCTCCGCTTGCGACACATTTTGTACCACAACATCTGGTCCCAGATGTTGTTGTACGAGAGAGGGGCCTCTCTCGCTCGCGGCCCGGCTGGACCTGGACGAGCTAGGAACCGGACTCAAAGGCTTCCTCCGTTCTCGCATACTATCCGCCGTCACTGGGTGTGCACATTGTATGTTTATAGTGCTCGCATCACCCAAAATTTCCTCCTGGACCGCATCGGACGAACCTGGCTGCCGAACCATTCGGTGAATGGACGCTACACCGGGCGAGCTAGCGGACGACAATTGTTTAATCTCCATGAGCACTGTGACGACGGACGCACACTTGTGGAAGATAACATGGAAACATCACCCTGTTCTTGTTCCTCTGAAATAGAAACTGAGAGAGTAGAGTGACCTTGCGGAGAAAGAGCCGGCATAGCCCTTTCTCCAGAAACAACATACCGTGACACACGTTTCCAATGTTTTTCATCCCAATATTGACATATAGGACAGGGATTAGTGCGAGAACACTGACTACAATTAATACAATGATCATGAAAGTCAGAGGAAGATTTCTTCCCATTACAATTTGAACAATATCCTTTCATTGTGAAAAGTCAACAACAAGTCCTAGTTACTCGCACAAACCCCTGACACAAAGATACATAATAACATGATCCATTAATAAATGAAAAAACAATTGCAAATCAAAATAATTTTGAAAAAATATTTTTTCAGCGAAGCCCAAGTTGCTGAAAAGTAACGTTGAGCCCCGATGGATCCGATGGCAAAGTGTGGTCAAAAATTTTAAATTTATATTAAATAATTAATGAGACACTTACGGATAATATAAATGTATCTTATAGTGAGATAAACTACACCAAAGGCAAACAGCCCCCCTCAAAAAAGGCTGTTGCCAATGTAAACAAACAGTGTAAAACACCAGAAAACATGACTCCAGGCACTGAAAAAACTGGCCCGAAATCAGTCATCAAAATTACACTCTATCTGATGCAAGACAGAGACTCCCAGGGGAGAATCTGCAGAACATCAGATGGAAGATGCAGAACACAACGTTTATACACCCATGGGTGAAAACGTAACTATGGGGAAAATAACAGAAAACATTCTGTATCCAAGCAACTCTCCCAGGAAAATTTTAGAAATGAACTTTCTCAAAAATATGCCAAAAGCATGGGAGAATTGCAAGGGGGGACTTTAGAAGGCTAGGGGAGAGGAAACACTGAATAAGCAGTGCAACATTTAGCAAGAATGACAACAAGAGGCCCATGCCTCGAAAATAGGCAACTTAACATGATTTCATCAAAAATTTTTAAGTACAGCCCTGATTATTTTTTGTCACTTTTCCTCTCCTCCTTCTATATCCTCCTTAGAATCACCATTTCTCCAAAAATTACGTGTCTGGCATCCTTTAAACTGAGATTTACAAGCACAAAGATCAGTGAGATGTTGACTGATGAAGGGCCAAACAGAGAATGATAATTGGCGCCAATTTTGGGATGTCCTTGACACTGCGCATGCGCAGTGGGGGCGTAGTATGGAGGTCCTATAGGACATGATTTCTTTTTGTTTTGGATGCAAATTTTGTGGATTGGGGGGCAAAATTTGTGTTTGGCCCTGGTTTTGTTAGAGTTAGCACCAGCTAAGTCTGGGTCATTGGTACAGTATAAAAATATAGGCAACTTAACATAATTTCACTAAAAAATTTTAAGTTACAGCCCTGAATATTTTCTGTCACTCATTTTTCCTCTCCTCCTTCTATATGCACTTTATATCCACCATTTCTCTAATATTTATGTGTCTGGCATCATTTAAACTGAGATTTACAAGCACAAATATCAGTCAGATGTGAACTGATGAAGGGCCAAACAAAGAATGATAATTGGCGCCAATTTCGGGACGTCCGTGACACTGCGCATGCGCAGTGAGGCAAAGTATGGAGGTCCTTCAGGACATGATTTCTTTTGGTTTTAGATGCAAATTTTGGGGATTGGGGGAAAAATTTGTGTTTGGCCCGAGAATTTTAAGAGTTAGCACCAGCTAAGTCTGGGTCATTGGTACAGTATAAAAATACTGTAATCCAGCCTCCCACAGTTAAGCAAATCGAAGTGAAATCAATCAAAAGGCCCTTGGATGAGGCTTATTGAATTTACTATTATTATTATTCCTAATGTCTGATGGTCTAGGGATAGAATAGCTTCTCGAGTTGGGTGTATCCAGAAATCTCCGATTATGGGAGCATCTATAGTATAGCAGCGACCACATATCCCGAACATTAGAGAACTGAATGCTCAAATAACAGTAAAATTATCTCGTAAAAGCAGATCATGAGACTAATTAAGAAAACCTACTCGGATTGTACTATTAGTAAGTTCGATGAGCAGCAGATTTCTATAGATGGAAAAGTAAAAGTGAATGACAGCATGAAGTATATGGTAAGTGGTGCATAAAAACTCTAAGCATAATCGTCAGATTGGTGACCTTATCAGCGGGATAAAAAAATCTATTCCTGTACATCTGGAGTTCTAGAGAAGTAACTGTGCCATCCATAAATTCCATATCCAAAACTCTAGAGGCAAAAGCTGCTGTTAGATGGTCAAATAAAGAAAGATCGAACATCATTTCCCATAAGAGGCACAGGACAGTCTCTAAAGTCTATAAAAAGGCACACAGGCAAATTTGGAATACACATCAAGTTGTAGCAGCATTATTGTCCAGGGTGAAAGGCATTTATAAGCTTTAAAAGACATGTGCTCTGTAAAAACGTCAATAAAATAGTGCTTCTTTGTAAGAAGTATATCTGCTCTAACAGAAGGCGATCCATTATCTCCATACAAGACAAAAAGTGTTATAGGTATCAAGCACGGGGGTCTAAAGAAGTGGAGAATGTAGCTACTGAAAAATAAATGTCAATAGATGTTGATCTTCTTTCCCCTGAATGCAAATGCTTGAAGGTCGACAGAATAATCTGGTGTAAGATGTCAGATAGATGATCAATAATAAAATTGAGCAAAAGGAACAAAGTCTGAGTGAAGATCTTTATAATATATGTCCTTTTAAAGATCACAACAATCAGAATATTCATCCTCCTGGATAACAAACCTGTGTTTTAAGCAGATGTATGATGTTTGGGATGGAGGTCCACTGACGTAGGTAAAAACCACTCTGCCCATAGTGCGCTAACATGAAGGTGAAGGTTCGTCTGTACAGAACTGTTAAGCCAGTAATAAAGTCTTGGTAATGCTTGTGATGGATGAAGAGTGGATCTTGGTTATAACACTTTGGCTGGCTGCTGATTTGTGAGATATGTTTTCTGTTGATGAATGTAAACGTAAACTGGGTAAAACTCCTCTAAAAATTGACTTAAGATGAACATTAAGGCTCTCTTGAAACTGGCTATAATAGTAATGGTTTTCACCTTTGTAGTAGTCATGGAGATAGGATATGGATCTAGTGGGGTTGAACCGTGACTACTTGCTGTCAAATGGAATCTAGGCTTCATATGGTGAATCTGAATTCCATCATAGCTTCTAAATATTAAACTTGGAGAAGCTCCAGTTGAGATAGTTAATACAGAACCGGTTATGTTGATCCAGAAGTAATTGCTGTTGAGTGAAATCTAAAGTGTAAAATGTCAAAAAGATTCTGTCAAGGTATCATTCTTTTCCACCACAGCAGTCATGGAGAATATAGTACGATGATCAATATTCATGACGATAGTGTAGATTCATAACCACTGCTACCAAGCGGAATCTAAGCTTCTTGAGTGTAAATACATTGTGGCGGAGTGTTATAACTTTTTTCATTGTCACAGTAGCCATGGTCGAGAGAGTTGATCCAGATCTGATTATGTAGATTCATGACTACTTAAAATCAAACATAATCCAAGCTTTGTAAGTGTAACTAGATTTTGTAGGAGTGTAGTACTGTCAACTTTCACGTTAGTAACGGTCATGAAAGGATGATGATCTTATAATCCTGAAGATGAGCTTGATCTGTAACTACTTGCTGTCAGCCGGGATCTATTCTCGGAAGTGGAATAAAAATCCACTGAGTTGGCACTCTCTACAAGTACAATATGGCTGCTGTCATACTGACCATTTTCATGGTAGTCTGGGTCGAGATAGGATGATGATTGAATAAACCTGGTGATGATTTTGATTTGTGACTACTCCGTGGGATCTGTGCTCGGAAATGCAATAATAATCTGCCAGAGTTAATACTCTATATCAGTACAATGCTATTGTAGATATACAGCAACTAAACTGCAACTGTCAGATATGATTGTGATATCAGTTTTCAACCATATCTTACAGTGTATATCAAACTAGAGTGAGAAACCCCAATGTCAATAAGTATCATGGCTTTCAACTTTGTTGAAGATCTTGTAGTAGAGGCCATGTGTAAGACATATTACTGGAAATAAGTAGTGTAGATATTTATTTATTGGGATTTAATGACACTTTCGACAGTCAGGGTCACCTTGTGCCGGACAGTTTTACAGGAGGAGGAAGCCGGAGTACCCGGTGAGAACCACCGAGCAATAAGCCAGACTCCCCAATGTACTAACTCCACACAAACAGTGTTAGCATTGGTTGAAGACAAGTGCACCACTGATGTGCAGTACGCCTTAGTTCACTGCAACAGTGCGGCCCCTCATGGGCAAATAGGATTAAGTGCATGCCCAAGGATACAACGCAGTTATCCCTAGTGGGGATCAAACCGTGAACTTTTTGGTCTGAAGTTCAGTTCCGTAACCCCGGAGCCACAGTCTAGACATGACAGCATCACTAAACACTAAAATACTGAATTGTTGTAATATTACCCAACCTCTAGTTGACAAGAAGAACATGAATTAATTTTTCTGATTATTCTATCTGTCAAATGTTGCATAGATCTGTAACTATTAGCTGCCAATCAGAATCTAAGCTCTCTTCTAAGTGCAAAAATTTCTGGTGGTTCTCATCTCGAATTGTTACTAACATCAGGTATCACTGTCTATGTATATCTGTCATGGCTCTGTTAATGATCGGTATTCTTCTTGCCATGTATTAAGACATTAAATGTCTAGAATAGGCAGTGGAACCTCCTAAATGTTAGTAAAAGCAAGATACTGTAATATGCCAGAGCACAATTATTCAGTATACATTCATAGCACCTCCTGAATTGGAACAAATGATCATATCAGCCCCCTGATAAGATAAATTAGTTTGCTGAGTGTGGCTGGAAAACAATCTGAAATGATCGAGATATGTGGTGAATAAAGGGTGACAGCCAAATTGAATAGAGAAGACACAAAATTTTCTCAATGATGGTTAAACCATGATTTGATCAATCACCACAGAGTCGCAGGTAGAAAAAGGTCAACATCTGGAACAAACCACAAGTTATTAAAGTGCTTGGGAAAATATTTCCAATACTTGAAAGCACTGGAGGAATAACGATGGAGGAAATCATTAACTATAAGTATAAAAAATTATAAATTTTAAGTAACTTCTAAATATATCATATCTCTACCACTGGTCCAGAAATGCTGGCACTCTATTCATGAGAATTCAGTCCAAATGCTTAATTGTGAACAACCCCCCCCCCCCCCCCCTATCCAATTTAGCCAAATCAATAAAAACAAGAGCATTGCCTAGCGGGACATTATACGCCCGTTTTGTATTTTTAAAGGGTAGGGGTAAGGATGGGGGGAGGGGGGGGGGGGGAGGGTGAAAATTGTTCGGACCAACCCCGTATTCGAACTTGACCTGTATTTTGTTGTGATTAAACAACATACCAAGTTTGGAACCAATCAGAAAACAAATAATAAAAGTTATCATCCGGAAACCAAATATTTGATGCATTCTATGTCCAACAAGGGCCATAATTCAGGGGAACTTCGAAGTTCGAACTGACCTCATATTCGAACTTGACCTGTCTTTTGTTTTGATTAAACCACATACCAAGTTTAGGAGTCAAAAAAAAAATACTAAAGTTATCATCTGGAAACCAAATGATGACGAATGGACAGACCGACGGATGGACAAATGGATGGACAAATGGATGGACAGACAGACAGACTGATTCCATAATTCGACGTTTTTTTCAACAGGCATATAAAAAATCAGTCAGGCTATACTAAAGTTATAATCCGGAAAACACAAAATGCACAAATTCAAGAGGAATAACTCTGGAAAGGTACATGCGATTTTGGCCAAAAGTGAACTTGAGCTGTGTTTTGTGGTCATAAACAAAATCTGAGAATTTGAAAAAAATCGGTCAAGGCAAACTAAAGTTATCATCCGGAAACCACAAAATCCACAAATTTGCAATCATTCAAGGGGAATAACTCTGGAAAGGTATATGCGATTGTGGTCAAAAGTGAACTTGAGCTGCATTTTGTGGTCAAAAACAAATGAAAGTGTCAATGACACTGTAGCTCAACTTGTCAAGACAAAGACATGTACATGTATAGTATGTGACACAGCAATGACAAACATCTAGGTAATGGCCTGATAACAAAGGTACATATAAAGTATTGTAACGGTCTGTACATAAATACTGACCGTTGCCTGTAACAAATGTAAAGGTAAAGTATTGTAAAGGTGGGTGACAGTCAGATGCTAAACTAGAAAAGAAAACTGAGTCCCAGAGTGGGTCTGACTGAACCCCAAAATATTTGTTCTCATAGCACAGTGATAACAAAGGCACCCCAAAACACACTCGTTCCTGTCCCAATGTGAAAACAAAAGTACCCAAGAAGTTTTGTGAAGATCAGTTCATAAATACGAGCTGTATAGAACTTGTGACAAAAAACTGATTGGACCTAATTTCTGTACAAAATGGCCACTGGCAGCCATCTTGAATTTTGGACCGTACCCAGAAACACTCATTCTCATCCCAAGGTGATAACGAAGGTACCCAAGAAGTTTTGTGAAGATCAGTTCATAAATACAGCCTCTACCCTGAGCCGTATTGACATGTGTGCTTACATTGTGTAAGTAGCACTGAATAAATCAAAGTTCATCTAATTTGCATAATTTCTGCACGAAAAAAAAAACCCTTACAATATGTGATGTATTCCATGTTACTAAACATTCCTACAAAAAGTTATTCAAATCAGAACTTTCATACAGAAGTTCTGTACAAAAGACTGATTGCACTAATTTTGGTACAAAATGGCTGCTGGTGGCCATCTTGAATTTCGGACCACGCCCCAAAACACTCGCTCTCATCCCACGGTGATAACAAAGGTACCCAAGAAGTTTCGTAAAGATTGGTTCATAAATATGGCCTCTAGTCTGAGCTGTATAGAAGTTGTGTACAAAAAACTGATTAGACCTAATTTCGGTACAAAATGGCCACTGGCAGCCATCTTGAATTTTAGACCGCACCCAGAAACACTCGTTCTCGTCCCAAGGTGATAACAAAGGTACCCAAGACATTTCGTGAAGATCAGTTCATAAATACAGCCTAGTCTGAGCCGTATTGACATGTGTACTTACTGTGTGTAAGTCGCACTGAAAAAAATCAAAGTTCATCTAATTTGCATAATTTCTGCACGAGAAAAAAACCCGTATTATATGTGATGTATCCCATGGTACTAAACATTCACACAAAAAATTATTCAAATCAGCGCTTTCATATGGAAGTTCTGTGCAAAAATCTGATTGCACCTAATTTTGTACAAAATGGCTGCCATCGGCCATCTTGAATTTCGGACCGGAACCAAAAACACGCGTTCTCGTCACACGGTGATACCAAAGGTACCCAAGAAGTTTTGTAAAGATCGGTTCATGAATACGGCCTCTAGCCCGAGCCGTATTGGCCTTTGCACTTACAGTGCTGAAAGTAACCCCAAAAAACATCAAAATTAGTCTAATTTGCACAATTTACGCACGAGAAAAAAACCCGTATTATATGTGATGTATCCCATGGTACTAAACATTCACACAAAAAATTATTAAAATCAGAGCTTTCATATGGAAGTTCTGTACAAAAAACAGATTTCTGCATCGTCGGTACAAAATGGCAACTGGCAGCCATCTTGAATTTCGGACCGCACCCAAAAACACTCGTTCTCGTCCCACGGTCATAACAAAGGTACCCAAGAAGTTTCGTAAAGATCGGTTCATAAATACGGCCTCTAGCCCGAGCTGTATCCAATTGTTGACGTACGGACAGACGGACGACGGGCCATGACAAAAGCTCAAATTTGGCTTTGCCAAAGTTGAGCTAAAAACTGAAAATTTGAAATAAATCGGTCAAGGCAAACTAAAGTTATCGTCCGGAAACGAGAAGTTGGGCTAAATTCCCATAAAGGGCCATAACTCTACTGCAAATGGGCCGCTAGAAATGGAAATCGAACCCATCCTGTATTTTGTCATACTAAATCCACATGCCAAATTTAACTCAGCTCAAACCATTACAACTAAAGTTATCGTCTGGAAACGAAATGTGTCCATGGACGGACAGACAGACAGACAGGTGGAGAGACCATTCACATAATAGGTCCCGTTTTTCAAACGGGCGTATAAAAACAACATCTGAAAAATTTGGTGTCAATCCGTCAAGGCGTTCGGCTTTAAATGAACGGAAAGCAATTTTTTTTCCCAAAATTGTGTTTTCAAAGGACCATAACTCTGCAGCAGATGGACTGAGAAACACCAATATCGAACTTGACCTGTATTTTATTGCTACAAACAACATCTGAAAGTTTGATGTCGATCCGTCAAGGCGTTCAACTTTAAATGAAGGGAAGCCAATTTTTTTTCGAAAGATTGTGTTTTCAAAGGGCCATATCTCTGCAGCGGATGGACTGAGAAACACCAATATCGAACTTGACCTGTATTTCATTGCTAAAAACAACATCTGAAAAATTTGGTGTCAAGGCGTTCAGCTTTAAATGAACAGAAACTAATTTTTTTAGAAAAATTGTGTTTTCAAAGTGCCATATCTCTCCAGCGGATGGACTGAGAAACACCAATAACGAACTTGACCTGTATTTCATTGCTAAAAACATCTGAAAAATTTGGTGTCAATCCGCCAAGGCGTTCAGCTTTAAATGAATGGAAACCAATTTTTTTAGAAAAATTGTGTTTTCAAAGGGCCATATCTCTGCAGCAGATGGACTGAGAAACACCAATATCAAACTTGACCTGTATTTTATTGCTAAAAACAACTTCTGAAAGTTTGATGTCGATCCGTCAAGGTGTTCGACTTTAAATGAACAGAAACCAAATTGTTTATGGACAGACAGATGGACAGACGGATAAACGGACAGACTGATAACATAATACGACCATTTTTATAAATGGGTGTATAAAAATTAGAGATCCGAACAGTCCTCCATAGATGGCTTCTGCAGTTTCAAGGAAGTGTCATAGTTCTAATGCAGTGAAGTGTGAGTGAATAACTCATGGGAGGACATTTCATGTCTTGGCCAGTGGTCGGTATGATAAATACAGAAATTACTTGAAATATCCATCAGTTATCCACAATTACCACCGACCAGTCATGCTGAATAGATAATAGGATGGAGGGCTAAAACATGACTGAGGAAAGACAATAACAAGCAGACTATTGCTTACTCCAGTCTCCAAACAGTTGGAATCCTTATGGATAAAATAAGATTTATTTACATCCAAGAGTGAGAGACAAATATCACTGTTGGATGCAATACCTAAACAGATACAAGAATCCATACTGGAGTAAGACCGGTTACCTCTTCTAAGACCATAACATATCCCAAATGCTATAACTTAGGTTAAGGGGTCCAAAATATAAATGTGTCCAGGGGTAACATACAACAATTTATATCAAGATTACAAATCATGAGTTCAAGATTTCTAAAACTGTATACAAATATACAATATACCAAACATTGGCATTACTTGTGGTTCACCAAAGCCAAGAGAGAGGCTCGCAGGTTTTTCACTATAAAGCCAAACTGTATGTGAGAATACCTTCCCCTTAACCCCCAAAGAAATACTTGGCAAAACAAAGAGGTAGGCCCCAATAAAAGTGCAGAGTTGCAATGAAAAAGCTTGAAATTTAAGTTATATAACATTCTGAGCAGCAAACAGGGGACCTAGACATATTAGATCCCCTGCCACAGATTCCTCAGGCAGAAAGAAGTGAATGTAGAAAATTGTGTCCAGTAAGCGGCCTTCATAATATTTTATAGAGCAATAGAATTATCATATGCCCAGGAGGCTGATAAAGCTGAGATTCTATTCACTCTACTGTCCCTATCAGATGTATTACTGTAAGTGATACAGATAGCAGACTGAATCCATCTAGAAAATGTAATGAACTGAAATATCCTTTCAGCCTGGGATGAGAGAAAGAAAGTCTATTTCTTCCATTCTTTATGAAACAAGACCGCTTCACATAATTTCTTAAGAGTCCTCACTGAACATAGTGAGGGTCTACAATTATTAACAGGTGGTAAAGCATGAATAATTATAGGAGGAGGTAGTTTGTCTGGTGCCTAATTCTTAGCTAAAAAGCCTACTTGAGTAGTAAGGGTAATTTGAATTACCCATACTACAATAATGTGAATCCACAATCGACAGATCAAGAAGATCACTAACTCTTCTAGACGAAGAAAGCAAGAATACCGTTTTAAATGTCAAAAACTTAAACTCCACAGAATCTAAAGGTTCAAATGGAGTTTCTTGGGAGTTTTAACAAGACCCAGGCTAGATTCCACTTAGGAATTAACCTTAAAGTTTTTGGCCTTTTAATGGAAATATTCATTAGTAACTTTTACAAGGATTGATCTGAACCTGTATTGATACAGCCCTCATGAGCATAAGTGCCTGACAACTTAGATTGCCGTCCTTTGATTGTAATAGGTTGAAATTTCTTTACATCAAAAAGAAACACCAAAAAATCTGCAATGTTAGGAATTGAAGGATGCAGATAATTTACACCTTTGTCTTTGCACCAAGCAAAGGGAACTCTCCACTTTGTTGCATAGTTTAGAGAAGGGGCAGTCCTCCTTGAAGCAGAAATGCAGCCCATTGCCCTTTTCGAAAAATGTTTATGTCTGGGGAAGGACCTGACAACAGAAAGACATGAAGGTTGAGAACTGCTGGGTTGCTGTGAAGTTTGCATGTTTTGCCCTGAAGCAGAAGGTCTTTCCACTGAGGCAAACAATACAGAATGTCAAGTAACAGAGGTTTGAGTAGGCTGACCCATGATCTCTGAGGAGACAGAGGGGTTGCCAGAATGATTTTGCAAGTTGCTTGTTTGATTTTCTGAAGCTCAATAAGTATTTACTGAGTCGGAGGAAAGGCATAGCCAATGACTCTGTTCCATGAGATTGATAGAACATCTACTGCAAAGCCTAATGGATCCGGGCATGGAGAGACAAATGTCTGGAGCTGTTTGTTTCATCTTATTGCAACAAGCCAAGACCAATACCGGGTCTGGACCTGCATCGCTGCATGCAATTGAATCGGCAAACAGGAAGTGGCTGCATGGCAGATCTGAAAATTGCATACATGATACAACTGATCATTATCAGGCTCCAGATGAAATATAAAATCAATCCCTTGCATAGAAGCCGAGAAAAGTTTGAAGAAAAATGTCAATGTTCAGAGGGTACAGTAAAATTTCAAAGTATCGGCAAACAGGAAGTGGCTGCACGGCAGATCTGAAAATTGCTTACACGTTACAACTCATCATTATGAAGCAGCAGACCAAATATAAAGTCATTCCCTTTCATAGACGCCAAGAAAACTTTGACGGAAAAAGTGTTTCGGACGGACTGACGAATGGATGGACGACTGACAGACGGACTGACGGACGAATGGGCGGACTGACGGACGGAGTCCAGCGGTTACTAGACCTGCTCTGCCGCTGGCGATGCAGGTAATAAAAAGGTCTATCGGGGAACGTTTCCCACAGGTTGCCGAGAGCAGAAAAGACTTTCCTGCAGGGAGTCCATTCTGTTCGAAGGATACATCAGTTCCTGGACAGAGAGTCTGCGATCGCATTGAGCTGCCCTGGAATGTGGCGGAATGATTCCATGAAATTCCATTCCCAGATGCCGAAAGGTGGATGAAGGAGTTAGATCCGACTTCTGATGTTGACGAGAAACCCCAGTGATTGCAATAGAGTTAGAAGCTTCTGAACATCCTGATGAGGAGTTTCCTTGTGGAAGTGTCTTTGGAGGATATCATCCAGATAAGATGACATCAAAACTGTCGAATAAGCTCTTCAAATTTTCCGCAAAGTGGGAAAGTCTTATGCCAACAAAAGACCTCATCTTGAACCTCCTCGAGGCTTGTGATAGGAGAAACTTTGTTTTCCTCTAGCTGACTTGCCTTTGTAAGACTGCGAATGTCCCGTTTGCCTGACTAGAGTGAACCAGGGAATGGTTACAAGGAGCTGAAAATTTTGAGTGCGACAAGCCACAAGATTTCTTTGAACCAGAAGAGCTTGGTTTCTTGGAACCAGAGAAATTTAGAGCACTCTGATGAAGAATAAGACTATCTGTGACTTGTTTGGTAACTTCTTCGTGATCATTAAAGAGCGAAGACCCCATCAGTGGAGCTGCTCTAAGAAAAGTTTTAAGAGCTTTGTCTAGTTTAGACGCTGACAGTAAGGTACTGTTGTATCTAACCAGCTCAAGGTTACCAACGGTCCGAGCTGCTTATGGATAGAAGCCATACTGGAGAGAGACAACACTCTCAAAGGAGAAAATATGTCTTCAAATTCATCTTTATCAAGTCTTTTATCCAGATCACAAATTATATGATTGGCAAAGGATAAAACAGCCAGTAAGCTCCTAGAGGATTCAATAGTTTGAACCAGGCGGGACGTACAAATGGAACACTGAGACAGCAACTGGTTGTTCAAAGCGTGATATTTTCTATCCAATTGAAGCAGTGCAGGCTGAATGAATGGACTGACCATCCTGAAGAACTTTGATTCACTAAATGATGATGCTGAATCCTTTGGTTATAAGAAGGAAGCTGTATCAGCTTTCTGTAAAATAAGAGCATTTATTATCTTAAAAGCTTCTATCACCTGATGAGATTGGATCAAAAAGGACAGAGAATCCTCTTTTTTGCAACAATGAATCATGTCCAAAGAGGATGACAGTTTTGTGAAAGAGGAAGCCCTTTGTAGCTCCTTAGGAACAAAATCTGAAAAGATCTGTTGAATGAAAAGCATGTGAGAGCAATTCTAAAGCTTATTTGAACGCTGGTCCCAACTTGGAATCAGAACGTAACAGGCGATTATAATGTCTAGATGGAGATGTTGGAGGGCAACATTTGCATGAACGATGATGTGATGAAGAATTAGGCGTTGAGGTGTGATGAATCTCTGTTCCTATCATGCAAAGAATGGCAATCTGAATTGTGATGATAACTGTGTGGAGAACAGATGACTTCAACGGTAACGACTTTTTATCCGCCGAATATCTATGGCGACTATATTGATCCACAGCCAAGTAAGAACCATGGTTGCATTTCCTCTGGATGGAGTGCTGTAGAAGATGTAGTGTTAAAGGGGCTTCTTATGATTCAGATGATCCCTTGTGAACCACCGGGAGGGTATGTTCCACTTGCATGAACATATTCAGAGTTGTTAAAGCCATACCAATGCAGAATGGCCCAGTGAGCTGAAATCAGTGAAAGAAACAACTCTCCTTGACCCCAATGTTGTTACCAATGACTTATTATTATGCCAACTCTCCCTCAACTGATACAGTCTGCATGGAACCCAAGTCCATCGTATGCACATCCAATGAAGACGATTGTGCATCATGGGTTCTTCTGACACACCTCCTGGAAGGGAAGAAGTAAAATGAGATACATTGTTGGGAACAGGTTTAGCCTAAAACAAATGGTTGAACTTTGGCCCAAAGTTTCTTATCCCATTTAACACAAATATCACAGGTATTTTGTGGGTTACAACAGGTGCAAGTTAAGCACAATGAATGCTTATCACTGCTTGACTTCTTGGTAAAACGATTTGAGCAGAAAGTTTTCATTTTTCCCAAAAT
The DNA here is from genome assembly GCA_031216915.1 of Pictodentalium vernedei. Taxonomy (NCBI): domain Eukaryota; kingdom Metazoa; phylum Mollusca; class Scaphopoda; order Dentaliida; family Dentaliidae; genus Pictodentalium; species Pictodentalium vernedei. Next base: position 748,007,232 of record CM062297.1, read on the forward strand.
TTGGATGCACAAATTCTAGGAACAAGAAAAACACAAAATGCTAAATATAGTCAAAATTGAGAGTTGAAATAAATCAGAGGCTCAAGTGACCCTAAAACGCTCACCTGGCTCAAGTTGTCAAAAGAGATGAGTGTATCAGTTAAGTGATCGGCAACAAAAGCAATTTTTTGATTTGCTATGACATAACCAAAGGCAACTTTTTTGGCCATTCAATTCTGCTGGTCCTAGGAAAGCTTCATAGAAAGTTCTTTTATGTGAAGTATTAAAAAAACAACAACCAAAGAAATTTTTGTTTTGTTTTCAACTTCTTTGGTTCTCTCTACTCCCCACCTCCACCCCACCACCCCCCCCCCCCCCCCCACCCCCCAAAAAAAAAAAATTCTGGCATAAATAAAGTACTTTTGAACCAGTTATATACTACATGAAACATTTGGTTCACATCTGCCCATTGGTCCTGAAAATAGAAATTTTGAGTGCAGCACTAATTTGGGAGCCCAAATTTTGACCTACTTCGTTTCTGTGAAAAAAAGTGAATCTGCATCACTAAAGTAAGTTCCATACCAGAAATCTAAGCATTATTGCAAGTGGCTTATGAGAAGAGGATTTTTAATGCATTTTAGGCTTTTATAGCATTAACCCCACCCCAAGAGACATAGTAACTTTTTTGGGAAAAAATCAGAAGTGTAAACTTCATCAGCCTGAAGATGGCAGCAGCTTCATTTGAATGAAGTAGAAAAGGTATACTTCAAATAGGGTTTGTGCCATAAATGAATGAATTTGGCCCAGTGGTTTTAAAGAATAAGAAAAGTTTCAAACTTGAGAAACAGAATTTACTGTCACCAGTAAATTCAAGTCTGTGTGAAAATGATTAAAAACATCAGAAATAAACTGGTCTTAATGATTCTGGAGAGTCGTGGGCTTTTCCAGACAAGATTCTATGATGTTTCGTGCCTGAAGAATTGTTTTTAACTGGATCACTAAAATACCTTTATTGATGTCCGAGAAAAGTGAGAATATCTATTGAGTTATCTCCCTTACACCAAATGTGCAAAGGGTTATACATTTTCAAAACAGTCTCTTTCTCGGCTACCCAGCAAATTATATCACAATATATAACCCTTAATACATCATTCATATACACTTGCCCGGGTGACCCAGTTAATTGCTTGAGAAACATGTAAAATTGTCAAAATTCACTCATCAGAGGGCAAAAATCTCTCCATTTCGAGCAAGCACTGCGAGAAATCCATATTATCAGAATTTTTCATTGTTCACCAAACTGCTTTATAGCATTGGCAACTCAAAACTAATCAAGAAAAAAATTGGTTTTCTTAATCATTTTTTCAAGAAGGCACTCCAGAGAAAGTTCATGAAAATTTAAATTTTATAGTAAATTTCCTTTCTTATTATACCTACCGCATTTGTTTACTACAGGCTTGGACTACAGTGGAAGACCCTAACTCGGAAAATATACTCTCTATTTTGATCTTTCCCAAGAGTTTTTGGAAAGAAAAGTGGTGCAAAAGCACCATGAAAAAATAAGCCAAAACTGGGTCGAGCGCCATCGGCGCACACCCAGTAGGGGACGCTCTTCTCTTAGTACAATTCCACGATTTCCGGAAAACCAGTGCGCAGACAGTAACTAATGAATCATTCTTTTGAGTCCGCCAACATAGGAGTTATGTGATCAGCGGGGAGGAAGGATTCTTACCTGAATAAGAAGACGGGAGGGCCTCCATGTAAACAATTGTGGTAGGTATAAAAAGAAAGGAAATTTACTATAAAATTTAAATTTCTTATCAACCTACCTTACAACTGTTTACTACAGGCTGAATAGACAATAGGATGGAGGGAATCACACATAACCCAATTGTAGTGGAACCGTGTACAGAGGAAGAGGTCCCTAGGCCTATCAAACCATAGCATCACAAACATTAGTAAAAGACAATGAGAGATGAGGCGTTTGGTTATATGCGACACACAGACAGAAGGGGCAGTAACAGCACAGAGCTGGAACTGACCTTGTAAGAAGCCGAATGGCTGAATGGCTGGGGTAGACAACAGCCTGAGCAGAAGAAAGAGGGCCTGTAGTACAAAGGTCCTCTGCCTGCTCCTGCAACTGTTGCAGATAAGTGGAGAAAGTAGGGTTTCTCCAGTAGACTGTCAGCATAACATCCGGCAACATGACAGAGTTAGTATAAGCCCCAAGAGGTAGACAATGCACGCACCTTGTGGCAGAAATACGATTGGTAATACAATCACCAGTCGCTAGACGAGTGGAAGCTGCATGAATAGCAAGACAAATCCATCGAGAAATGGATTCAGGAGAGATCTTCTGTCGACAAGGAATAAGAGACAGAAAATCTTCCTACCCTTCCTAATGAACAGCGTCTGATTGAGATAAAAGTAAATAGCACGAACCGGATAGAGCAAAGGGTGTTTACCCTCAACAGAAGGAAGAGTTCCGATACAGATAGGAGGCAGAGTAGTTTCTGGTATCTGATTCTTGGCCAGAAAGGAGCAGTCACTGGTACTGGTAAACATAGTGAAGCTCACTAACTCGTCTGGATGAGGCAAAAGCCATCTTGTATGTGAGAAAATGCATATCCACCTGGAATAAAGGCTCGAACAGCCCCCCCCCCCCCCCCCCCCCCCCCCCCCCCCCCCCAAGCAGAGCAGCACCCAAGAAAGATTCCATCTTGGGGTAAGCTGCAAAGTCCTAGGCCTTTTCAATGAAAAGATCCGAACAAGCTTGGAGAGACATGGAGTAGTGCAGATACGATGCTGTCCCACACACGAAAATGTTTCTGAAGCATGGAGCTGTACCCTTTGACGGTAACAGGCTGGAGACCCCCAGAATCAAACATGTACCAGAAACTCCGCAATCTGTGTGATCGAAGGAGTGACATAATCAACAGAGTGATCTGCACACCATCGACAGAAGACCTTCCACTTAGCCACACAGGCTAAACCAGTGGCGTGCCTCCTTGAAGAAGAAAAGCAACTCCACTGCTTGTCTCGAAAAAAAAAAAAGCTATGGAGGAGACAGGACCTGACAAAAGATATGCGCGAAGGCACAATGAAGTCAGGTCGACGTGAAACCTCCTTGAGCGACCTTGGCAAAGAAGGTCGCGACGTAGAGGGAGACGTGCCGAACCACCGCCAACAGAGAGTGGAGCAGAGCGATCGAAAAGATTCAACAACTGCAGGTTCGTATCTTGGCTAGAACCTGAGGCAGAATCGGAACCGGCAGGAAGGCGCAGCCGACAAGACCGTTCCAAAGGAGGGACAGAGCGTGCACGCGAAAGCCAGAGCATCTGGACATGGGTACACGAAAGTGTCCACCTGATGGTTCCAACGAGTCACAAAGAGATCGATGTGGGGACGACCCCAGAGATCACAAAGCGACTGGAACAGCGCCCTGTGGAGCATCCACTCGGTGGAAAAGAACCTGCCCCGTCGGGACAGGGGAGATGGTGACTAGGAAGAGACTCCGGTACCTGATGCACCAGAAGCAGATGATCAACATTTGGCCTCCAACGACTGAGCAGAAAGTGTTGGAGAGGTCTGATATGCAGCCGACCTAGAGGAATGAGATCCGTCACCGAACCACAGAGACCGAGCAGCCAGGGAAGACTCTGAGCTGTTGGGGATGTGGACTGGGACAGAGTCAGGGCATAGGCTGAGAAAATCACAGCCCTTGCCCGGGAAACCGCCACCGTATCCATCAGAGTACGGAAGCGCATCCCTTGATGACAAAATGACGGAGAAGGGACCAGGTCCGACTTCTCCTCATTGACTCTGAACCCTAGTGATGTGATCAGACTCAACAGTGTCGACATCCGACTCCTGAAAGGCAGCATTGGAATGCCTCTGGAGGATATCGACTAGATATGCCGAAGAAGACACCCTGGACTGTGTGCGATGAAGGACTAACACATGCAACATCAGGCGGGTGAAGGCCCAAGGATCCAGATCGAGGCCAAAGGGCATGGCCTTGTACTGGAAAACTCCTGGGTGAATGGAGTGGCGAACCGACCTGAAAGCCTCCATGCTGAACTTAGGAGCAATGATAGACTGGGTCAGGATACACAGATCGATAACCTGTCGGAGTCGGCCGCCCTTCTTCGGCACCAAGAACAGGTGGGAATAAAATCCCAATGAATGAATGTTCCTGGTGAACTCGATCGCCCCCTTTGACCAGAGATTGCCTATCGCCATGATCAAAAGTTCCCAACATGTAACGTTGAAAGGAACCTGTGTTGGAAGAGGCACTCTCGACCGAGTTGGATGCCTCAACCTGGGACGAAATGAGGTGACTACTGCCGATGCCTACCCTTACCCTGTGAGGAAGCAGAAGCGGCAGCAGGAGGATCAGCCCTTGGCTTTGCAGAGGAAGCAGAAGGGTACTTGTTAGGCATTGGATGGTCCCTGCCTCCAAGAGAAGGCTGATCAAGCTGACGAAGCAGCAGCTGATCTATGGAATGACATAGGGTGTCATCCTGGACATGGAATAGTTGCGGACCCGCCGAAGAAGCAGATCGAAGAGCAACGCGCAGTGCCTCAAGAAGGGAACGGCTTGTGTCCAGCACAGCGCCCCTGTGAACTAATTCCAAGTTAGCCGTGTTACAGGCATGCGTGTGAGACGATGCATGAGCGCTTTGGACAGCACACACAAAAGAGACTGTACATCGTCAAACTTATCTGGGGGCAGATAAGCAGCAAAGCAGAGACGACGTGATTGGAGAGAGAAATCGAAGAGAGAAAGCATGTCCAGCATCTCTCTCGATAAGCCCAACATGTACTCCAGAGTCTCCATATGAAAAATGGCTGGCTTGGGAGTTGGAGTCCTGATCCAAGACCGCCAAAGTCTGGCAGACTGACGGATTGGCAGAATCGTAGGAACGATAATGCACCGGAGGCAAAAAAGTGTCAACCCCGATAAAGAACGACGTCTTCATAGCCTTGGAACTCAGCTTAGGGTCCAAAGCTGTAAACGCTTCAACCACCTGTACCGACAGGCATGGTCGAAGGCGTCCAGAAGCAGGTTGCTCCACAGGCTGTAGGCACGCGACTGATGATCGCGGGCGGGCTGACGCTGTTGGCTGGTTTGACGGTTTGAGATCTGGAAGGAACCCAAACACAAAGTCAAGAGCTACCTACTCCCAAGTCAGAAGACTGTTGGCTCTCGACGTCAGGTATGCCGGACTCATCCCCTGAGTCGGAAGACACATAGCCCATCATCGGCAAACCAGCCGACGCCTCCCATGGTATAGGCACACCAGGGGGGATCAGAAAGTGGCCTGTTTCCAATCCATGGAGGCGGCGCCACAGGGGGCGCCCGGAAAACACCCGTAGCTTCACTGGAAGCAACGGAAAAGGCTCTTGGACAGAACCTAAGTGAGCAAGGAGAGGGCCTCCCTAAGCTCACAGACTGTCAGCCGGTTCGACGTGGGAACGAACCGACAAAGTGGCTTCACTCCTGACCCATTTAAGGGTCACAATCCTCAAATAACCCGACGTGGGACGACGGGCTGCAGCCAAAACATCTGAAGGCAGATGTGTATTGGGGTATGACATACCCCGAGGATGTACAGAGTGGAAACTCAGGAGAGTCGCCGCGGACCGCTGTGGGACAGAAGGTCCAGGCTGATCAAAAAGCATTGGTCCCGTAAAACTGGCCATGGGACCAGAGTGCATGGAACGGAAATGCAATGGAGCTCATGGTGACCCCACCATGAACATCCGAATCCAATGAGAAAAACTGCGGTACTCGATGGCTGAGAGACCACAGTAGAGGTTTCGGCCGGCAGCCCCTTCCGACTTTGCCAAGTTGAAGTCAGGGAAGGCTGAGGCCGATACCCCACGTCTACACTACCAGACATCTCTGCAGACCTCTGCAGGGATAAAACTGCTGTGCTCAAAGGCTGAGAGGACACAGCAGGGGGTTCGGTCGGCAGCCACTTCCGACTTTGCTGGGTTGAAGTGAGGGAAGGCTGAGGCCAATACCCCACAACCACACTACAGACATCGCTGCAGACCCCTGCAGGGATAAGCCGAGGCCGGCTGAAACGGTGGCCGATGACGTTGTAGACGGAACAGCAGAAGCAGCAGATACGATGGGAGCTGTTGAAACTGGCGGAAAAGGGGAGACAGCAACCGAGCTTGGCCTCCAAAGGAGGAGTCACAACCTTAGTGACAACCTCAGATGTCGACTGGAGAGGGACCATAGTCCCCGAACCAGGCATCTCATCACCAGATAACTCAACAGCTCCCGCAGTATCCACCATGGTTAAAAAACTGCACCTCCCCCATGGAGGGGGTATAACTCTCACCAGACGTGGTTGTGTCGGAGGCCCCAAAACGACAGGTGTCCCACCCCTGCATGTGAGCGGGAGGAACTGCACTAACACCCCCCCTCCCCCCACGGAGGGGGTATAACTCTCACCAGATGTGGTCGCATCGGGAGGCCCCGAAATGACAGTGCCCCCCCCCCCCCCTCCCCAGGTATGGGAGGAACGGCCACAAGAACGCACCGAAGCGAAGGCAAAAGGAATTGCCCCAAAACAAACCATACTGGAACATAACAGAGGTGAGAGCAGTAGAAGAAAAAGGTGAACTCAACAGATATGGACAGTGGAAGAACACCCCCAACTACGAGAGAAAGGTGGCAGAAAAGTAACGGCGGGAACACAACTGAACCCAGATGGCAGACAGGGACTTAAAAACCGAAATTCTGCACTCAACAGAGTGGAGAAATCCTGTCCATACAGTACCCCAGTGACACCTAACTCCAATAATAATAAAATTTATCAACTTAAAAATTTTATGTACGAACCGCACGGTACACGAAAATCGCGCGCAACACGTAAAATATATAAAATACAAAGAAAATGTGGTTGAAAATAATAACGAGTATATATAAAACACAGTCCTGTTATTATACGATACTCGGATCCATAATTCCAGTCACAGGAAACCATTATCGACGAGCTGAATTATCACTGTTTTGTAATACAAATGGCCGCACGTCATCCTTGGACGTCGGACGAAAAAAGAATGATTCATTAGTTACTGCCTGCGCACTGGTTTTCTGGAATTGTACTAAGAGAAGAGTGTCCCCTACTGGGTGTGCGCTGATGGCGCACAACCCAGTTTTGGCTTATTTTTTCGTGGTGCTTTTGCACCACTTTTCTTTCCCAAATCTCTTGGGAAAGATCAAAATAGAGAGTATATTTTCCGAGTTAGGGTCTTCCACTGTAGTGCAAGACTGTAGTAAACATGTGTTTGCCACCTACTCATGGAGTACTGAGGCTTTTTGAAAACAGCCCAATGTGTCCCAAATTTATCTAAAAATGTTATGCCTGGCAGCTTGTGGAAGGTTAATAAACGCTTGTCAGAATATTTCATCACAAGAGTCTATTTTTTCTTCAAATCTGTAGGAGTCACTTGAAGAAATCCACAGAATGTTAAAAAATTTATAGTAATTTATATATTTTTTATACTTACCAATGACCCGGACATAGCTGGTGCTAACTCTTAAAATCTAGGGCCAAACACAAATTTTGCCCCCCAATCCCCAAAATTTGCATCTAAAACCAAAGAAATCATGTCCTGAAGGACCTCCATACTTTGCCCCCACTGCGCATGCGCAGTGTCAAGGACGTTCCGAAATTGGCGCCAATCACCATTCTTGCAAGCAGTGCCTGGTCAGCGCTATGTACTCAGCGGGGAGGTATGAGTTCCCAACTCCTGGGAGGGCCATCCCCATCTGGGTCATTGGTAAGTATAAAAAATATATAAATTACTATAAATTTTTTAACATTTTTATACTGTACCAATGACCCAGACATAGCTGAATAGTAAAAAGGCTGGAGGGCCTAGGACATAGAGGAAAATCCAATAAGCTCAACTATATAATATAGAGTCAACCCCTCAAGGAGAAAAGGGGTATTAGGCTTTACATGTATCTTTCTTATTTATGATAAATTAGAAAGATACAATACCCTTCATAATTGAGCACAATAACATTCATGTTCTCTATTAACATCCAGTATAACCCTTTATACTAATTATTTTTAAAGTAAGCCAATAAATAAAGTTAGTCCAGAGAATTGAGACTCTTTATATTCTTTAAAAGTGTCCGAGGATTGTATATTAACACCCGTTTGACACTTGACATATACAAATGCTTCACACCGAGCTACACTTTAAAAACATGACATGAATGAATTTTTAACATTAATATTACACTTTAAAACCATCCCGGAAACGACTCAGAAATACTGACTTCGGAGGAGGAATTCCCTTGCTTTTCACTATAAAGCAGGTGACCTAAGGGAACACCCTCCCCCCCCCCTTCCCCTGGGTCAAATAACCCAGAGCAAAGAGGGCAGCCGGACGGAGTCACTGCCGGAACAGAAAGCCTGCATAACTATAGTTGCAACTGTTTAGTGGACGACATTCTGAGCAACAGATAACGGACCTAAACAATGCAGATCTCCAGAAATGGACTCAATATTTCTGAGATAAAAATTCGTGAATGTGGATGGCTGAGACCAATAAGCAGCCTTCATTAAATCTGTAATAGCAATACTATTTGCATAAGCCCAAGATGTAGAAAGAGCTCTTACTTCATGGGCCGAAATCTTAAGCACAGACTGCTGAGAAGAAGATAAATTTTCATAAGCAGTACGGATAGTTAATTGAATCCATCTAGCAATAGAATGGAACAAAATATCCTTTCTATTAGGCATCAGAGACAGAAAGAAACGTATTCGTCCCTTTCTGATAAACTGAGATCTCTGTTTATAAATACGTAACGCTCTAACAGGATAGATTAAAGGCCTACGCCCGTCTGAAGACGGAAGGGCCTTAACAACAATAGGTTCCGGATATTTATTAGGAGCCTGATTCTTAGCTAAAAAACCCACATTAGTAGTGAAGGTGATAGTGTTCCCGACACTACGATAGTGAGAATCATCCACCGACAGTGCATGAAGCTCACTGACTCTTCTAGCATAAGAGAAAGCTAAGAGAAAAGCTGTCTTATAAGACAAGAATTTGAAATCTACTTTCCCAAGAGGCTTTTCCTTCAGCTTAAGAAGAACCCAAGCTAAATTCCACTTAGGAATTAACCTAAGAGTTCTGGGTCTATTTATTGAGAAGTTTCTAACTAACTTAAATAAAGAGACATTAGATCCAATTTGTAAACTATCATGATGTGCATAGGTATCAGATAACATAGACCTATAACCCTTAATAGTAACAGGCTGCAGTTTGATTTCGTCAAACAAGTATACTAGAAAGTTTGCAATGTCTGGTATGGAGGGATCGAAAATATCAACAGAATGATCCCTACACCAACGACAAAAGACCTTCCACTTAGCCGCATAATTTAGTGAAGAGGAGGTCCTCCTACAGTTAGAAATCGCGTCCACTGCTCGTCCTGTAAAGTGCTTGCCATGCAAGAAGGACCGTACAACGGAAAAACGTGAAGGTTGAGACCTTGCGGGTTGTGATGAAATTGACGGGGTTTCCCCTGCGAAAGAAGATCCGCCCGTGGTGGAAGCTTTCGCGGTAGGTCCCACAACAGACACCTGAGTAGATTTATCCACGGTCTCTGTGGAGACAGAGATGCTACCAACAGAATCTTGCATTGAGATTGTTTTATTTTTAGCAATATTTGCTGAATCAACGGCGTTGGAGGATACGCATATCCTATCATTCCGTCCCAAGGGATCGACAGAGCGTCTACTGCAAATGCTCTTGGATCCGGACACGGAGACACATTCGTCTGTAACTGATTGTTGAGATGTGTCGCAAATAAGTCTATCATTGGCCGTTCCCATTGGTAGCAAATCTGGTTGAATACTTGTTTGTTGAGAGTCCACTCCGACGGCAGCAAGCGACCTTTTCGTGAAAGGGAGTCTGCTAGTACATTCAGACGACCCGGTATATGACGGACCGAAAGTAGAACTTGATGTTCTAGAGCAAACAGAAGGATTCTTTCCATTAGATTGAATAACGGAACTGAATGAGTGCCTCCCTGGTTCCGTATATACGCCACTACTGTCGTATTGTCGGACAGGATTTGGACATGAGCACTGTGAATAATGTCCATCCAATGACATAACGCAAGCCAAATTGACATCATTTCCTTGATGTTTATGTGCTTGCGTAGGAATTGCGGATCCCAAAGACCCCGGCATCTCGAATCCGTTGGGATCAATGATGCACCCCAACCTGTTTGACTGGCATCCGTCATAATCAGAAAACTCGGATCCGGCAACTGCAGCGGACCTCCCTGAGTTAACCACTGAATGTTTGCCCAAGTCTGAATCTCTCGTTTCACTTGATCTGACAATAGAATGTCTATGTCGAGCGAATGAATTTTCACACTCCAATTCTGAGTCAAGAAAATTTGGAGAGGACGAGTGCGTAACCGCCCCATCGGAATGAGATCTGCAGCGGCTCCGCACAGACCTATCAGTCTCATGAACTCCTTCGCTGTGACTTTGTCTGCGTGAAGACAATAGCGAGCGTAACAAATGACTAATTTCGCTCTGGTTAACGGCAGACGAATGAGATTGTTGTGCGTCTCGAAGCTCATTCCCAGATGTGTGAATGACTTGGACGGCACCAGATCCGACTTCTCCTCGTTTATTATAAAACCGAGACGTCGGAGCAATAGAAGCAGATTCTGCACATCGTTCTGAAGCGTTAACTCGTTGCCGTACCTCTGAAGAATGTCGTCCAGGTAGGCCGACGTTACCGCAGACGAATGAGCTCGGAAATACATCATTACCGAGATCATTACCCGAGTGAAAGCCCAGGGTGCTAGGTTCAATCCGAAGCACATCGCCCGGAATTGATACACCACTCCTAGGACTGCGAAGCGTAGATACTTTCTGAATGTCGGATGTACCATGACGTGAAAGTATGCATCTTTGAGATCTATGCTTGTAGCATAATCGTTCACCCGAATACTCGCTCTGACTGATCGAATCGTCTCCATATAAAACTTCGGAGCGACGATCAGCTTGTTTATCCAGCTCAAATCTATGACTGGACGGAACGAGCCGTCTGGTTTCGGAACCAGAAACAGATGGCTGTAGAATCCCGGTGTTTCCTGGTTTTCTACAACCTCTACCGCATTCTTCATTAAAAGAGACTGCACCTCTGATAACAGAGCATCTCTTTTCTGTGGATTTGACGGAAGTTGAGTCCATTTTGGACTTCGAGTTAATGGAGGCTTTCGTTTGAAGGATATTCTTAGACCTTCCGAAATCACCCCTCTCACCCAAGGGTCGTCCGTAATCGACGCCCACTCTTCTGAAAAACTCGACAACCTTCCGCCAACCGGAACGCGATAGAGGTTGAAGCCATCACCTCCTGGACCTGCGGGAGGAGAAACCACAACCTCCACGACCCGCACCTCATCCCGTCGACCTCGGGGCGTCCGACCGATTGTCCCGGCCCGAAGGACGTCCCGCACGTGAGTCGCTGCCTTGACGGTCTCTTGAATAAGACCAAGAGGACGCACTGGAACCTCTATAGGAACCTCTCTTGGGCGCATTAGACCCAGAAGTGCCTGTCTTACTCTTATCTGCCGTGTCCGTCCTCTTGGAAGCAGATTTAAAGAGCAGAGAATCCGAAGCTTTCTTAGTAATTTTATCGTAAATTGCAGAAAGCTTGCCGTCGAAGAGAAGTTCTCCGGAGACCGAAGCGACTCTGAGAGAGTTCTTCACCTTACTATCCACGAGTGTGGATGTAGCTAGGGCTGCGTCACGTCTAACCAACTCCAGATTTGCCACTGAAAGGGTGGAATTACACGTGGAATAAGCTACTGCCCTTGAAAGAAGTCTTAAAGAGGATTGAACATCCTGGAATTCTTTCCCTTGAAGACGCAGTGATAACGCCTTTGTAAGGTGGTCTGTGTAAGATAAAGCATCTAAACTGGCTCTGTTAGACGAAATAGTCGTATCCAACACCGCGGTTGGGATAGACGTAGACGACGGTAATGATAATTCTAAGTCTTCCGCCTCGTCGTCCAAACGCAGAGGAACTCTCGGGATACCCTGTCCTGCCGAATCAAATTTATTCCTTGCATTAATGAAAGGCAGGTTAAGAGCATTGGCGGACAAGAAACCTGCTTTTTCAGTTTTTGAAGCAAGCCTGAATAAAGCGTCGTTCAATAATTCAAATGTCCTTTTGACATTATTGGACTGAGACGGAAACTCAGGAGCAATGTCCTTGAACCGCTCGAAGAAATCAGTGTCCAATGACGCTATAATTCTCTTGTCTGGTACCGCAGCAGTCTGGCCCGACGGAACAACCTGAGGAAGAAAGTGCCGGATGAAGTCCACGGCAGCTTTATGTTGTTCCGAAAGGGATAACTCCAAGTCATCCGTATCCCTTTCACCATCCGGTCGGACCTCATGATGCTCCCGGTCGTCCGCCCCCGATGCTTTGGCGGAGCGTACCGACCCAGCGCCGTCGGATAATTCCCGATCCGACACCGTTTCTGTCGGTTGCTGGGATGCTGCGATAAGCTGTGCTATTTGAGCAAGCACGTCCGACATCGAGGCCTGCGGAGGCGCAGTCTTTCGCTGCTTCGCCGAGGGCAGCTCCGCATCTAGTGACTCCCGCATACTCTTCCTATGCGAACGTCCAGAGTCAACCGGCCTCGTGTCCCTGGCTACCGGATGGCGTGACCTGGTCGCCGAAGAATCCCTGATCGGCGAAGCTGGAAGAATATCGGCGGTCACGTAGCCAAGGTGCGGTCGTGTGCGCTGGTGAGAGGAAGGAGAAGCCTGAGCAGTCTCAGCGGACTGCCTATACAACAGAGCATCCCGAGCGACGGACATGTGCTCCGCTAACGACACATTTTGTACAACAACATCTGGTCCCAGATGTTGTTGTACAAGAGAGGGGCCTCTCTCGCTCGCAGTCCGGATGGACCTGGACGAGCTAGGAACCGGACTAGAAGGCTTCCTCCGATCTCTCCTACTATCCGTCATCACTGGGTGTGCACCTTGAATGTTTATAGTGCTCGCATCACCCAACATTTCCTCCTGGACCGCATCAGACGAACCTGCCTGCCAAACCATTCGGTGAATGGACGCTACACCGGGCGAGCTAGCAGACGACAGCGCCGTCGATCCTACTAGGGACCTCTTAGGCAACTGTCGTATCTCCATGAGCACTTTTGCCGCTAGCTCTGCATTCAATTGTGACGACGGAAGCGCACTTGCGGAAGATAACATGGAAACATCACCCTGTTCTTGTTCCTCTGAAATAGAAACTGATAGAGTAGAGTGACCCTACGGAGAAAGGGCCGGCATAGCCCTCTCTCCACTAACAACATATCGTGACACACGTTTCCAATGTTTGTCATCCCAATATTGACATACTGAACAGGAGTTAGTGCGAGTACACTGACTACAATTAATACAATGATCATGAAAGTCAGAGGAAGATTTCTTCCTATTACAATTTGAACAATATCCTTTCATTGTGAAAAGTCAACAACAAGTCTTAGTACTCGCACAAACACCTAAACACAAAGATACATAATAACATGATCCATTAATAATGAAAAAACAATTGAAAATCAAAATAATTTTTGAAAAATATTTTTTCAGCGAAGCCCAAGTTTCTGAAAAGTAACGTTGAGCCCCAATGGATCCCAAGGTTAAGTGTGGTAAAAAATTTTAAAATTGTATTAAATAATTAATGCAACACTTACGGATAATAATAATGTATCTTATAATGAGATAAACGACTCCAAAGGCAAACAGCCCCCCTCAAAAGAGACTGTTGCCAATGTAAACAAACAGTGTAAAAACACCAGAAAACATGACTCCAGGCACTGAGAAAACTGGCCCGAAATCAGTCATCAAAATTACACACTATCTGATGCAAAACAGAGACTCCCAGGGGAGAATCTGCAGAACATCAGATGGTAGATGCCTAACACAACGTTTAAACAACCATGGGTGAAAACGTAAACATGGGGAAAATAACAGAATACATTCTGTAACCAAGCTAAATCTCCCAAGAGAATTTAGAAATGATCTTTCTCAAAAATATGCCAAAAGCATGGGAGAATAGCAAGGAGGGACTTAGAAGACCAGGGGAGAGGAAACACTGAATAAGCAGTGCAACTTTAAAGCAAGAATGACAACAACAGGCCCATGCCTCGAAAATAGGCAACTTAACATAATTTCATTAAAAAATTTTAAGTTACAGCCCTGATTATTTTCTGTCACTCCTTTTTCCTCTCCTCCTTCTATATCCTCCTTAGAACCACCATTTCTCCAATAATTATGTGTCTGGCATCCTTTAAACTGAGATTTACAAGCACAAAGATCAGTGAGATGTTGACTGATGAAGGGCCAAACAAAGAATGGTGATTGGCGCCAATTTCGGAACGTCCTTGACACTGCGCATGCGCAGTAGGGGCAAAGTATGGAGGTCCTTCAGGACATGATTTCTTTTGGTTTTAGATGCAAATTTTGGGGATTGGGGGGCAAAATTTGTGTTTGGCCCTAGATTTTAAGAGTTAGCACCAGCTATGTCTGGGTCATTGGTACAGTATAAAAATATGAGTATTTTAAGTTCTTAACTGGTAGAGTGCTAAATTATTTTTGGTCATCAGAATTTGGTCACAAGCCTTTGCCTTGTTACAATTTATGAGAGTGCCTGTGGGTACTCTTCCATAAATTGTAACAAGGCAAATCCTTGCAGACTAAATAATTTCACTTCAAAGATAATATGAAGCACCTCCATTGAATACAAAGCCTTTTATTTGGGGGTCCATTAGATTCTGATTAAAGCCCAAATATGGGCTTCCAGTGCTCTACCAGTTAAGGGCTATCTCCTCTAATCTCTCAAAACAGGGTTAAGGGTTGGTTTTTGAATACCCTTACTTTAAAAAATTATCCCCCATAAATTCTGGGTCTGATAAAAGAGGCTATGTTTATCTGTGACATACCCATTAGGTGATGATGGTGCCTGAAAACAGCCCATTTTATCAAAATTTTGAAGTTTCGTAGTCTGTGGAGGGTAAACAAACACTTACCAGAATATTTTGTCTATGCAGCCTGTAATGTTACACCAACACCTGTGAATGAGCAATTTTTCTTGAAAATCTACATAACAAGCTCTGTTTAGAGAAATCTACCGAAAACATGCATTTTTAGGCTTTTAAGTGGTATCTGTCTTTAGCCAGCCCAAAACGGGTTAACGCTTGTTTTTTTGAATATTCTTATCACTTACAAAAAATGATCATTGGTGAATTCCACTTACAATAAAGGAAGATATGTTTATATCTTGTGTACCCTTTGGGTACTGTGAGTGCCCAAAAAGATCCCTTTTTATTAAAGTTTCAATGTTTTGCAGCCTGTGGAGGGTTAACAAATGCTGACTTCAATATCTCTTGGTATGTCAACTGTAGTGTCGCCGACAGGTCTAACAGTTCTGAATGTTTAAAAAAAAACATACAAGATGCATATTGAGAATGTGCCAATAAACCCTAATTTTGAGAGTTTTTTTGCCAATTCTGGTAAAAGAAAGGTAAAATCAAAAATTCCGCTTCAGTATATTTTTAGATTTTGTGCCCCTCTACCTCTACGTGTGTGCTAAATGGTGTGAAAATCAGTTCAAAAATGGCTTCACAATCGCATGGACAAAATGTGTGGAAAAAAAACAAAAATAATAATCCATAGAAAAACCAGAGTCTTCTTCAGAGGGAAAAGCATAACAAAATAGAAAGAGAATTTATGAAGGGTTATTTTTGGGGATAAAATATATAACAACTACAGTACAAGTCAAAATAAGTTGTAGCATGACCACAATAAACTAAGTATTCGGCTGCTTCTGCGCTGATAAAATCAGAATCCGATATGCTATTAGTGAGAGCTTTCCAGAAAATGAAGTCAGATTCTGGTCTGGTCTGATTAGTGTATGAAGAGAAAGTTACATAGTTTATAGTGGTTATCCTACAACTTATTTTGACTTGCACTGTATTGCTGTGAAAACCCTGTAGCCGACTGGGCCATACTGAAGGGCTATAAATGGAGGTAATAACCCACCCCAAGTGAGGCATAAATCTCAAAGGAAACGGGTCTTGTATGGGTACGGAGGCACCAGATTGCCGGTCAATCAAGGGTTCAATAGCGAAGCTACATGGGTATGTTGGGAGGGGGAAACCCCTGGGAAGAGGAGGGGTTTACAATGTAGCATAACTGGGAATGGGACCGTTATATTACCTGATCGGGCAGGCGTTGCTCTCGTGCCATTGGAGCATCTCTTCAATATCATGGAATCCAGGGGTCACTCATAAGGGAGGTACTAGGAGGAAAGATACTTGTCAGGCAAGATCAGCCAATTGGGTTAGGGTGGAGCTGCGTATGTGCTATTTGTTAGCTAGATGGTGCTCCAATACATCTTCTGGTAGGTATTACTTGCATGGCGCTGTTCATTCTTGCTAGATCTGGTTCAGGTGGGGTGTATTCCACCACTAGGGTGTGGTATATTGGCGGTTGATCTTATTAGGACGCTGCGGGAGCAGTCGACTGAGCCGGTCGGCATAGTAGTAAGGTAGGATCATGGTGGTCATTGTAGGGTGGTACAGGAGGTGGGGGGTTGGGTTTCCTGGTGTACCATTAGGAGTGTCCTCGGGCGAGGTTGAGAAATGTATTGATGGTTGGGAATTGTCGGGCGACAGGTCAGTGATTGTAATGCGCGATGTGTGACTGGGTGGGAAAGATGTTACTCTCATCAGTTGGATGTTGGTTAATATCACCATATAATTTGGGAGGGGATGGTTGATGGGGTGTTGTCTCAGGTGGGAGTATGTTCTAGGTGGCGAGATTATGGTATTCCAGGTAGGAATGGGCTCAAGCCGGGAAGAACATACGGTAAGAACATAGGTGACCACTTAATATTTTTGGACGGGTTGTCCTGTTTTGCAGTCAGATGGTGAGTTACGTGGGTACGATGTTACTCTCAAAAGCTGGGTTCGTGGTAGCGTTAATATGTGGGTTAATGGTTTGTAGGTTCCGACCCCAGGTGGAGTTATGCCCTCTCGGGTGGCGAATTTAGGGATCTCCAGGTTGGAGTAGTATTCCGCCGGTGAGGACATCTGGGACCGAATAGTACCTTGGGACGGGATGTCCTGTAGTACAGTCGGTGGATGAGTAGATATTGGTGATTGGAGGTCACATATATTCAGGCCTCTCATGTGACCGAGTGAGAGTAAGAGATCTCGGAGGATCAAATTGTTAGTTGGGATGCCTTGGTATAACTGGGTAAGGGTGGCAGTAACCGACATCGCGGGGGGTGACATCGTGTATAGGATCAGTGGGATTCAGGTGCTGAGCGGGGTTGGTTTCACCACTATTGGAGTTAATGTGCTTTACAATACTTTTGTGGTTCCGGGCGGACACAATATTGGTCCTACCGATCCTGCGACGTTTTGGGGTTCGTCGGAGGTGGGGATCTTGCTAGCCCTTTCGGATCAGGGTTGTTCAGAGGGGCTGTGCTGGAATATAAGGGTATTGACAGCTGGAGTCTGCAAGTGGTTCAGGGTTGAACGCTAAATATTTGTCGGGAAGACATGGGTTATTATGTGTACCTGTGGAGAAGAGAGGAGGCACAAGCTTCTTTAAACAATAGGAATCAGGTATTGTTTGAAAGCCGTCGGAGTCGGCTGTGGGTGGAGAGGTTAAGTGTATTCATACTGTGACTGGCGTTGGTAATACAAGAGGTCCTTAGTTACTCGTCCAGAACTATGTCCGCAGGGGGTAACTAGTTTCGCCTAATCCAGGCTTATCAAACCAACGAGAAGAAGGAAGCCTCAAGTAGGTTTTTTGCTGTCGCTGGTGTATGGTAATTTTCTATAGAATACAACTGAATGGGTATTCAGTCAGCCCTGGAAGGGTAGGGTTAATATAATGCTGTAAATTGGGTTTGTGGAACAGCAGCGAGCGTGAGATGGGATAAACTCAGTCAATATCATGTTTTAAGTTAAAACACGGCAGTTTGAGTGGGTTAAACTGTTCAATACTTGGTCAATCTTATGGGAAGAGACCAGTGCAATTTGTATTATTAAATTATCCTGAGTATTAAGGGTTAATCTCAGTCAATAACGTGTTTTAAGTTGAAACACGGCAGTTTGAATGGGTCAAACTGTTCAATATTTGGTCAATCTTATGGGAAGAGACCAGTGCAAGTTGTATTATTAAATTATCCTGAGTAACAAGGGTTAATCTCAGTCAATAATGTGTTTTAAGTTGAAACACGGCAGTTTGAATGGGTCAAACTGTTCAATATTTGGTCAATCTTATGGGAAGAGACCAGTGCAATTGGTATTAAAATCATACTGAGTGTCAAGGGTTTGACTCTGAGTATTAAATCAATCGCAATCAAAACAACTAGTGAAAGGTTTTCACAGTCGGAGTTGGTATTGGGTAATACAAATTTGTCAACTTGGGTTCGGGAAAAATACTGAATGACTGAGGTGTGACTGGTTCTCACGATTGGATTGCAGCAAATTGATAGGCTAATCACAATAATGGCTGGAGTGAATGACAGGAGTGGATTCGAAGATCAAAGGGTGACACGAGTGTATAACGTCGGAAGAGATGCGAGGGGACAATAATCTGGGTATTGTCAATACAGTCTTGATCAGAAATTAATCAAGTGCTCAGCATTATAGTAAATATTAAAGCAACTAACGGGAGGGAACAAAAACAGGGGTGGTGCCTGAGGAAATATGAGCAGGAGGAATGGTAGAGGGCGGGAAAGCCGGGGGGACAGTATTTATAATAACTAATTCACCGGCTGCTGAGATATGGGAACTGTCCGAGAGGAGTAGAGAAATATGCCAACACAAGGGACTGGAGGCACCTTCTGAGCAGTACCCATCCGGTTCTCTCTGCAAAGAGCTCTCCCTCAAAATCGGCCCAAAAGCCACACATACACGAGTATAAATGGAGGTAATAACCCACCCCAAGTGAGGCATAAATCTCAAGGGAAACGGGGCTTGTATGGGTACGGAGGCACCAGATTGCTGGTCAATCAAGGGTTCAATAGCGGAAGCTACATGGGTATGTTGGGAGGGGGAAACCCCTGGGAAGAGGAGGGGTTTACAATGTAGCATAACAGGGAATGGGACCGTTATATTATCTGATCGGGCAGGCATTGCTCTCGTGCCATTGGAGCATCTCTTCAATATCATGGAATCCGGGGGTCACTCATAAGGGAGGTACTAGGAGGAAAGATACTTGTCAGGCAAGATCAGCCAATTGGGTTAGGGTGGAGCTGCGTATGTGCTATTTGTTAGATAGATGGTGCTCCAATACATCTTCTGGTAGGTATTACTTGCATGGCGCTGTTCATTCTTGCTAGATCCGGTTCAGGTGGGGTGTATTCCGCCACTAGGGTGTGGTGTATTGGCGGTTGATCTTATTAGGATGCTGCGGGAGCAGTCGACTGAGCTGGTCGGCATAGTAGTAAGGTAGGATCATGGTAGTCATTGTAGGGTGATACAGGAGGTGGGGGGTTGGGTTTCCTGGTGTACCATTAGGAGTGTCCTCGGGCGAGGTTGAGAAATGTATTGACGGTTGGGAATTGTCGGGCGACAGGTCAGTGATTGTAATGCGCGATGTGTGACTGGGTGGGAAAGATGTTACTCTCATCAGTTGGATGTTGGTTAATATCACCATATAATTTGGGAGGGATGGTTGATGGGGTGTTGTCTCAGGTGGGAGTATGGTCTGGGTGGCGAGATTATGGTATTCCAGGTAGGAATGGGCTCAAGCCGGTAAGAACATAGGTGACCACTTAATATTTTTGGACGGGTTGTTCTGTTTTGCAGTCGATGGTGAGTTGAGTTGGAAAGTAGGGGGTCACAAATTCTAGGGCCTCTCATGTGACCGGGTGAGAGTGTGCAATCGCAGGGGATCGTATTGCTGGGTGAGGATCTTGGCTGGTCCAAGGTAGCAAGTTCTGACAGTGAGGGGGGTACATCTTGTTCGGGAATGTTTGGACATGGGATCAAGTTATCTTCCTTGATGTGCACGGGACTGGTTAACCCGTCTTTGGAGTTATTTCCCTTGTGAGTCGCTCCGGGAGAGCGTGACAACTGGGTAGAATGTTGGGGAAAGTCAGGCAACAGGGTAGTGGTTTGTTGTGCGATTTGGATCCGGGTAGGTACGATGTTACTCTCAAATGCTGGGTTTGTGGTAGTGTTAATATGTGGGTTAATGGTCTGTAGGTTCCGACCCCAGGTTGAATTATGCCCTCTTGGGTGGCGAATATAGGGTTCTCCAGGGTGGAGTAGTTTTTCGCCGGTGAGGACATCTGGGACCGAATAGTACCTTGGGACGGGATGTCCTGTAGTACAGTAGGTGGATGAGTAGATATTGGTGATTGGAGGTCACATATATTCGGGCCTCTCATGTGACCGGGTGAGAGTATGAGATCTCGGAGGATCAAATTGTTAGTTGGGATGCCTTGTTACAACTGGGTAAGGGTGGCAGTAACCGACATAGTTCAACTATGGGCCCCAATAGAGCCCAAATATTAACCCAAGGGCCCAATTTGAGCAAATATGAATCTGACTCCCCCCACCCCCCTCTCCCCCCAGAGATGTTGTAAACCAAATATGAAAATATTCTGACTGATGGATGTGAAAAAGAAGATTTTTAAAGAAATTCCCTCATATGGTACTATGTTAGAATTTTGGATCCCATAGGGAGCATAAATACTAGCCAGCCCCGGCTGGCTATTAGACGGGACGTCCCGGTGGACGAGCGTACCTCAGACCTTATCAGTTTCCTCCTTCCGTCGTCACTGGGTAAGCATAATTGCATATCATATTGTTCACTCCACCCTATATGATCTCTCTTTTTCTAGCCCGGATCGTCTACACCCGATGTCACAGTTCTCAAGGACCTGAGTAACTACTTCACCGTTCAAGCAAACTAGCGACAACGGACTTGCGCGGTCGTGTGTGCTTTTCGAACATAAAGGAAGCTATAAGACTGGCCGGCCCCGGCAGTCTATGGAAGGAGTGTACCGTGGACGTAAGTTTCAACTGACACAAGTTCGTACCAACAACCTCTGGCCCCAGATGTTGTTATAAGAGAGAGGCACCTCTCTCTTGCTTGCAATCACGGACGACCTGGATGAGCATACCTCAGAACTTGTCTGACAAGTTCCTACCAACAACGTCTGGCCCAAGATGTTGTTATAAGAGAGAGGACCTCTCTGTTGCTCGCAATCACGGACGACCTGGATGAGCATACCTCCGAACTTGTCTGACCGACACAAGTTCCTACCAACAACCTCTGATGGCAGATGTTGTTATAAAAGAGAGGGACCTCTCTCTTGCTCGCAATCACGGAAGACCTGGACGAGCATACCTCAGAACCTGTCTACTTCCTCCTTCCCGTGCTTCTCCTTCCAGTCGTCGCAGGGTGAGCATGTTCATATGTTTATAGTGCTCGCTACACCCTTATTCCTCTTCACGACTGCTACGAACATACCCGCCATCACACACCACTAGTCGACGTGATAGATCTGCAGGTCGAGCTAGCTGGCGACAAGGTCATCAATCCTACTAAGGATCTAGGCCTTGTCTAATACCTGAACACTTTTGCCGCTAGCTCTTGATTGATTTGCGACGATGACAGCACACTCCTTGACATATGTCACAAAGCCACATCCTGTTCCTCTGTAAATAGAAACTAAAAAACTATAGTGATCTTTTGACGAGAGGACCACAGAGTCCCCTCGCTGCGATAGGACCGATAGTGTCCACTCGCCTAACACAAACCATGACGCCTGTCATTCAGCTTATCAAATCTGATACATGGAGTAGAATTAGTGGTAGTACATCAAGTAAACTCATTACAACGACCAAGTAAATACAGGAAAGGTTTCCTCTATTTGCCATACTATTAGATAAAAATAATTACCTAAAACTAATATATGTCATTGTACCACCACCAAATCTACATATAATATAAGATAACATTAAATATAATCAATGAAATAAAGATATCCAAAAGAAAAACTCTTTC
Source organism: Pictodentalium vernedei (assembly GCA_031216915.1). Taxonomy (NCBI): domain Eukaryota; kingdom Metazoa; phylum Mollusca; class Scaphopoda; order Dentaliida; family Dentaliidae; genus Pictodentalium; species Pictodentalium vernedei. Next base: position 748,029,326 of record CM062297.1, read on the forward strand.
AAAAATAAAATAAAAATTTTTGAAAAAATTTTCCTAATATAAGAGCCCAAGTTCCCAAAAGGAACGATGAGCCCAAAAAAGCCTAAGTGTGGACAAAATTATAAAAACTGTGTAAAATTAACTACCACATGATCAGAATATTGAATGTTACTTACAACTGTAGTTCCTAAACAAAAATAGGAAACTATCTAGAGTAATGTAATGTAAACAAAACACCAGAATCAAGACCCCAGGCAACACGGCCCAAAGTCAGTAACGGAAACAAGACTATCTGATGTAAAGCAAGATCTTCCTCAGAAGAAAAAACGATACATGGATGTGAGATGCAGGACCAAAATGCCCGAACACCCTAAGGATGAGGACGTAATCCTGGGGATGTACATAATAATCTTCTGCATAAAACGTTAAACTCCCAATAAATTTTATAATTTTTTTTTTTATTAAAACAAGCCAAAAAGCTTGGGAGCTTAACAGGGGGGATCAAGGGATGGCAGGGAAGGAATACTAAATAAACAGTGGATAGATCATAATCAATCAGTGATAACATCAGGCTCATGTCCCGAAATTAGGGAACATGAACTAATTTTAATAAATAATATAAAATTACAGCCCTGAACATTTCAAACCACCATTTCTTCCTTCCTTCATCCAGTTCTGTCCTTGGATCCACCAATTTAACCATTGATTTGTGTCTGGCATCATCATTAATTGAGATTTAAAAGCACAAATATCAGTTTGTTGTTATCTGACAAGGACCAAACAAAGAATGATTTTATTGGCACCAGATTCGGTGACTTCCTGGCATCTGCGCATGCGCGGAGGGTAAAATGTATGGAGGGCCAGTTAGGACTTCTAATTTTCGGTTTTGCATGCAAATTTTGGGGATTGGGGGGCAAAATTTGTGTTTGGCCCAAGATATTTTTGGGTTAGCACCAGCTAAGTCTGGGTCATTGGTTACAGTATAAAAATATAAAAATTGATGTGTATCAATTTTACATAATGATCATTGCAGAAAATCTGAAACAAATGTGTCAAAGAGCATCTCTGAGATGCAGGTAGCACTGACACAAATTTGACAGAAAAAAAAATGCTTAAGTTTGTCTAATTTGCATAATTTACGCACGAGAAAAAACCCCGAAAGTTATGTTATTTATCTTTTGCTGCTACACCTACATACCAAACATTATTGAAATGGGGAATGTTGTTTATAAGTTCTAAGCAGAAAACTAATTACGCACAGTTTCCAATACAAATGGCCGCCAGTCGACCATCTTGAATTTTTAAAAAAAAAACTGACGTGCATCAATTTTACATAATGTCTAATCAATGCTGAAAATTTAAAACAAAAGCGTCTCTGAGATAGACAGATGGATGGAATACAATCCAGAAGTCCTCTCATGGTAATCCGTGGGGGACTGATAATATTTGGAAGCGTACCGCATCCATATGAATTCTGCTCTAGTGAAGATAACCAGAATAATCTGTAAAAGTTAAAAAATTTATAGTAATTTATATATTTTTTATACTTACCAATGACCCAGACTTAGCTGGTGCTAACTCTAACAAAACCAGGGCCAAACACAAATTTTGCCCCCCAATCCCCAAAATTTGCATCCAAAACAAAAAGAAATCATGTCCTAAAGGACCTCCATACTACGCCTCTACTGCGCATGCGCAGTGACGCAGTCGTCCCGAAATTGGCGCCAATTATCATTCTTACTGGCAGTGCCTGGTCAGCGCTATGTACTCAGCGGGGAGGCAAGAGTTCCCAACTCCAGGGAGGGCCATCCCCGTCTGGGTCATTGGTAAGTATAAAAAATATATAAATTACTATAAATTTTTTAACATTTTTATACTGTACCAATGACCCAGACTTAGCTGAATAGTAAACAGGCTGGAGGGCCTAGGACATAGAGGAAAATCCAATAAGCTCAACTATATAGTAAAGAGGTAACCCCTTAAGGAGAAAAGGAGTATTAGGCTTTACATGTATCTTTCTTATTTAATATTAAATTAGAAAGATACACTACCCTTAATAATTGAGCACAATAACATTCATGTTCTCTATTAACATCCAGTATAACCCTTATACTAATTATTTTTAAAGCAAGCCAATAAATAAAGTAGTCCAGAGAATTGAGACTCTTTATAATCATTTAAAAGTGTCCGAGTATTGTATATTAAAGCCTGTTTGACACTTGACATATACAAATGCTTCACACCGAGCTACACTTTAAAAATAAGACATGAATGAATTTAAACATTAATATTACACTTTAAAACCATCCCGGAAGCGACTCAGAAATACTGACTTGGAGGAGGCATTCCCTTGCTTTTCACTATAAAGCAGGTGACCTAAGGGAACACCCGCCCCCCCCCCCCCCCCTTCCCCTTGCCCTGGGTCAAATAGCCCAGAGCGAAGAGGGCAGCCGGACGGAGTCACTGCCAGAACAGAAAGCCTGCATAACTATAGTTGCAACTGTTTAGTGGACGACATTCTGAGCAACAGATAACGGACCTAAACAATGCAGGTCTCCAGAAATGGACTCAATATTTCTGAGATAAAAATTTGTAAATGTGGATGGCTGAGACCAATAAGCAGCCTTCATTAAATCTGTAATAGCAACACTATTAGCATAAGCCCAGGAAGTAGAAAGAGCTCTTACTTCATGAGCAGAAATCTTAAGCACAGACTGCTGAGAAGAAGATAAATCTTCATAAGCAGTACGGATAGTTAACTGAATCCATCTAGCAATAGAATGGACTGAAATGTCCTTTCTATTAGGCATCAAAGACAGAAAGAAACGTTTCCGTCCCTTTCTGATAAACTGAGATCTCTGTTTATAGATACGTAGTGCTCTAACAGGACAGAGTAAAGGCCTACGCCCGTCTGAAGACGGAAGAGCCTTAATAACAATAGGTTCCGGATATTTATTAGGAGCCTGATTCTTAGCTAAAAAACCCACATTAGTAGTGAAGGTGATAGTGTTCCCAACACTACGATAATGAGAATCATCCACCGATAGTGCATGAAGCTCACTGACTCTTCTGGCAGAAGAGAAAGCTAAGAGAAAAGCTGTCTTATAAGATAAGAATTTGAAATCTACTGTCCCAAGAGGTTCAAATGGCTTTTCCTTCAATTTAAGGAGAACCCAAGCTAAATTCCACTTAGGAATTAATCTAAGAGTTCTGGGTCTATTTATCGAAAAGTTTCTAACCAACTTCGATAAAGAGACATTAGATCCAATTTGTAAACTATCATGATGTGCATAGGTATCAGATAACATAGATCTATAACCCTTTATAGTAACAGGCTGCAGTTTGATTTCGTCAAACAAGTATACTAGAAAGTTTGCAATGTCTGGTATAGAGGGATCAAATATATCTACAGAATGATCCCTACACCAACGACGAAAAACCTTAAAAACCACTTAGCCGCATAGTTTAGCGAAGAGGAGGTCCTCCTACAGTTAGAAATCGCGTCCACTGCTCGTCCTGTAAAGTGCTTGCCATGCAAAAAGGACCGCACAACGGAAAAACGTGAAGGTTGAGACCTTGCGGGTTGTGATGGAGTTGGTGCGATTTCCCCTGCGAAAGAAGATCCTCTCGTGGAGGAAGCTTCCGCGGTAGGTCCCACAACAGACACCTGAGTAGATTTATCCACGGTCTCTGTGGCGACAGAGATGCTACCAACAGAATCTTGCATTGAGATTGTTTTATCTTTAGCAATACTTGTTGAATTAACGGCGCTGGAGGATACGCATATCCTATCATTCCGTCCCAAGGGATCGACAGAGCGTCTACTGCAAATGCTCTTGGATCCGGACACGGAGACACATACGTCTGCAACTGATTGTTGAGATGTGTCGCAAATAAGTCTATCATTGGCCGTTCCCATTGGTAGCAAATCTGATTGAATACTTGTTTGTTGAGAGTCCACTCCGACGGCAACAAGCGACCCTTTCGTGAAAGGGAGTCTGCTAGCACATTCAGACGACCCGGTATGTGACGGACCGAAAGAAGAACGTGATGTTCTAACGCAAACAGAAGGATTCTTTCCGTTAGATTGAACAACGGAACTGAATGAGTGCCTCCCTGATTCCGTATATACGCCACTACTGTCGTATTGTCGGATAGGATTTGGACATGAGCATCGTGAATAATGTCCATCCAGTGACGTAACGCAAGCCAAATTGACATCATTTCCTTGATGTTTATGTGCTTGCACAGGAATTGCGGATCCCAAAGACCCTGGCATCTCGAATCCGTTGGGATTAATGATGCACCCCAACCTGTTTGACTGGCATCCGTCATAACGGTAAAACTCGGATCCGGCAACTGCAGCGGAACTCCTTGAGTTAACCACTGAATGTTTGCCCAAGTCTGAATCTCTTGTTTCACTTGATCTGACAAGAGAACGTCTACATCGAGCGAATGAATTTTCACACTCCAATTCTGAGTCAGGAAAATTTGAAGAGGACGTGTGCGTAGCCGCCCCATCGGAATGAGATCCGCGGCGGCTCCGCACAGACCTATCAGTCTCATAAATTCTCTCGCCGTGACTTTGTCTGCGTGCAGACAATAGCGAGCGTAACAACTGACTAATTTCGCTCTGGTTAACGGCAGACGAACGAGATTGTTGTGCGTCTCGAAGCTCATTCCCAGATGAGTGAATGACTTGGACGGCACCAGATCCGACTTCTCCTCGTTTACTATAAAACCGAGACGTCGGAGCAATAGAAGAAGATTCTGAACATCGTTCTGAAGCGTTAACTCGTTGCCGTACCTCTGAAGAATGTTGTCCAGGTAGGCCGACGTTACCGCAGACGAATGAGCTTGGAAGTAGATCATTACCGAGTTCATTACCCGAGTGAAAGCCCAGGGTGCTAGATTCAATCCAAAGCACATCGCCCGGAATTGATACACCACTCCCAGGACTGCAAAGCGTAGATACTTTCGGAATGTCGGATGTACCATGACGTGAAAGTACGCATCTTTGAGATCTATGCTCGTTGCATAATCGTTCACCCGAATACTCGCTCTGACCGATCGAATAGTCTCCATATAAAACTTCGGAGCGACGATCAGCTTGTTTATCCAGCTCAAATCTATGACTGGACGGAACGAGCCGTCTGGTTTCGGAACCAGAAACAGATGGCTGTAGAATCCCAGAGATTCCTGGTTTTCTACGACCTCTACCGCGTTCTTCATTAAAAGAGACTGCACCTCTGATAACAGAGCGTCTCTTTTCTGTGGATTTGACGGAAGATGAGTCCACTTTGGACTTCGAGTTAATGGAGGCTTTCGTTTGAAGGATATCTTTAGACCTTCCGAAGTCACTCCTCTCACCCAAGGGTCGTCCGTAATCGACGCCCACTCTTGTGAAAAACTCGACAACCTTCCGCCAACCGGAACGCGATAGAGGTTTAAGCCATCACCTCCTGGACCTGCGAGGCCTGCGGTAGGAGAAACCACGTCTTCCACGACCCGCACCTCGCCTCGTCGACCTCGGGGCGTCCGACCGATTGTCCCGGCCAGAAGGACGTCCCGAACGAGAGTCGCTATCCTGACGGTCTCTCGAATAAGACCAAGAGGACGCACCGGAACCTCTATAGGAACCTCTCTTGGGCGCATTAGACCCAGAAGTGCCTGTCTTATTCGTGTCTGCTGTATCTGACTTCTTAGGAGCCGATCTGAACAACAGAGAATCATTAGCTTTCTTTTTAATTTTATCATAAATAGCGGAAAGCTTGCCGTCAAAGAGAAGTTCTCCTGAGACCGAAGCGACTCTAAGAGAGTTCTTCACCTTAGAATCCACTAGTGTGGATGTAGCTAGGGCTGCGTCACGTCTAACCAACTCCAGATTTGCCACTGAAAGGGCGGAGTTACACGTGGAATAAGCTACTGCCCTTGAAAGAAGTCTTAAAGAGGATTGTATATCCTGAAACTCTTCCCCTTGAAGGCGCAGTGATAACGCCTTAGTAAGGTGATCTGCGTAAGATAAGGCATCTAAATTGGCTCTGTTAGACGCAATAGCTGTTTCCAACACCGCGGTTGGAATAGAAGCTGACGACGGTAATGATAGCTCTAAGTCTTCCGCCTCGTCGTCCATACGCAGAGGAACTCTCGGTATACCCTGTCCTGCCGTATCGAATTTAATCCTTGCATTAATGAAAGGCAGGTTGAGAGTATTAGCGGACAAGAAACCTGCTTTCCCCGTCCTGGAAGCAAGTTTAAATATAGCGTCGTTCAATAATTCAAATGTTCTAGCAACATTATTGGACTGCGACGGAAACTCGGGAGCGATGTCCCTGAACCGCTCAAAAAATTCAGAGTCCAATGACGCTATAATTCTCTTGTCCGGAAGCGCAGCAGTCTGGCCCGACGGAACAACTTGAGGGAGAAAGTGCCGGATGAAGTCCACGGCAGCTTTATGTTGTTCCGAAAGGGATAGCTCCAAGTCATCCGTATCCCTTTCACCATCCGGTCGGACCTCACGATGTTCCCGGTTGTCCGCCCCCGATGCTTCGGCGGAGCGTACCGACCCAGCGCCGTCGGATAATTCTCGATCCGACACCGTTTCTGTCGGCTGCTGGGATGCTGTGATAAGCTGTGCTATCTGCACAAGAATGTCCGGCGTCGAGACCTGCAGAGGCGCAGTCTTTCGCTGCTTCGCCGAGGGCAGCTCCGCATCAGATGGCTCCCGCATACTTTTCCTATGCGAACGTCCGGAGTCCATCAGTCTCGAATCCCTGGCTGCCGGATGGTGTGACCTGGTCGCCGAAGAATCCTTCATCGGCGAAGCTGGTAATATATCGGCGGTCACGCAGCCAAGGTGCGGTCGTGTGCGCTGACGAGAAGAGGAAGCCTTAACAGTCTCTGCGGACTGCTTATACAACGGAGCGTCCCGAGCGACGGACGTATGCTCCGCTAAAGACACATTTTGTACCACAACATCTGGTCCCAGATGTTGTTGTACGAGAGAGGGACCTCTCTCGCTCGCGGCCCGGCTAGACCTGGACGAGCTAGGAACCGGACTAAAAGGCTTCCTCCGTTCTCGCTTACTATCCGCCGTCACTGGGTGTGCATCTATTATGTTTATAGTGCTCGCATCACCCAAAATTTCCTCTTGGACCGCATCGGACGAACCCGGCTGCCAAACCATTCGGTGAATGGACGCTACACCGGGCGAGCTAGCGGACGACATTTGTCTAATCTCCATGAGCACTTTTGCCGCTAGCTCTGAATTCATTTGTGACGACGGACGCACACTTGAAGAAGATAACATGGAAACATCACCCTGTTCTGGTTCCTCTGAAATAGAAACTGAGAGAGTAGAGTGACCTTGCGGAGAAAGAGCTGGCATCGCTCTTTCTCCAGAAACAACATATCGTGACACACGTTTCCAATGTTTCTCATCCCAATGTTCACATATAGGACAGGGATTAATGCACTTAGAACACTGACTACAATTAATACAATGATCATGAAAGTCAGAGGAAGATTTCTTCCTATTACAATTTGAACAACGTCCCTTCATTGTGAAAGAACAACAATAAGTCCTAGTTACTCGCAAAAACCCCTGACACAAAGATACATAATAACATGATCCATTAATAAATGAAAAAACAATTGCAAAACAAAATAATTTTGAAAAAATATTTTTTCAGAGAAGCCCAAGTTGCTGAAAAGTAACGTTGAGCCCCGATGGATCCGATGGCAAAGTGTGGTCAAAAATTTTAAATTTATATAAAATAATTAATGAGACACTTTCGGATAATATAAATGTATCTTATAATGAGATAAACTACCACAAAGGCAAACAGCCCCCCTCAAAAAAGGCTGTTGCCAATGAAAACAAACAGTGTAAACACACTAGAAAACATGACTCCAGGCACTGAAAAAACTGGCCCGGAATCAGTCATCAATTACACTCTATCTGATGCAAAACAGAGACTCCCAGGGGAGAATCTGTAGAACATCAGATGGAAGATGCAGAACACAAACGTTATACACCCATGGGTGAAAACGTAACTATGGGGAAAATAACAGAAAACATTCTGTAACCAAGCAACTCTCCCAGGAAATTTTAGAAATGAAATTTCTCAAAAATATGCCAAAAGCATGGGAGAATTGCAAGGGGGGGACTTTAGAAGGCTAGGGGAGAGGAAACACTGAATAAGCAGTGCAACAATTAGCAAGAATGACAACAAGAGGCCCATGCCTCGAAAATAGGCAACTTAACATAATTTCATCAAAAAATTTTAAGTACAGCCCTGATTATTTTTTGCCACTTCTTTTTCCTCTCCTCCTTCTATCCTCCTTAGAATCACATTTTCTCCAAAAATTACGTGTCTGGCATCCTTTAAACTGAGATTTACAAGCACAAAGATCAGTGAGATGTTGACTGATGAAGGGCCAAACAGAGAATGATAATTGGCGCCAATTTCGGGACGACTGCGTCACTGCGCATGCGCAGTAGAGGCGTAGTATGGAGGTCCTTTAGGACATGATTTCTTTTTGTTTTGGATGCAAATTTTGGGGATTGGGGGGCAAAATTTGTGTTTGGCCCTGGTTTTGTTAGAGTTAGCACCAGCTAAGTCTGGGTCATTGGTACAGTATAAAAATATAACCAAACAGGCAAACGTCTATACACACTAGAGCAGAGCCCAATTTACGGGGGTACCCAAATGCTGGTCCCCTTATGTAGCCATTTCTAATGCAAACAAATGGGCAAAAATTTGTGAAAAAAATTATTCCAAAAAAGCCAAAATACATCGAAATAACTGGAAGTACGAGAAGGGAAGAATATGTTAAGCATACATTTATAAAACAGAATATTTTTGTAGTTGAATGGAGATCGTTCAGGGATTGACCTGAAATTGCATTGACACAAGATTTCATCAATTAAATCATAATTTTAAAGCACAGCCCTGAACAAATCACTGTCCGTCTCCTTCCTGGGGGTGTCGTATCTTCTTAAAACATGATCCTTTTCCTTGAACCAATGTTTGAAGCCAGGATAACACAGAAATTTTAGAAAGCTAAGAAACAAAACTTGTTTACACCAGGCCAAACAAAAGAATTGTTAGTGTCAGGAATTGAGGACACTTTTTGGGCTCGGAGGATGCATAGAAGCTAGCTGTGGAGAACTTTACAGGACTCTAATTTTTTGACTGATTTGACTTAATTTTTGGTGTGGAGAATGGAGAAACAAACAAAATCTGTGACCTTAGGTGAAGGTCCTGACCGATCCTTGAGTCATAAGTAATCATTGTGTAAAGTTTAAACAAGATCGGTCCATTGTTTAAATTTTTTATGGATTGGACAAAGTTGAATCAGACAGTTAGATTGGACAGACAGACAAATAGACAGATGGAAAGACAGATGCACAAACTGCTTGCCCAAAATAATTTTCAGGGAGCATAAAAAAAAAAAATATGAGTTACCGAGTGACTTCCAGTAAACATGGGTCTGCTATCTGAAACCAATTATGCAAATGAAAGTGATAAAAAGTCATTCCTTATTAGCTTGAGAAACATGACAAAAATAGATACAGGTAACTAAATATTTCTAAATCCTGAGTCGAAAAAGAAAGTATAATAAACTTTGAGGAGCAATTTTTTTAGTATTATTGACTTTAATCCCAAACAAATTATTGTAAATTCATATTTCAAGTCTAGCTGTATGAATTTTCATAATTTCATGCTGTTACTGTTGCCAGCGTCATGTCAGGACGTCGCAATTCAGACATGGGGTGAAATGAAAAGTTCTCGCATGCAGTCAATAGCATGTATGTCCACCGTTTGCCTCTTGGATGGCAAGACATCAATGGCACATGGACCTGATGAGTCTCTGGATGTCACCCTGTGGTACTGCATTCCACTCCTGTCTTTGAACATTACGTAAATCGCCTAACATTTGAAGATCATGAAGTCATACCTGATGGTCCAATTGATCCCAAAGATTGGCGACAAATAGGGCGAAAGTGGGGGGCCGATGTTAGTGTTGAACAATGGGACAACAACAGCGTTAAGAATTTCGCCCCTATATCGCTGCCCATTCAGATTACCATCGATGAAGATCAACTGCGTTCGATGGTGCTAAGAAATTCCTGCCCAAGCCATGACACTACCCCACCAAAATGGTCACATTCCGGCATGCAAGCATCAGAAAACCGTTCTCGTCAGAAATACACTTTTGCCCTACCATCAGCGTGCTGTAGACAAAATCGCGATTCATCACTAAAAGGAACTGTGCTCCAATGCTACTGAGTCCAGCGAACATGCTTACGTACCATTCCATTCTGACGGTATGATGACGTTGGGTAAGAATTGGTCCATGGTATGGATGCCTACTTCGGATGCTGTATTCGGCGAGTCTGTTGCGGACAGTTTGTGCAGAGATTCTATTGTTAGTTCTACCAGGAGTAATTGCTACTGTCCTAGTTGCTGGAAGGATGCGATCCCGCAAGTGACACATCCTGATGTGTCGGTCTTGTGCAGGGGTTGTAACTCTTGGTCAACCTGAACGCGGCCGGTCGGTAGTATATCCAGTGGTTCTATACCTTCAAATGACACAGTAAATAGTGGCCGCAGTAACTCCAAAGTCAGCGGCAGGCTCATCTGGAGGTATCCCAGCCTCATACATACCAATGGCACACCACCTCTGATTTTCGGTTAACCTTGGCATTTTTTAAAATATTGGAAGATAAAAACTAGCATGTTTCCTCAATAACCCAGGCTCTCTAGCACAACATAACACAAAGAAAATCATTGGTCACCCATTCAATTTGACATTCTTGGGTAGTACATTCTATTTTGAAATTTATAGCAAAATTGTATATGGTTGGGTGGACGACAACAAGATATCATTAAACTCTTTGCACGACTTCTAGAACTATTATATTTCATCCTTTATGCTATTTTTTCACATTTGTTTCTATTATACTTTCTTTTTTGACTCAGTATATATTTAAAACTAAGAAGCATCACACTGGTAACCATTAGGTAAAAACAAAAGTTAAAAAATTTATAGTAATTTATATATTTTTTATATTTACCAATGACCCAGACTTAGCTGGTGCTAACTCTAATATATTTAGGACCAAATGCAAATTTTACCCCCAGTCCCTAAAATTTGCATCTAAAACCGAAAATTACATGTCCTATATGGTCCTCCATACTTTTACTCCACTGCGCATGCGCAGTGTCAAGGAGGTCTCGAAATTGCCGCCAAAAGTCATTCTTACAACCAGTGCCTGGTAAGCGTTATGTACTCAGCGGGGAGGTATGAATTCCCAACTCATGGGAGGGCCATCCCCGTCTGGTCTGGGTCATTGGTAAGTATAAAAAAAATATAAATTACTATAAATTTTTTAACATTTTTATACTGTACCAATGACCCAGACTTAGCTGAATGGTAAAAAGGTTGGAGGGCCTAGGACATAAGGAAAATCCAATAGACTCAATTACCTATAACAGACCAATCCCCTTAAGGAGAAAAGAAGAGATAGTCTTACATGTATCTTTCTTATTAGTATCAAAAATGAAAGACACAACACTATTCTGTAATTGAGCACAATAACATCAATGATGTCTATAAACATCTAGTATAACCCTTTTTCTGATATTTTTTAAGGAAAGCCAATAAATACGGGAGTCTAGAGAAATGAGACTCTTTATACTCATTTAAAAGTGTTCGAGGAATGTATATTAACGTCCAATTAATCACGTGATATATACAAATGCTTCACACCAATCAACACTTAAAAATATTACACAGATGAGTAAACATAGGATTTACCCTTAAAATCATCTCGGAACCGACTCGGAATTACTAAGTCCAAGGGAGGTATTTCCTTGCTTTACACTATAAAGCAGGTGTCCTAAGGGAACACACCCCCCCCCCCCCCCCCTGCCTCCTTCCCTTGATCAAATACTCCAGAGCAAAGAGAGCAGCAGGACAGAGTTATTGCCGGAACCGAAAGCCCATACACACATAGTTGCCACTGTTTAGTAGACGACATTCTGAGTAAAAAATAACGGACCTAAATAATGTAGATCTGTAGAAAAGGACTCAATATTCTCAGATATAAAATCGTGAAAATGGGGGGCTAACACCAATATGCAGCCCTCATTAGATCTGTAATAGCAACATTAATAGCCTAAGCCCATGAAGTAGAAGAACTCTTACTTCATGAGCTTAAAACTAAAGCACAGACTGCTGAATGAAGATATAATCATAAGCAGAACTGATAGTAGATTGAATCCATCTGACCATAGAATGGACCGAAATGTGGAGGAAGCTTCCACGGCATGTCCTACAACAGACGCCTGAGTAAATTAGTCCACAGTCTTTGTGGAGCTAGAGAAGCTACTAACAGAATTTGCATTGAAATAATTACACTAGAGCTATATCTGCTGAATCAACGGCTCTGGAAGATACGCATATCTTATTATTCTGTCTCACAAGATTGATAGAGCGTTTACTGCACACGCTCGAAGATCCAAACATTATGACACATACGTTTGCAACCGATCGTTGAGATGCGTCGCAAATAAGTCGATCATTGGCCACTTGCCTTGGTAGCAATCTGATTGAATACTCGTTTGTTGAAAGCCCATTCTGGCGGCAACAAACGGCCCCTCCGTGAAGGGAGTCCGCTAATACGTTGAGATGACCTGGAATATGACGGACTGATAGGAGAACTTGATGTTCTAGTACCAACCAAAAGATTCATTCTGTTAACATGAATAACAGGATGGAACGAGTGCCTCCATAATTCCGAAAATACGCTAATACCGTCGAGTTGTAGGACAGAATTAGCATATGAGCATTCAGAATAACGTTATCCGATAACGTAGCGCAAGCCGAAATGACATCATTCTTGATGTTTGAGTGCTTGAAAAGGAACTACGGAATCAAAAGACCCTGGCACTTGAAATCCGTTGGGCTCAATGGAATGACCCAACCTGTTTGACTGGCATCCGTCAACTGTAAAACTCGGATCCGGCAATTGCAGTGGAACTACCTGAGTTAAGCACTGAAAACTTGCCCAAGTCTGAATCTCTTATTCACTTGATTAGACAAGAAGATGTCCGTATCGAGTGAAAGAATCTCCACCCTCCAATTCTGAATTAAAAGAAATTTGGAGAGGACCAATGCGTAACCGCCTCATCGGAATAAAATCGCGGCAGTTCCGCCTAAACGTATCAGTCTCATGAGATCTCTCGCTGAGACCTTGTCTATTGAAGACAATAGTGAGCATAACAAGTGATTAATTTCGCTGTGGTTAACGGCAGACGAACAAGAATGTAATGCATCTCGAAGCTCATCCCCCGGTGGGTAAATGACTTGGATGATACCAGATCCGACTTCTCCTCGTTTACTTATGAAACCGAGACGTCGGATCAATAGAAGCAGAATCTGCACATCGTTCTGAAGCGTTAACTCATTGCCATACCACTGAAAAATGTCGTCCAAGTAGGCCGACGTTACCTCAGACGAATGAGCTCAGAAATGAGTCATTACCGAGTTCGATATTCGAGTGAAAGCCCAGGGGCTAGATTCAGACCGAAACACATTGCTCGGTGCTGATACACAATTCCTAAGATCAAGAAGCAAAGATACTTTCTAAACACCTGATGTACCATGACGTGAAAGTATGCAACTAGAAAACTATGCATGTAGCATAGTCGTACACCCGAATACTCGCTCTGACCGATCGGATGGACTCCATATAAAAACTTGGAGCCATGCTCAGCTTGTTAACGAGCTCAGATTATGAGTGGATGGAACAAGCCGTCTGGTTTGGAACCAGAAAGGATGGTTGTAGAAACCTGGAAATTCCTAGATTTCTACGATCTCTATCGCGATCCTACCAAAAGAGACTGGACTTCTAATGGAAGCGAGCCTCTTCCCTACGGACTTGATGGAAACTGAGTCCATCTTGGACTTCGAGTTAACGTAAGTTACGTTTGAAGGACAATAGAGTCCTACCGAAATCACCCTTCGAAACCAAGGGACGTCCGTAACCGACTCCCAAAAGGTTGAGAAACTAGACAGTCTTCCCCTCACTGTACACGATAGAGGATAAGACCAATACCTCCTGGTCCTGCGAGGCTAGCGGGAGGAGAAACCATGTCTTCCACAGTCCGCACCTCGCCCCCGCGATCTAGGGGTGTCTGACCGGATGTCTCGGTCAGAATTATGGCCCCTACTTGAGTCGCTACCCTGACGGCCTCTAGAGTAAGACCTAGAGGATGCATAGGAACATCTATAGGAACTTCCCTCGGGCGTATTCGCCCCAGAAGTGCATGTCCTACTTTCTCTGCTGAATCCGACTATATGGAAGCGGATTTGAATAGCAGAGAGATTAAAGCTTTCTTAGTTATCTGATAATAGATTGCGGAAAGCTTGCCGTTGAAGAGAAACTCTCCGGAGACCGGAGCGACTCTGAGAGAGTGTTTCACCTTACTCTCCACACGTGTGAATGTAAACACGGCCATGTCACGTCTAACCAACTCCATATTGCCACTAAAGGGCGGAGTTCTACATGAGGCCCTTGAAAGAATATATAAGGAGGATATACATCCTGGAATTCTTTTCCTTTGAGACGTAATGATAACGCTCTGGTAAGATGATCTGCGTACGATAATGTGTCTAAACTAGCCGTATTAGACGATATTGATGTTTCCAACATCATGGTTGGAATTGACATAGATGATAGTATAGACAACTCTAGGACTTGGGGCTGGTCGTCTAGACGCAGAGGAACTCTCGGAATGCCCTGTCCTGCAGTTTTGAATTATTCCATGAATTGATGAAAGGCAGATGTAGAGCAATTGCCGATATGAGACCGGACTTGCCCTATTAATAGCAAGTTATATATAGCGTCATATAAAAGTTCAAATGTCTCTGAGACATTTCTGGACTGAGACGGAAACTGAGGGACAATGTCCCTGAACCGATTAAAGAAATCTGTGTCCAGTGGTGCTATCAGTCTCTTATTCGGCAACGCAGCATTTTGGTTCGGAGGAACAACGTCAGAAAAATAAAGCCGGATGAACTCCACGGCAATTATGTTGTTCCGAAAGGGAAAAATTCAACTATTCCTTATCCCTTTCGCCATCCAGTCGGACCACTTGTAATTCTTGATCGTCCATGTCTGCACCTGCAGTGGAACGTACCGACCCAGCTTCTACGAATAATTCCTGATCCGACAGAGTTTCTGTCGGTTGCTGCGATAATTTGTGCTAACTGCTATAGCATGTCCGTAACGGAGGCCTGTGGAGCTGTGGTCTTACAATATTTAGCCACTGGAAGCTCCTAAGATGCTGACTCCTGCATACTTTTTAATGCGAATGTACGGAGTATGAAGGCCTCGTATCCTTGGCTACCGGATGGCGTGACCTGGTCGCCATGAATTTCTGGTAGGCGAGATTGGCTGGAAATCACTGGTCACGTAGCCAAGGTGCGGTCGTGTGTACTGCCGTGAGGATGAGGAAGCCAAAAAAGCAGTCTCTCCGGACTGTATATATCACAGAGCGTCCCGAGCGGTGGACGTATGCCCTGACTGAGGAACATTCTGTACCACAACATCTGTACCCAGATGTTGTTGTACGAGAGAGGGACCTCTCTCGCTCGCAGCCCGTGCGGAGCTGGGCGAGCTAGGAACCGGACTAATAGGCTTCCTCCGTACCAACCTCGTATCCGTCGTCACTGGGTGTGCACGTTGTATTTATAGTGCTCGCATCACCCAAATCTCCTCCTGGACCGCAACGGACTAACCCGGGTGCCGAGCCATTCGTTGAATGGTCGCTACACCGGGCGAGCTAGCAGACGCCAAAGCCGTCGATCCTACTTGGGACCTCTTAGGCAATTGACGTATCTGCATGAGCACTCCTGCCACTAGCTCTTCATTTAACTGTGATGACCCAAGCACACTTTTGAAGACATCACGGAAACATTACTCTGTTCTTGATCGTTAAAGAGACCTGTGGAGCCGCGGTCTTACGTAAATAGCCGCTGGGAACTCCAGGGACATTCATTCCTGCATTTATATAATATGCTAACGTCCCAATTGGAAAAGCCTCGTGTCCTTGGCAAGCAGATGGAGTGACCTGGCTGACGTGGAATCCCTGGATGGCAAAGCGGGAGCTCCCGGGACATTCCTTCCTGCCTTATATCATATATGAACGTCCTCCGGAAATCTGTGGTGAGGATGAGGAAGCCAATAGAACAGCCGCGTCGGACGGTCTATGTGAAGGAGCGTCCCGAGCAGGAGGAGTGGACGTATGCTTCGACTATCAAACGAACATACAACAACATCGTGGCACAGATGTTGATGTAAGAGAGTGGGGGCCTCTCTCGCTCGCGGTCCGGATGGACCTGGACGAGCTAGGAACTGGACTAACAGGCTTCCTCTGTACTATCCTCTGTTCCGTCATCAGTGGGTGTGCACATGGTATGTTTATAGTGCTCGCAACACCCGAAATTCCTTCCTGGACCGCAACGGACGAACCCGGGTGCTGACCCATTCGGTGAATGGACGCGACACTGGGCGAGCTAGCGGAGGTAGACGTCAACGCCGTCGACCCTACTAGGGGCCTCTTAGGCAATTGCCGTATATCCATGAGCACTTTTGCCGCTAACTCTTCATTTGATTGTGACGACGGAAGCACACTCTTGGACGACATCACGGAAACATCACCCTGTTCTTGTTCCTCTGAAAAAGAGAGTGAAAAACTAGAGCGACCCGGCAGAGAGAGGGCCGCATGGTCCTCTCCCCGCTAACAACCTACCATGACACACGCCTTCAACGTTTGTCATCCCAATTGATACACATTGAACAAGGGTTAGTGCGAGTACGTTGACTACAATTAATACAGAAATCAAGAATCAGAGGAAGATTTCCTCCCATTACAATTTGAATAATAATTTTTCAAAGTGAAAAAAGTAAACAGTCATAGTACTCGCACTAAACCTTGAAAACAAAGATACATAATAAAATAATCCATTATAACATTGCGAAAAAATTATTCAAAAAGAAAAAATGTTTTGAAAAAATTTTTTCAGAAGGGCCCAAGTTCCCAATGGGAACCTTGAGCCCAAAAAAGCCTAAGTGTGGACAAAAATTTTGAATCATTTAGAAAAATTAATGTAACACATACGGACAATATTAATGTATCTTGCTATGAACTAAACTAAGCAGAAGAGAAGTAATCACTATCAGAAGTAACTGTTGTCAACCAAAACAAAAAGTGTAAACAAACCAGAAACATGACTCCAGGCACTGGAAAACATGGCCCGAAATCAGAATCCAATTAAAACACTATCTGATGCAAAACAGAGACTTCCCAAGAAGAAACTGCAGAGCATCAGATGGTAGATGCAGACCAAAACACCTAAACACCCCTAAGGTGAGGACGTAAACATGGGAAAAAAACAGAAAATAATTCTGTTACCAAGCCAAAAACTCCCAAGAAATTTTAGTAATAAACATTACAAAAAATAAGCCAAAAGCATGGGAGAATAGCTAGGGGGGAATAAAGGAAAGGGAGAGAGGAAACACTGATCACACAATAGAACATTCATAGCAAGAATGACATCAACAGGGCCATGCCTCGAAAATAGGCAAGATGAAAATAATTTCGTAAAAAAATTATAAGTTACAGCCCTGAACATTTGAATCCACTGTTTTTCCTCTCCTCCTATTATTTCCTCTTCATATCCACCATTTCTCTCATAATTATGCGTCTGGCATCATTTAAACTAAGATTTACAAGCACAAATATCAGTGAGGTGTTACTGATTTCAGGGCCAAACAAAGAATGACTTTTTGCGACAATTTTGAGACCTCCTTGACACTGTGCATGCGCAGTGGAGTAAAAGTATGGAGGACCATATAGGACATGTAATTGTCGGTTTTAGATGCAAATTTGGGGGATTGGGGGGTAAAATTTGCGTTTGGCCCTAAATATTTTAGAGTTAGCACCAGCTAAGTCTGGGTCATTGGTACAGTATAAAAATATCCAGTGATACGTGGATTCATTTAATTTTCGGGCGTCAAAGCACCCTTTATCAGAAACACATATAACTACATTGATTGAAAGCAATTACACGAGACCATAAATACTTAAAAAGGTACGATAGAGAGTGTGCAAAGTAAACAAACTGTAATAATAAGGCGAGATGTAAAAATAAATGAGAAGGCAGAGATTAATATACAAACAGCATTCCACCAAGAAGTATTAAATGGTGTCAAACACCCACAGTATACAAATGAATGTGTAAAAGCAAACAGTAATACACGCAAAAAGCAGAAAACATAGCCAGTGGCTAACCCAGTCACTAAGCACTTGCTAAATTGTTTGCGTTGTTTGCGTGTTTGGGTGTGAAAACCGTCATTAACATCAAGACCTTTAGGCAACAGTGTTTCTAATTTCCAAATCCACTGCTTTTTTTTGTGGTCTAAAAAGGAATCTAATTTATTACTAGAGTTTGTATAAACTGTCTCTAAGATTTGAAATTTGAAGGACTCTTGTGAGTGGCACTTGAGAAGTTCATAAATATGAGAACAGTCACTTTTATACCTTGTATTCCCTAAACACTTTCTCAAGTCACTCTTTTGTCCATTCATTCTCTTACGAAAATTGTTAGTCTGTCCAACGTACTGAAATTTGCAAGAAGGGCAGAAAATGGCACATATAAGCCATTTAGCCTAACAGTCAAAATCAACATTCTGGCAGTGGAAAGATCTTCCATTCGAAGTGCTAACAATTTTATTGTCTGTTACAATCACACTACACAACTGACACACAATTTCATATAAAAATAAGGATAAATACCTAAAAATATTTATAAAGGACAGACTAAAAGATAATAATGTCTGCGGAAGAAATTGTCTCATTTTATAAGCATACGCTCTATACCTACAAGACAAAGTCCACTGTCAATTTTACAGAATGAATATTTCAATCAAATGAAGAAATACAAAACATAAAGAAACCTACTAAATGGAAAAAGTACACTTAAGAACACCCTTATAAAAATAGTTAAAAAAAAGAAACGCAAAACAGGTTTTCTGTGATGAGGGACGTTCCCACGTTATGAGATAATGAGATAGAGAACAAAATCAATTCATAACCCAAGTTTTAATGAATGAATGAAGTACAAATGAAGACATTTCAGACGTTAATGTCACGAGTCAACGTCATCCAAACTCAATATCTAGTGAGACCCCTATCTGAGTCCAAAACTGCTTGGCACCTTCTGTTCATTGAAGCAATCAGATTCTGGATGGAAGCTTGAGGTATGGTATGGTGGCCCACTCTTCTTGCAATGCTTGCGGCAACTGCGGTAACGTCTACGGTTGTGGTTGACGTTGTCATGCACGTCGATCCATTTGCTTCCATAGATGTTCAGTTGGGTTCCAATCTTGCGATCTGGAGGGCCAGGGCAAGAGATCGATGTTTTTAAGGTTCAGAAAAGATGTTATGAGCCTTGCTGTGTGCGG
Organism: Pictodentalium vernedei; assembly: GCA_031216915.1. NCBI lineage: Eukaryota > Metazoa > Mollusca > Scaphopoda > Dentaliida > Dentaliidae > Pictodentalium > Pictodentalium vernedei. The sequence continues at coordinate 748,048,845 of CM062297.1, forward strand.
TCGGGCGTTGTCATGCTGGAAAATAGCATGGACGTTCTGCAAAATGATAAATTTAAAGTAATTTGTATATTTCTTATACTTACCAATTGCCCAGACTTAGCTGGTGCAAGCTCAATATTATTAAGGGCTAAACACAAATTTTGAACCGCCCAATCCCCAAAATTTGCCTACAGTACCTAAAATTAAAAGTCCTATCTGGCCCTTCATACTTTACTATCTGCGCATACACACTACTCAGGAAGAGACCGGAATTGGCACCAACATCATTCTTTGTAGACCAGCCTACTAAAATAATAACTCAACGGGGAGGTATGAGTGCCCACTCACGGGAGGGCCATCCCCGTCTGGGCCATTGGTAAGTATAAAAAATAAACAAATTACTTTAAATTTATCATATTTTTATACTAATAACCAATGGCCCAGACTTTGCTGAATTGTAAAAAGGCGGAGGGCCTAGGCCTTAAGAATTAGCAGACCAAATACAGCTCCTAAGCCTGTATTCCAAGGTGAAAAGGAGATTAAATCAAAAGTAATTACATGTATGTCTCTCTATACAATAATAGAGAAGACATATAAATAAGAAGCCATATCCAAGTAATTGCGTAATCTTGGCATGAATGATTATGCTAAGTGGCTGTAACAAGACCCCAACTTTAAGGCTAGTATGGACTAAGCCCCTTAAATTAGGATGGCGTATTCGAGAGTGAGAGACTAAACCCCACAAACACACGCCATATATAAATAATAAACAAGCTGTATCTAGGATCAGTAATAATCTACTGACAAAACAGCTTCACTCATAGTTACATACTAATCCAGCTCGAAGAGATGAAGAAAAATGAAATGAAAGATGAGGAATATTTTTCAAAACGGAAGCACTCGCTCTGGAATCAATGAAAAGCAGTACCAAATAATCAATATACATTCGCCCAACAAGCACCCAGTTATTAATTATTATTAATTATTGGTGCTTAATGCCACTTCAGAAGCTAAGGCTATTATGGCAATCCCAGTAATTAACAGTGCACGCTTCTAACGTATACCGGAGTCGGAATATGTAGGTAGGTCAAAAAATGGTGATATAACGTGTATAACCATACACTTGTCCAACTGAATCCCAATGGAAAGTGTCTGAAGAGCAAACATGCTTCTAAAGCAACCAACAGGCAACCCCGTTCAAGCGTACAATTAATTCCAATAATAAAACTACAACTGAACCGTGCGAATTTAGAAGAATGTGTACCGTCTCTCGTAGAAACCTGTATTTACAACATGGAATGAGCTATGATTGAGAGAAAGCAACGTAGAGCCTGGTCAGTCCTCGGATGGGTGACCGTCTGAGCAATCGATTTGGACTCCCGCGTTGTGTCCTTGGGCAAGGCACTTAACCCCAATTGTCCACATGGTGGCACAATGACGCCATGTACTAAGGCATACTGCACGTCGATGGTGCGCAAGTCTTCAACCAATCTAACCCTGCCTGTGCTGCAGTGCGGAGTTACGATGTTGAGGAGCTGGCAGCTGCTCATCGATGCTCGGTGGTTCTCTCTGGGTACTCTGGCTTCCTCCTTCTATAAAACTGCCACGGTCATGATCAGCCATTGTGCATAAGTATGTGACCTTAAACACCAATAAATAAATAATGATTAACAGACTCGTCACGGACTGTCCCAGAAATAATTCATTGTTTCCTAAGTCCGTAACAACCAATGACTGTTCGGAGAAAGAATATACTACTTTGAATAATGATGCCAAAAATTGAGAACGGATGCATAGAAGGCCTATTGGAAGTTCCATAACTGATCCAAATTGCCCCAAAATTCTCATGAGCTCTATAACCAGAGCAAGAATTTATATAATCTGTTCAATAATGTGTCTGCCTAATAAATATACATATTATGCATGCGAGCAATGAAATCCTGCATGTACTCATCTGAATACAGCCTGTATCCATGGTATGGCAGAGTGATACAAGTGTAACCAGGAAACTGAATAAATAATACGACATTATTATGCGGTTAAGTGAGTAATAAACTCATACGTCGTAAGAAAAGGCCAGACCGCTCTGAGCAAAACTTTTCAGAGTAGACTAATTGCCACATTGGAGAATATCGCCCAGATAACCGACATATCAGCCACACAGGTACACGAAGGCTAGCAATTTTATTGATAAGGAATCATATGCTTGTATATGATTTATAAATGAGCAATCACAGGAAACAAGCCAGCTAAATAGTGGATGTGCCCATGAGGTCGCCATTAGAACACAACCAGCTGCCAATCGAGGAGACATGAAAGGCATGTTTCTACTTGAATGCATTCGAGGCTTACAGGAAGAAAACTAAGTCCTGCCCTGTAAACGCCTCTTAACACATTGGCGGGTAGGGGAGGGGTTTGACGAATAATTCCTATCAAACCCCCCTCACCCGCATTATTTGAATCGCTCATGTGTTAGTTATCAAATAGTATAGAAACCGCAGGGCTCCCTCACATCTGACCAAATCCATAATGCCACTAAGGACGGAGAGGGACGTGATGAACAAATAATACACCATTTCGACATAATATCCAGTCTCTAAGGTGGAAATATAATCCACAGCAACAGATTGGATAGAAATGAAAAGGAAGGCGAAAACAATGTTCTGACACCCGATCATAAACACCTAGATGAACTCCTTACCTTCAATCTGATATCAGAAAATACATTCCTGAGAAGGCGTTAGTATAGGCGTTTGAAGAAACGCTCATTAATCACACTAGGTAAATAAGGCGTCATCAGTAGGGCTTATCGCCTCATATACAAAGTAACTAACACCAAACCATACCGGTAGGAAGAGAATAACCTCCTCTAACATAATGGTATCCTGTCCGAGAGGATAATGAACTCAGCCTAGCTGAAGCAGCTAAAGGGCTTCCTATTTGAGAAGACAATAACAAGGCTGATAACTGCGGCCTCAGAAGCTCACTGAGGAGACTAACAACGCCAGTCGTAGCTTATAAGTCTTCATCTCCGTGAAGACAGATATATCGGTGCAAGTTGCGACCTTGAAAGCTCGCTGAACGGAGACTTACAACTATTGTTGTGCAAAGTAGGGAATGAAGAGCCCCTATATTAACAGCCCTAAATTCCCAAAGAGACAGTAGTCTCAAGGTAGTCTCAAGAGATAATTATTTCAGTTATGACATTGCATAATTACTGAAAAACATCGCTCATGATTCTAGCTAGGCTACTATGGTGTAAACAATAACACAAGTCTACAACACCTAGGAAAACAAACCGAAAAGCACTCTTCCTTTAGCGGATTTATTCCCAAAAGACGGTGGTCAGAGCTGAAAGCTCACTAAACGGAGACTTACATCCATCATCGTGCAAGGTAGGGAATGACGAGCCGCTATTCTAACAGCCATAATTCCCAAAGAGACAGTAGTCTCAAGGTAGCTACGCAGTTAGGAGTCTTTGTCTGCGTGAAGACATATCTGTGTCACTTGCGGCCTTTGAAAGCCCACTAAATGGACACTTACAACACTAGCCACAAATGTACAAGAAAAGACCGCTGTAACAATACATAAGGCTACTATGGCATCCACGATGGCATTAAATGTCCCGATGCCAATGAATACAACACTGAGAAGGAAAAGACATACTTATTCCCTCTAACCACTCTATTCCAAACAAGACAGCTGTCTCAGCCTAACTATGCACTATGGAACCTCTATTCGTAAAGAATAGGTCATACCATTTCTTATACTATTGCTAAGGCAAGGAAGGCACTGTTAATTGGGACAAAAGCCCTCGACACCTGAGCCAAAAGATCGGGGGGATGAAAGATCTTTTTTTCCCTAGCAAATGCAGACTTATATTCAGATGGAGCAATATTCTAAGAGCTTGAGACTAAAATTTCATAGTCTTAAAGTGCCCTTCTGTGAGGGATGGAGACTCACAGTCCGTAGCCCTCTCACCACCCAAATGTTCCATCTGAAAATATGGTCAACTCCATCCGACTGAACGGATGGCTGGACCAACGCAGCACCATCCGACAGCTCACCATCCACCCCGACTGTTAACGGGACAGAGAGGGTTCTCCAAATGGTGATCTGACCCCAGATCTAGCCGAGCGTCTTGTAGAGAAACTTCTGACTTCTTCTACATGCACAATTGACCAGACCGACCCAGCACCGTCCAACGGATCATCACCGTTCTGCTGATGGGTGCCCCTTGTTTGATTTTTAAGCTGCGATAAGCTGCACAAATTGTTACAGCAAGTCCATTACGGAGTCATGTGGAGCAGCGGCTTATTTCTCGCCGCATGTTGCTCCTTGGACGGAGATCTGGCCGCCGATCTCTTCGTCGAACATCCCAATGAATCAAGCCTCGAATCACTAGCTACTGGATGGACCAAATTTCTTTTCCTTCTTCTTTATCTTCTTTCTTCGAGGGTAAAAGACTGGAGTATCTTCACTCGGATGCATGAACATCTCTAGTCGGGTAGCTAGTGTGCGGTCACATGTGCTTCGCTAAGGCAGAGGAAGAAGCTGTAACTTGAAGTGTAGAAGGAGCATCCCCAGCAGCCAGAGAGGATGTTAGCTCCGACTCAGTGCAAGTTTCTCAAAGCAATAGTCGAACCCAACTATTACTGGGTTAGAGAAGGCTCTCCTGCTCGCGGTCTGATGCAGACCTCGCTGAGCTTCCCAAAAAGAAACTTGCAGACTTCTTCCCCTTATTTGCCATCATCGTTGGGTGAACTTTTGATTAAAAGGTGCTTGCTCTACCCAAATCTACACTCTCCTCGACCGCATCGGACATAACCGGTTTTACGGTTCCCACTTACGGGTAACCACCTGACCGGTCGAGCTGGCTGCTGGAATAAGAGGCCTTATAGCTTATATTCAAGAGCGCGACGACGGCAGCACATTTTGGACGGGTTTCACAATATTATCAGCATGTTCTTGTTCCTCTCGAAAGGAAACTGAGAAATTAAATTATCTTGCGGTGACAGCCCCGACATGGGAACTTCACCGCGAATACATAGTGCAACACCCACTTCAAACGTTAGTGTCGTAATGAGTCGACCCTGACCACACCAATAGGATCAGAATCAGTAAGAGTGCAGTGACAATAGGCAAGGCAACAAGCATGTAAATCCGATGTTGACTATTACGCCCAACACAGAGAGCAGCAGTAATTCATAAATAATTATAATCCAACAAGTTCACTGCACTCCTAACATATAATCATACAATATAAGGATACATGATGAAGACAATCAAAAATAATTCAGAAAATTTTTTTGGAAAATGCCTAAGTTCCCTAAGGGAACCACACAAGCCCAAGAGTATCCCGATAGAACCTAAGTGTGGACAACACCAAAATATTAAAGCTACACTACCGGAATATTAATAAATGTATCCAAATATAATTGTGATGAAATAAAACCCTGAATATTACCTGTTAAGGGCATTGTTAAAAGTAAATAACTTCAGGATAGAAAAACTGGAAACAAGTCAAAAAAAGGCACACAAAAGGCCCAAGTCAGTAAATAATTAGGTGATACCTGATGCAAAGCTAGATCTTCATGTGAAGAAAAAACAATGCATCCGGTAGAATATGCAAGACAAAAATGGCCCAACACCCCTAGGGTGAGGACAAAATAGTGGGGATAAACAGAATAAACATTCTGTACAACACGTTAAACTTCCAAGAAATTTAATAAAACATTTCATAAAAAAACAGCCAGAAAGCTTAGGAGTTTAACCGGAGGGTTCATGGAAGGATAGGGAAGGAACACATAATCAAAAGTAGGTAAATCATTAGTAAAACTAATGATGTCAAGGCGTATATCCTGAAATTGGGCAACATGTAATAATTTTCATATTATTTAAAAGTTACAGCCCTGAACATCTCAAACCACCATTCTTCACTTCCATCATCCATTTACTGCCTTGAACCCACTATATACTTCATTGATTTGTGTCTGGCATCCACCAAAAGAGAGATTTAAAGCACAGATGTCAGTTGAGATGTTTACTGACGTTGGGCCAAACAAAGAATGATTCCGATCTCTTCCTGAGTACTGCGCATGTGCAGATAGTAAAAGTATGGAGGGCCAGATAGGACTTTTAATTTTCAGTATTGTATGCAAATTTGGGGGATTGGAGAGGGTTGGGGGGGGGGGGGTAAATATTTGTGTATGGACCTTGATAATATTGAGTTTGCACCAGCTAAGTCTGGGCCACTGGTTATTAGTATAAAAATATTGGAAGCATGCGTGGATGCAAAATTTCATATCTGTACCTCTGCGCCATCAAGTTAGCCTCAACATGGACGAGGTCCATGCTACCAGTGTGTGAGATGGCTGCCCACATCATAACACTACTACCACCAAATCTGTCCGTCTCCTGAACGCAGCTACATGCAAAACGTTCTCCACGACGTCTGTACACACGGCAACGTCCATCAACTTGGCAAAGAAGGAAACGTGACTCGTCACTGAACCATACTGTTCTCCATCTTTGTTGAGGCAATGCCCTGTGTATCCGACACCACTAAGCCGTTGTCGACGATGCTGCACCATCAAAATGATGCCACAAACTAGCTGTCTAGCATGCAGACCTACCTTGCATAGACGGTTGCGAATGGTCTGATCTGAAATCCTCTGTCGACCTGGTAGCGTTGACGCTGTAGAGGTCGCTGTGGTTGTTCTCTCCCACAAATGATGTAACCAGATGTATCGATCCTGAGCTGGGGTGGTCATTCAGGGTCTCTTGGATCTTGGAAGGTCCTGCGTTGTCCTCTGGATTTGGTAACAGGTCCATAGGCATGTGACGGTGCTCGGTGAGACTTTGAACAATCTCGCTACATTCGAATCTGTTTCAACTGTTTCCAAGTGGCTAATGGCATTATGTCTCTGAGCTTCGGTCAAATGTGGCATTTTGCATGAGCAGGATCCCTTTAACGGTATGCAAATTCCGACTGATTTCCATGTCCATTTATACCCCAACACGCTCACCTCGCATCTCGGAGCGTGCAACTTCATGATCAGGTATGCACTCAGTGGAAACTTTGTTTTGTTAATTTCCAATATTTTGGGGGTCACTGTGGCCAAAATTATGCCCCATTGTCCAAAATGTTTAGTCCACCACGATATGTCATTAACCATATCTACAGTCACAGTTCATCACTATATTCTCCAAAATTTACCATGTTATCGTGACTATACCCATTTTGCGTTTCTTTTTTTGAACAGTATATTTTTTAATTGAGTTCTGAACAAACTTAAGGCAAGCCAAAACAGATAAACAGACAGCATTTGCACTGGAAATGGGTAACAAAAATCAGGATGTGAACAACATTAAAACCTAATTTTACAAAAGTCAGTTCCCCAAATAGGTAAGGTGATGAAAATCATTCCATGTTGACTTGATAACATATCCACAATTTCCATTCTTTTTCTGGCTTTGAATTGCTCAAAACTGCCATTAAATCTTTATTTTTGGAAGAGACATGGAAAAAATAACATCCATGATGGCAGCTGCATAAGGAATTGAAGCTAAATGTGCATGTCTAGTAGGAGATGGACAATCAGCTGAACGCCCTTAGAGAGAAAGGATGGGACATCAGGCTATACACCATGCACTTTCTGCCATTATCGGTCTGGTTCAGTCAATATTTTTTTTATTTTTTTCAATATTTTACATAGGTTAGCCTTGAAAAAAGTGCTCAAAATTGCTATTTTAAAGAAGAGAGGTTAATAGGAGCAAGGCATATTGTATTGGTGTGGTAGGATGGTGAAGAAATGGGTAACAAGTTTTGACATCATAAATACGATCAAGATCAAAAATATTCAAAAGTCACTTCCCGTAATATAGAGGTTCTGTAGATCATCTTTAATTGCTTTAATAAAGAATCCTTCCCATGGCTCCAAAACAGTTAACTTTTGTTCATTTTGAAGAGCCTGATGAAGAATGTGATCTTCACAAGATTGTTGAAAAAAAGGAATTAATTGTGCATGTTTGGCAAGAGATGGACAATGGATGTACTCTAGTAGAGGAAAGAATCGACACAAGGTTGTGCAACATGCACAGTTGGACCTGGTCTTTCTGTTTCAATATGATTTTGTTCTTCAGCTTTTTCATCTTCAAAACGGCTATTTTCAAGAAGAGAAGTTAGTAAGGAGCAAGGTGCATTGTGTTGGTGTAGTAGGTTGTCAAAGAAATGTTCAACTTTTTGTGGCCTAATTTGTATTTATAGCTAGAAATAAGAAAGCCAGAGTGATAAACAGACAGAATGGCATTCGCATTCAAACTGTTATTTTTTACTGCACAAGATCAATTTGGGCAGAGGAATATTGAACGAAATCCGAATTCTGTATTTATTACAGTTTTCTAAAAAATATTAATAGATTTGGGCGGACAGATAATATTGAACTTGAAGCCTTTGGCTTCTTGTTCAATATTATCCCTCTGCCAAAATTGATCCTGTGCAGTAAAAAATGACAGTTTGGACGTGTATGCTGTTCTATATTTATTGCACGCTAAAAAATATTAAAAACACAAATTATTGCCAAATATAACCCAAACGTAAAAAAGAAATAGTTAAATTGTCCATGCACATGATCCGTATTGTTCAAGGACAACACAAAAAAATTGATTGTTTGCTTTGGTTTTTGCAGAAAAAGCACGTATTTTATGACATTAAAGCAAAGGCGTGCAATAAAAGGTAAACCAACTGTCTATCAATCACACTGATAATCTGGACACTCTACACACCTTTGGTTCCAATCCATAGCTGATCAAGTTCTAATTTAAAAGTCAATCTCACTTTTCCACCACTTTTATTGTACATTCCTGTTACTGGAACTGTTGGTAAAGCTTCTTTGGCATTTTTTATTCCAGGCCATGCATCTTCAGGCTTACCATATTTTTCTAATATTTTTTTATGTTGCTAAAAATGAACAGAAACAGGTATAATTCATGTAAAACATCTGTTAAAAAACAACTCATATACAATAAACATGCAGTCTTAAAATAAGACAATTTCTTTTGTTCCTTTTAACCCTTTGAGACTTTAATTATCCTGACATTCAAATGTCACTGGGAATTCAGTTTCTTCAACCTTTTTCAAAATGCGACATTAAACATCGGAAAGTACAAATAACAAGATATTTTTCACATTAGTGATTATCTGGTTGAGGGCTAGATTATTTTTGGTGATCTGAATTTGTTATTGAAAACTTGTTTTATTACAAATTATTGGAGAGTGTCCATAGGCACTCTCCAATAATTTGTAATAAAACAAATTTATACAAAAAAAAATATCATTTGTGTTTGACTGAATATGAAATATAAGCAAGGAAAGTGTTGGCTTTTGCTCTGTATCCTCATTTTTTGAATGCCCTGATAGTGGCTTCTAGCATTCAACCAGTTAAGAAGTGTTGACAGCAGAATTATGTTAGTAGTATTTTAAGCTGCGATAGCATTTGGCTCATTTGGTTATCACCGAGCATTATTCGGGAGAAAATAGGAATTTGAGGTTAAAGCTATAAAAAATCGAAAAATAATAAAACAAATTACCACAAAGTATCAACATCCTGTTTGATTTCGTACATAATAACACTTACAAAAGTATCAAAGGGTTAAATTAAACAAAAGATTTTGTACGTAATAACACATACAAAAGTATCAAAGGGTTAAACAATGAAATTCAAAGATATCAACTTAGTATATTCTTGAAATTGTGCTTTGTGATTCACATTTAGTTAGCTAACATATAAGCAATGGCTATAACAAAAGTTTGTAATCTCTGTGAATTCAATTGCCACTTTCACAATGCAAATTATTCAATTAACAGGAGTATTCAATTAACAGGGAATTGGTCATTTTTCTGTATTCTAGATATAAACTGAGCATTAATTTTATTGTTTTTTGTTTGACAGAGCTCATGGAGTGCTGTCAAATAAGATATAATAGAATAAATGCCTGTGCTGGATATAGTGAGGTCAAATAAGTGTATAAACAAGGGAAAGGTGTATCCTTTACATAGGGGTTGCAGACACTTCAGGGTTATCATGCTTGTAGTGAATTATGTGTCTCTCCCCCCCCCCCCCCCCCCCCCCCCCCCCCCCCCCCACAACCCAATGCTTCCAATCATCTTTTGTTTATCCTTTCAAGATTGGAAACACATATTATCTTACATCATGCTGTAGCATCTCAGCGATTTTTGATGAATTCTGCACAGTCCATTACTATCCATTGTGATCGATCATAGTGCAGGTGTTCACACAATTACATCACATGATTTTGGAGCTAGGGTGGAACTGTCTGCCCCTTAATCCAGTGGTATTCCTTTTAATTTTTTTATCGTTATTTTTTCTTTTATTCTTTTTCTTAATTTTTTTTATTTATTTTATTTTTTCTCTCCATATTTTCCCTCTTTCATACGATCAACTTTTCAAACTTTATTTTCGCCTTTAGTGGATTATAATAATGGTTGGGCACCGCCATCGAATTCTTAGCTGCCTGTGGTATGGATTCCCACCAAACAATGGCAGTCGATATATTATATCATAATACATTTAGGGTCAAGCAGCATCTTAGCCACTGTAGTTTTGGATTCAACTCAGAGGTCCGTTGGCTTAACTTTGAATGTCATGCCAATGACTCATCCAAGCCAAGGATTCTTTCGTCATTGAAAACCCTCCTGCACATTTTGTTGATGACCTGCACTCCACATACTGCACCTTAAGTAGTTAGATCACAAGATCTAGGCTATACAAATTTATTTTTTCCTGGCCCTGTGCCTCCCCTCCCCTCCCACCCACACACACAACCCTGTGCCTCATCCATATCGAATCATGTCTCTATTTCTCTTATTTAAATCCCATCAAATTAATCACACCCTTCACTGACATCAAACCACCTCAAAGATTAGCACCCTTCTTGTGGATTAAAGACAAATTCTTGTAATATGTTCCTCCTTTTCTTGTTTTTCGCTTTTTGTTTATCCATCATCAGTACGCCTTACTTCCAACGGTTTTCTTTACATTTTCTCTCTTTATCTGAAGCCGACTTGAATGTATTTTATGCACAACAGACTGAACTGTCTTCTATCAGGAAAAGTACCATTATCCGAGCACTCAGTTTGTGGTACCACTCAGATATTACATAATGTGTAACCTCACAATGTATCGAGCTTGGATAGGTACCTTCAACCTAGCAACCTACATTCGTCACATTAAACGCAGGTTAGGACAATCAGAATCCATTTGCTTATTGATATATCTACTCATGCGCCTTCATGGCACAGAACGCCTTGAATGTCTTGTTGCGATGGCTGTTCTGTTCTTTCTCACATTGCAGCCATCACAGAAGAGTGTTCAGGCAAATATATCTTACATGTTGAAGAGTCCAAAGAAACCCATCGTACCCAACGACCTTGCTTATATGGTCCGTAACAATTTTCTGGATACAAACGTAATATATTTTATCCTGTGCTTACTTCCGTGTTTCCTGGCCGTCCTGTTGTTAACTTGCGGAGACATTCATCCCAACCCAGGACCAATTGACAAGGACTTTCACAACATCAAAAACATGCTTAAAATCCTCCATCTTAACATACAAAGCTTAAAGCCCAAACTTGACATTATACAGTGTGAGTACCCGTCTCACGGCATTATGGCATTCACTGAGACATGGTTACATAATGATGACCCAGTTAATGAAATTATTATACGTGGATTCCAGGAACCACTGCTTTTTAATCGTTCATCAAGAGGAGGCAGGGTTGCCACCTATGTTAAGGATGGTATTGCATTTAGGCACAGACCTGACCTAGAATTGGCACCTGTCGAGTGCCTATGGAAGGAAATAATGAGAGAAAGGGATAAGTTGCTACTTTTAGGAGTATTTTATCGCCCACCCAATAGTCCTGTTGAAACATGGGATACTATATTCACTTCGACTGACAAAGCAACGGATACATCTGTTACTGACCTTGTCATTAGCGGTGATTTAACGACAATCAAATTGCAGGTCTCAGAGGGCATCTTTCAGATATTATTAGATATGAAAAAATTTATAGTAATTTATATATTTTTTATGCTTACCAATGGCCCAGACTAGCTGGTGCCAACCCAAAAATATCTAGGGCCAAACACAAATTTTGCCCCCCAATCCCCAAAATTTGCATGCAAAACCAAAAATTAGAAGTCCTATCTGGCCCTCCATACATTTACCCTCCACGCATGCGCTGATGCCAGGAAGTCACCGAATCTGGCGCCAACATCATTCTTTGTAACAAGATTATAATATAATAATTCAGCGGGGAGGTATGAGTGCCTAGTATTGCCCACTCATGGGAGGGCCATTCCCACCTGGGCCACTGGTAAGTATAAAAAATATATAAATTACTATAAATTTTTTTAATATTTTTATACTGTATACCAATGGCCCAGACTAGCTGAATCGTAAAAAGGTGGGGGGCCTAGAACTTCCAAAATAGTAGATCAACATAGATCAAATCCTTCAATCCATGATGAAGAAAATTAGAATAATTAGAATTTACATGTATGTCTCTTTATACCATAATAGAAGAGACATATCCTAATATGGATCCCAATTATGTAAATCCTAAATCCAAGCATGAAATCATGTTAACTAGGATGTAACAAATAAACAATTTTTAAGACTAGCCTAACATTATCCGCTACAAAATATGCACTGCAGACGGCATATACAGGTACGACAAAATCAATGAAATAATAATATAACATACACATACAAAAGCGAGATACAATGAACAATCTCTGCAGAGAAAACACGCTTCAAGATCATTCACAGGAGGCCTCTGTAATATTAAATCCGGTAAGAACACTCTCCAACGTGTACTATTTGGTATCTACAACTATAAACACATGAGAATATGTGATTTGAGAACCGACAAAATGGAGGCCAGGATCTAGAAATGAAGGTAGGTATGATTAACCGGCTCCAACACAGACCGCCCCCAAAATATATAATAATTTCAAGGTCCACAAAGTGATAGCATAATCCCATATTGCACGAGTGCAAAAAATCCAGCCTGTAATCATCTAAAAACCACTAAATGGTTATGCAGTCACCTAAGAACTCAAATAGCAGCCATTATGATGATTAAATAAGTGCCTGTATATTAGAAATCAGAAAATAAACACCGGAAACTAATGCAACAGAACTGCATATATGCCTATGAGGGCGCCATCCAACATGACCCAAACACAAAGTATGTATCTATTAAATTATATACACGCGACAGTGTGAGTGTGTGTGTGTGTGTGTGTGTGTGTGTGTGTGGGGGGGGGGGGGGGGAATTTGAATATATGCCGAAACCTCGCCACCAACATTAATAATCATTGCTGGTCCAGACAGCAATAATGTAGTGATCACAAAGCTCTATCACGTCTGACATACTCTGTAATGCCACTGAGAGTGGAGAATGATGTGAAGAACAAAACTTCCCTTGAAGAAGAAAACCCTCTCGTGGGGAAGCTTCTGACGAATGTTCAATAACAGACACCATAACCTCAATGAAATCAACAGAAACAAATGAATTGAAGAATACACATATCTTATCATTCATTCCCATGAAAATGGCTGAGCGTCAAATGTATGTACTCAAATGCCTAATACTGGCGACACAAATAATGGAAACTATTATTCCTGTGCGCCGCATACTTAACTATCCTGAAGTGATCCTATATAAGATCATGTAATAGCCATACAGTTAGAATAAGCCCAAGATGCAGCCAGCGCTTTACTTCAAGCGCTGAAATCTTAAGCACTGACTGCTAACTGGAAGATAAATTTACCTAAGCAGTACGAATAGCTGACTGACTTATTAAACAATAGAATGAACGTAAATGTCCCTTCTATTGGAAATTAATGACAAAAGAAGCGTTTCTTCTCTTCTGATAAACTCTGATCTGCGTCTATAAATACATGAACGGTAATAATTCAATGATGTAGCGTAAACAATGAGACATCATTTCTGAATATGTGGTTTCCAAGAACCGAAGGTCCCAAGATCCCTGCATAGAGAGACCATCGGACTCAGGATTGTAACGCAATATATGAACTCACGTCCGTAATAATTGAGAAAACCGTTAAATGTATGCCCAAACTTGACCTTATGTTAAAAGATTCTCTAAAACAAAACAGGTCTAGAGCGAAAAAGTCTACCACTCCAGTTAAGAATAAGTGGAGGGGACGTGTGCGTAAGCGACCCATGGAAATAACTGCTCTGCACAACCTCATCTGGCACATAAAATTTTCTGCTGTAAATGCGTCAGATAACAGATAAACGCGAGCCAAACAGCTGGCTAATTCGCTCTGTGAAACAACAGATGAACCAGCCAGATGAAAAAGAATTGAGGGATATGTGTATCCTATCATTAATCCCATGAGACATTATCTAGTTCACAAAACAAGTGATCTAAAGAACTATATTCGCTACATTGCCGAACGCTCGGTTTTCGACTGAAAGATAATCATAAATAACCTAATTATCCAGTTCCAGTCAAAATCGGTCGGACCGAGATCTATAAGAGCCTCGAGCCACCAGCTCAGGGGTGTCTGATCAGTAACTCAAACAGACATAAACTCCCTATCCAAGTGGCTATACAGACAATCCTAAAGAAATATATAGGAGAGATACCAATACCTTCGCTATGAGTCCTTATAGACGAACTGAGTCTAGGACAACCTCTCCTACTCTTTCTGTTGGTGTGGTCGATTAGACCCCAACTTAAAGAGTCGAGTATTGATGCTTTCTTGTAGCTTAATCCTACAATAATGAAAGCTTACCATCAGAGACTTAGGTATACCTATACCTTTGCTCTGAGTCCATATAGACGATCTGAGTCTAGAACAACCTCTCCTACTCTTTCTGCTGGTGTTTGTCAATTAGACCCCAACTTAAAGGGTCAAGTATTGATGCTTTCTTATAGCGTAATCCTACATTAATGAAAGCTTACCATCAAAGACTAGAGTCTGGAAACCTAATGCGACCTGTAGCAAGTTTTCCATTTAGTCAAATGTTAAAGAAGAAGACGCAAGACTTCGTCACATCAGAATAACTCCCACTTAACATTTGTAACATTTGTTAAGACAGAGATATATATATAATAGGTCTGAAAAGAATTTTTAAAAGGTACAAACGACCACAAAATTCCTTTTCATATAGACGTTGCGTCACAGTACTTAAAATTGAATTACATAAGACCATGAGTCTAAATTCGCTCTGAATAAGCAATTATCTTCTCAATTGTGTCCAAGCGAACAGCTAAATGATGAAGGTAAGGCTACAACTGAGATCTTAGCCTGCTCATTCAACACAGAGAAACTCTCAACACATCTTCCCCTGTTGTTTTTAAAAGTATGTGAACAAACACAAACAGTTAAAATTACAGAAGATGATAAGAAACCGTATTACTTCTTCCCGCAGGAAGTTAAACATGATGCCGTCTACACAATCGAAGACCTGTGACACCTGTGTAGACTTAACCGGAAAAAGATCTTATTATCCTGCTCTTTGTCCGGATGAGTCAGCATCTAACAACACTAGCGGTATCTCATAATTACTCGCAGCATTAAGATTCACTGGAACAAGTTCAAGCAAAATTATAATGTATAGTATCCATAACATCCATGAGTTGTTCCAAAAGGCAAAGTTATCCTCTTCCGTATCCCTTTCATCATTTATCTAAATCAGTTAGAATCACAGTCACCGGCATCTGAACAGGCAGATGACTGGACCGATCAAGCACCATTCAACAGCTCAAGTTTTGAGACTGACGTTGAGCACTTCTGCCTTAGCAGAAATACTGCGATTAGCTGCGCAATTTGCGACAGAGTCCGTTACGTGGGCCTGAGGGGCAGCGGTCATGAATTGCTTGTCCGCCGGCTGCTCCTGGAACAGTGTGTCCGAGATGGCTATTACTGCGGACGTCCTGATGAATGAAGACTCATCTCCTTGGCTACTAGATGGTGCGACTTTCTTCACAAAAGATGGACCCTTTGACGATGCAGACTAGATATCCTAAGTCACTTAGCCAATGTGCGGTCTGGAGTGCTTGGTAAACACTACAGAAGCCAAACTGTAGCCATCCCTAGCTACGAATTGAACTAAGCATACCGGACAATAGCTATGTACGTAAGCTCTGACTGACGCAAGTTCTTACCAACAACACCCGGCCCCAGATGTCGTTAAAAGAGAGAGAGGGGTCCCCGAGCGTACCTCAGAACTTGCCGGCTTCTTCCTTCCATCAACACAGGGTGAGCATGATTGGATTAGATAGTGCTCGCTACACCCTTATTCTCTCTCGACCGCTACGGACATACCTGGCATCACACCACTAGTCTACGTAATAGATCTGCCAGATGAGCTAGCTGGAGACAAGGGACGTAAACCTCTTTTGAAGCCTAGCCCTTGTCTAATATCATTGAGCACTTTTCTGCTAGCTCTGAATACAATGCATATGCGACACATCGAGTGTCCCAGTCATCATATTCAATTTTAACCGCTTCACCAGCGTCAGGGAACTGAAACCACTCATCGTGGTTTGTAGGTCTGTGCAATATAAAGAGCACTTTGTCTGTTATGTAGAGGAAACCATAAGACTAGCCGACCCCGGCTGCCTATATGACGGGACGTCCCGGACAGGAGGCATGGACGTATACTCCGACTGACGCAAGTTCCTACCAATAACATCTGTCCCAGATGATGCAGTAAGAGAGAGAGAGAGACCTCTCTCTTGCTCGCGTTCCTGGATGACCTGGACGAGTGTACCTCAGAACTTGCCGTTTCCCTCCTTCCATTGTTGCTGGGTGAGCATGGTTGCATATCATTGTGTTCGCTCCACCCTATATCATCTCCTAGCCCAGAGCGGATACACCCGGTGTCACAGTTCTCAGAGGCCTGAGTAACCACTTCACCGGTCGAGCTAGCTGGCGACAACAGACTTTGTGCGGTCGTGTTTGCTTTTCGAACGTAGAGGAAGCTATAAGACTAACCGACCCCGGCAGCCTATGGAAGGACCGTCCCAGACTGGAAGGCATGGACGTAAGCTCTAACTGAGACAAGTTCCTACCAACAACCTCTGACCCCAGATGTTGTTATAAGAGAGAGGGGCCTCTCTCTTGCTCGCGATCATGGAAGACCTGGATGAGCATACCTCAGAACTTGTCTGCTTCCTCCTTCCCATGCTTCCTCCTTTCCGCCGTCGCAGGGTGAGCATGTTCGTATTTTACAGTGCTCGCTACACCCTTAATCCTCTTCTCGACCGCTACGGACATACCTGGCGTCACACCACTAGTCTACATGATAGATCTGCCAGTTGAGCTAGCTGGAGACAAGGGACATAAACCTCTTTTGAAGCCTAGCCCTTGTCTAATATCATTGAGCACTTTTCCACTAGCTCTAATAGTATAATGCGATGACGGAAGCACACTCCCTGACGGCGTCACGAAACCACACCATGTTCTTGTTCCTCTGTAAATAGAAACTAAAAAACTATAGTGACATTTTGGCGAGAGGACCAGCCGTGCCCCCTCGCCACGATAGGACCTCACCTAACACAAACCATGACACCCGTCATCAACATTGTCAAACCTGACACATGAGCAAGAATTAGTGGTAGTACATCAACAATACTCAAGACAACGACCATGTAAATAGTGGAAAGTCTTCCTCTATTTGCCCTACTATTAGATAAATATTATTACCTAAATTCTAATATATATCATTGTACCACCACCAAATCTACATAAATATAAGATAACATTAAAATACAAATCGATGAAATAAATACATCCAAAAGAAAAATTCCTTAAAAAAAAAAAAAAAAATTGGGAAAATTTTTTTTCTTGTATAAGAGCCCAAGTTCCCAAAGGGAATGATGAGCCCAAAAAAGCCTAAGTGTGGACAAAATTATAAAAATATGCTATGAAATTAACTACCACACTATCAGAATATTTAATGTTACTTACAACTGTCGTTCCTAAAAAAAAAATAGGAATCTACCTAGAGCATTGTCAATGTAAACAAAAAACGGAAACAAGACCCCAGGCAAGACGGCCCGAAGTCAGTAACAGAAACAAGACTATCTGATGTAAAGCAAGATCTTCATCAGAAGAAAAAACGATACATCGGATGAATGATGCATGACCAAAATGCCCAAACACCCCAAGGGTGAGGACGTAACCTGGAGATGTACAGAATAAACTTCTGTATAATACGTTAAACTTCCAAGAAATTTTATAAAAAAAATTTCAATAAAACAAGCCAAAAAGTTTGGGAGCTTAACTGGGGGGGATCAAGGGAAGGTAGAGAAGGAATACTAAATAAACAGTGGACAGATCATTATCAATCAATGACGACGTCCCGTGTCCAGAAATTAAGGAACATGAACTAATTTTCATAAATATTATAAAATTACAGCCCTGAACGTTTCAAACCACCGTTTCTTCCTTCCTTTATTCAGTTGTGTCCTTGGATCCACCAATTTAACCGTTGATTTGTGTCTGACATCATTATTAATTCTGATTTAAAAAGCACAAATAGTGTAAACTGGGATATTATTTTCAATGCATCAAGTATGGATATAATTGTCTCATAGTTCACGAGAGAGCTACTTAACACTGCTTCCCGTCATATACCCAACAAATTGATCACGGTTAGAAAGGACCAACCAAAATGGATGCATAATGAAATAAGATTACTAATAAGACAGAGAAAAAGGTTATATCATCTTGCCAAATGCAATGGTCTCCCACAGTCCTTTGAAAATATATAAACAGAAGAGAAACGAAATGGTCATGGCCATCAGGAAGGCGAAGGCAGCTTATGTTGCAAACGTAAGTCAGTACTCACTAGTCATGCAACTACGCCGGCCCAGTGGTGGAAAACCCTTAAAAAGTTTATTGGCAACACCAATTCAGATATTCCGGCCATCAGTCATTTGGACGAAACGCGTACATCACAAACAGAGAAAAAGCTGACCTCTCTACCTATACTGGCCACACCCGCCCCCATACTCAATAGACAGATAACCATACAGAGCAGCGAAGTATACGAAGAGCTAAAATCCCTTAATGCATCAAAGGCTGCAGGACCTGATCTTATTTATAAGTCCCCGGTTGATGAAGGAATGTAAATTAACCTTATGTGAACCTCTCTCAGTAATCTTCAATATTCTCCTGAATAATAATTACTTTCCATGTAGGTGGAAAAAAGCTAATGTAACGCCCATTTTAAAAAAGCATCCTTCCAATTTAGTAACGAACTATAGTCCGATTTCCCTCCTTAGTTGTGTTGGCAAGGTTTTTGAAAAATGTATTTTCAAAGAGTTGTGGAAGTTCTTGAGTGACAACAACATCCTAAGTCAATTTCAGTCAGGATTCACCCCTGGTAATTCGACCATACTTCAACAAACTGACCTCTATGACAAATTGTGCCGAGCCCTCGACAAAGGAAAAGAGGTTCGGGTAGTCTCCTGTGACGTCAGTAAAGCATTCAATAAAGTGTGGCATGTGGGACTCATTTGCAAGCTGGAAAAAATTGGAGTGTCAGGTGATTTACTTGCATTTTTGAAATCGTACCTCTCTGACAGGGCCCAGAGGGTTGCAACTGCCTCCGAGATGTCATCCTGGAGACCGATACTCTGGAGTTTCACAGGGGATGATACTTGGCCCCTTATTATTTTTCATATATATCAATGACATAATAGATAGATAGATAGATATTTTTTATTTAACGGTATAGTTTATAGACAATTACATACTGGACTATAGGATACAAATAGATAACTAGAAAATGACATTCAGTCTATACCGTTGGGAGATGACATAGCCAGATTGGCTGTCTACCTGTCACTCCCTTAATACATTTAACTCCAACACTGACTACATGCTCTGTGCATTGATCTTTGATAGAAAGATCTACTTGTATGGATACTCGTGAGTAGCTAGTAAAACTGCAACTTTGACTCGGCTACGTACCCCATTAGTCTATTTCTGTAGATGGACGAGTTTCCAGGTTAAAAAAGGTGGCTAATTGTGAATGTGATAGTTGGTATCCCTAACCCTATGTGCTAACATGATATTAATAATATCAATAGATAACCGCTTAAGTTGCATTCAGCTCTTCGTTAATGATACATCATTGTATCTTATAGTTGAGAATCGAACCGAAGCAGCAACTGTGATCAACCAGGATCTGACTACAACAGAGCATTGGTTCGCTGAGTTCAATTCTAAATGAAAGTGTCAATGACACTGTACATGTAGCTTAACTTGTGTGTTGTGTTTGATGAAAAGGATAATGTTCAATGTTTATGAAAAGATTATGAAATAAGACAAGAATTGTGATAATTGGGATTATGTTCATTTCTGTTCCATGTATGCTATGTTTTTGATAAAAATAATATGAGGTGTACTCTGTACTAAAGAGCTGAGGGGTGGGTTAATATGACCTCACAGTTAATGTATGTGGCCCTCACAGTTAACGTATATCAATGAAAGTTACCAAGTTACAGTGAAATTATTCCAAAACGAGTCATCCTATCAAGTTACATTGAAATCCCTTCATAAATATGGCCTGTAGTCTGTGCTGAAGGTTTTCGGGCTTTGGGCCCCTGTAGCCGTCAGTTTCCCAATTGCGTCCAAAGGGGATGTTCTCATCTAGACATTATATGAAGTCAACCTACCAAGTTACAAAGAAATCCCTTCATAAATATGACCTGTAGACTGTGCTAAAGGTTTTTGGGCTTTGGGCTCGGGCAGCCATCATAGTTGAATGATCGGAACCAAAAGGGGACATTCTCATCTGGACATCATCTGGAGTGATCCTACAAAGTTACAATGAAATCCCTTCATAAATATGACCTGTAGAATATGCTCAAGGTTTTCGGACTTTGGGCCCCTGAAGCCGTCACAGTTGACCAATCACGACCAAAAGGGGATGTCATCATCTAGGCATTATATGGAGTCAAACTAACAGGTTACAATGAAATCCTTCCATAAATATGACCTATAGACTATGCTAAAGGTTTTGGGCTCGGGCAGCCATCAAGGCTAAATGATCGTGACCAAAAGGGGACGTTCTCATCTAGGCATTATTTGGAGTCATCCTACCAAGGTACAATGAAATCCCTTCATAAATATGACCTGTAGACTGTGCTAAAGGTTTTCGGGCTTCAGGCCCCTGTAGCCGTCACAGTTGCCTAATGTTGTCCAAAAGGGGCTGTTCTCATCTAGACATTATATGAAGTCAACCAACCAAGTTACAATGAAATTCCTCAATAAATATGACCTGTAGACTGTGCTCAAGGTTATTGGGTTTTGGGCTTGGGCAGTCGTCACGGTTGACAGATCACGCCCAAATGGGGAAATTCTCATCCAGACATCATAAGGAGTCATCCTACCAAGTTTCAATGAAATCCCTCCATATTAAACATGACCTGCAGACTGTACTAAAAGTGTTTGGGTTTCGGGCACGGGCAGCCATCAGGGTTGACAGATCATGCCCAAAAGGGGATGTTCACATCTAGGCATTATACAGAGGCATCCTACCAAATTACAATGAAATCACTTCATAAATACGACCTGTAGACTGTGCTAATGGTTTTTGGGTTTTGGGCTTGGGCAGCCATACCGGTTGACCGATCGCGACCAAAATGGGACGTTCTCATCTAGACATGACCCCAAACCTGCATATGAAATTTCGTGATGATCAGACAAGAACTGCGGGGTGTAGTCCGTGCTAAAGGAAAATGTGAACAGACTCACAGACTAACCGACTTCTGCACGCGTGATGGCAATAGCTTATGTTGACTTCGTCAAGTTAAGTTAAAACTCTGAGAGCATGCTCATATCGAGCAAGGTTACCCCTGCGGTGCACCCACTAATATATTTCTTGGTCATATACAGATATTGGAAGTTAAATGTCACAAGCACCTGGGAGTAATCTTAAATGGTGCATGTACATGGAATGACCACATTGAACATATCTGCGGTAAAGCATGGTCTCGCGTAGATTAGCTGAGGAGGCAAACGTTTACTCTTAACCGCAGTGTCCTTGAAAAGATTTACTTTGCCTTTATAAGGCCTCTTCTTGAATATGGAAGCACCATTTCGGATAATTGCACGGCAGGCAATACAATCGAATTGGAAAAAGTAGAATTGGCTTCAGCAAGGACAGTGACTGGCACAACCATGAGTGCTAGGACTTCCACGTTGTACAATGAAACACACTGGGACTCCCTTGAGGAAAGACGTCACAAACACAAACTGAAACAATTCTTCCGAAGGTTTCACCATATGATGCCCCCATATATTGCTAATAAAGTACCTCCAACAGTCTCTGCCACCAGCTGCTGTCTCAATCTCCGAGCAAGTAATAATCTCTGAGTTCCCTTCTGCAACACCCAACTGTACCAGTCTTCATTTATACCGAGAATTACAAGCCTATGGAACGACATACTGTTATCAATCAGAGAAAATTCATCAGTGAGTAATTTCGCAAGTTATCTTAACAGGGGCAATCTGTGACCCCCATCTTTTTATGGCCATGCAAAATCACAAATAGGACAAATCTATCACTGCAGATTGCGGTTGTGTTGCAATAATCTTAGCACCCATTTATTCAATAACCACCCGTCGCCATTGCCTGTGTCAGTGTGGTGTACTCGAGACAAACGAACACTTTCTTTTGTTCTGTCCTGTCTATAAAGAGGCACGCTGGTCATCAAAAAAATCACTTCCATTTGCACCAGATATGACAACACTCCAAATTCCTTACCAGTGATGAAAATTTGTCTGTATTTGAAATAGTGCAGAACTCTATTCTACTTAGTAAACGCTTCCAATAACTGCGACCCTACTGCTGTTTACCTTATAGTTTAGGTGGAATCTGGGCCTAGTCACTCACTGGGTGTTCTCTCAATACAACATATCTTTCAAGTGAGCTCCTACCGTGTTATCCAACAATCTCTTCTAAAAGAGCAGCAAGTGGCTCTTCTGTTAATGGACCACCAAGCTAACCCCAGGATCGGTGGTGGAGGGTTTGTTTGTCTGTCTTACGTGAGTTTTTAGTGAAAACCGGCTTCAAATGAAATATCTGCGGGGTGAGAGCCTGGTTCTGCTATCAGCTTCTCACACTGTTGTTTTTTTTCGTTCGCAGGGGGGGGAGTGGGGAATTGTTGCTGGCGATGCATGCCACGGGTGGCAAACGATGCTGGCGGCGTCCTCCGAAGCCGTGTTCCGTCCTGGAATGAAGAACTTGAGCAGGGCTTGGATCCCACCCCCTCCGCTGTCCATTAGAATATTCTCCTCTCATAATAGTGTTAGGCTGCGATCTCCAAGTGAGTCAGTTCCCAATCTGTTGTCAATGAATGTTGATGTCTTGTACATTCAAGTTTGCCTTTTTCAAATATCTTCCTTCTCTTTCACACGTCCTCTCATTCTACTTTCTTCATTTTTTTTTCCGTGTTTAAACATTATCCAACCAACCCACCCATTCTATCTGTCTAACTGAAATTGTGTAATCTTACAGACTTGGGAGACACTTTAAATAAGCTTTCAGCTTTCTTCCGAATCCACGACTACAACAAGTTAGTTTGATATGTTATGTTTTAATTGTATTCACTGAAAGTTATGTACAAAACATTCAACCCGTTTAAACTTGTTCGCATGTATACAGTTAACTTGTCTTTTTTCAATAAATATTGTTTAAGCTAAACAAGGGAAATTCTGTGATTATCATGGTAATTTCATGATATATTACAAGATTTTTTTATTCAATTACCAGGAGTTTACTCAAAAACCCATATGCAATTAACGGGTTAAATTTAGTTTAAACAATATTTATTTCCAGTCCTCAATTATATACAATTATATCAGTTATAGTAAGTGTGGATCCAACAGTAAGCTGGAAGCTTATATGATGTTGTTTCCAACCAGTAAAACACTTGAACATAAAACAGTCGAGAAGACAGGTACGTATACAATCCAAGTTACCGACCAAACCCTACAACGGTGAATTTTTCATTACACTTTAAAAGTATAGTTATGATTTGATAGTAGGTTTGGTACACAGGAAAATACGAGATAATTGTATAATACGCAGACAAGTTAAACAATGAAAACAAGAAGAAAATGGGGAAAACATGGCATAAAAGAGTTCCTGACTATAATAAAAATAAATGTTGCTGAACCACCTCCATTCTGTACTTCATTTCACTTTGATTTTAAGGTATGGTAAATGGGTTGGTGTTGTGAAGTTTTAATCTATCATCAAATCAACCAATCAGTTACGAAACTGAAAAAATGAGGGTGAGGCTGTGAATTGTTCCCCTTCTGAAACTAGCCCAAATATTGCATGAGAAACCTAGAGCTGTCCGGTTATGAATTTCAGTGCGGTTTCAGTTGTGATGAAAAAGTCTGTCTCGGTTTCAGTTTTCGGTTTTTATTTGAAAATCAGCAAAGAATTTAAATAACAAGGAAAAATAAACATAATATCAAAACCTGATCAAATCCAACAATAATAACACTTTGGCCAGCCGCTGATTTGTCGCGGTTCTCGTATGAGAAGGCCTTGGTACCCCTATTCTACCAACTGCCTCCCTATTCCCACGCTTCTTCTCTCCTCCCAACACTCGGAGATGAACTGCTTGATGACATCCCTTGCCCCATTCTTCCCAATCTCTCCGATTAGCATATTAACCCTCTCCTTTGAGTCGCCCCCTAACCACATATCCTTAATTCTCCCATCCCACTTCCCCATTATACTCCCTGTGAATCTAGTTCTTTTAGACTGGTATTTTGAGCATTCTAGAAGAAAGTGTTCCAGGGTCTCCACCACGCCCAAATTACACATCTGGCACTCCTTTTCACTGTTTTTCCCAATTTTTCCCCTCAGCTCCAGGGACCGCGACCTCAGTTGCAACAGTAATCTGAGTAGTGCTTGAATGATAACAACAACAACAACAACAACAACAACAACAACAACAACAACAAAACAAGAGGCCCCACGGGGCCTGAAGCGCTCATCTTGTACAGAACACAATTTAAACAGAGTCCAAGAATGAGTCTACATTAAGCAAGCCATCTCCATAGGCTACACTGTCAATCCTTGAGTCCCTCGGGAGTGACAAAAATAATCTGGGCATCATGCCTTTTCTTCAGTTGATCATAAGTAAAATGTAGAGCTCCCCTACGAAGCTCCTTGATACAACCTATGTGGATTAATTTTAGTACCTCAAGAGGGTACTGAATACAAAATGTTTAATTCTTCAGCAAAATGGCCAATTCCGGCTCACACAGAGAGCCCAAATATTAACCCAGGCTCTTGATTTGAACACAGTTAAATCTGACTTCCCTAGAGATGTTGTGTACCGAATATGAAAGCATTCTGACTGTTGGACCTGAAGAAGAGAAATTGTAAAGAAATTTCTTTGAATTGCATTAAGTTCAAATTTGGGCTACCATAGCGAGCCCAAATATTAACCTATGGATCCGATTTGAACAAACTTGAATCTGACCCCCCTAGAGATGTTGTATACCAAATGTGAAAGCATTCTGACTGATGGATCTGAAGAAGAAGATTTTTTTAAATTACCCTCCATATTGAACAAAGATAAAATTTGGGCTTCCGTAGGAAGCCCAAATATTAACCTAGGGACTTGGTTTGAACAATCTAGAATCTGACCCTCATAACAATGATGTATACCAAATATTAAAAGATTCTGACTGGTGGTTCTGAAGAAGAAGATTTTTAAAGAATATTCCCCATATTACCCTATGTTAAAACTTCGGGCTCCTGCAGAGAGCCCAAATATGAACCAATGAGCTTTATTTCAAAATTTTTTATCTGACCCACCCCTATGAATGCTGTATACCAAATATCAAAAGATTCTGATGATTGGTTCTGGAGAAAAGATTTTTTAAAATTTTTGCAACTATGCTGACTCAGCATTTTTCGATGCCCATTACAGAACACCCTAACATAACCGATGGCAATTTTTTTTTACCATTTAATTCTAATGGTCATAAGGATACTTCATAACAAATAAAAGCTCTCTGTTCCGTGGGGCTTGGGAAATATGGGCATTTGAAAATATTTCTATTTTTAGCTCCCAGGGTTCCCATGGGGATGCGGGAATTTTTTTTATGCATGGGTCAAGTACTTATGACCCAATACTACCACAAACCAAATTTGGTTCATACCAGACCATCGGTTCAGAAAATAGAAATTTTGGGCAGGGCCAAAAATCTTATCCCTCCTATTACAAAGCCAAATATTACTTCACGAACTTTGTTTGAACAAACTTGATTCTACACCTCATATGGAAGCTCCATAGCAAATATCAAGTCATTGTACACACTGGTTCTTGAGAAGAAGATTTTAAAAATATTTTGGAGCATTTTCCACCACTCCCTCCCTATGGGGCTGGACATGCTGAGTTGAACAAAAATGAAATGCCCCTTTGGGACCATAACTCACACAAACTTTCACTTGAATTGGCCCAGTGGCTTTGGAGGAGAAGACCAAAACATGGTGTTGACGGACGACGGATGACGGACGACGGACGGAGAGCGATGAGCTAAAAATTAGGCTAAAAATAAATAAAATTTCATAAATGATACAACCATGTGTATTTGAAGAAATTTCACCTAATAATTAACTATTCAGAAAATACATTTGCTGGGGTCATATTGTAAACAGAATATTTCCGGAAATTATGAAACATGACAGCCAAGGGAAACTGAAACCAACTTCTTAAAACAGACTATAATTCCAGGAACTGATGCAATGATAAGAGGAAACTTATTAATTGCCATGTGCTTTGTTAAAAATAAACAACTAGGATTCACAAGTGACCAACACCTTGTTTACTGTACTGAGCTTGAATTTGTGTCACTTTATTTTGAAATAGATAATCACTCAACCTTCTGACATCCATTCACAAGATGAAAACTTACATCAGAGAATCAAAACATTGCAAGAATAAGTTATGTTGTTTAATCAAGACAGAAGAGGGACACTTTACACATTTGCATTGCACTGGAGTCATGACACTTTGACTGGCTGTTAATTTGTTGTGGTTCCTTTGTAGGCATGTTCTATGCTTAATTCATGACAGATGACTAAAGTGATAAGTGGTGTATATCTTGAGAATTAGAAATGAGAATTTTCTTTTGTTTACAATCGAAAATGGGTGATAAATGAATAAGGAGAACAAAACGGAACAATGATTTATGCGTATAAAATATCACTCATTTAGTTGGATTATCATGAGATTACATTCGCTGTCGATCTGTTCGGACGCTCAACTGGATTCTCCGTGAGCACCACTGACCACAGCAAAATGAACCTACCACAGAAGCTATCTGACATATTAACATGTGTGAATGTGGGTAACTCCAGAAACTGGACCATCCATGTTTCTGGTGATACCTGCCAGGTGATATTGGACTTTCCAATACCACCTGGATTGACTCCAACAAGGAGACAAATGAAGCCAGCAGCCAGACCATTGGCCTCTCTGGGGAGTGGTAGCACCTTTGCCCAGTTGGGCTCTGGTCAGCACCTGGAGAACGCTGAGGAAACCAAGTGAAATAAAAATAAGAAAAGCGCGTCCTCAAAGCAGCGGGATGTCAAGTGCTCAGAGGATTGGAAGAAAAAGAAGGCAGAAGAATCCCACAAAGAGAAGGAAGAGGAGATGGAAGTCCATGCTTCTAGCCCGCAGGACAAACCACCAACACTACCCATACAACAGACATCTCTCTCTCCAGTTCCATCTCCAGTCTGGACCCCCAGGCTAAACAGGAAGATGACGAAGAAATAAATAAGCTTGCCCACGAACTAGAAGAACAGATCATGGGCATTGAAGAAGAGCCAAAACAAACAAAAGAGCTCACGGAAGAATCCACTCTTCGAAACGAGTTTCGAATCGAGCGCAAGAATGACATGAAGAACATGAAAAACCAGCTGGCAGAATTTCGAAAGGCAACGGCGGCACTACAATCAAACGTCTCTTTTGCAACATCACTAGCACAAAAGAGGATGATAACACAACCTCCATTGCCAATAGTCAAGGTCGCCACATCCAGCTCCAAAGATTAAGCGGAGGAAACATTAGAATTTTTTAGTAAATTTTGTTTCTTAACATACCAACCACAATTGTTTACAATTGGCTGTAACGTAAGTGCAAGTCCTACTTCGGAACTAACTCAAGCTTTGAGAAACTTTTTCAAACAAGTTGAAAAAGTAATAGAGTGCAAAAGCACGAAAAAGATCAAAAAAGGGTCAAGCGAGACCGGCGCTCGAAATTACAGGTACTCTCTCTGCACACCTCTTGTGTTTACCGAGCACATGCGCAATAACCGTGACGTCAATTCCGTATTTCCGCCAACAAGAAGTTTGTGATTTAGCGGGGAGGCATCGATATCAAAGATATCCCCAAGGAGGGTGGGCCTCTGGTAAACAATTGTGGTAGGTAGGTTAAGAAACTAAATTTACTAAAAAATTTTAATTTCTTTTCAACCTACTCACAATTGTTTACAATTGGCTGAATAAACAATAGGAGGAGGTGAATCACATAACCAATACCAACAAGAGCAGCAGAAAGAAAAGCAAGGAGGGCAAAGAACAATAAGCGAAACATGTAATGAAGATAGAGAGAAGGCACCTGAAAAGAACAAGGTCCTCAGATTGCTGCTGTAGGTGGCGGAGATAAAAAGAGGAGAAGGTAGAAGCATTCCTCCAGTAAGCCGCATTCATAATATCCCGGAGCGAAACAGAATTGGCGAATGCCCAGGATGTAGAAATGGCAAGACAGATCCACCTGGAAATAGAATGGGAAGAGATAGACTGCCTCTTAGGAATGAGAGGAGACAGAAAGAATCTCTTCCAACCCCTCCGAATGAACTGAGTGTGATTAATGTAAGTCTTGATCGCACAAACAGGACAAAGAAGAGGCCTCCGGCCATCGACAGCAGGGAGAGCCCGAATGCAGATGGGAGGAGGTACCGAATCAGAAAGTTGATTCTTGGCAAAAAAAGAACAATCAGTGGTGAAGGTGACAATGTTAGCCTCATTTCTGAAGAAAGCAGAATCAACAGATAGCGCATGAAGCTCTCTGACATGTCGAGCAGAAGCAAACGCTAGAAGGAAAGCCGCCTTATAGGTGAGAAAACGCATATCGGTCTCAGATAAAGGCTCGAATGGCGCCCCATTCAAACAGTGCAACACCCATGCCAAGTTCCACGTGGGTGTAAGATGCAAAACTTGAGACCTCTTCAAAGAAAACTGCCGAATGAGTTTGGAGAGAAAAAGATTACGACGATGCACCACTTTCTCACATAAGAGGAAGTATCAGACAGCATAGACTGATAGCCCTTAATCGTAATAGGCTGGAGGCCCTTGGAGTCACAAAGGTATACCAGAAAGTTAAAAAATTTATAGTAATTTATATATTTTTATACTTACCAATTACCCAGACTCAGCTGGTGCTAACTCTTAAATTCTAGGGCCAAACACAAATTTTGCCCCCCCCCCCCCCCAATCCCCCAAATTTGCATCAAAATCCAAAAAATATATGTCCTATGTGGTCCTCCATACTTTTATCCACTGAGCATGCTCAATGTCAAGGAAGTCTGAAATTGGAGCCAAATCCTCATTCTTACCACCAGTGTCTGGTAAGCGTTATGTAACCAGCGGGGAGGTATGAGTTCCTAACTCATGGGAGGGTCATCCCCATCTGGGTCATTGGTAAGTATAAAAGATATGTAAATTACTATAAATTTTTTAACATTTTTATACTGTACCAATGACCCAGACTTAGCTGAATAGAAAAAACGCTGGAGGGCCTAGGACATAAAGGATAATCCAATAAACTCAATTACATGTAAACAGAATTATCCGTGAGAAGAGGAGAACAGGCTTTACATGTATCTTTCTTTGTTTATACCAAAAAAGAAAGACACAATACCATTCCGTAACTGAGCACAATAACATCAATGAACTCTATTAACATCCAGTATAACCCATTATACTAATCTTTTTAAAGGAAAGCCAATAAATAAAGATAGTACAGAGAATAAAACTCTTTATACTCTTTTAAAAGTGTTCGAGGATTGTATATTAGAGCTCGTATGACACGTGACATATACAAATGCTTCACACCAAGCTACACTTTAAAAATATTACATAAATGAGATAGACATTAGCTTTACACTTTAAAACCATCCCGGCACCGACTCGGAAGTACTGACTCCAGAGGAGGTATTCTCTTCTTTTCACTATAAAGCAGGTGATATAAGGGAACACCATCCCCCCTGCACCCTTCCCCTTGCTCTGGGTTAAATACTCCAGAACGAAGAGGGCCGCAGGACAGAGTCACTACCGGAACAGAAAGCCTGCATAACTATAGTTGCAACGGTTTAGTGGACGACATTCTGAGCAACAGATAACGGACCTAAACAACGCAGGTTGCCAGAAATGGACTCAATATTTCTAAGATAAAAATTTGTGAACGTGGAAGGCTGAGACCAATATGCAGCCTTCATCAAATCGGTAATAGCAACACTATTAGCATAAGCCCAAGATGGAGACAGTGCTATTACTTTATGCGCCTAAATCTTAAGCACAGACTGCTGAGATGAAGATAATTTATCATAAGCAGTACGGATAGTTAATTGAATCCACCTTGCAACAGAATGGACCGTAATGTCCTTTCTATTAGGCAGCAAAGACAAAAAGAAACACTTACGTTCCTTTCTGATAAACTCAGATCTATGATGTAAATACGCATAGCTCTGACTGGACAAAGCAAAGGCCTATGACTGCCTGGAGACAGAAGAGAATAAACAATAGGTTCAGGGTACTTAATAGGCGCCTGATTGTTAGCCAAAAATCCAACATTAGTAGTCAATGTAATAGTACTACCAAAACTATGATAGTAAGAATCATCAACAGATAGTGCATGAAGCACACTAACTCTTCTAGCAGAAGAGAAGGCTAAGAGAAAAGCTGTCTCATAAGATAAGTATTTGAAATCCACTGTATCAAGAGGTTCAAATGGCGCTTCTTTTAGCTTGAGAAGAACCAAGCTAAATTCCACTTAGGAATTAACCTAAGGGTTCTAGGTCTACTTATCGAAAAGTTTTACGCTAACTTAGATAAAGAGACATTAGATCCAATCTGTAAGCTATCATAATGAGGATAGGTATCGGATAGCATAGACTTATAACCCTAAATAGTATTTGGCTGCAGTTTGATCCTGTCAAATAAGTAGACCAAAAATTTAGCAATGTCTGGAATGGAGGGATCATAAAATCAATAGAATGATCCCAACACCATCGCGAGAAAACCATCCACTTAGCAGCATAATTAGCTAAGAAGAGGTCCTCCTACAGTTAGAAATTGCATCCACTGCTCGTCCTGTAAAATGCTTGCCGTGCAAGAAGGACAGCACAACAGAAATACATGAAGGTTGAGACCTAGCGGGTTGTGATGCAGTGTGCGCGATTGTCCCTGCAAAAGAAGGTCCTCCCATGGAGGAAGCTTCCGCAGAATGTCCCACAACCACACCTGAGTAGATTTATCCATGGTCTCTGGGGTGACAGAGATGCTACCAATAGGATCTTGCAGTGAGATTGCTTGATTTAGCAATATCAGCTGAATCAACAGAGCTGGAGGATACACGTATCCTATCATTCCATCCCAAGAGATTGAGAGGGTGTCTACTGCAAACGCTCGGGGATCTGGGCATGACGACACATACGTCTGCAACTGATTGTTGAGATGCGTCGCAAATAAGTCTATCATAGGACGATCCCATAGGTAGCAAATCTGATTGAATACTCGTTTGTTGAGAGTCCATTCTGACGGCAACATACAACCTTTCCGAGAAAGGGAGTCTGCTAGAACGTTCAGACGACCCGGAATATGACGGACCGGTAGAAGAACTTGATGCTCTAGGACAAACAGAAGGATTCTTTCTGTTAGACTGAACAATGGAATGGAACGAGTGCCTCCCTGGTTCCGAATATACGCTACTACTGTTGAATTGTCGGACAGAATTTGAACATGCGAATTCTGAATGATGTTCATCCACAGACATAGCGCAAGTCAATTGACATCATCTTTTGATGTTTATGTGCTTGTTTAGGAACTGCAGATCCCAAAGTCCCAGGCACCTCGAATCTGATGGGCTCAAAGTTGCGCCCCAACCTGTTTGACTCGCATCCGTCAATATCATAAAAATCGGATCCGGCAGTTGCAGTGGTACTCCCTGAGTTAACCACTGAATATCTGCCCAAGTCTGAATCTCATGTTTCACATGATTCGACAAGACGATGTTCGTTTCGAGCGAATGAGTCTTCACACTCCATTTCTGAGTAAAAAATATCTGGAGTGGACATGTGTGTAGCTGCCCCATCGGAATAAGATCCGCAGTGGCTCCGCACAAACCTGTCAGTCTCATGAATTCTCTCACTGTTACTACATCTGAGTGAAGACAAAAGCGAGCGTAACAACTGACTAATATCGCTCTGGTTAACGGTAGATGAATGAGAATGTTGTGAGTCTCTAAACTCATTCCCACGTGGGTGAATGACTTGGATGGCACTAGATCCAACTTCTTTTCATTTACTATGAAACCGAGACGTCGGAGCAATTGAAGCAAACTCTGAACATAGTTCTGAAGAGTTAACTTGCTGCCGTAACTCTGAAGAATGTCGTCCAAGTAGGCCGACGTTACTGCAGACAAATGAGCTCAGAAATGAGTCATTATTCGAGTGAAGGCCCAGGGTGCTAGATTCAGACCAGAGCATCATTGCTCGGAACTGAAAACAACTCCTGGGACAGCGAAGCGAAGGTACTTTCTAAATGCCGGATGTAACATGACGTGAAAGTACACATCTTTGTGATCTATGCTCGCAGCATAATCGTTCACTCGAATGCTCACTCTGACCGATCGGATGGTCTCCTTAAAAAATTTTGGAGCCATGATCAGCTTGTTTATCCAGTTCAGATCTATAACTGGACGAAACGAGCCGTCTGGTCTTGGAACCAGGAACAGGTGACTGTAGAAAACTGGAGATTCCTGGTTTTCTACGGCGTCTATAGCTTTCTTGCCCAGAAGTGATTGAACTTCTGATAGAAGCGAATCTCTCTTCTGAAAGTTTAACGGAAGCTAAGACCAGAGTGGACTTCGAGTTAACGGAGGTTTTTCCTTGAAGGTCAGTTTTAGACCTTCAGAAATAACCCCTTGTACCCATGGGTCGTCCGTAATTGACAACCAATTGGTTAAGAATCTCGATAGCCTTCCGCCCACTGGAATGCAATAGAGGTTTAGACCATCACCTCCTGGCCCTGCCAGGGTTGCAGGAGGAGAAACGTCCTCCACGACCCACACCTCGCCCAATCGACCTAAGGGCATCTGACCGGTTATCTCGGCCAGCATTACGACCCCTATCTGAGTCGCTACTCTGACGGTCTCCGGAGTAAGACGTAGAGGCTTTCTTAGATCCTCTATAGGAACTTCCTTTGGACGTATTCGCCCCGAAGTGCCTGCCTTACTCCTCCCTGCTGAGTCCGACATTTCAAAGCGGATTGAATCCGAAGCTTTCTTAGTAATCTGATTATAGATTGTAGAAAGCTTACCGTTGAAGAGAAGCTCTCTTGAGACCGAAGCGACTGGAAGTGAGTTTTTCACCTTACTATCCACTCTTGTGGATGCAGCCAGGGCAGCATCACGTCTGACTAACTCCATATTGCCACTGAAAGGGAGGAGTTATACGTAGAAAATGCTATGGCCCTTGAAATAACTCTCAAGGAAGTTTTGAACATCCTGCGATTCTTTCCTTCGAGACGTAATGATAATGCTCTGGTAAGGTGATCTGCATAAGATAATGCTTCTAAACTGATTTTTTTGTTAGACAAGATAGTCGTCACCAGCGTACTGGATAAATCGACATGGACACGGGCAATGACAATTCCAAGTTGTCTGCCTGGTCGTCTAAATGCAGAGGAACTCGCGGCATGCTCTGTCCTGCCGTTTCAAATCTGTTTCTATGATTGATGAAAGGCAGCTGTAGAGCATGAAACAATAAGAAATCTAAATTTTATAGTAAATTTCCTTTCTTATTATACCTACCACAATTGTTTACTACAGGCTTGCACTACAGTGGAAGTCCCTAACTCGGAAAAAATACTCTCTATTTTTGTCTTTCCCAAGCAATTTGAGAAAGAAAAGTGGTGCAAAAGCACCAAGAAAAAATAAGCCAAAACTGGGTCGAGTGCAACCGGCGCAGACCCAGTACGGGACGCCCTCTCCCAAGTACAACTCCACGACTTCCGTTGCCAGTGCGCATATACCGTCGCTAAAGACTCATTCTTTTTGAATCCGTCAACGTTAGAGTTATGTGATCAGCGGAGAGGAAAGATTCTTTACCTGTAAATAAGACGGGAGGGCCTCCATGTAAACAATTGTGGTAGGTATAAGAAAGGAAATTTACTATAAAATTTAGATTTCTTATCAACCTACTCACAATTGTTTACTACAGGCTGAATAGACAATAGGCTGGAGGGAATCGCATAACCAACCCACACATTACCCCAGTGCACTGGAACCGTGAAGCAGAAGGAAGAGGTTCCGAGGCTTAACAACCATAACATCGCAATCATTGGTAAAGGACAATGAAAGGAGACATATGGGCCGGTGTGAAACACAGACAGAAAAGGGCAGTAGCAGCACAAAGCTGAAACTGACCTTCAAGAAGCCTAATGGCTAGGGCAGACAACAGCCTGAGCAGAAGAAAGAGGACCCAAGGCAAACAGGTCCTCCGACTGCTCCTGCAACTGGCGCAGATAAAAGGTGGAGAAAGTAGAGGCATTTCTCCAGTAGGCTGCCTGCATAACATCCGACAACTTGACGGAGTTAGAATAAGCCCAAGAGGTGGACAATGCCCGCACCTCGTGGGCAGAAATATGATTGGTAATACAATTGCAGCTGCTAAATGACCGTAAGCCATACGAATAGCAAGACAAATCCATCGAGAAATGGATTGAGGAGAGATCTTCTGTCGTCCTGGAATAAGAGACAGAAAAAAACGTTTCCTGCCTTTCCGTATGAAACGTGTCCGATCGAGATAAATGCGAATAGCACGGACCGGACAGAGCAAAGGGCAATTACTCTCAACAGAAGGATGAGCCCTGATACAGATAGGAGGAGGAGTAGTATCTGGTAACTGATTCTTGGCCAAAAAAGAGCAATCAGTGGTAAAAGTAACGCTGTTGGGAGAGCTCCTAAAAAAGGCCGGGTCAACCGAAAGGGAGTGAAGCTCACTAACCCATCTGGCCGAAGCAAACGCCATCAGAAACACCGTCTTATATGTGAGAAAATGCATATCCACTTGGGATAAAGGTTCGAACGGCGCCCCCCCTCCCCCCCACCCACCCCCCCCCCCCCCCAGCAAAGCAGCACCCACGAAAGATTCCATAGTGGGGTAAGCTGCAAAGTCCGAGGCCTTTTCAAAGAAAAGTGCCGAACAAGCTTGGAGAGGTAAGGAATAGTGCCGATACGACGCTTCCCCACATAAGAAAAAGTCTCTGAAAGCATGGACCTGTAACCCTTGATGGTAACAGGCTGGAGACCCCGAGAATCAAACAGATATACCAGAAACTCCGCAATCTGTGAAATTGAAGGGTTTGCATAATCAACAGAGTGATCAGCACACCATCGACAGAAGACCTTCCATTTAGCTGCATAAGCTAAACCAGTGGAGTGCCTCCTTGAAGAAGAAATGCACTCCACTGCTCGTCTCGAAAAACCTCTACGGAGGAGACAGGACCTGACAAAAGATATGCGTGAAGGCACAATGAAGTCGGGTGGACGTGAAACCTCCTCGGGCGACCTTGACAAAGAAGGTCGCGACGTAGCGGGAGACATGCCGGAACCACCGGCATCAGCGAGTGGAGCTGATTGTTTCACACCCACTGAGGCGACAGGGGAGCGATCAGAATGATTCGACAACTGCAGGTTCGAATTTTGGCTAGAACCTGAGGCAGAATCGGAACCGGCGGGAAGGCGTAGCCGACTAGACCGTTCCAATCGAGTGACAGAGCGTCCACGGCAAAAGCCAGAGGATCTGGACACGGGGACACGAAAGTGTCCACCTGATGATTCCAACGAGTCGCAAAGAGATCGATGTGGGGACGTCTCCAGAGATCGCAAAGTGACTGGAACACTGTGGATCATCCACTCGGTGGAAATAACCCTGCACTGTCGGGACAGGGAGTCGGCTAGGACGTTCAGACGAGCGGGAATGTGACGAACAACCACTCCGGTGTGAACATGCTGAGTGAGCAGTAGAAGATCCCGAGACAATTCGTACATCGGAACCGAGTGGGTGCCGCCCTGGTTCCGAATGTAAG
Source organism: Pictodentalium vernedei (assembly GCA_031216915.1). Lineage (NCBI taxonomy): Eukaryota > Metazoa > Mollusca > Scaphopoda > Dentaliida > Dentaliidae > Pictodentalium > Pictodentalium vernedei. The sequence continues at coordinate 748,085,314 of CM062297.1, forward strand.
CAACCACTGTCGAATTGTCGGACAGCAGAAGGACCTGGCGATTCGACAGGTGAGGGATCCACTGCCTGAAACTCAGAAGAAGAGCAAGAAGCTCCTTCTGGTTGATGTGTAGAGCTGCTTGATCCTGGTCCCACATCCCGTGTAGGGAAAGACCGAGAGGATCCAATGTCGCACCCCATCCAAGATCGCTGGCATCTGCCGTCAGAACGCGATTGGACGTGGGTAAGGCCAATGGAACACCCTGCGTAATCCACTGAACATCTGTCCAGGGACGAAGGTGAGGATAAAGAGATTCCGGAAATGGAAGCACCAGATCCAGAGAATCTACATTCGGTCTCCAACAACTGAGCAGAAAGTGTTGGAGAGGTCTGACACGCAGCCGACCTAGAGGAATGAGATCCGTCACCGAACCGCAGAAACCGATCAGCCGGAGAAAACTCCGAGCGGTCGCGGACGTGGACTGGGACAGAGTCAGAGCAAAAGCTGAGAGAATCACAGCCTTGGCCTGGGGAACCGCTACCAAATTGAATTGGGTTTGGAAAGCCATCCCCAGATGATAAAACGACTGAGAAGGGACCAGGTCTGACTTCTCCTCGTTGACTCTGAATCCTAGCGACGTGAGCAAGCTCAACAGAGTGGCGACATCCGACTCCAGTAAGGCAGCATTGGAATGCCTCTGGAGGATATCGTCCAGATATGCCGAAGTAGTCACCCTGGACTGTGTGCGATGGAACGCTATCACATGCGACATCAGTCTGGTGAAGGCCCAAGGAGCCAGGCTGAGGCCGAAAGGCATGGCCTTGAACTGGTAAACTCGCCCCAGAAAAGCGAACCTGAGATACTTCCGTGATGCCCGATGCATCGGAATGTGGAAGTAAGCGTCTCACAGGTCGATGCTGGCAGCGAAATCTCCCCGATGAATTGATTGGCGGACCGACCTGAAAGTCTCCATGCTGAACTTGGGAGCAATGAAAGACTGGTTCAGGATACTCAGATCGATAACCGGTCGGGGTCGGCCGTCCTTTTTCGGCACCAAGAACAGGCGGGAATAGAAACCCACTGACTGAATGTTCTTGACGACCTCGATCGCCCCCTTTGCCAGGAGATTGCCAATCTCCATGGACAAAAGTTTCTGACATAAAACGTCTGAAGGAACTGTGGTTGGAAGAGGCACCCTTGACAGAGTGGGGTGTCATCGGAAGGATATTCACAGCCCGGACCGAACAACATCTAACACCCACGGATCGGATGTGATGGTGGCCCAATGGTCTGCGAACTCTGCTATCCTTCCTCCAACCTGGGATGAGTCGAGGTGAGGACCTTCATTTCGAGCCCTGACGAGGCCCGCGAGAGGAGAAACCACCTCCTCAACTAAATGAAGAATCATGAGACTTCCCTCGATTCTGCCGACCTTTACCCTTACCCCTTGAGTAAGAGGACCAGCCTTTTGCTTCACAGAGGAAGCAGAAGGGTACTTGTTAGGCTTGGAACGGCCCTGCCTCCCCAAGATGGCTGATCAAGCTGACGAAACAGCAGCTGATCTTTGGAATGACATAGGACGTCATCCCAGACCGTCGACACGGAACCATGGAAAAGTTGCGGACCTGCCAAAGAAGCAGATCGAAGAGCAGCACGCTGCTCCTCGGGAATGTGTCGAGCACAGCGTCCCTTCGAACTAATTCCAGATTAGCCGTGTTACGGGAATGCGTGTGAGTAAGATGCATGAGCGCCTTGGACAGCACACGCAAAGGAGCCTGTACCTCGTCAAACTTATCTGGAGGCAGATAAGCAGCTAAAGCTGAGACGACGTGATCTGAGAGAGAAAGCATGCCAAGCATCTCTCTAGATAAGCCCAACATGGACTCCAGAGTCGTCATTGGAATGACGGCAGACTTGGGCTTGGAAAGCCCGAGGGAAGTGGAGTCCTGATCCAGAACCGTCAAAGTCTGGCAGACTGATGGATTGGCGGAATCGTAGGAACGATAACGTACAGGAGGCAAAAAGGTGTCAACCCTGGTGAAGAACAGAGTCTTCAGAGCCTTGGAACTCAGCTTGGAGTCCAATGCTGAAAAAGCTTCAACCACCTGTACCGACTGGCACGGTCGAAGGCGCCCAGAAGCAGGTTGCTCCATAGGCTGTAGGTGCACGACCGATGATCGCGGCCTGGCTGACACTGTCGGCTGGTTAGCTGGTTTGAGATCAGGCAGAGACCCAAACCAAAGTCAAGAGCTGCCCCCAAGTCCAAAGACTGCTGGCCCTCGACATCAAGCATGTCGGACTCCTCCCCAGAGTCGGAAGACACATAGCCCATCATGGGCAAACCAGCCGACGCCTCCCATGGTGTCGGGACACCAGGGGGATCAGAAACCGGCCTGTTTCCAATCCCAGGAGGCGGCGCCATAGGAGGCGCCTGGAAACCACTCGCTGCCTCGCTGGAAGCAACAGGAAGGCTCTTTGACAGAACCTGAGTGAGTAAGGAGAGGGCCTCCCTAAGCTCACTGTCCGAACTGGCCGGTTCGACAGGGGAGCAAACCGGCAAAGTGGCCTCATCTCTGATCCTCTTAACCAGCGAAGGGTCACGATCCTCCAAAACACCCCAATCTGAAGGCAGACGTGTATAGGGGTACGAGGCACCCCGAGGATCAATATAGCGAGAACTCATGAGAGTCACCGCGGACCTCTGCAGGGCAGAAAGTCCAGGCTGCACAAAAGGCGTTGGTCCCCCAAAACTGGTCGTGTGGCCAGAATGAGTGGCCGGAAATGCCACGGAGTTCATAGTGTCTCCACTAAGAACATCCGAATCCAAAGACACAACTCTGGTGCTCGACGTAGAGACCACAGTGGTGGGTTCGGCCGGCAGACCCTTCCAACTTTGCCGAGTTGAAGTCAGGGAAGGCTGAGGCCGATATCCCACGTCTACAGAACCAGACATTCCTGCAGTCCCCTGCAGCGAAAAGCCGTGGCCGGCTGAAACTGACGACAAAGCAGACAGACCAGCAGTAGTAGTAGATACGTCAGGAGTCGTTGAGGCTGGTGGAATAGTGGAGAGAGCACCCTTGCTCGGCTCCGAAGGAGGAGTCACAACCCTAGTGACAGCCTCAGATGTCGACTGAAGGGGGGACCGTAGTCCCGGAACCAGGCACCTCTTCACCAGAACACTCAACGGCTCCCGCAGTATTCACTACAGGAAAAGACTGCACATCCCCCACGGAGGAGGAATAACTCTAACCAGACAAGGTCGACTCGGGAGCCCCCGAATGACCATGTTCTCCTTTCCCGCAGGAGCGGGAGGCACGGCCATGAGAACGAACGACACGGTTAACTGACACCCAGAAAGTGGATGACCATGATCCACAGACACCACATGGCCGCTCAGCCAAACACCCATTACAGGAGGAGAAGAAGAATGTGAATCGTCCACATGCTTTGGCAGCAGACATTGCCCACAAGGAATTGTCCTGGGCATGATAGAGGTGAGAGGAGCAAAGAAGGTGAAATCAGAAAACAGAAGAACACCCCCAAAGAAGAGAGAAAGGTGACAGAAATTAAGACCCCAGACGGTCGACCGGGAACCACACAACAGGATGACTACTCTCAAAAGAGAGAAGAAAAACTGCAGGAGCGGTACCCCGCTGACACCTAACTCTAACACAATTAGAAAAATTAGCAAATTAAGCATTGACAATAATTGAGAAAAATAATTTAAGTCCAAACCGCATGGCACACGCAATTCGAGCGCGACTCGAGAGAGAACATATAAAATACATTATGGATATAGAATATGTAAGAGAATATAATAAAAATTGTTCCTGAGAATACAAAGGATACTCTGATACAATATGAATCAGGAAACATCAATCAACGAGCTGGATAAACACTGATAAGCATGCAGAACATCTCGACACAAGGCGGATGACAAAAAGAATGAGTCTTTAGCGACGGTATATGTGCACTGGCAATGGAAGTCGTGGAGTTGTACTTGGGAGAGAGCGTCCCATACTGGGTCTGTGCCGGTTGCACTCGACCCAGTTTTGGCTTATTTTTTCTTGGTGCTTTTGCACCACTTTTCTTTCCCAAATTGCTTGGGAAAGACAAAAATAGAGAGTATTTTATCCGAGTTAGGGACTTCCAATGTAGTGCAAGCCTGTAGTAAACAATTGTGAGTAGGTTGATAAGAAACCTGATTTGCCAGTCATAAAGGCTAGCTTGAATATAGCATCATTAAGAAGTACAAAAGTCTGTGACATTTCTGGACTGGGTTGGAAAGTCAGGCTCAATGTCCCTATTCCGGCAGAATAAATCTGTGTTCAGTGACGCTTTCAGTTTCTTATCGGGTATCGCAGCATTTTGGTCCGGAGAAAAAACTTCTAAAAGGTGTTGCCAGATGAAATCTACAGCCACCTTAAGTTGTTCGGAAAGGGAAAATTTCAGCTGTGCTGATTCCCTTTTACCATCCGCCTGGACCACATAAGTATCTCGGTCATCCCTTTCTGACTCTGCAGAGGAGCGAACCGACCCAGCTTCCTCAGACAGTTTCTTTACTGAAAAAGTTTCTGATGGCTGCTGGGATGCTGCGATGAATTGAGCTATCTGTGATAGCAAGTCCGTCACGGAGGCCTGTGGAGCCACGGTCTTAAGTAAATTAGCCGCTGGAAGCTCCTGGGACGTTAATTCCTGCATACTTCTCATATGCGAACGTCCCAACTGGAAAGGCCTCGTGTCCGTGGCTAGAGGATGGCGTGACCTGGTCGACATGGACTCCCTGGTCGGCGAAGCAGGCTGGATATCTGCGGTCACATAGTCAAGGTGCGGTCGTGTGTGCTGACGTGAGGATAAGGAAGCCAATAGACAAGCCGCGTCGGAATCACTGTCAGAAGTAACTGTTGTCAATATAAACAAAAGTGAATAAAAACTGGAAACAAGACTCCAGGCACTGAAAATATGGCCTGAAATCTGTAACCAATTTTAACACTATCCCATGTAAAACAGAGGCTTCCTGAGAAGAAACTGCAGTACATAGGATGGTAGATGCATGACCAAAACGCCTAACCACCCTAGGGTGAGGGCGTAACCATGGGGAAAAACAGAATAAACATTCTGTTACCAAGCCAAAACTCCCAAGAAATTTCAGTAAAAAAATTACAAAAATTATGCCAAAAGCATGGGAGAATAGCAAGGGGGGTATGAGGGAAAGGGAGAGAGGAAACTCTGAACAAACTGTGGAAATTTCCTAACAAGAATGTAAACATCAGGCCTATGCCCCAAAATTAGGGAACATGAAATAATTTTGCATAAAAAATATAAGTTACAGCCCTGAACACATCCTTGCACTGTTTCTTCCTCTCATCCTCTTATTTCATCCTTAGATCCACCATTTCTTTCATGATTTTGTGTCTGGCATCATTTTTAACTGAGATTATAAGCACAGATATCAGTGAGATGGGTAAACATGAAGAATAGTGGACCCAACAAATTATACAAAAGTTAAAAAATTTATAGTAATTTATATATTTTTTATACTTACCAATGACCCAGACTTAGCTGGTGCTAACTCTAAAATATTAAGGACCAAATGCAAATTTTACCCCCCAATCCCCAAAATTTGCATCTAAAACCGAAAATTACATGTCCCATATGGTCCTCCATACTTTTACCCCACTGCACATGCGCAGTGTCAAGGAGGTCTCAAAATTGCCGCCAAAAATCATTCTCACAACCAGTGCCTGGTAAGCGTTATGTACTCAGCGGGGAGGAATGAGTTCCCAACTCATGGGAGGGCCATCCCCGTCTGGGTCATTGGTAAGTATAAAAAATATATAAATTACTATAAATTTTTTAACATTTTTATACTGTACCAATGACCCATACTTAGCTGAATTGTAAAAAGGTTGGAGGGCCTAGGACATAAGGAAAATCCAATAGACTCAATTACCTATAACAGACCTATCCCCTTAAGGAGAAAAGGAGAGATAGTCTTTCATGTATCTTTCTTATTTGTAACAAAAAAGAAAGATACAATACTATTCTGTAATTGAGCACAATAACATCAATGATGTCTATAAACATCTAGTATAACCCTTTATACTAATATTTTTTAAGGAAAGCCAACTAATGCAGGAGTCTAGAGAAATGAGACTCTATATACTCATTTAAAAGTGTTCAAGGATTGTATATTAACGCTCAATTAATCACGTCATATATACGAATGCTTCACACCAATTAACTCTAAAATATATTACACAGATGAGTAAACATAGGCTTAACCCTAAAATTATCTCGGAACCGACTTGGAATTACTAGTCCAAGGGAGGTATTCCCTTCCTTTACACTATAAAGCAGGTGACCTAAGGGAACCCCCCCCCCCCCCTTTCCCTTGCCCTGGATCAAATACTCCAGAGCAAAGAGGGCAGCAGGACAGAGTCACTGCCGGAACCGAAAGCCTATACACACATAGTTGCCACTATTTAGTAGACGACCTTCAGAGTAAATAAAAAATAGCGGACCTAAACAATGTAGATCTGTAGAAAAGGACTCAATATTCTCAGATACAAAATCGTGAAAATGGAGGGCTAACACTAATATGCAGCCCTCATTAAATCTACAAAAAACATATTAATAGCTTAAGCTCATGAAGTAGAAGAACTCTTACTTCATGAGCTCAAAATAAAACACAGACTGCTGAATGAAGAAATAATCATAAGCAGAACTGACAGTAGATTGAATCCATCTGACCATAGAATGGACTGAAATGTGGAGGAAGCTTCCACGGCATGTCCCACAACAGACGCCTGAGTAAACAGTCCACAGTCTTGTGGAGCTAGAGAAGCTACCAACAGAATTTGCATTGAAATAATTACACTAGAGCAAAATCTGTTGAATCAACAATGCTGTAAGATACGCATATCTTATTATTCCGTCTAACAAGATCTCTAGAGCGTTTATTGCAAACGCTCGAAGATCCAAACATAATGACACATACGTCTGCAACTAATTGTTGAGATGTGTCGCGAATAATAGATCATTGGCCGCTCGCCATGGTAGCAATCTGATTGAAAACTCGTTTGTTGAAAACCGATTCTGTTGGCAACAAACGGCCCCTCCGTGAAGGGAGTCCGCTAATACATTCGGACGACCCGGAATATGACGGACTGATAGGAGAATTTGAACTTCTAGTAGCAACCGAAAGATACATTCCATTAACTTGAATAACAGGATGGAATGAGTGCCTCTAAAATTCCGAAAATATGCTAATATCGTCGAATTGTCAGACAGAATTAGCATATGAACATTCTGAATTATGTTATCCAATAACGTAGCACAAGCCAAAATGACATCATACTTGATGTTTGAGTGCTGATAAGGAACTATGGAATCAAAAGACCCTGGCACTTCAATCCGTTGGGCTCAATGAAAATGAAGACTGTAAAACTCGGATCTGGCAGTTGCAATGGAACTACCTGAGTTAAGCCCAGAAAACTTGCCCAAGTCTGAATCCCTTATTCACTTGATTAGACAAGACGATGTCCGTATCGAGCGAAAGAATCTTCACTCTCCAATACTGAATTAAAGAAATTTGGAGAGGACCAATGCATAAACGGAACGAGCCGTCTGGTTTTTGGAACCAGAAAAGGATAGTTGTAGAAACCTGGAAATTGCTGTATTTCTACGATCTCCATCGCGATCATTCCAGAAGAGACTAGACTTCTGATGGAAGCGAGCCTCTATCCTACTGACTTGGTGGAAGCTGAGTCCTTCTTGGACTCCAAGTTGACAGAGGATTTCGTGTGAGGAACAATATAGTCCTTTCGAAATCACCCCTTGAATTGAGAAACTCGACCGTCTTCTGCTCACTAGTACACGATAGAGGTTAAAACCATTACCTCCTGATCATGCGAGGCTTGCGGAAGGAGAAGCCATGTCCTCCACAGTCCGCACCTCGCACCGTCGACCTAGGGACGTCTGACCGTAATTACGGCCGCTATATGAGTCGCTACCCTGACGGTCTCTAGAATAAGACCTAGAGGACGCATAGGAACCTTAAAGGAACTTCCCTTGGACGTATTCGTCCCAGAAGTGCCTGTCCTACTTTTCTCTGCTGAATTCGACTATATGGAAGTGAATTTTAATAGCAGAGAGTCTAAAGCTTTCTTAGTTAACTGATCATAAAGTGCGGAAAGCTTGCCGTCGAAGAAAACTCTCCGGAGACTGGAGCGACTCTGAGAGAGTTTTTAACCTTACTATCTACACGCGTGGATGTAGCCAGGACCGCGTCACGTCTAACCAGCTCCATATTGTCACTAAAGGACGGAGTTTTACGTGAGGCCCTTGAAAGAACTCTTAAGGATATTATCATCCTAGAATTCTTTTCCCTTTGAGACGTAATGATAACGTTCTGGTAAGGTGATCTGCGTACGATGATGCGTCTAAGCTGACCCTACTAGATGATATTATTATTTCCAACATCGTGGTTGGAATTGACAGTAAAAAAAAAAACAATACTAGGTCCTGACCTGGTCGTCTAGACGCAGAGAACTCTCAGAATGCTCTGTCCTGCCGTTTCAAAATATTCGTTGAATTGATGAAAGGCAGATGTAGAACATATTGCCGATAAGAAACCTGACCTGCCCATTTAGGTAGCAAGTTAAATAATATAGCGTCATTCAACAGATCAATGTCCGTGAGACATTTCTGGACTATGTCGGAAACTGAGGGATGAGGACTCTAAACTGATTAAGAATTCTGTGTCCAGTGGCGCTATCAGTCTCTTATCCAGCAACGCAGCATTTTTTGGTCCGGAGGAACAACGTCAGATGACAATGCCGGATGCACTCTAAGGCAATTATGTTGTTCCAAAAAGGGAAAATACAACTCATCCATATACCTTTCTCCATCCTGTTGGACCACTTGTAATTCTTGATCGTCCGTGTCTGAACCTGCAGCGGAACATACCAACCCAGCTTCCTCGGATAATTCCTGATCCGACAGAATTACTGTCGGTTGCTGGGATGCTGCGATAATTGTGCTATCTGTGATAGCATGTCCGTAACAGAGGCCTGTGGAGCTGCGGTCTTATAAGATTTAGCCGCTAGAAGCTCCTTGGACATTCACTCTTGCATACATCTAATATGTGAACGTCCGGAGTATGAAGGCCTCGTATCCTTGGCTACCGGATGGCGTGACCTGGTCGCCGTAGAATCCCTGGTCGGCGATGTTGGTTGAATATCACAAGTCACGTAGCCAAGGTGCGGTCGTGAGTGCTGCCGTGAGGATGAGGAAGCAGAAAGAGCAGTCTCTCCGGACTGTCTATATAACGGAGCGTCCCGAACGGCGGACGTATGCTCCGAGTGAGGAATGTTTTGTACAACAACATCTGGGCCCAGATGTTGTAATACGAGAGAGGAACCTCTCTCGCTCGCAGTCCGGTGGACCTGGATGAGCTAGGAACCGGACTAATAGGCTTCCTCTGTACCATCCTCGTATCCGTCGTCACTGGGTGTGCACATTGTATTTTATAGTGCTCGCATCACCCAATCTCCTTCCTGGACCGCAACGGACGAACCCGGGTGCTGAGCCATTCGGTGAATGGTTGCGACACAGGGCGAGCTAGCGGACGCCAATGCCGTCGATCCTACTTGGGACCTCTTAGGCAATTGACGTATTTGTATGAGCACTTTACCGCTAGCTCTTCATTTGACTGTGACAACAGAAGCACACTTGCAAAGACTTCACGGTAACAATACCTAGTTCATGTTACCCTATGAGACCTGTGGAACCACGGTCCTACGTGAAATATCCGGTGGAAGCTCCTGGGATGTTCATTCTTGCATTTATTTTATATGCAAATGTCCCGACTGGAAAGGTCTTGTATCCTTGGCTAGCAGATGGAGTGACCTGGTCGACGTGTATTCCTTGGTCGGCGAAGCAGGAGCACCAGGGACGTTCAGTCCTGCATTTATATAATATGCGAACGTCCCCTAGAAATCTGTGGTTACTTAGCCAAGGTGCGGTCGTGTGTGTTGACAAGGATGAGGAAGCCAATATAGCAGCCTCGTCGGACTGTCATGCGACGGAGCGTCCCGAGCGGGAGAAGTGGACATAAGCTCCGATTAAGCGAACAACATACAACATCGCGGCACAGATGTTGATGCAAGAGAGAGGGGGCCTCTCTCGCTCGCGGTCCGGGGGACCTGGACGAGCTAGCTACCGGACTGACAGGCTTCCTCCGTACTATCCTCGGATCCGTCGTTGCTGGGTGTGCACATCTGAAGTTTTATGGTGCTCGCATCACCCAATCTGCTCCCTTGGACCGCAAAGGACTAACCCGGGTGCTGTACCATTCTGTCCTGGTGAATGGACGCGACACCGGGCGGACTAGCGGGCGACAATGCCTTCGATAGAACTAGCTAACTCCCAGCAATTGTCGTAATACCTTGAGCACTTCCCACTAGCCCTACTATTGTAACGACTGAGACACACTTATTGAAGACATCACGGAAACATCACTCTGAATTCTGAAAAAGAAAATGATAGAATATAGTGACCCTACAGAGAGAGGACCGTAATGGACCCCTCACCAGTAATAAAATACTGTGACACCCATCTCCAATGATGTCATATCAATCAACACACACAGAGCAAGAATTAATGCGACTACATAGACTATAAGAAACACAATGAACTTGTGAATAAGAGGAAGATATCCTCGGCATTACGAATGAAGAATATTTTTTCCAACCAGAAAAAATATACACCGTTATATTACTCACACTAACCCTTGAAATAGATATACATATATATTATAATTCATTATAACATTTCAAAAGAAAATAATTGTCAAAAAAAAAAAATTTTGAAAAAATTTTCAGAAGAGCCCAAGTTCCCAATGGGAACCTTGAGCCCAAGGATCCCAAAAAAGCCTAAGTGTGGACAAAATTTTTTAATGATTTTGAAAAATTAATGTAACACTTCCGGACAATATTAATGTATCTAGCTATGAACTAAATTAAGCAGAAGACAAGTAATCACTGTCAGAAGTAACAGTTGTCAACATAAGCAAAAGTGTCAACAAACCAGAAACATGACTCCAGGCACTGAAACAAACAAAGCCCGAAATCAGTTACCAATTTAAACACTATCTGATGCAAAACAGAGGCTTCCAGAGAAGGAACTCTAGAACATCAGATGGTAGATGCAGACCAAAATGCCTAAACACCCCTGGGGTGAGGACGTAAACATGGGGAAAAACAGAAAATAATTCTGTTACCAAGCCAAAAAACTCCCAAGAAATTTTAGTAATAAACATTACAAATGAAAGTGTCAACGACACTGTAGCTCAACTTGTCAAGACAAAGACATGTACATGTATAGTATGTGACACAGCAATGACAAACATCTAGGTAATGACCTGATAACAAAGGTACATATAAAGTATTGTAACGGTCTGTACATAAATACTGAGCGTTGCCTGTAACAAATGTATAGGTAAAGTATTGTAAAGGTGGGTGACAGTCAGATGCTAAACTAGAAAAAAATCTTTGAGTCCCAGAGTGGGTCTGACTGAACCCCAAAATATTTGTTCTCATAGCACAGTGATAACAAAGGCACCCCGAAACACACTCATTCCTGTCCCAAGGTGAAAACAAAGGTACCCAAGAAGTTTCGTGAAGATCAGTTCACAAATATAAGCTGTGTAGAAGTTGTGACAAAAAACTGATTGGACCTGATTTCGGTACAAAATGGCCACTGGCAGCCATCTTGAATTTTGGACCACGCCCAGAAACACTCGTTCTCGTCCCAAGGTGATAACAAAGGTACCCAAGAAGTTTTGTGAAGATCGCTTCATAAATACAGCCTCTAGCCCGAGCCGTATTGACATGTGCACTTACAGAGTATAAGTAGCACTGAATAAATCAAAGTTCATCTAATTTGCATAATTTCTGCACGAGAAAAAAACCCGTACTATATGGGATGTATTCCATGTTACTAAACATTCATACAAAAATTTATTCAAATCAGAACTTTCATACAGAAGTTCTGTACAAAAGACTGATTGCACTAATTTTGGTACAAAATGGCTGCTGGTGGCAACTTGAAATTCGGACCACACCCAAAAACACTCGTTCTCATCCCACGGTAATAACAAAGGTACCCATGAAGTTTCGTAAAGATCGGTTCATAAATACGGCATCTAGCCTGAGCCATATAGAAGTTGTGTACAAAAAACTGATTAGACCTAATTTCGATACAAAATGGCCACTGGCAGCCATCTTGAATTTTGGACCGCACCCAGAAACACTCGTTCTCGTCCCAAGGTGATAACAAAGTTACCCAAGACGTTTCGTGAAGATCGGTTCATAAATACAGACTCTAGCCCGAGCCGTATTGACATGTGTACTTACTGTGTGTAAGCAGCACTGAAAAAATCAAAGTTCATCTAATTTGCATAATTTCTGCACGAGAAAAAAACCTGTATTATATGTGATGTATCCCATGGTACTAAACATTCACACAAAAAATTATTCAAATCAGCGCTTTCATATGGAAGTTCTGTGCAAAAATCTGATTGCACCAAATTTCGTACAAAATGGCTGCCATCAGCCATCTTGAATTTCGGACCGGACCCCAAAACACTCGTTCTCGTCCCACGGTGATAACAAAGGTTCCCAAGAAGTTTCGTAAAGATCGGTTCATAAATACGGCCTCTAGCCCGAGCCGTATTGGCATTTGCACTTACAGTGCTGAAAGTAACACCAAAAAACATCAAAGTTAGTCTAATTTGCATAATTTACGCACGAGAACAAAACCCGTATTATATGTGATGTATCCCATGGTACTAAACATTCATACACAAAATTATTCAAATCAGAGCTTTCATATGGAAGTTCTGTACAAAAAACAGATTTCTGCATCGTCGGTACAAAATGGCAGCTGGCAGCCATCTTGAATTTCGGACCGCACCCAAAAACACTCGTTCTCGTCCCACAGTCATAACAAAGGTACCCAAGAAGTTTCGTAAAGATTGGTTCATAAATACGACCTCTAGCCCGAGCCATAGCAGCTTGGCACTTACAGCTCTGAAAGTAACACTACAAAAATCAAAGTCAGTCTAATTTGCATAATTTACGCACGAGAAAAAAACCTGTATTACTAAACATTTATACAAAACTTTATTCAAATCAGAACTTTCATACAGAAGTTCTGTACAAAAAACTGATTTTTGCATCATCGGTACAAAATGGCCACTGGCAGCCATCTTGAATTTTGGACCACACCTAAAAACACTCGTTCCCGTCCCAGGGTCATAACAAAGGTACACAAGAAGTTTCGTAAAGATCGGTTCATAAATACGACCTCTAGCCCGAGCCATAGCCAATTGTTGACGTACGGACAGACGGACGACGGACGACGGGCCATGACAATAGCTCAAATTTGACTTCGTCAAAGTTGTGCTAAAAGTTAAAAAATTTATAGTAATTTCTATATTTTTTATACTTACCAATGACCCAGACATAGCTGGTGCTAACTCTTAAAATATAGGGCCAAACACAAATTTTGCCCCCCAATCCCCCAAATTTGCATCTAAAACCAAAGAAAACATGTCCTGAAAGGCCCTCCACACTTCGCCTCTACTGCGCATGTGCAGCGTCAAGGACGTTCCGAAATTGGCGCCATTAATCATTCTAATAACCAGTGCCTGGTAAGCGCTATGTACTCAGCGGGGAGGCAAGAGTTCCCAACTCCTGGGAGGGCCATCCCCGTCTGGGTCATTGGTAAGTATAAAAAATATAGAAATTACTATAAATTTTTTAACATTTTTATACTGTACCAATGACCCAGACATAGCTGAATAGTAAAAAGGCTGGAGGGCCAAGGACATAGAGCAAAATGGAATACGCTCAATAAAATAAAACAGAGTCATCCCCTCTAGGGAAAAAGAAGTAATAGGCCTTACATGTATCTTTCTTATTTATGATAAATTAGAAAGATACAACACCTTCCAAAATTGAGCTTCATACATACATGTACTCTATTAATATCCAATATAATCCTTATACTAATAATTTTTAAAGTAAGCCAATAAATAAAGTAAGTCTAGAGAATAGAGACTCTTATACTCCTAAAAGTGTCTGAGGATTGCATAATCATGTCCGTTGACATATGCAATATTCAAAAGCTATACTTTAAAAACTAAGACTTGAATGAATTTTAAAAACCTAAACTTCTCACTAAACAACCATCCCAATAACAGCTCAGAATTACTAACTCCGGAGGAGGTATCCCCTTGTTTTCATAGTAAAACAGGTGACCCAAGGGAACACCCTCCCCCCCCCCCCCTTTTTCTTGCCCTGGGTCAAATAGCCCAGAGCGAAGAGGGCAGCAGAATGGAGACACTGCCGAAACAGACAGCCTACCTAGCTATAGTAGCAACTGTTAAGTGAATGACATTCTGAGCAGTAGATAATAGACCTAACAATAGAGGCCTCCAGAAATGGACTCGATATTTCTGAGATAAAAATTCATGAATGTGGATGGCTGAGCGCAATGAGCGGCCTTCAAAAATCTATAATAGCGACACTATTAATGTAAGCCCAAGAAGTAGAAGAACTCTTACTTCATGAGCCGAAATCTTAAGCACAACTGCTAAGTCAATGATATACCATAAGCAGTACCGATAGTTAATAGAATCCATTAACAATAAAATGGAGCGTAACGTCCTTCTACTAGGCATCAAAGACAGAAGAAGCTTACGCCCATAGTAATAAACAGATATCTGTTTATAAATACATAAACTCTACCCGGAAAGAGTAAAGGCCTATGCCCATACGAAGACGGAAGGACCTTAAAAATAATAGGTCCCGGATAATAGGAGCCTAACTCTTATGCAAAAATCCAACCTAAATAGTAACGGAAGTAGTGATTCCGAAACTACGAAAGTGAAAATCATCCATCGATAGTGCATGAAACTCACTGACTCTACAGTAAAAGAGAAACCAACAGAATTACTGTCTAAAAGGTCAGAATTTGAAAACTACTGTTTCCAGAGGCTCAAATGATTACTTAGCTAAATAAGAACCGAAGTTAAAATCCATATAGGAATTTAATCTAAAGATTCTAAGTCTATTTATCAAAAAGTTACTAACTGACTTAGATAAAGAGACATAAGACTCAATTGTAAACTATCCTAGAGTGCATAGGTATGAGGTAACATAAACCTATAACCTTAATAATAACAGGCTGCAGTAGATCTTGTGAAACAAGTATACTAAAAAATTGCAATGAGTAGTATGGAGGGATCAACAATATGAACATAATGATCCCTACACCAACGACGGAAGAGCCTCCACTTTAGCCGCATAGAATAGCGAAGAAGAGGATCTCCTATAGTAAGAAATCGCATCCAAAGCTCGTCCAGTACAGTGCTTACAATGCAATACGGACCACACAATGGAATACATGAAGGTTGCGACCTTGAGGGTTGTGATAAAGATGACACGATTTACCCAGTGAAAAAAGATCCTCACATAGAGGAAGATTTCACGTTAAGACCCACAGTAGACAAGAGAGTAAATTACCCATGATCTCTGTGAAGATAGAGATGCTATCAACAGAAATGTATTGTGGTTGTTTATCTTAGCAATACCTGCTGAAACAACAGCGCCGGAGGATATGCGTATCCTATCATTCCGTCCTATAGATCAATAGAGCCTTAACAACATTAGCTCAGAGATCTGGACAAGCCAACACATACGTCTGCAATTGATTAGCAAGCTGTGTCGTAAATAAATCATCATTGGGCGCTCCCATAGATAGCAAATCTGATTGAATACTTGTTTGTTGAGAGTCCATTCTGACAGCAACAAGCGACCCGTAAGAGAACGGGAGTCCGGTAAAACAATCAGACGATCCGGAATATGACGGACCAAAACAGAACTTGGTGTACTATAACCAACAGACGGATTCTTTCCATTAAATTGAATAACGGAAACGAAAGAGTGCCTCCCTGGTTCCGGAGATACGCCACTACTGTCGAATTAAAGGACAGGATTTGGGCATGCGTTTCTGAATAATGTTCATGCAACGACATAAAGCAAGCCTAAAAAACATTATTCCACGGAAGAAAACTGGTTGCTAAGAGACTGCGGAACCCAAAGACCCTGGCACTTCGAATCCATAGGGATCAGTATTATATCCCAATCTGTTTGACTGGCAACCGTCATAACAGCCACACTCGGGTCCGGCAACTGCGGTGGCACTCTCTGAGTCAACCACCGAATGTTTGCCCCAGTCTGAATCTCTTGTAACACTAGATAGACAAGAGAACGTGTAAATCGAGCAATTCATGGATTGCCGAAAAGTTGCCGTCGAAGAGAAGCTCCTCCGAGAGCGAAGCGACTCTGAGAGAGTTCTTAACCTTACTATCCACGTGTGTGGATGTAGCTAGGGCTGCGTCACGTCTAACCAACTCCAATCAGCCACTGAAGGGCGGAGTTATACGTGAACAAACTACTGCCCTCAAAAGAAATTACATTGAGAATAATATCCCGTAAATCTTTTCTTGAAGACGTAATGATAACGCCTCAGTAAGGCGGATTACGTATGATAAAGCGTCTAAGTTAAGTCTACTATACATCATGTCGTTTCCAACATTGAAGTTGGAAAAGACATAAACAGCGAAAAAGAATATATCCAGTCTTTAACCACACCGTCTAGACGCATATGAACTCTCGATATGCCCTGCTCTGCCAAAATAAACTATTCGTATAAATGATAAAATGGCAGAAATGAGCAACGCGGACAAGAAACTAAACTATCATGCTTGGTAGCAGGCTTGTATATATATATATATATAGCGTCGAAAAATAAAACACATGTTGTAATGACAATATTGGACTGCGTCAGTAAGTCAGGGACAATGTCCCTGAACCGATCGAAAAATCCGAGTCCAATGACGCTATAAGTCTCTTATCCAAGATCGCAGCAATGAAGTCCGAAATAACAATCACTGGAAGATAATGCCAGAAGATATGAAAGGCAGCTTCCGATACTACTAAAGGGAAAACTCGAAATCTTTCGAATCCCTTTCGCCATCCTGTCGGACCCTATAAAGCGTTCGGTCGTCCGTACCTGATGCAACCGCGGACCGCACCGACCCAGCGCCGTCGGATAATTCCTGATTCGACCGAGAAACTGTCAATTGCTGGGATACTGCGAAACAACTGTGCTAACTCGGATAGCACGTCCGTCACTGAGGCCTGAGGAGAAGCGGTCTTACGATGCATTGCCGCTGGAAGCTCCGTGATCGTTACCCCGTGCATACTACCAATATGCGAGCGAACGGAGTGTATAGGCCTCGTGTCCCTTGGCTACCGGATGGCGCAACCTATTCGCCGTGGAATCACTGAATGACGAAACTGATCGGATACTCGAGGTCACGTAGCCAATGTGCGGTCGTGTGCCCTGCTGTGAGGATGAGGAAGCATTAAGGACAGTCTCTCGGACTGTCAATATAACGGAGCGTCCCGACCAACGGACATATGCTCCGAATGTAAAATATCTGAACCACAACATGCGGTCCCCTATGTTGTTGGACGAGAGAGGGACCTCTCTCGCTCACAGCCCGGACGGACCTGGACAAGCCAGGAACCGGACTAACAGGCTTCCTCCGATCTGTCCTCAATCTGCCATCACTGGGTGAGTACTAAAGTAATTAAAGTGCTCGCATCACCCAAATCTCCTTCCTAGACCGCAACGGACGAACCCGGCAGCCGAACCATTCGATGAATGTACGCTACACCGGGTGAGCTAGCGAATGTCACTCCGTAGGCGATAGACATATTCCATGAGCACTTATTGCCGCTAACTCTTCATTAACTATGACGACAGAGGCACACTTTTGAAAGACATCTCCGTAACTTTGCGAACAAGAAACCAGAAATGCTTGGTTATAGCAAGCATAAAATAATAATATATATAGCGTCGTTCAATAATTCGAAAGTTTGTGTGACATTATTGGACTATGTCGGAACTGAGGGACGATGTCCCTGAACCGAACCAAAAATTTCTAAGTCCACCGACGCTATCAGTTTCTTATCCGGCATCGCAGCATTCTGGTCCGACGAAAGAAGCTGTAGAAGACCAAGTCAGATGACATACACAACAGCATATGTTGTTCCGAAAGGGAAAGCTCGAAATCCTCCAAATCCCTTTCGGTATCCCGTCGGACCGGATGAAACTTTCGGACGTCCGTACCCGCTTCCGCGGAGCGTCCCGACCCAGCATCGTCGGATAAAAAATATGCGACAGATTCAGTTGATGCTGGGATGCTGCGATAAACTGTGCTATTTAGGAAAGCACGTCCGTTCCCGAGGCCTGTGCAGTAGCGGTCTTACGATGCATTGCCGCCGGAAGCTCCGTGTACATGACTCCCGCACACTTCCTATGCAAACGTCCGGAGTCTGCAGGCCTCGTGTTCCTGGCTACCGGATGGTGTGACCTGGTCGCCGAAGAATCCTTGATCGGCGAAGCTGGTAATATATCGGCGGTCACGCAGCCAAGGTGCGGTCGTGTGCGCTGACGAGAAGAGGAAGCCTTAGCAGTCTCCGCGGACTGCCTATACAATGGAGCGTCCCGAGCGACGGACGTATGCTCCGCTTGCGACACATTTTGTACCACAACATCTGGGGCAAGATGTTGTTGAACGAGAGAGGGGCCTCTCTCGCTTGCCGTCCGGATGGACCGGAACGGGCTATGAACCGGACTAAACGGCTTCCTCCGTTCTCCCTCCGATCCGCCGTCACTGGGTGTGCATTAGGTTGATTTATAGTGCTCGCATCACCCCAAAATTCCTTCTAGACCGCAACGGACGAACCCGGCTGCCAAACCATTCGGTGAATGGACGCTACACCGGGCGAGCTAGCGGACGTCAAAGGCCGTCGAACCTACTAGGGTCCTCTTAGGCAATTGGCGTATTTACATGAGCACTTTTCCGCTAGCCCTTCATTAATTGTGACGACGGAGGCACACTGTTGGAAGACATCACAGATACATCACCCTAATCTTGATCGTCTGAAATAGAAATTGATAAAGTAGAGTGACCCTGCGGGGAAAGGACCGGAGTGTCCAATTCCCCAATAATATACCGTGACATACGCTTCCCATATTGTCATCGAAATCATACGATACAGAACAGGAGTTAATGCGAGTACACTGACCACATATAGAATGAATATAAAGTCAGAGGAAGACTTCCTCTTAATACAATTGATCAATATCCTTTCAATGTGAAAAGAAAACAAGTCCTGGTACTCGCACTAACCCCTGGCAATCAAAATACATAATAATAATATGATCCATTAATATAGAAAAAATAATTGAAATCAAAATATTTTGAAAAAATATTTTTTCAGAACAGCCCAAGTTTCTGAAAAGTAACGTTGAGCCCCAATGGATCCCAAGCCTAAGTGTGGACAAAAATTTAAAAAATATTTTAAACAATTAATTCAACACTTACGAACAATAATAATGTATCTAGTTATGATTAAAATAACATCAAGATATTATTTTCAAGAAATCCCCCCCTCACACAGAGGGCTGTTGTAAATGTAAACAATGAGTGTAAAAACACTAAAATAAGACTCCAGGCACCCAGGCCCGAAATCAGTTACCAAAAATACACTATCTGATGCAAAACAGAGACTTCCAGGGAAGAAACTGCAGAACATCAGATGGTAGATGCAGAACACAACGCCTAACCACCCGTAGGTGAAGACGTAAACATGGGGAAAGAACAGAATTCATTCTGTTATTCAGCTAAAACTCCCAAGAAAATTTAGTAATAATAATTACAAAAACTATGCCAAAAGCATGGGAGAATAGCAAGGGGGGACTTAAAGGACAGGGAGAGAGGAAAACACTTAAAAAACAGTGTAACTAAATAATCAGAATGAAAACAAAATGGCTGCTGCCTCAAAAATAGGTAACTTAACATAATTTCATTAAAAAATTTTAAGTTACAGCCCTGATAATATTCTGTCACACATTTTTTCCTCTCCTCCTTCTCTATCCTCCTTAGAATCACCATTTCACTAATATTTATGTGTCTGGCATCATCTAAACTGAGATTTACAAGCACAAAGATCAGTCAGATGTTAACTGATGAAGGGCCAAACTTAGAATGATTAATGGCGCCAATTTCGGAACGTCCTTGACACTGCGCATGCGCAGTAGAGGCGAAGTGTGGCGGGCCTTTCAGGACATGTTTTCTTTGGTTTTAGATGCAAATTTTGGGGATTGGGGGGCAAAATTTGTGTTTGGCCCTATATTTTAAGAGTTAGCACCAGCTATGTCTGGGTCATTGGTACAGTATAAAAATATAAGCCAAAAGCATGGGAGAATAGCTAGGGGGGAATAAAGGAAAGGGAGAGAGGAAACACTGATTAAACAATGGAATATTCATAACAAGAATGACCACAACAAGGTCATGCCTCGAAAATAGGTAACATGAATAATTTCGTAAAATAATTATAAGTTACAGCCCTGAACATTTGTTTCCACTGTTTTTTCCTCTCCACCTTCTATTTCCACCATATATCCACCATTTCTCTCATAATTATGCGTCTGGCATGATTTAAACTGAGATTTACAAGCACATATATCAGTCAGTTGTAACTGAATTGAGGGCCAAACAAAGAATGATTTTGGGCGGCAATTTCGAGACCTCCTTGACACTGCGCATGCGCAGTGGGGTAAAAGTATGGAGGACCATATAGGACATGTAATTTTCAGTTTTAGATGCAAATTTGGGGGATTGGGGGGTAAAATTTGCATTTGGCCCTTAATATTTTAGAGTTAGCACCTGCTAAGTCTGGGTCATTGGTACAGTATAAAAATATTACCAACTTTTCCCTACTTTTTATGGTTTCCTTACATTCTTTAGTGTTTTTTCTTTACATATTCATAAATTTGGGGGAATAAAAATCACTTTTTAGCTTGTTTTTACAAGTTTTTAACTTCCGAGACGAAGCAATTCAACTTGCGCGTCAACCATCTTTTCTATCGAAAGTGTGTGTTCGATTTTGAAGCGCACTTGTTCTGCATTGGTACCACAAGGAGAAGTCGGTAAGTACAGAGGGTTTTTTTTTCACTTTTTCATTATTAAGGTAAGTTATTATGTAATAAATAGCACCGCACTCGACGGGTTAGGGTCAGTCTAGCAAGGTTTTGGGTTAGCTAACCCAAACCCTTCCTACACTGACCCTAATCTGTTGAACATGGTGCGATTTTCAGAACTGATGTGATACTGAATTCTCCACAAATGGGAGGAGATGCTCACCGTGACGTCACATCTTTGACAGTTTCCACTGAAAGAACGTCGCTGTTGATAAACACGATCAGACGACTTTTTCGTGCCTCTATTATGGTAAGGAAAAATTTAGTAAATAATGTCTAAATGTATTAAAAACTCATGGTTTTTGGTACATATGTGAAGAAAAAACATTAAAGAATGTAGGGAAATCATGAAAAGTTGGGAAAAGTTGGTAATTTTTGCATAATTTGTTGGGTCCGCTATTCTTCATGTTTACTAGTGTTGGGAGGTTAACCGAGAATACAACTCGGTGTCAGTTATTAAAAAACACCGACCGACGTGATCACAGAAAAACGTCATCCCGGTTACATGCACGGTTAATTTATTTATGGCATGCGATGACGCAATCTCACGGCCTCGTGGTACGTTTTGGCGTAAAAATGGCTGAAACAACCAAACAACCTAGCCCAGTGTGTCAGTACTGAGAACAGGTAAGCAGGGCTTGCCTTGAGTCGGGGCCGATCGGCCCTGGCCCCGACAGGCCCCTTCTCGGGGCTTTTTTTTCGGCCCCGACTTTTTTTTCAGTCTTGGCTCCCGAAATCTCAGTGTTGGTAGGTTTGGGCAACGAAATTTTGCGAGATTAATTTTTCCATTCACGTCTCATTCACGCAAGTGTGATTACAATAGAAGAAGCCGCAAATAACAAATAAAATAATAATACAAACTGTTTTTCTCTGATTCGAATTAACATTCACCTAAATCTGCATGAAAACTGAGAAAATCCCAAGATTAAACAAAAAAAAAAAAAAACCCACATTTACGAGACTTCGAAAGCACGCTTGTCAACTAATGGGGGAATTCCCTTCAATCCCACAATACGATGCGCGTGTACATCCGATCCTAACATCTGAAAAAATGCAACACCAGACACAGAAACTGCCGTCAAAATAAATGTACGAAATAAAATAAAA
The DNA here is from genome assembly GCA_031216915.1 of Pictodentalium vernedei. Classification (NCBI taxonomy): domain Eukaryota; kingdom Metazoa; phylum Mollusca; class Scaphopoda; order Dentaliida; family Dentaliidae; genus Pictodentalium; species Pictodentalium vernedei. Next base: position 748,107,589 of record CM062297.1, read on the forward strand.
TGTGTACCTGTGTCTACGTGGAGAGGTGGGGCGCATTCCATTTCTGAAATATCCAAAGCTGTGGGGAATTTTCATGGATTGAAATTATTTAAACGGTAAACTGAAATGTTTTTCAATTTTTTTTTTGAGACAACCCTTGCATCGAAAATACACACCTCACATGCCACAATATGTACGAAACGTCCTAAAATTTTATCAACAAAAAATCCAAAATGTCTATGTACGAAACGTCCAGCACCCACATGATGGGTCCAAGTTGTTTCGCCCCCGGGATTTTTTTTTTCTAAGCAAAAGCAATCAAGTAAGGTCGCCATTGGAAAGAATGTAACAACATAAAATTACCCCAAAAGGCCCAACCTCAATATCTGGGGGACTTTTTTTCAGGCCCCCAGCAGGCCCCGACCTCAACATCTGGGGGACTTTTTTTTAGGCCCCAACCATTTTACTCAAGGCAAGCCCTGAGTTAAGTAAATAACATAATCCAATAAACTTCAGAAGCCAGTAATCCTACAGTTAAAACTAGAAGTCATATCATGAAATGTGGGCAAATAACACGTTGATCTGTGCATTAATCTACACGTTATGACCATAGTAAGGCTATCAAATTCTGTATATATGGCCTATGCACAAGCAATGTTTCCGCCAATGGACCTCTAGGCTACCCGGGGGTCCATTGGCAGAAACATTGCCTGTGTTTGCTATAAGTAACTAGGAGAATCTGCCGTGCTTTGGATGCCAATCAACATGGCAATTGCGCGCAATTCCTACGCGCAATTAAGCCTAGATAAGCGCACAGTTCGTGACAGGACTTCTAGTTTTAACTGTACTCATTGTGTTTCATGCATTCCGTGGCGAATCATTTGATTGACGTACAAAGTGGTAATTGCATTTCATGTATTTTATCTACCATTTACTCCCAAAAACGCAATCGCAGACAGAAATATTAATAGCGATAAAAGATCTTGTAACGCTATTGCAATAGCGATAAATGTCACGTGACATCGTAAGCGAAGAAAGCACGTGCGCCTGACGGACTGTTTCAGTGGTACAGACAATGTCAAGTCATTTCCATCAAAAACTTGTAATGCTGTAATGAACAATGCATCAAATTTGCCTCAACAAACATTCCACGATGCAAGGAATTGCACAATCCACAATGCAAAACACCAAAACAAACCAGAGGCTCAAGTGAGCCTAAAATGCTCACCTGGCTCAGGTTGTGAAAAGAGATGAGTGTATCTGGAAAGGGATTTTTGAGGTGGAGACCATGAAAAGTGGAGAAAACTAAAAGATTTGGGCTTGTATTTTTGATATTTATTTCAACAAGACTAGTAACGGGGATAACATACATGATCCATGGCACTGACAGCAAATTAGTGCTACAAACTGATAGATACCTCAGTAAATTATGTTTTTCAGAACAAATAACCGAAACCGAAACCGGAGTCAACTCTTTTTGTAAAAAAATGAGTAGATACCAACACTGAGCAAAAATTTACTAACCTTCCAACACTAATGTTTACCGTGAGATGTTACTCATCGAAGGGCCAAACAAAGAATGAGGATTTTGCTCCAATTTCAGACTTCCTTGACACTGAGCATGCTCAATGGATAAAAGTATGGAGGACCACATAGGACATATATTTTTTGGATTTTGATGCAAATTTTGGAGATTGGGGGCAAAATTTGTGTTTGGCCCTACAATTTAAGAGTTAAGTCTGGGTCATTGGTACAGTATAAAAATATCTGCAATTTGAGCGATTGATGGATCACGGTAATTCACATTGTGATCTGTACACCAGCGGCAGAAAACCTTCCACTTCGCAGCATAAGTCATGCCAGTGGAATGTCGCCATGATGCAGAAATGCACTTCACTGTTCGTCTCGAAAAACCGCTACGTCGGAGACAAGACCTGATAAAAGACAGGCGTGAAGGGACAGGCTCTCCAGGTTGTTGTGATACTTCCTGGGATGACCCTGGGAAAGAAGATCGCGACATAGAGGTAGACGAATCGGCCGATCTGCCAACAGAGGCCGCAGAAGATTATTCCACAGACTCTGTGGAGACAGAGGTGCGATCAGAATGATCCTGCAACTGCAAGGACGAATCTTCGCCAATACTTGAGGAAGAATCGGTGCAGGGGGGGAAGACATAGCCAATCCAACCTGTCCAGTCCATAGACAGAGCGTCTAAAGCAAATGCCAGAGGATCTGGACAAGGAGAGACAAAGGTCTCTACCTGATGATTCCAGCGAGTGGCGAAAAGGTTGACCAGAGGACATCCAGCCTCTCGCAAATCGCCTGAAACACCGACCGATGTAGCATCCATTCGGTTGGAAGGACACTGTCGCGTCAGGACAGGGAGTCTGCTAGGACGTTGAGACGCCCGGGAATGTGCCGAATGGACACCCGGGCGTTTACATCCCGCGCCAAGAGAAAGAAAAAGATCCCCGAGATAGCCGATACATGGGAATCAAATGTGTGCCTCCTTGATTCCGTATGTAGGCCACTACTGTCGAATTATCCGAAAGAAGTAGGACAATGTGGTCCGACAGGTGAGGGATACAAAGCCGAAAACTCAACAGAAGAGCAAGGAGCTCCTTCTGGTTGATATGAAGGCCCATCTGCTCGCTGTCCCACTTGCATGAGTGGACAGACTGAGAGGATCCAACGTCGCACCCCAGCCCCGATCGCTGGCATCCGCAGTAAGGATGCGATCAGCCAAATGAAGATCCAACGGAACACCCTGTGTCAGCCAGGGAACATCAGCCCAAGGGTGAGGTGACAAAGCAGGGACCGAGGAATAGTGAGTTCCAGGTCCAGCGGATCTACATTCGGATGCCAATGATCCAACAGGAAGTGCTGGAGAGGTCGGACAAACAAGCGACCGAGCGGAATAAGATCTATCACTGAACCACAAAGGCCCAGCATCCGAAGGAAAATCCTGGCCGAGACCGAGGAAGATTGAAGCAGGTTCCGAGTCAAGGTGGAAAGAATCGTCACCCAAGCATTGGGAACGGACACCACATTGTGAAGAGTGTCGAAATCCATCCCCAAATGACGAAATTGCTGAAAAGGAAGGAGATCCAACTTCTCGCGATAGACTCTGAAACCCAGCGACACTAGTAGTCAAAGAAACTGTCAGACATCTGACTCCAGAACAGCAGCATCGTGGTGCCGTTGGAGGATGTCGTCCAGGTAGGCTGACGAAGTCACAGCCGACTGAGTACGGTGAAAAACAAGCACATGTGACATCAGTCGGGTGAAGGCCCAAGGAGCCAGGTTCAATCCAAATGGGAGAGCTCTGAATTGATAGACTCGATCCCGAAACGAGAACCGAAGGTATTTCCGTAACGCCAGTCGCCAGATGAATATGAGTAGGCATCCTTCAGGTTGATACTGGCAGCAAAGTCGCCCCGATGAACTAAACGGCAAACCGGAAAGTCTCCATACTGAAACGAGGTGCTATAATGTACTCATTCAGGATCGATGACATGACAAAACTGGCCATTTTTCTTCGGCATCAAGAAAAGACTTGAGTAAAACCCCAATGAAAGGGTGTTCCTGACCACCTCAATCGCCCCTTTGGAGAGGAGATTGTCGATATCTTGCCCCAGAAGGTCCTGACGTAGAGAATCGGAAGAGACCCGAGTCGGAAGGGGCACCCAAGATAAACGGGGGTGCCAATGGAAGGACAGTCGCAGACCGGATTGGATGACGTCAAGGACCCAAATGTCCGACGTTATCTCTGTCCAACGGTCGTAAAACAGCGACAGCCTTCCCCCGACTGGAGGCGAATCAAGGTGAGGACCTTCATTTGTGGCCTCGACGAGGCTCCCGAGAGGAGAAACCACCCCCTCGGGAAGCAACAGAGTCCGGAGACTTTCCTCCCTGAGGCTGAAAGCGAGTCTGGCCATGTTGGCTCAGACGGAGCCAAAGGCATAGCCAACGTCGCCGATGTGGCAGACGCAGTAGGATGCTTGGGGGGCCTGGAACGACCACCATCCGCAGCAGCAGGTTGGTCCGGTTGTCGTAGCAAAAGCTGGTCCTTCGAATGAAGAAGAACCTCGCCACAGACAGCTTCCACGGAACCATGGAACAACTGAGGTCCAACCAAAGAGGCAGACCTCAGAACAGCACGCTGCTCAGAAGGAAGGGATGGAGAAGAATCCAACACCGCATCCCAGTGTGCCAGCTCCAAATTAGCCGTGTTACAGGCGTGAGCCTGTATCAAGTTCATAAGAGGCTGTGACAAAACGTGAAACGGCGCCTGACCATCATCAAACTCCCCTGGTGGAAAATATTCAGCCAGGGCAGCGATGACATGGTCTGCGGGAGATAACATACCCAGCATCTCTCGGGACAGGCCCACTATAGACTCAATTACCGACATTGGGAGAACTGCCGACTTAGGCTTAGTCAACCCGAGGGAAGAAGAATCCTCATCCACAGCAGTCATCCCTTGAAAGACTGGTGGACAGACGGAATCATAAACACGAAACCGCGATGAAGGCAGAAAGGCATGAGCTCTACAAAAGAAAGAACCCTTGAGGGCTTTAGAACGCATTTTGGCGTCCAAGCCCTGGAAGGACTCAACATCCTGAGCCGATTGCAGAGGACGCAAAGCCCCACAGCTAGAATGCTCAACAGGGTTACAGCACACCACAGAGGACCGCGGTCGGATGGTCACAGATGACTGGTCTAAAGGTTGAATGTCCGGCAATAAGCCAAAGACAAAATCCAAAGCCTGCCCCAAGACTGACGAGGAGGGCACGTCGCTTTCAAAAAGTTGTCATCCTCTGTGACAGAAGAGACGTAGCCCAACTCGGGCTGACCAGCAGAAACCTCCAGTGAATACTGTGCAGTATCCAAAGGGCCAGGCGAGACATCTCGGCGACCGACCAAAGGAGGTTGTGCCTCAGCTGGCACAGGGAAGCCAACTTGAGGGTTGCTAGAAAGGAACCGGGTGAGCGCTAAAACGGGCTGACGCAGGTCACCCTGAGAATCCGTCGCAGCAGCATCGCCCGACGGAGTGTCTTCCCAATGGACCCTTCTGGTAGAAGAACCCAAATCCTCAGCGTCGTTCAGCAGACAGAATAGGGAGACGGTGAGAAGACACTGGAGGATAGTCCCGATTGTGACGCCCAGGGGCAATCACTGACCTCTGAGGAACAGAAGGCCCTGCCTGCAAATCCTCTAAAGAGACCGAGGGCGTACGTCGATCGGTAGCTGGACCTGGGACACGATGAGAAAACACCGGAGGATTGTCCCAAGAATGTCAGGAACCTGCCATTGGCCTCTGCGCGGTAGAAGGCCCCAACTGCCCATCCTCTGAGACCGACGGCAAGCATTGATTGACAGCCAGACTCGGAACACGGTGAGGAGTCACCGGAGGAAGGTTCCAAGGGTGACAGCTAACTGGAGCTGTCACTGACCTCTGCCGAACAGCAGGACCTGGATGCCAATGTCCCAGCCCCATCCTCATAGTCGGCACACTAGCAGGGGAAGGAGGAACAATAAACGATTCGCTCGAGGGGCAAGGAATCGCCGGCAAAGTGACCGAACGGCTCAACCGACTAGGAGCAAACCTAGCCAGATGAGACGGAGCAGACAGCAAACCCGCACAGCTTTGCCGTGAAGCCAGGGGAGCTGGGAGCTCATAGACACACCAGCAGATACAGTCTCGGACCCCCGAGACTGTATACCATCCCCAGAAGAGATGGAAGAGCCACCATCATACAGAATAGGATCTGTAGTAACAACTTCCTCAGCAACTGTCGATGGCGTAGGAGGCAAATTGGAGAGTGTCACCGAGCTGACCTCGGAGAAGCTCTCGACGAAAACATATGACTCAAGAGTGACATCAGAAGACAAAGAGATCATGGTCTCCACTTCACCGCACTACCACCATCAACAGTTGCAGAGGAACTCGCCCCAGAAAAAGACAGATCAGCATCCTGTGTGACAGAGTCACCACGTGAACTCACAGAAATGTCTGATAAGGCACGGCTACCCTTACCCCGAGAACGAGGGGTTCTAGCTCTAGACACAACCACCTTGTTTACAGAAGCCCAGAATTTTGAGGACCAAACGCCACAAATACCACATGATTGGGCCTGCGTACAATTGTTGCAAGTGACACATGTGGAATGAGAGTCATCCACGTTTCACCTGCAAGCAAGAGGAACAAGGAATAGTCTTAGACATAAAATGATAAAAGAAAGCAAGCTTCCCGCCGACGGAAAACAGAACAATGGTTGTGTTCACAAGCGGGGGAAAAACAAGACTATGTGTGAAAAAGCAAGCAAAAATTATCAAAAATATCATCAAATAGTGAATAATTTAGAAGCTTGAAAAGGATACAATCCACTTGCACATAATCAGATAAGATAGCACCATACAAATAAGTTGTTCGCGAAGATAACAGCTAAATAATAGCACGAGTCACAAAATTTCTGACCAGTACAATGGCGGAAATAAAAGGAATTGACGTCACGGTTGTTGCGCATGCGCTCGGTAAACGCAAGAGGTGTGCAGAGAGAGTACCTGTAATTTCGAGCGCCGGTCTCGCTCGACCCTTTTTCGATCTTTTTCGTGCTTTTGCACTCTATTACTTTTCCAACTTGTTTGGAAAAGTTTCTCAAAGCTTGAGTTAGTTCCGAAGTAGGGCTTGCACTTACGTTACAGCCAATTGTAAACAATTGTGAGTAGGTTGAAAAAAAACAAGAAGTAGGAAGAAGACCAGCCGAGCAGCCACCAGTCCACTATTGGCAGTACGTGTATGAGAAACAAAAACACTGACATCTATCCACTTATGGGATGCACGTCGCATCCCCAAGTGCAGAATCTTTCGCAGTCCCGATCATTATACTGTCGAATCTCGCAGTTGATATATACTCACTAAGTTGCAATTATATTGAAAATAGTATTTCAAAACACAGAAGATCCCAACATATATTGTTTTTTTCTTGTCTAGTGTTTTTTGTGGGGAAAAATAAAAGACCGACAATACCAGAGGTGGCAGGACCAGGGGGGCACAGGGGACACATGCCCCTCCACTTTTTCCCACAGATATATTTCGCAGTTACACAATGAGTTAGAATGGGTGCATGCAAACGTGTAAATGTAGAGGCATTCCTGTAACATTATTTGCAAATCCAAACAATATTTAGCCAAAGAATCCCACTTTCGGTTGCTCCGGTTTGTTTCTTCTACTTCAACTGAAGGCCGGCCTTCGGGTTGGAAGATGGTTGAAGTAGAAGAAATGGACAGGACAGTGGCCACACAGCAGCATATTCATCCAAACGAGAGACTATAGTGAGTCATGGTACATTTACCGATATATGATTGTAACCTTTCTCACACTCGATCAAATCATGGTAGCATTGTAAATTTGTGCCCCACCACTTTTTTCGAGCTTCCACCACCCCTGGATAATACAGTTCGTCTGGAAGTAGAACGGTCAGTTTTGATCGGTGATCAGTGAAAACAAAACTGAGTAGATCTATCAGTGAACCTTACAGCTTTAGAGAAACCTACTTTGAACAAACTTCAATCTACACTACTATTGTGGCTGGAATTTCATGAGGAAATGATCAATTTAGTGCTTTCTGCCATTCCAACAATGTTACAAGTGGGGCACATCATAGACGTTTTGGGTAGCTACTGCCAGAATTGCATTTACATCACATTAATTGATCAAGATATTGTTGAGAAAGACCAAATATACCTAATATCAATTGAAACAGTTGATGTTTGTTGGGAGTTATCACAATAAGCAGCTCAAAATTCATGAAATAGTAGGTAATTGAGGGAAATAACTCCACTAAGGAAAATTGGACCACACTGGTCTTTGATCCTGATTAAGATATTGTTGTGAAAGACTCATATAACTAACATCAACGAATCAGTTGACATTTGATAGAGCTAACAAGCTGACAATTTGTGAGAATTAGGAAACTAAGGGCAATGACTACCCTACAAAACGTTGAACTGCACTGGTTTTCAAAACTGATGGAAGATATTTTTCTGGAAGACTCATATACCATATATTGATCAAATCACCTGATGTTTATTCAAGTTATCATGCTAACAAACTGACAATTAGAGAATTTTTACAAAGTGCTACACTCTTGGCAAAAAGTGTGAGCAGATCCGTTTTCTTGTCCACAGCTGACAGTCAAGGAAACCAGCCTGCATTCCATTTTGAAATCCATTTATAATTGTTCGAGCTATTGCTGTTCATAGGCTTCAGACCACCCGACTTCCTCAATCAAACCACAGGTAGAATTCTTTGAGAAACTTGATAGAAAATTGGGGGGAGGGGAGGAAAAGCCTCATAGAGCAACTGATAACACTTTTCTTTGTGACTTGAATCTAGTATTCACAGCAACACCAATACCAAATAACAACTCTCTTTCATAAGTCGTTTAGGAAGTGTTGTTTTGTTTTTTTTATATACCATTTTTTGCTTCTGGGATTCTAGGAGGGGGGGGGGGGGGGGGGGGGTGTGTGTGCATATTTTCTTACATGAATCAAGATTATGTCACCCAATAATATTAGATAACAATTTAAGTTCAAATCGGTAAACTGATTAAATAAACTGAACCCTTTGGGCAGGACCATAAATTGTCTTTGGATGAGGAACTGGCTGGTAGATTAAGTGCTTATACTGGATAGAATGGGACTGAATACGTCTATAAACATGAGAAATTCAGTTGCTGTCACTTATCAGAGTACTTCTTCAATAGAACATAAGGTTTCTGCAGATCGCACTCGCAAAATTACAGAAATCATCAGTTAGGTTTTGCATGTACGGGAATACTTTAAACAAGATTTTGAAGTGTATGGAAGGATGGTACAGTAGAATCCTCTTAATTGAATATCCATTTTGCCAGTGAAAATTATTCATTTAACAGGAGTATACAATTAACAGGGATTTGGTCAGTTTCCTGTGTTCTGGGGGTAAACTGAGCATTTATTCTATTATATCTTGTTTGACAGAGCTCTTAGAGCTCTGTCAAACAAGATATAATAGAATAAATGTCTGTATTGGATGTATGAGGACAAAAAGGTTGATAAATAAGGGGAATTTGGTGCGTGTCACAGCAATTTTTTCGACATATTACAAAAATTTATATACAATTAACAGGAGTTTACTCTACAACCAATATGCAATTAACAGATCAAATTTGTACTGAAGGTATGGTAAATGGTTTTGTGTTTGAAAATTATATTCAATTAACAGGGATATAAAATTAAGAGATATCCAATTAAGTGGGCTCGACTGTATTGATGAAATACAACTCTTTCAACTGAGAAATGAACAAAACTAAACTTTAAACAGGCCCCATGGCAAACCGGTCGAACTCAGAATCTCTCATCTGATTTCGTGCATTATCAGAATGAGCAGCATATATCTTGCACCCAAATCGGGTAACCAACGTTTTTTCACCTTTGAAGTTTGTTTCAAATCAGATAAGATCTTTAAATGACAATTTCAGCAATGTAGAAAGTGTGACAGCTGGCATTTTAATTTGAAGTAAACTCTGATAAATGTAAGAAAACAAACAAAAATGCTTGCACGTATTTCTGACACAGATTTCAGGAGTTATTTTATTTACTTCACACACAAGAGAAGATGGTAAAATTATTTGGTACACAATCGATTGATTGTAGCAGACGATTTCACTTTTGATTGGCACTTTACTGTCAGCTTTGTAAAATTTACCAATCACTATACAACTTGCCATGCGCATTGTGTAAAAGAAAACACTGATAATGTTTCCAGTAATACCGCAGACCCAGCAAAGTATGTAGACTATTTTTGAGGACGTTGGCAAATTATAGAAGGTAAAATAATTTGCTTATGTTATATTGATCTGGTGAATTAAAAAAATAATTTTAATCAGCCGACAGTGATTGGTTCCCACATGATGTGTTCAGTTACCAATGTTTTGAAGCTCAGCTTGACGGTTTTGTTTTGAGTGTGATTTTTAGCACTCATCTTTTTTGCAATAACGGGTGCTTGCGGGCATGAGCGCAATAGTGCCCGTCTCAAACGAAGGACTGTAATCGAGATGCAAATTACCAGGTCAAATCTGTACTAAAGGTGTGGTAAATAGTTTTATGTTTGGGGGGTATATGCAATTAATAGGGGTATTCTATTAACCCTTTATCTAAAACTAGAACTATCACTGAAGGTGATTAATACCCCCGCTTTGGGTTTTTAGAGGAATGCACTTCTGATCATGTAGGCGAAGGCCATAAGGAAATGTATACATAAAGATCATTTTTTGTTGTTGAAATTTGTATTTGCATGTGGCCTTCCACAGAACAGCACTGAATACTTAAAGAGCCCACACATATATGGTTTACATTTGGAAAAACACATTTACAATGTGCAACATGTGTTCAAAATCGGTTCATTAATGTAGGAGAAGTTGCACACACAAGAATCCCATTTGAAAACCCATAATAAATCCAAGTTAAAGGGAGATAACCTGGTTAAAATTGTCGCAGATCAAAAATTTGGGAATATGCGTATGTTCACTTAGTTGTGATAATGTTTGAAAGGTTTCGTCAAAATTGATTGATAAATGTAGGAGGAGTTGCACGCACAAGAATTTCATGTAGAAACCCATAATAAATCTAAGTTAAAGGGAGATAATCTAGTTAAAATAGCCACAGCTCAAAAATTTTGGAATATGCGCATGTTCACTTAGTAGTGATGATGTCTGTAAACTTTTGTCCAAATTGATTGATAAATGTAGGAGAAGTTGCGCACACAAGAATTTCATGCAGAAACCCATATTAAATCAAAGTTCAAGAGAGATAACCTGGTTAAAATTGTCGCAGATCAAAAAGTTTGGAATATGCACATGTTCACTTAGTAGAGATGATGTTTGAAAGGTTTCATCAAAATCGGTTCATTAATGTAGGAGGAGTTGCACACACAAGAATTTGTTCGAACGGAAAGACATAATAAATCTAAGTCAAAGGGAGATAACCTGGTTAAAATTGTCGCAGATCAAAAATCTTGGAATATGCGCATGTTCACTTAGTAGTGATGATGTCTGAAAAGTTTTGTCCAAATTGATTGATAAATGTAGGAGGAGTTGCACGCACAAGAATTTCATGTAGAAACCCATAATAAATCTAAGTTAAAGGGAGATAACCTAGTTAAAATTGCCACAGCTCAAAAATTTTGGAATATGCGCATGTTCACTTAGTAGTGATGATGTCTGTAAACTTTCGTCCAAATTGATTGATAAATGTAGGAGGAGTTGCGCACACAAGAATTTCATGCAGAAACCCATATTAAATCAAAGTTCAAGAGAGATAACCTGGTTAAAATTGCCGCAGATCAAAAAGTTTGGAATATGCACATGTTCACTTAGTAGAGATGATGTTTGAAAGGTTTCATCAAATTCGGTTCATTAATGTAGGAGGAGCTGCGCACACAAGAATTTGTTCGAACTGAAAGACATAATAAATCTAAGTCAAAGGGAAATAACCTGGTTAAAATTGTCGCAGATCAAAAATCTTGGAATATGCGCATGTTCACTTAGTAGTGATGATGTCAGAAAAGTTTTGTCCAAATTGATTGATAAATGTAGGAGGAGTTGCGCACACAAGAATTTCATGTAGAAACCCATATTAAATTAAAGTTCAAGAGAGATAACCTGGTTAAAATTGTCGCAGATTAAAAAGTTTGGAATATGCACATGTTCACTTAGTAGAGATGATGTTTGAAAGGTTTCATCAAAATCGGTTCATTAATGTAGGAGGAGTTGCGCACACAAGAATTTGTTCGGATGGAAAGACACAATAAATCTAAGTCAAAGGAAGATAACCTGGTTAAAATTGTCGCAGATCAAAAATCTTGGAATATGCGCATGTTCACTTAGTAGTGATGATGTCTGAAAAGTTTTGTCCAAATTGATTGATAAATGTAGGAGGAGTTGCGCACACAAGAATTTCATGTCCGGAAAGACGTACAGACGGACGTATGGATGGACGGACGGACGTACGGACGTACGGACATACAGGGCGATTCCTATATAGCCCCCACTTCTTCGAAGCGGGGGTATAATAATGACCATAACTGGCCAGAGTAATTCACAAAAATTATATTTTAATATGAGGAGTCATAAGCAGTGTTCTCGCTGCAGGGTGCCAATTTAGCCAATTGCAGTAAAAATCCTGATTTGGCAACAAAACATCTCCTATTGGCTAAAAATTTGGCAACAAAAAATTTTTGCTCATGTAATTTGGAAATGTCACAACTGTTGATAACACAAAGAAAGGAACCATTTTATTACTCGCCGTAAAATGAAATCATCAGCTAGTAATTAAGGCCCGAATTGAATGGTTTTTGCGCACCAAAGGTGCACAGGGACGGTGTGGGGCAAGCCCCTTTCAACCCTCTTTAGCTGTGGAATTGTGTTATGTCTGACCGTGGTAAAGGGGGAGAGGTTGTCGGTAATCAGCGGCGCTTGTGTCTCTTTTGTTTCTTTTTTAGAGGTGGTGGTTTGGATGGAGAGACAGTGGCAGGCGGCATTGTTGGTGGACTGCCTGATGGTGACTGAAGTGGATTACACGGTCTGGTCCTGGCCGAGTCTAGAGTAGTCATGTGAGATGCCTGAGGCTCCTGCTGTGATTGGGCCTCTATCAGTTTCTTTGTCTCTTCGTAATTAAGGCAAAGACAATCATACCTTTTTATGGTGGAGTCCAAAGCCCTATGAATGTAGAGAAAGGCTGATTGGTCAATATGATTGATAGATAGAGGCTGAGATGACAGACCAGCATTTAGACAAACACATTACATAATTATTTCTTAAGGGTAAGCCTCACCTTCCCAGTTGGTCGTAGGTAATTAATAACTAATATGCTAAATAAACACGCTATAGTCTGTTCTATATATGTTTGTCTGTGTTGAAGATTGTTCATATGTGGTTTGATTTTTCATTGACACTCATCGCACTTACTCCTTTTACAAATAAAGGGGGAGATGTTGCAAAGCAGAATGTGGTGGAACTATCAACACAATGAACGACATTATAACTGCCTATAACATCAACAACCATAACCATCAAACAGATATTGAACAAATAGCAGTTGATGGGTTTTTAGCTAAGCTAATGAAAGTGTCAATGACACTGTAGCTTAACTTGTCTGTGTGTTATGTTTGATGAAAAGGATAATGTTCAATATTTATGAAAGGATTATGAAATAAGACAAGAATTGTGATAATTCGGAATATGTTAATTTCTGTTCCCTGTATGCTATGTTTTCAATAAAAATAATATGAGGTGTAGACTACACTAAAGGGGTGGGTTAATATGACCCTCACAGTTAATGAATGTGGCCCTCACAGTTAATGTATATCAACGAAAGTTACCAATTTACAGTGAAATTATTCCAAAATGAGTCATCCTATCAAGTTACAATGAAATCCCTTCATAAATACGGCCTGTAGAATGTGCTAAAGGTTCTTGGGCCTGGGGCCTGTGTAGCCATCACGGTTGACCGATTGTAACCAAAAGGGGACGTCCTCATCTAGACATTATTCTGAGTCATCCTACTAAGTTACAATGAAATCCCTTCATAAATATGACCTGTAGACTGTGCTAAAGGTTTTCGGGTTCGGGCAGCTATCATGGTTGAATGATCGTGACCCAAAGGGGACGTTCTCATCTAAGCATTATCTGGAGTCATCCTACCAAGTTACAATGAAAGCCTTTTATAAATATGGCCTGTAGACTGTGCTAAAGCTTTTTGGGCTTCAGGCCCCTGTACTAACCATCACAGTTGACCAATCGCGACCAAAGGGGATGTTATCATCTAGAAATTATATGGAATCAACCTACCAAGTTACAATGAAATCCCTCCATAATACAACCTGTAGACTGTGCTAAAGGTTTTCGGGTTTTGGGCTCGGACAGCTGTCACGGCTGAATGATCGCGACCAAAAGGGGACGTTCTCATCTAGTAGTGTTGAAACGATTAGTGATTTTCAGGAATTGACTAGTCGCCAGCAGTAATCGATTACTAATCGACTAGTGTACATGTGTACCACCGTTCTTCCCTGGTTAAAACTAACAGTAATACTTGCAATGAAACAATGGCAAGAGAAGCTTTCAAAGTCCCCAAAACCTCTTTCAGTTTCGAGAGAGAATTAATGTTGGTAGCTTCTGTTTAAAATCATTTTTATTACCTGCGTCGCCATCGGCGAAGCAGGTCTAGTAAACGCTCGACTCCGTCCGTCAGTCCGTCCATCTGTCCGTCCGTCCGAAACACTTTTTCCGTCAAAGTTTTCTTGGCTTCTATGAAAGGGAATGATTTTATATTTGGTCTGCTGCTTCATAATGATGAGTTGTATCGTGTAAGCAATTTTCAGATCTGCCGTGCAGCCACTTCCTGTTTGCCGATACTTTGAAATTTTACTGTACCCACTGAACATTGAAATTTTCCGTCAAGGGTTTCTTGGCTTCTATGCAAGGGATTGATTTTATATTTGGTCTGCTGCTTCATAATGATGAGTTGTATCGTGTAAGCAATTTTCAGATCTGCCGTGCAGCCACTTCCTGTTTGCCGATACTTTGAAATCTTACTGTACCCACTGAACATTGAAATTTTCCGTCAAGGTTTTCTCAGCTTCTATGCAAGGGATTGATTTTATATTTGGTCTGCTGCTTCATAATGATGAGTTGTATCGTGTAAGCAATTTTCAGATCTGCCATGCAGCCACTTCCTGTTTGCCGATACTTTGAAGTTTTACTGTACCCACTGAACATTGAAATTTTTCGTCAAACTTTTCTCGGCTTCTATGCAAGGGATTGATTTTATATTTCATCTGGAGCCTGATAATGATCAATTGTATCGTGTATGCAATTTTCAGATCTGCCGTGCAGCCACTTCCTGTTTGCCGATTCAATTGCATGCAGCGACGCAGGTCCAGACCCGGTATTGGTCTTGGCTTGTTTCTCAATAACGCCACTGATATATTAATAAAATAAATCATTATTCAGGTTGTTTTTTTTATTTGTTCCATCCCATTGAATGTCAACAAAAGGAACTGCTCTTTACGCATGTGGGATGCACATCCCCTGTCGAAAATTAAGCACACTTAATGCCCACAGCAGTCATCAGTCTGTCAACAATTGTACACAGAACACTCCCACACAGCTTCTCGTATTATGACTTCACCTCTCGTCTGTCCATAATTATGCATACATTGAACACGCCTACTAATTTCCATATTGTCTGCTTTGAAAATCATCACCTGACCTGATTGGGTTTCCTCTTAACTCAGTTGCAGTTCGAGGAAAAGCTAGTTTCACTTTCAATTTCCTGGAAACTTGCAGATTTCCAGGAATTTGTCCGCATATATTTACAAAATGAAAATAAAAAGCACATGGATTTTGTAATTGGTTCTTTAGTGGATAACAAATTGTTCCAAATACGAACTAGTATGTGTTCTTCCATAATTTCTCTTTGATGTTTCTGTAAGACATTTCAAACTTACCAGTACCAGGTGAACAAATTGATGTCCGTAGGTGGCCTAATTTCATGTCAACTTTGGGTCCTAATTTTACTGCAGGCTGCTCCCTCGAGAATAAGCTTACCCATACATTTTTCCCTGTTTATTTTCCCTGTTTACTTCACCAAGTCGTCAATGCCTGGATTCGCCTTTGTGGTAAAATAATGTTATTGTAACATTATTGATAGGCCGTATAATGAATGTTTCAATGCATAAGGCAAAGTTCTATTTGATGCTTGACAATCGCGTTGTTTGTTTATGCCAAGTCTGAGTTGTTTGAACCTTTAAAATGCAGATCAAGTTCAGTTGTGTTAATTTCAGTTTATCCGCGCATCAAATTTAGCGCCACTTGTCTATTTTTTAGAGCCGAACTGTAGTCTTTTCCAACTTCTTAGTGCCAATGGTGCATTGGCACGCGTGTAGGGCGGTCCCTGCTAGTACAGTAATATCATAGAAGTATGTATTTTATTTTTATATCAATTAAAAAGTGTGGGCGACTTGGGTGAGGGACAGAACGCTTGCATGAATTAACGGCATCTTTGAAGTTGTACATCAAAGTATTTTTCTTCAACGCGTGCCAGTGATTAGGTTAGGTGAAATCAATGCTTGTAATGCTGTTGAAATTGGAGTTGTAACATTATTGGCATCAACAAACGTCAATGATTGCACTGATATCCACTTCTCAATAGAATTTAAAATAGGTCCAGCACAAAGCAGAAACATCTCATGTTTGTAATCATTAACCCCCAATATTTGCATTTTACGACTTCATCTTTTGAGTTTCCCGACTAGTCGACTGGCGAATTTCAGAGTCGAATTTTCCGAAAATCGAATCGACTTTGACCAATCGTTTTAACACTATCATCTAGACATTAGACTGAGTCATCCTACCAAGTTACAATGAAATCCCTTCATAAATATGACCTGTAGACTGTGCTAAAGGTTTTTGGGCTTCGGGCCCCTGTAGCCGTCACAGTTAACCAATCTTGACCAAAAGGGGACGTTCTCATATAGACATTATATGGAGTCAACCTACCAAGTTACAATGAAATCTCTCTATAAATACAACCTGTAGACTGTGCTTAGGGTATTGGGGTTTTGGTCTTGGGCAGTCGTCACGATTGACAGATTGCAACCAAATGGGGAAATTCTCATCTAGACATCATCCGGAGTCATCCTACCAAGTTACAATGAAATCCCTCCATATTAACTATGACCTGTAGACTGTACTAAAAGTTTTGGGGTTTCGGGCTTGAGCAGCCGTCACAGTTAACAGATCATGACCAAAATGGGGACGTTCTCATCTAGATATTATACAGAGGCATCCTACCAAGTTACAATGAAATTCCTTCATAAATACAACGTGTAGACTGTGCTAATGGTTTTCGGGTTTTGGGCTCGGGCAGCCACCACAGTTGACCGATTGCGACCACAAGGGGACGTTCTCATCTAGACATAACCTCAAACCTGCATATGAAATTTAGTGACGATCGGATAAGAACTACGGGGTGTAGCCTGTGCTAAAGGAAAATGTGAACAGACTCACAGACTAACAGACTTCCGCACACGTGATGGCAATAGCTTATCTTGACTTTGTCAAGTTAAGCTAAAAATGAAAATTATAAATTTAAAGTAATTTGTATATTTTTTATACTTACCAATGGCCCAGACTTAGCTGGTGCTAACTCAAAGTTATCAAGGGCCAAACACAAATTTTGAACTCCCTCCCCCCCCCCCCCCCCCCCATCACCAAAATTTGCTTGCAAAACCAATGAAAGTGTCAATGACACTGTAGCTCAACTTGTCAAGACATGTATATGTATAGTATATGACACAGCAATGACAAACATCTGAGTAATGACCTAATAACAAAAGTACATATAAAGTATTGTAACGGTCTGTACATAAATACTGACCGTAGCCTGTAACAAATGTATAGGTAAAGTATCGTAAAAGTGGGTGACAGTCAGATGCTAAACTAGAAAAGAAATCTTTGAGTCCCAGAGTGGGTCTGACTGAACCCCAAAATATGTGTTCTCATAGCACAGTGATAACAAAGGCACCCCAAAACACACTCGTTCATGTCCCAAGGTGAAAACAAAGATACCCAAGAAGTTTCGTGAAGATCAGTTCATAAATACGAGCTGTATAGAAGTTGCGACAAAAAACTGATTGGACCTAATTTCGGTACAAAATGGGCACTGACAGCCATCTTGAATTTTGGACCGCACCCAGAAACACTCGTTCTTGTCCCAAGGTGATAACAAAGGTACCCAATAAGTTTTGTGAAGATAGGTTCATAAATACAGCCTCTAGCCCGAGGCGTATTGACATGTGCATTTACAGTGTATAAGTAGCACTGAATAAATCAAAGTTCATCTAATTTGCATAATTTCTGAATGAGAAAAAAAACTGTACTATATGTGATGTATTCCATGTTACTAAAAACATTCATACAAAAATATATTCAAATCAGAACTTTCATACAGAAGTTATGTACAAAATACTGAGTGCACTAATTTTGGTACAAAATGGCTGCTGGTGGCCATCTTGAATTTCGGACCACACCCAAAAACACTCGTTCTCATCCCACAGTGATAACAAAGGTACCCAAGAAGTTTCGTAAAGATCAGTTCATAAATACGGCCTCTAGCCTGAGCCGTATAGAAGTTGTGTACAAAAAACTGATTAGACCTAATTTCGGTACAAAATGGCCACTGGCAGCCATCTTGAATTTTGGACCGCACCCAGAAACACTCGTTCTCGTCCCAAGGTGATAACAAAGGTACCCAAGACGTTTCGTGAAGATCGGTTCATAAATATAGACTCTAGCCCGAGCCGTATTGACATGTGTACTTACTGTGAGTAAGTAGCACTGAACAAATCAAAGTTCATCTAATTTGCATAATTTCTGCACGAGAAAAAACCCTGTATTATATGTGATGTATCCCATGGTACTAAACATTCATACAAAAAATTATTCAAGTCAGCGCTTTCATATGGAAGTTCTGTGCAAAAATCTGATTGCACCTAATTTTGTACAAAATGGCTGAAATCGGCCATCTTGAATTTCAGACCAGACCCAAAAACACTTGATCTCGTCCCACGGTGATAACAAAGGTACCCAAGAAGTTTCTTAAACATCGGTTCATAAATATGGCCTCTAGCCTGAGCCGTATTGGCATTTGCACTTATAGTGCTGAAGTAACACAAAAAAACATCAAAGTTAGTCTAATTTGCATAATTTAAGCACGAGAAAAAACCTGTATTATATGTGATGTATCCCATGGTACTAAACATTCATACAAACAATTATTCAAATCAGAGCTTTCATATGGAAGTTCTGTACAAAAAACAGATTTTTGCATCGTCGGTACAAAATGGCGGCTGGCAGCCATCTTGAATTTCGGACCGCACCCAAAAACACTCGTTCTCGTCCCACGGTCATAACAAAGGTACCCAAGAAGTTTCGTAAAGATCGGTTCATAAATACGGCCTCTAGCCGGAGCCGTATCCAATTGTTGACGTAAGGACAGACGGACAGACAGACGACGGGTCATGACAAAAGTTCAAATTTGGCTTCGCCAAAGTTGAGCTAAAAATTAAAAGTCTTATCTGGTCCTCCATACTTTTACTTCCGCGCATGCGCAGTCGCCAGGAAGTGACAAAAATTAGCTCCAATATCATTCTTTGTAGAAAAGAGTACTAAATAATAACTCAGCGGGGAGGTATGAGTGCCAACCCATGGGAAGGCCACACCCATCTGGACCATTGGTTAGAATAAATGAAATTGTCAATGACACTGTAGCTCAACTTGTCAAGACAAAGACATGTACATGTATAGTATGTGACACAGCAATGACAAACATCTAGGTAATGACCTGATAACAAAGGTACATATAAAGTATTGTAACGGTCTGTACATAAATACTGAGCGTTGCCTGTAACAAATGTATAGGTAAAGTAATGTAAAGGTAGGTGACAGTCAGATGCTAAACTAGAAAAAATCTTTTGAGTCCCAGAGTGGGTCTGACTGAACCCCAAAATATTTGTTCTCATAGCACAGTGATAACAAAGGCACCCCAAAACACACTCGTTCCTGTCCCAAGGTGAAAACAAAGGTACCCAAGAAGTTTTGTGAAGATCAGTTTATAAATACGAGCTGTATAGAACTTGTGACAAAAAACTGATTGGACCTAATTTCGGTACAAAATGGCCACTGGCAGCCATCTTGAATTTGGATCGCACCCAGAAACACTCATTCTCGTCCCAAGGTGATAACTAGAAAAACTGTGAGCACTGCTCACTAAATGATACCACCCACTCCCACCAAGAAACATTTTACAACAGTAAAAGTGTGTTTAACTGGTAGAGTGCTGAATTATTTTTGGTCATCAAAATTTGTTCACATACGTTTGCCTAGTTACAATTTATGGGAGAGTGCCAATAGGCACTCTCCCATAAATTGTAACAAGGCAAATCCTAACAGACTAAATAATTTCACTTCAAATGTGGTATGAACAACATCCACAAAATATGAAGCCTTTAAGTGCTGGTACTGACACTTCAGAGTAAAGCCCAAATATGGGCTTCCAGCACTCTACCAGTTAATGTAGAGAGCACAAACACTGACAACCCCCCCCCCCCCCCCCCCCCAAAAAAAAAAATAAAAATACCTGAAAGCAGAATAGAAGGTGCACATCTATAATGTATATAAAAGAATGTCTGAGAGTTTCAATGAAATTCGCCCACTGGTATAAGAGGAGTAGCGGATAGCAGGAGTGTACCCCCCTAAAGCATCACAACAATTTGGCTAAGTTCATTTCGCCCTTTGGGAAAGAGTAAAAAATAAAAATACCTGAAAGCAAAATAGGAGGTGCACATCTATAATGTATAGAAAAGAATGCCTGTAAGTTTCAATGAAATCCACCCACTGGTTTAAGAGGAGTAGCGGATAGCAGATGTGTACCCCCAAAGCGTCACGGACGTACGGACGTACGGAAGTACGGACGTACGGAAGTACGGACGTACGGACACCATGAATGCTATATACCGCCCACTTTTCAAGTGGGTGGTATAAAAAAGGTACCCAAGAAGTTTTCTGAAGATCGGTTCATAAATACAGCCTCTACCCTGTGCCGTATTGACATGTGTGCTTACATTGTGTAAGTAGCACTGAATAAATCAAAGTTCATCTAATTTGCATAATTTCTGCACGAAAAAAAACCCCTTACAATATGTGATGTATTCCATGTTACTAAACATTCATACAAAAATTTATTCAAATCAGAACTTTCATACAGAAGTTCTGTACAAAAGACTGATTGCACTAATTTTGGTACAAAATGGCTGCTGGTGGCCATCTTGAATTTTGGACCACACCCAAAAACACTCGCTCTCATCCCACGGTGATAACAAAGGTGCCCAAGAAGTTTCGTAAAGATTGGTTCATAAATATGGCCTCTAGTCTGAGCCGTATAGAAGTTGTGTACAAAAAACTGATTAGACCTAATTTCGGTACAAAATGGCCACTGGCAGCCATCTTGAATTTTAGACAGCACCCAGAAACATTCGTTCTCGTCCCAAGGTGATAACAAAGGTACCCAAGACATTTCGTGAAGATCAGTTCATAAATACAGACTCTAGCCCGAGCCGTATTGACATGTGTACTTACTGTGTGTAAGTCGCACTGAAAAAATCAAAGTTCATCTAATTTGCATAATTTCTGCATGAGAATAAAACCCGTATTATATGTGATGTATCCCATGGTACTAAACATTCACACAAAAAATTATTCAAGTCAGCGCTTTCATATGGAAGTTCTGTGCAAAAATCTGATTGCACCTAATTTTGTACAAAATGGCTGCCATCGGCCATCTTGAATTTCGGACCGGACCCAAAAACACTCATTCTCGTCCCACGGTGATACCAAAGGTACCCAAGAAGTTTCGTAAAGATCAGTTCATAAATACGGCCTCTAGCCCAAGCCGTATTGGCATTTGCACTTTCAGTGCTGAAAGTAACGCCAAAAAACATCAAAATTACTCTAATTTGCATAATTTATGCACGAGAAAAAAGCCCGTATTATATGTGATGTATCCCATGGTACTAAACATTCATACAAAAAATTATTCAAATCAGAGCTTTCATATGGAAGTTCTGTACAAAAAACAGATTTCTGCATCGTCGGTACAAAATGGCGGCTGGCAGCCCTCTTGAATTTCGGACCGCACCCAAAAACACTCGTTCTCGTCCCACGGTCATAACAAAGGTACCCCCCAACAAGTTTCGTAAAGATCCGTTCATAAATACGGCCTCTAGCCCGAGCCGTATCCAATTGTTGACGTACAGACAGACGGCCAGACAGACAGACGGCCAGACGGGCAGATGGACGACGGGCCATGACAAAAGCTCAAATTTGGCTTCGCCAAAATTTAGCTAAAAATACACAAATTACTTTAAATTTATAATATTTTTATACTATAACCCGATGGCCCAGACTTAGCTGAATCGTAAAAAGGTGGAGGGCCTAGGACTTCAGAATTAGTAGATGAACATAGTTCCATAGCCTGTAATCCAAGGTGAAAGGAAATTAAATTTAAAAGGAATTACATGTTTGTCTCTCTATACAGTAACAGAGAAGACATATCATCAATAAGGAGCCAAATTCAAGTAATTTCATATTCTTAGCATGAAGAGTGTGCTAATTGGATGTAACGAGTTCCCAATTTTTTAAGACCAGTCCGGACTAAGCCCTAAAAATTAGGATGGCGTATTTGAGAATGAGAGATTATCCCCCACAAACATACGCCATATACAACAAGAGGTCCCAGCAGAGACCAGTCTAGAGGCTAAATTTAATGAGAAGTCACTTCTCCCTCCCAAGGGAGAAGTGAGCAAAAAATAATATTTCTCAAAAAGCTATGTCAAGTAAAGGGTTAAATTCAGTTTATCAAATTACTTTTGACAACCAAATATTCTCAAGAACCTGTGTTAGGTAAAGGGTTAAATTCAGTTTATCAAATTTACTTTTGTCAACCAAATGATATTTCTCAGAAAGCTGCTTTAAGTAAAGGGTTAAATTCCGTTTAGCAAATTATCTTTTTTGTCAACCAAATATTATTCAGAAAAAACTGTGTTAGGTAAAGGGTTAAATTCAATTTAGCAAATTATGTTTGCCAACCCAATTTTTCTCAAAAAGCTGTGTAAGATAAAGGGTTACATTCTGTTTAGCAAATTGTTTTTGCTAGTGTAGTGAACTATTTTTGCCAACCAAATATCATTTCAATTCAGTTCAGAGAATCATTTCTTCCAGGCAAATGTTCTGTTATCAAGGAAGATAATTGAATTTGTCAGTTTGCTTTTAACACCATTTATTTCTGTAACTTACTACTTTTTGGTAAAGTAATTTAGTAGGACCCTTATTGTGACTGCCACAAATGGAACACACCCAACAATAATTTTTAAAAATCACATGCTTCAAACTCACAAGTGCAAACTAAAAAATAAACATTTTTATCATTACCAAAAATGTTTTTTTAAATAAATACCCTGTATAGCGAAGTTTGACATTAGAAATCACTTTTGAAATGAAACATTGAAAAAGAACTTAAGCAATTTTCGTCTTGTCATCGAACTTCACTCTTGTGAAAACTTGAATTGTCATGACGAAATCGTGCCTTGGTTGGTATTATTTTGGGGTTTTATGGGAAGTAAAATCAATATATTTAGTAATTCTTTAACCTGCCCAATTATTTGCTTTCACAGCACTTATTTTTTTTCTAGTTTTTCCAAGCGAAGTTAGCAACAGAATCGCCAGAAATAACTTTTCTCAGCGACTTTTCAAAACTGCAAAGTGACTTCAACTTCGCCCAGAGAAAGAAATTGGTCAAAGACCTGGTGTTAAGGGCGAAGATATCGCCTACTTTGCCTTGTAGGCTGGTCCCTGGGTCCCAGGGGGCCTGAGGGCACTCACCTGACATGGTAGTCTAAATATCAAACCAGGGACTTGACTTGAATAAGCTGCATATGCCCCTCCTAAGAAAAGCATATACCAACTAGATGAAGCGATTGTGCCCACACAATACACAGGATTTTCCTTCTATTTTCAGTTCCTGCACTTTTACGTCCCAAAATTGAGATAAACGCATAAAAAACAGATTTTTTTTTATTTTTGTTCAGATATTTTTGAAGCCCCAAACAAAATATTTTCAGACTAAAATTTTTTTTGTCTTCTTAAAATTGACCAAAACGCATAAAAAACCAAAAAACTAATTTCCGGATTTTGGTCCAAAATTTCTAAGGCCCACCCGGACCCCAAATTTTCAGGGTAAAAAAAAAAAAAAAATTGTCTTAAAATTGACCAAAACTCATAAAAAACCCCAAAACTAATTTCTGGATTTTGGTCCAAAATTTCTAAGTCCCACCCGGATCCCAAATTTTCAGTGTAAAAAAAAAAAAAATTTTTGTCTTAAAGGTATCGCGGAACTAAATATTAAAATTAGAGTGAACTGCCTTAAAATGTTGCACCCGGAAATGACGCAATCTCTAAAAATAAACAGCCTTGGGAAAATCCATTGTTTCAATAAAAGTTTGAAACATTCTATTGACATCTTGCATTATTGTTGAATATTCCTGATAAAAAAAGAGGGTGATTTGATGACTTTTGGACCTAAAAAATACAATTTATTTTTTGTGTGTTTTTGAAGGGAATTCCCTGAAAAATATGTGCACGTGACCGGTACTTCCCTTTGTGTCAGTTTTTCTCTCTTATTTGTTGCATGACTCCCTGTTTTCAGATCAGAAAAAGTTGTCTGAAGGGCTATACTTGACAGAGATATTTGAATGCCAAAATTAAAGTGATGCGATCATATTTTTTTCCACCTGAACGTTATAATGGTCGCCTATGGGAAAATATTTAGTTCTGTGATACCTATAGGAAATATGTTTTTTGGCTTCCAGACCAGATTCAGTTATTATATTGGGGGATTATTTCACATTTAAATATTTATTTGGGGACCATACACCTTACCAAACCATTTTATTGTTTTGAGAAGTTACATTTTTGTCACAGTCAGCAATAAAAGCTATATATTTCCAAAACTAAGGCTGTTCATGCAAGAAAATTCACATCTTAAGCAAGTGTATTCCCCAGGAGCACACTATAACCTCTGGCAGCTGCTAACTAACAGCCTATCTTACCCTATTAACATATTTATTTAAACCATGGTTTCTCCTCATATTACTAGGGGCAGGGAGGATTCCAAATCTTCCAACCCCCTCCCAAATCACCATTCAAACACAGATAGAAAACCTACACTGCCCTTCTATTCACTATTATTTAGAAGTTTTTCTCTTCTATATTATGCTCTTCAAAATGTTGGAAAACAATTCCTTCATTGAAAGAGTATCCTGGAACACAAATTTGAGGAGGGGGTGGGGCTACAGTGGAAAATAACATAATAAAATTACAAATGTGAGTGAATGGCATTTGTGCATAGCTACCAATATAGTTGTCTAGTACTAGTGCTGTCATGGTTCCCCTGATACAGCATAAATTTACAGTGACAGTTGTGAAATATTGCTCTTTCCCTGAACCAAGTCCTCTCTCCCACACATATTTAACCCTTCTGCTGATGATAAACATTTGGAAAGACTGAACAGCATGTTTTTAGAGACTGAAGTTAGTATCATACACTTTCAGTTTCTTATGATTTACTTTGAGGCTTCAGCACTCATGGTCCACTGAGTTATTTTTCAATTTAACAACCTTGCCCTGGCTCTTCCACTATATTTTTCATTGTATGCCATTCAGTACTCTCATGTAGACCTCCTACATGTGTGACTGCAAGCCTATCTGTCTGTCTGTCTATGTGTCTGTCTCTTCATCAGACATGGTGTTTCCTCGCTTTTCACTTGCCGGGATCTACATTTTCAATAATTGGCAGCTGACTAACTTTCACCCCCCTCCTCCCCCCCACACACACACACAAGTATATTTAAACATCAAATACCACTATATTCTTGAAGTAAATGTCTGATTCATCCTCTTTGGAAACATGTTTTCAACAATTTCAATCTTTTTGCCAGAATGGGTGTCTGTGGAGATTAAAACAAAGATTATGAAAGTGCACTTATGGGAACTTGCAGCATAAGCATAGCACTATAGAATCAATATTTGATGGTTTTAGGCATCTTACCAGTGTTATGAGATATCACAGTAGCAGGTACTGGTCATTATTTTGGAAAAAAAACACTGTTTTATGTTTTGTCAGTGCCATACCAATGACTCTATGTGCCTTTACTGAGAAAACTGAGGCTTTTCCTTTACAAAAATTGCAAAATATTCATCAAATACAATGTGAAATGTCTTCAGAAGCCAGACTGTGATTTAAAAACTACTACAGATGGGAAAGTTCATATCACAGTAGGTTTGTTTTGGGTCAATATCAATTAAATTATGAATTATATCACATATTTTGATGAAAAGGGGCATACTGGGGGGTCCTATTCAGGGTAAAATTTTACTACATCAGATGGTGGAATAAAATTTGACATCAGTTGTTAGGATAAACTGGTAGAGTCCTTTCATATTGGTGAAATATATAGCTGCATCCCCAATTTTGGAAACAAAATTGACATCCATATTGTTCCATGGGGGTTGGGACACTGTTTTGATTGCAGTATGGTTAAATGAGACAGATTTTTTCTAAAAATATTTTGTGCTGATGCAGATGTTAGTTTTATTTTGGGATCAGGGTAGTTTTTTAAAGAAAGCTGTAAATTCTCATCCTTCTCAGTCAATTTATAAAGTAACAGGACAGAAAAATCTTTTGGAGGCAATACCAGTTTTCAAGCCCACTTGACAAGGTTTGGACACTTTTCCTTAAAAGAGCAAATTTTCCATGTTTTTGACTCAGCCAAAGCCAAAAGTTGGATTCTAATGAAGAAATAATTCTTTTATCTCATGGAAGTGGTAAAATGTCTCTTTGGTGGGGTCGGGGATGATTATAGGTATCGCGGAAATAAATATTGAAATTAGAGTGAACCGCCCGCCTTAAAATGTTGCACTCGGAAATGACGCAATCTCTAAAAATAAACAGCCTTGGGAAAATGCATTGTTTCAATAAAAGTTTGAAACATTCTATTGACATCTTGCATTATTGTTGAATATTCCTGATAAAAAAGAGGGTGATTTGATGACTTTTGGACCTAAAGAATACAATTTACTTTTTGTGTGTTTTTGTAGGGAATTCCCTGAAAAATATGTGCACATGACCGGTACTTCCCTTTGTGTCAGTTTTTCTCTCTTATTTGTTGCATGACCCCCTGTTTTCAGATCAGAAAAAGTTGTCTGAAGGGCTATACTTGACAGAGATATTTGAATGCCAAAATTAAAGTGATGCGATCATATTTTTTTCCACCTGAACGTTATAATGGTCGCCTATGGGAAAATATTTAGTTCTGTGATACCTAAAATTGACCAAAACACATAAAAAAACAAAAAACTAATTTCCACTAAGTCCCACCCAGTCCCCAAATTTTGTGTGTAAAAAAAAAATTTTTTTTTTTGTCTTAAAATTGACCGAAACTCATAAAAAAACAAAAAAACTCATTTCCGGAGTTTGGTCCAAAATTTCTAAGTCCGGACCGAAACCCCAAATTTTCAGCCTAAATATGAACCCAGGAACTTGGCTTGAACAAACTTGAATCTCACCCGCCTAAGCATGCTGCATACCAAATATCAAAAGATTCTTATTGGTAGATCTGAAGAAGATTTTTAAAGAATATTTCTCATACTGCACTAATTTGAACATTTGGGCTCCCATAGGGAACCCAAATATGGACCGAGGGATTTGCTTTCAACAAATATGTGAATCAATGTTGCAAAGATGTTATTTGTAAAATATGAAAGCTTTTGGAGCAGTGGTTTGGAAGCAAACGATTCTTTAATTTTTTCCCATTGCCCACAGTGTTAAAAAATGCTGACTCAGCATTTTTTCAAAGTCCCGAAAAAGTACCTTATGACAAAACCGATGGCAATTTTGTTTTTACCATTCCTTTCTGTTGGTCCCAAGGAAGCCTCACACCAAATAAAAATTCTCAGTGCCATGCCGTTTTGGAGACAGTTTTCGTTTTTTTCTATTTTTGGCTCTTCCCACGGGCTGCAGGAAAATTTTTGTTTGCATAAATCAAGTACTTATAACCCAATAATACCTCATATTAAATTTGGTTCAAATTGGCATCTTAGTTCAGAAAATAGAAATTCTGGACGGGGCCAAAATTCTTGCCTCTCTCAGAACAAAAGCAAATATTGCCCGTCAAACTTCTCTTGAACAAATTTGAGTCTACACCTCAAATGGAAGCTGCATACCAAATATCAAGTCTCTGCTACGGCTGGTTCATGAGAAGAAGATTTTAAAAAATTTTGTGCATTTTGGCCCCCCCCCCCCCCCTCCACAATATGAGCAGAAACCCAATTCGAAGAAAAACCCAAATGCCCCTATATAACCGCTACTCATGTGAATTTTCATTGAACTGCAGCCAGTGGCTTGGGAGAAAATGACCTGAACACCAGGCGATCCCATTCAGGTGTACAATAAATTCCAGTAAATAACACTCCTAGACGTGTTCTATCTGATGTATATGTTCCTGGAAATGTGCGAATATACAAGTGTAAGACAAGATGTATTCGACTGGGCACTGCCATTAAAAGAAACCTGGATCTAGAAATGGATCGAGTTATGCTTAACAGGCTCGCCACGGACTGCCCCCAAAATAATTCGTAGTTTCTAAGGTCCATAACATACAATCATACGTCTGCCTAATAATGCGATTATTATGCATGTGAACACTGAAATCCCATATGTAATCATCTGAATACCAGTTAACTGACTAGACAGCCTCCCAGGTACCCCAAGGGTAGCACTTTATTGACGATGAATCATGTGCTCGTATATGACATATAGACGAACAACCACAGGAAACCAACCAACTAGAAAGTGGATATGACCATGAGGTCGCCACAGAAAACGACCCAGCCGCCAATCGAGAAGTCATGAAATGCATGTATGTACTTAAATGCATAGGAGGCTTACGGGAAGAAAACTATGTCTTGCGCGATAATCGCCTCTTAACACATTGTTATCCCAGCATTATAATTCGCAGGAACAAATTCAGGATAGAATTGATGGATGAAATCCATCGCAACCCTGAGCTGTTCCAAAAGGGAAGGGTAATCCTCTTCCTTATCCCTTTCACCATCCGAGAAAATCAGTTGCGAATCTCGGTCCCTTGCATCTGTGTGAAAGGATGACTGGACTGACCCAGCACCGTCCGACAGCTCAGGTTCTGAGACTGAGGGAGGCTGCATCTGCATTTGCTGGGATGCTGTGATCAGCTGCACAATCTGCGACAGCAAGTCCGTCAATGAGGCCTGAGGAGCAGCAGTCTTCTGTTTCCTAGCCGCTTGCAACTCCTGGGACGGTGTGTCGGAGATGGATCTCTTCTCCGAACATCGCAATGATCGAGGCCTCGTCTCCCTAACTACCGGATGATCCAACTTCACGTGTGAAGAGTAGTTCCTTCTTCGTGCAGCAGGTTGGATATCCGAAGTCGGGTAGCTAGGATGCGGTCGTGTGTGCTTTAATAACGTAGCAGAGGAAGCTGTGACTGAAGCCGGCTGCAGACTAGATGGAGCATCCCGAGCGGTGGGCAGATGTATGCTCAGAAAACTTCATTTCGGTATGTGCAATGTAGTGGAGGAAGCAGTGACTGAAACCGACCCCGGCTGCAGACTAAACAGAGCATCCTGAGTGGAGGGAAGACATAAGCTCTGGCTTGTGCAAGTTTCTCATAACAACATTTGGCCCCAAATGTCTGTTAGGTTAGAGAGGAGCCTCTCCCGATCACGGTCTATAGACCTTGCCGAGAACAAGAAACTTGTTGACTTCCTCATTTCCGTCGTCGATGGGTGAGCTATTTCTATTAAAGTGCTCTCTCTACCCAATCCACTTCTTAGACCACAACAGACTTACCGGGCAAACAAAAGATCCGAACTCTTGCAAACATGAGCATTGCAGCTAGCTCTATATGCTCCATGGAGCGTGACGATGGTAGCACACATGGATAGGTGTCAGAATATCATCACCATGTTCATGTTCCTCTGAAATAGAAACTGACAAAACGAATTATAATGTGGTGAAAGTCCTGCCCTGTCCTGTACCGCGACACCCGTCTCCAACATTAGTCATTCCAGCGAACACAAGAATGACAAGAGTCTGCAGGAGTGCATCGACTAAAGTCAATATCAGACCTCCAAACTCCACAGGAAAATTTTTTTTTTTAAAAACACCTAAGTTCCAAAGGGAATATTAAGAGCCCAAAGGCATCCCAAAAGAGCCTAAGAGTGGACAAAATTCAAATTTTTTGAGCGACACTACCAGAATAATAATCCATTTATCCTACAGTAAATCTACAATAATAGAATATAAAAAAACTACCTATATATGAGGACGTTGTCAATGTAAATAACGTCAATGTAAACAAGACAACAGGTACACAAAAAGGCCCAAAGTCAGAAAACAATTAATGCTACCAGATGCAAAGCTAGATCTTCATACGAAGAAGAAACAATACATCGGATAGAAGATGCAAGACTAAATGACCTAACACCCCTAGGGTGAGGACGCAACCATGGGGAAAAAAATTTCAATAAAAATTAGCCAAAAAGTTTAAGAGTTTTAACAGGAAGGGTTCGTGGAAGGATAGGGGAGCAATACTTAACAAACGGTGGAATAATCATTAACAAAAATGATGATGTCAGGTGTATGTCTCGAAATTGGGAAACATGAAATAATTTTATAACTAGAAACTGTTTTTGCACACTAAAACATATGTCTCCCCTTCCTTTCTTTTTAATGCACTGCGAATTATATATACATGAATAATATTGACAATCATGCCGAATATCTAAGGTCTAGGTCAAAAGACAAAAAAGTTCTGGTCTGGACGAAGTTTCCCTTAAAAAAGCACATAAATCTGACCTACAAGTCAAAGGTCAAGGTCATGTGAAGGTCACTATGGTACGCGACACACTGGCTCATGGTGATACATCCACATGCCAAATATCTAAGGTCTAGGTCAAAAGATAAAAAGGTTATGCCCCGGACAAAGTTTCTCTTAAGAAGCACATAAATCTGACCTTCAGGTCAAAGGTCAAGGTCACATGAAGGTCACTATGGTA
Organism: Pictodentalium vernedei; assembly: GCA_031216915.1. Lineage (NCBI taxonomy): Eukaryota > Metazoa > Mollusca > Scaphopoda > Dentaliida > Dentaliidae > Pictodentalium > Pictodentalium vernedei. The sequence continues at coordinate 748,138,377 of CM062297.1, forward strand.
CGCGACACACCGGCTCATGGTGATACATCCACATGCCAAATATCTAATGTCTAGGTCAAAAGACAAAAAAGTTATGCCCCGGACAAAGTTTGCATGAGAAGAAGAAGAAGAAGAATATGCACTAAAACAGTATGTCTACCTTCTGGAAAGGGGAGACATAATTATTATAAAGTTACAGCCCTGAATGTCATAAACCACCACTGAACACTTCCATCATCAAATAACAGCCTTGGATCCACCATTTCTTGCATTGATTTGTGTCTGGCATCCTCAAAGAAAGGAGATTTTAAAGCAGAGATGTCATTTCATTGTTGATTACTTTAGGGCTAAACAAAGACTGATGTTGGCGCTAATTTCGGTCACTTCCTGGCGACTGTGGATGCGCAGAGAGAAAAAGTATGGAGGACCAGATAGGACTTTTAATTTTCGGTTTTGCAAGCATATTTTGGGGATTGGAGGGTTCAAAATTTGTGTTTGCCCCTTGATAACTTGGAGTTAGCACCAGCTAAGTATAGGCCATTGGGTTATAGTATAACAAGAAGAATGTTACTAAGGTAACACATGAACCCCCCCCCCCCCCCCCTTGTGACCTTCACATTGAAGATGCGGCAGAAACTATTACACATGACACACCTTCTGACTGTCTTTAACATTTGTAAAAAGTTTAACAATTGTACTATGATTCGTTTCTGAGTTATGGCTGAGACACAAATATTGACCGATTTTTAGTGGGACCTTGAAATGTGACCTTGACCTTTAAGGTACAAACCCAGCTATGGTGTGTGACATATCCTCCCATGGTCCTTTATAATTGTGTGAAGTTTCATGACTGTAGCCCTAATAGTTATGGAGTTATGCTTGAGACACAATTTGTGACCTGAACATATAAAGGACAATTGTGACCTTCACATTGCAGATGCGACAGAAACTATTATACGCGACACACCTTCTGACTGTCCTTAACATTTGTAAAAAGTTTAATAATTGTATTATGATTCGTTTCTGAGTTATGGCTGAGACACGAATATTGACAGATTTTTAGTGGGACCTTGAAATGTGACCTTGATCTTGAAGGTACGAACCCGGCTATGGTGTGTGACACATCCTCCCATGGTCCTTTATAATTGTGTGAAGTTTGATGACTGTGGCCCTAACAGTTTTCGAGTTATTGGCTCGGACACACACACACACACACACAGACGGATGGACACATGTACACTTCAATCACTATATGCCACCCGACTTAAGTCGGGGGGGGGGGGGGGGGGGGGGGGGGAGGGGCATAAAAATATGAAAGAAGAATCGAACACAGTTTGTAACTATCTATCAAGAAGAAGTAGGAAGTAAGTATACATATAGTAAGTATACATATCAACTATTCAGTTTAAACAACATTTTTATTTCAGAATCATGTTATATGTGTAGAGACAGGATGATGTCGGGGAATAGGGGGTTGCAGGGGTGTAGCATGGTGTAGCATTTGGGAATACAGTGGTAGTCGAGGCCTTCTCAATGAGTGAAACGGCTACAAAGTATTAAAATCTGCCAAGTATAATAACACTTAATAATTGATAAAATATGTATTTTAAATGATCTGTCTTTAAATAAACTATTTGTTTCTTTTTACAGGTCTCTGCAGAGAAGGGACTGACCTAAGCTTTATTGCCAAGATAACCACATTCTACAGTGTGAGGTCAGCACTCTACCATTCCTGTTCCAAAACTGTCCACGCCAACGATCAGATATAGACCTTCCAGAAATCTGAACAAAAACACCTTCTGGGGAGGATTTTCTCATAGCATGTGATGGTGACAGCAATAAAATACTGATCTTTGGAACTGAAAACAACCTTCGACATCTGTCATGTGCTGAAAGTTACTTTCGTGATGGAACATTCAATAAGTGCCTGTGTTTTACCAAATGTACACTATTTATGTGTTTGTTGAGAATAAGATGTGCCCTTTAGTGTTCAGGCTGCTGCCCAATAAAACGCAGCAAACCTATGAACAATTTTTAGACCTGTGGTAGAGAGAGCTGGACAATTAGGCATTAATCTTGTACCCAGATAAATTTTTACAGACTATGAAACAGCAGCTCAAAATGCAATTCAGCTAATAGCCCAAGAACATTAGGTTTCACTAGGGAAAAAAATCGGAGAAAGCTGATTTTTTCAGGGAATGTCGAGTACATGTCACTGAACGATTAGACAAAAGTCCCCTAAAATCCCAGTTGAGCTTTTTTTTCTACAGCCTTTTTTCGAAAACGCGTTTGAAAAAAATTTAAAAAAATCGCACGAACTTTGTAACCTCGAATTGATCCAACTGTATTTTTTGTTTACGCGTATTTCGAGCTACATAATGTCTAATATACATTTACCTAGAGGAAAATGTGCATTCTGTGACAATTTCTGCGAAAAATTATTGAAAATTCACAAAAATGTATCGGATTTACGCAAAAAATGACGATTTTCCTAACGGATTTGCCCAAAAGGTCGTAGTACAGAACGGGATGTTAGTTGGACAGACGATAAAAAATCCACCACCATTTGAAGACTTTTATCATTGCTTACAAAATAGACATTATGGAAGACCCCCTCTGCTTCTGGCCGAGTTCCCCTTTTGGCATAAAATTCGTCATCATGAGAACTCAACTATTTTCGGGCTTGGGACCGAACAGACACGTCTGTGTCTGGCAGCATTAGATCAATAAATAATATTTACAGAATGTATAAAAATCAATAAATAATATTTACAGAATGTACAAATCAATCAACATGGATTAAGTTACATTGACTATTATCAACACTATATACAGAAATGACATGACCTATATACATATTATTCATCGAACTCAGAAATTTCCGACAGGACAGTGTTTCTGTGGTTGTTACAAGAATCCGAACTGCAATTACACAAACCTGAGCAAGAGAGTCCTGCCTTCTTACACCCACACCTTTTTGTACAAGCACTCTTGCAACCACAACTGATCAGATTCAGTAGGATTCAGTAGGTTATCGGGGGCACATGGCTTTGTGGCTGCAGTCGGTACAAGAAGTCCATTGTCTAGCGACCACCCCCAATCCGTCGGAGGAAGCGAAGTGCCCAGCCATTGTTGGACCTGGAGATAACATCTGTAGACATGTTGTTGTGCAGCATCGCTGCTTGGTGGGAGTGAGGCTAGGTCGATGGGTTTATTCAGTTTAGATTTTGCTACATAACGCTTGTAAGTGACATATCTATTGGTCGAGAGAGGAAACAGTTTTACTCCCGTATAAGATCAGGAGAAGTTGTTCCCCGGCAGCGGCTACTGCACTTGGTGTACTGTCATCCGCCAAAATTGTGTTGACATACTGTTGTGAGTTGCTAGTAACATCGGAGACAATTGTACTGAATACTTACTTCTTACCAACTCGAAAGAGTGCAGAAGTAGTAGTGTCACAACCACTTATAGAATGTGCTACAAGGAGGTTGCATCTATGGTCACCCATTTTGGTTGCTATTTCACTAACTGAAACTAGTAAGTTTGGGGTAATGGAATTACATCATGTGAATATTACATCCCGGTTGAACTCGAGAGGTAAGAATGACTAAACCAGTCTGTGTCTGTTCCCACAAACGACAACATTGTTGTCATCTTGAGCGATGTCAAGTGCAGTTTCGGGTAATCAGTACATCAGCATCAGCCTCGGCCTGCTTGGACTGAATATTGATAGCAGATAGCTCCTTCATTAGAAGATCGATCAGTTGGGTTTCGTTCTTGGCATTTGCAAGGAATCGGATTGGGGTGTGGTGGCTGGTAACTCGGGTGAGATATTGAATATCAATGGAATACCTGTCTAGATAGGTATTCCATGCCCTTTGTCGACATTGTACAAGCATAACCATCAAAAACAACCACGACGTTCGCCCCAAAATGTCTCACTAGCTAATTGGAATATGATGTACATATGTCCTTATATGACGACTGTTTAGGCCATACAACTGCCCTCAATAAAAATCCACCATCTACAACAAACAGAGAATGTTCAGGGATTTTAGTTTGCTCGGAACCGTATGTTTTGAGGATCTTACCGAGCGTGCTTTTCTGTGTCTTCCTCATTCCAGCAGAATCAAACAATGCTGGTGGTTTCGGGGCGAGTTCATATTTGAGATACTCTTCCATCTCTGCTTGTGACTGAATAACACATGTGATGCGGTTGAACAGAATTGTGGGGTCAATCACTACCTTACTTCCACGGACTTTGATGCTATTTGCCATCGATGCGAAAGACTTCACAGTGTCAACACGTCGTAGTTTGATGCTGTTGAACGTTTTGCTTACAACATTCGATACGCAACATTCACCAATTTTGCGAACTTGGTCACAGTTCACAGTTTCGTCGGCCACAAGCCCGGTCGCTATAGAGACTAATTGTAGGTGGATCTCTATTCTGAAATGGGGAATGCACTCTGAGCCAGTTCAATAATTTGGTGATATCATTGGCATCAGTCAATTGTGAACTTTGACGGAGATCCCGATGTTGTTTGCCATGACCAGTGTGAACATGAACAAAATTTTCGAGAGCATTACATATCGGAAGGCAAAGAGGTAGTCCATGTACCCATTTCGCAACAGTGCTATCGGTTATTCCCCTGCCATGTGTGAGACCACCAGGGAGCTTGAACATTCTCATTAAACACTGCTCTATGGTCTGATCAGAATATATCCCGTCCCAGAATTTATCTGAGTGCCTTATGGTAAAGTAACCTTTCTCAGTGAACAACTTCAAATCATCCTGTTGCATTATTTCTGTTAGCTCATTCATCTGCTGCAAATAGAGATGAGAACTTTTTGCGTATGCAAAATGACCACCTGCGTGAAATACTGGAATCATATTGCGAACACAATATGTGTGGAGTTCCCAGTCGCCTGTGCGCTCTGCTCTTAAGAACAACTGGAGAAGACCTATTTGCTCATAGTATTGTACCCAAAGCTTTCCTGTGCATCCTACGGACGCATTCTGGAGCAGTTCGTGTAATTTTGACAGTAGATGGTTGACACTTTCTTGATTGACAGATTCAGCTGTTGTACAGTCACCTCTGGCAAGTCCACAGAATATTTCATTGACTTCTGTGCAGTCTATGTTATCTAGTGTTCGGATTTCTTCAAACACAAGTTTTGTAATGGCAATTTGTGTTAGCAAATGGGCACGAACTGCTCTTGAATATGCAGGACCACTGATCAAATGATGGATTGACCCACCAGCATAAACAGTCCCCCAAAGTTCATCCAAGCCGCTACCAGCCATGATCGAACCAATTGCCCCTAAATATGACATAATCATATGGAAGCCGCCGAGTCTAACGAAAACTTTTGTCAACTTATCTGACGAAGACACAATCTCCACTGCACACACTACATGCCAATGCATCTTGAGTGTAGGCGAACACCACATTATGTGATTTAATCGAACATGGAAACTGAAACAATGATGCTATAATACGGTATTTGAATGAGAAAAGTCGATGCCGTTTGAATTTGAGTTTAGGGGTATGGTTAATATTTCACACGTTTCACCAGTTCATTATGGAATAAATGACTATTGTTATATATCATTATAAAGCCACTGCTTTTCTGCAATTTTTGATATATAATTTAACTCCCAAAGTAGTCGTAGATTTGATTTAATGGACGTTGTGTGTATGAAAACAATAAATTTTTTTTCGTAATTTTGTACATTTTCGTTAATATTTCACCATTGAGTGTGAGGATTGGTACAAAGTTGGCATTTTCTGTTGGGGATATGTATTCTCAATATAATTCAGCACGATATTTATGATTCTCACCCTACTAAGGCGAATAAGAATGAGAAATATGGAGCTGGGTCAAATTTTTTTTTAAATTTTTTTTTTCATCAAAAAAAACGCTATAACTAAAAAAGCTCAACTCGGATTCGCGGGGACTTTTCACACTTTATCCGCAATGTGTGTCCCGGAAACATATAAAAAAATCAGCTTTCTCCGATTTTTTTCCTTACTTTCTCATTTTTATGTCTAATGTGCCTGGACTATAACATTCCCCACTGTGGCTAGATATTTTTTTCATTTTTGGACAAGCTGTGTGGAAGTTCGCACAGAAAAGTGGTTTAAAAACATTGTATGGGGATAAACCAGAAGTTCAATGCATGATAGGGAGGGCTATTGCTCTTCCTTAGTGCTCGTTCAGCGATTGAGTGATACTTGGATCTTAACTCTTGAGGAGGCTCCATTCAGTTCAAGTGTTGAATGGTTTACTGACTATGTTACAAGTTATTGAATGGAAGGTGACCACGGACGGTTAATGAGGAACCATTTTGATACGGATGGACCACATACTACAAACCACATCGAAGGGTGGCATAGGAAGTTGAGTTTGTTCGTAGCTGGCTCTCACCCCAATTTATTCAAGAAGATAGACTTCCTAAAAAAAAATGCCAATCATTCCAGGAATCCAAAATATTGCAGTTGAGTCCTGGGGGAAAGTTAGCACCAGGAAAAGAAAATACAGAAAAAATACACAATTCAATTGAACATTTCAAAAGAATATTTCTAGCTGGAGAAATTGGACTACTCAACTACTTGGACTCTGTGTCTCACAGTACTAGATTTTAGTGTATTTATAAAGTAATTTTTAATTAATATACTGCACTTATGGGCTAATCTGGTTTGTCTCATTTGTGTTTGGTGGTAACGAACACGAATCGAGTTAAGTGAACAAACATACTAGATACTGACTACAATCCATCTCTCTTTGATCTACCTAATTTTCACACATTTTACGGAAATAATAGCAACTGGTTAAGAGATATGACCCCTTCTCAAGTCACATTAATTGTCGGTGGTTGATTGGTATTCAAGCTTCTTTTATGGCACATGATAAGTAAACCTTCAGCTTCACAAAAGACATCAATAAAGGAAACAAGAGGCCCCATTGGACCTGATGCGCTCATCTAACCAAAATTGTTTAAAGAAGGATTTAATTAGCATCTATGACTAGTCAACACCACAGAGGAATGAAGTTTATTTATAACTCTGTTGTCCATGCCAGATTATTTTTTCTGGTATTTGGATGTTACCACAGAAATAATGCTCAGATTTCCAGTAATGCAAAACTAGAGAATATCAACCTAGGGACTTAACATGAACAAACTTGAGTCTTAGCCCTTCCCTTCCACCCCCTAGGATGCTGTATACCAAGTATCAATATATTCTGAATGGTGGATCTGAAGAAGCAGTTTTTTTAACGATTATTCAACATATTACACTAAGTTAAAGTTTGGGCCCCATAAGGAGCCCAAATATGAATCCAGGGACATAATTTGAACAAACCTGAATCTGAGCCTGGTTAGGGTGTTGTATACCAAAAATCAAAACATTCTGAATGGTGATTCTCAAGAAGATTTCAAAGAATATTCCTCTTTTGCAGTTAAAATTATTGCTCCTGACTGGTGGCTTGGGAGAAGATTTTGATAATATTACCAATTTAGCACCATGTTAAAATTTGCTTCTCCCCCCCCCCCCCCCCCCCCCCCCAAAGGGAACACAAATATCAACCCAGGGACTTTATTTGAACAAACTGAATCTGAACCCTCTAAGGATGCTCTATACCGAATATCAATAGATTCTGATTGTTTATGAAGAAGCAGATTTTTAGAGATTATTCCTCATATTAGACCAAGTTAAAATTTGGGCTCCAAAGAGGAGCCCAAATATTAACTCCAGGACTTGATTTTTACAAACTTGAATCTGACTCCACTAAAAGTGATGTACACCATGTATCAAAAGATTCTAATAGGGGGGGTCATGAAAAGAAGATTTTTAAAAATATTCCCCATATTGCACCAAGTAAAGATTCAGACCCCAATAGGAAGACCAAACTGTAATCAAAGGACTTGATTTAAATACCCTTGAATCGGACCCCCATAGGGGAGCTGTATACCATATATCAAAAGATTCTGACTAGCGGTTCTGGAAAGAAAATTTTTTAAAGATTATTCCTCACACTGGACTACATTAACTTTTGGGCTCCAATATGGAGCCCAAATGTTAACCCCAGGGACTTCATTTTTCTAAACTTGAATCTGACTACCCTAAGAAAGGTGTATACTCTATATCAAAAGATTCTGATTGGGGGTCTGTGAGAAGGAAATTTGTTAAGAATATTCCTCATATTGCAGCAATTAATAAACAGCTGTGCATACTGTGTTCAATAATTTGGAAATTTGAATTTCATGTATATATCTTATGTCTACAGAGATCATAACTTCAAGAAAAAATCAAACGATTTTCTAAGTAATAAAGTCCCATAACTCTGGAATGACTAATCAAACGGCGACACCAACCGAAAGGGAGCTTCCTTCCATCAACATAAACCACCTACCAAAAAATCGTGAAAATCTCTCGAAGCGTTCTCGAGTTAGCGTAAGACGTGTAAAAAAATCAACAATTTTCTAAGTAATAAAGTCCCATAACTTTGGAATGACTAATAGAACGGCGACACTAAACGAAAGGGAGCTTCCCTCCATCGATATACACCACCTACCCAAAAATCACGAAAATCTCTCAAAGCATTCTCGAGTTATCGTACGACGTGTAAAAAATCAACAATTTTCTAAGTAATAAAGTCCCATAACTCTGGAAGGACTAATCGAACGGCGACACTAAACGAAAGGGAGCTTCACTCCATTGATATATACCACCTACCCAAAAATCACGAAAATCTCTCAAAGCATTCTTGAGTTATCGTACGCCGTGTGACCGGATGGACGGACAGACGGAGAGCAGTATACCATAATACGACCCGTTTTTTTTCAAAACGGGCGTATAAAAATACGGGCTCCAATGGGGGGAGGGGGGGGCAGATATTATTCTACTCACTGGATTTGAACAAACTTGAATCTGCCTCCCATAAGGATGTTGTATATCATATATCAAATGATTCTGACTGATTAATCTGAAGAAGAAGACGATATTTAAAGATTAATCCCCACATTGCACTATGTTCAAATTCGCACTTCCATAGAGAGCCCAAATATTAACCAGTGGACTTGATTTAAAGAAACTTGAATCAGACCCCTGTAAGGATTCTGTATACCATATATTAAAAGATTCTGACTGGTGGTTCTGGAGAATAAGAGATTTAAAGATTATTCCTCATATTGGACAGAGTTAAAATTCTGGTTTCAATAGGGAGTCCAAATATTAACCCAGAGACTTGATTTGATTTGAACATTCCTAAGAATGCTGTATATCAAATATCAAAAGATTCTGACTGGTGGATCTGAAGAAGAAGATTTTAAAGATTATTCCTCAAAGTGCACTAAGTTAAAATTTGGGTCATTAACTGAGGGCATGCTTTGAACAAACACGAATCTGACCTCCGTAAGGATGCAGTATACCCAATAACAAAAGATTCTGAGAGGTGGATCTGAAGAAGATTTTTAAATGAAAGTGTCAAAGACACTGTAGCTTAACTTGTCTGTGTGTTGTGTTTGATGAAAAGGATAATGTTCAATGTTTATAAAAGGATTATGAAATAAGACAAGAATTGTGATAATTGGGAATATGTTCATTTCTGTTCCCTGTATGCTATGTTTTTAATAAAAATAATATGAGGTGTAGACTGTACTAAAGAACTGAGGGGTAGGTTAATGTGGCCCTCACAGTTAATGTATGTGGCCCTCACAGTTAACGTATGTCAACGAAAGTTACCAAGTTACAGTGAAATTATTCCAAAACGAGTCATCCTATCAAGTTACATTGAAATCCCTTCATAAATATGGCCTGTAGACTGTGCTAAAGGTTTTCGGGCTTCAGGCCTGTATAGCCATCACAGCTGACCGATTGCAACTAAAAGGGGAAGTCCTCTTCTCGACATTATACTGAGTCATTCTACCAAGTTACAATGAATACGACCTGTAGTCTGTTTTTCGGGTTTTGGGCTCGGGCAGCCATCATGGTTGAATGATCGTGACCAAAAGGGGACATTCTCATCTGGGCATTATCTGGAGAGATCCTACAAAGTTACAATGAAATCCCTTCAAAAATATGACCTGTAGACTGTGCTCAAGGTTTTCAGGCTTCAAGCCCCAGTAGCCATCACAGTTGACCAATCATGACTAAAAGGGGATGTCATCATCTAGGCATTATATGGAGTCAACTTAACAAGTTACAATGAAATCCTTCCATAAATACGACCTATAGACTATGCTAAAGGTTTTGGGCTCGGGCAGCCATCAAGGCTGAATGATCATGACCAAAAGGGGATGTTCTCATCTAGACATTGTTTGGAGTCATCCTACCAAGTTACAATGAAATCCCTTCATAAATATGACCTGTAGACTGTGCTCAAGGTTTTCGGGCTTCAAGCTCCAGTAGCCGTCACAGTTGACCAATCATGACTAAAAGGGGATGTCATCATCTAGGCATTATATGGAGTCAACTTAACAAGTTACAATGAAATCCTTCCATAAATACGACCTATAGACTATGCTAAAGGTTTTGGGCTCGGGCAGCCATCAAGGCTGAAAGATCATGACCAAAAGGGGATGTTCTCATCTAGACATTGTTTGGAGTCATCCTACCAAGTTACAATGAAATCCCTTCATTAATATGACCTGTAGACTGTGCTAAAGGTTTTTGGGCTTCGGGCTCCTGTAGCCATCACAGTTGCCCAATCGGGTCCAAAAGGGGACGTTCTCATCTAGACATTATATGAAGTCAACCTACCAAGTTACAATGAAATCCCTCCATAAATATAACCTGTAGACTGTGCTAAAGGTTTTCGGGTTTTGGGCTCGAGCAGTCGTCACGGTTGACAGATCACGACCAAATGAGGAAGTTCTCATCTAATCATCTTACGGAGTCATTCTACCAAGTTACAATGAAATCCCTCCATATTAAATATGACCTGCAAACTGTGCTAAAAGTTTTTGGGTTTCGGGCTTGGGCAGCCATCACGGTTGACAGATCATGACCAAAAGGGGACGTTCTTATCTAGACATTATACAGAGGCATCCTACCAAATTACAATGAAATCCCTTCATAAATACGACCGGTAGACTGTGCTAATGGTTTTCGGGTCTTGGGCTCGGGCAGCCATACCAGTTGACCGATCGTGACCAAAAGGGAACGCTCTCATCCAGATATGACCCCAAACCTGCATATGAAATTTCATGACTCACAGACAGGAACTATGGGGTGCAGCCTGTGCTAAAGAAAAATATGAACAGACTCACAGACTTTCGCATGCGTGATGGCAATAGCTTATCTTGACTTTGTCAAGTTAAGCTAAAAATGATACCCCATATTGCATTAAGTTAAAATTCAGGATCCAATAGAGAACCCAATTATTAACCAATGGACTTGATTTGAATAAACTTGATATTGCCCCTGTAAAGATTGTTTATACCATATATCAAAAGATTCTGACCAGTGGTTCTCGAGAAGAAGAGTTTTAAAGATTATTCTTCATATTGGACTGTTAAAATTTGGGCTTCAATAGGGAGCCCAAATATCAACCCAGGGACTTGATTTGAACTTAGATCTGACCTCCTTAAGGATTATTTATTTATTTATTGGTGTTTAAGGTCACATACTTATGCACAATGGCTAATCATGACTGTGACAGTTTTACGGGTGGAGGAAGCCGGAGTACCCGGAGAGAACCACCGAGCAATGACGAGCAGCTGTCAGTTTTCCAACATCGTAACTCTGAACTCTGCACCGCAGCACAGGCAGGGTTAGATTGGTTGAAGACATGCGCACCATCGACGTGCAGTACGCCTCAGTACACAGCGTCATCGTGGCCCCCATGTAGGCAATCGGGGTGAAGTGTCTTGCCCAAGGACACAACGCGGTTGCCGCAGGTGGGATTCGAACCGAGGACCTCTCGGCTTGCAGCCTGCACCTCTGCCAACTGAGCCACCGCACCCCACCTCCTTAAGGATAAATTCTCTTAGAAAATTTTATCACCAAAAATCCCCATTTTTAAGCAACACATCTCACTGGATCAGTTAACCCCCTCCACCCCCCCCCCCCCCCCCAAAAAAAAAAAAAAAAAAAAAAAATTAGGAGCACACGTTTTGGTACAATTTTAGCAGAAAATGGATCTCCCAGGAACACATATTCATAGAATAAGACTGTGTTGGTTCTGACAAGACAGCATTCACAGTCATATACAAGGGATACAGTGATGTGGGAATTTATATTGCACACTGGACCTCCCATGTGCTGAGGACTTTATTTGGGTGAAATCTGATATTGACTCAAACATGAAATTTGTTTGGTTATTCAATACATTTGTTTGCAAGTGTCATCCTCTAGTCATGTTTGCTGAAGGATAACTAATATCCAATTCAAGTAGGTTCTATTGTAATTACAGCCATCACTTACTGAAAGTTTAGATAAAGGTTCTTTTGTAGCTGCAGCAGATTTAGCTTCTTCTTGTAATTCTTTTGGACTGGGTGCACTTACTGATAATACATCATTTAATGTTGAACCTACCACCATTATTTTTGCACCTTTTGTAACTTTCAATTCTTGTAATGTTAACTCATCCTTTGCTAAACCTTAAAAAAGTCAAGATACAAAAGTGTACACTACAGTTTTATGAATCAGTTCAGTATTAAATACTTCCTACTCAAGCAGATTTCTAAATTTATATAATTTATGAGTAACAATAATTTACAAAGACTGACTTATGATCCCCCTCACCCCCCCCCGCCCCCCCCCCCCCCACCCCCCCCACCCCCCACTGGAAATGAAAAATCTCAATGTCCTATACTTCAAGAGAGCTAATCTGGTAAAGAATGGGGTGGGCTGTTGTATTCATATTTAAGACAAACTTGGCCATTTTTCGTTTATTTATTCATGGTTTATGCATTTTCTGTGTCCCTCAAAGGCTGCTTTAGGAATTTTCAGTGACTTTGAATTAGAAGCAAAAAGCAGCTAAATTATTTTGTTTTGATTAGCAAACAATACCACCAGTTTTTCCACATGGAGACCTCTGCCACAGCAACCCCTATCACAACCATGGTAAAAATCAAGTGTACTTCAAACTGGTAAAAGATACACCTAGATACTAGATATGAAATATCTAAATTATATCCCCAGTTATGAAACAAAAAACAAAACCAATTCAAAGATTAAGGCATCTGATACTTTGGCTTTTGGCACAATGTCACCTATAATGAATAAAGTACTTTCTCCTGTGATGTCCAATGCACATATCAAGTATGCTCCACATTGGTCTACAATATACTTGGTCAGGAGGCAGAAACCAATTTAGAGTTCAATATATATTCAATATTTAGTTATTTATTGGTGTTTAAGGTCACTTTCAGCATCTATGGCTAAATCATGAGTGCAACATAAGTATCAAGTCAAGTTTCACCATTTGTTTATACCCATGGCACCCACATGAGATGATTTCATCTCAGGCATTGGTTACTGGGTACTATTTTACTAGTAAAACAAACTTGCTTACCACAGTAAATAAGGCCTTGTAGTCGAAAGTGCACTGTGGGCAAAAGTAGACCAAACCGTTAACCCTAATGTGAAACCATGTGTAAATGTGTTGATTTAAATACATTATATGCATCTTACCTTTATACATTATTTTTTGCATGGCCGGAGGAACACCTGTGAAAAAAAAAAAGGTAATGAGGATGTAACCTGTTAAATAAAATAGGTGTTCATATCTCTATCAAGTCTGTCCATTATTACAGGACTAGTCTGGATGGTATTTAATTAACTGGTAGAGTGCTAAATTATTTTTAGTTGTGCGGCCATGTTTTTCAACAAAATTTGAAAAAATTCTCGAGCTCCAATCTAGACATTGACACAAAGTTACATATGAAATTTGGGACTGATTGGGTGAGAGCTGTGGCCTGTAGGATGTAATAAAGGAATTGGACAATTTAGATCCAAATCCAAGATGGCTGCAGGAGGCCATGTTTTTCAACAAAATTCAGAAAAATTTGATAGCTTCCATCTGGACATCACACCAAAGCTACATACGAAATTTGAAAAATATTGAGTGAGAGATGTGGCTTGTAGGGTGTGTTAATGGAATTGTTGACAATTTATATGCCAAATCTAAGATGGCCACTGCCATGTTTTTCAACAAAATTTGGAAAAATTTGAAAGCTCCGATCTAAACATTGCCCCAGGCTACATATGAAATTTGGGACTGATCGGGAGATAGCTGCGGTCTGTAGAGGGTGCTAAAGGAATTGTTGGACAATTTATATCCAAATCCCAAATGGCCACTGGTGGCCAGGTTTTTCAACGAAATTCGAAAAAATTTGATAGCTCCCATCTAGACATTGCCCTCAAGCCACGTATGAAATTTGGAACTGATCAGGTGACAGCTGCGGCCTGTAGGGTGTGCTAAAAGAGTTGTGGGCGGATGGACAGACAGACAGATGGATGCAACCCAAAAATACAAAAACGTGTGGAAGGATGATGGTAACAGTACACAGTAAACCTGTATTAAAAGCTCCTTGGGAAGACTAAACTGGACTTTGACAGCTCAGTGCCTAACTGGTTGTGTGCTAGAAGCCTCTATCAGGGTTTTCAAAAAACTCTGGGTAACAGAGAAAAAGTCAACATTTTTCTTGCTCATGTTCCATATTCATTCAAATGCAAGTAATATTTTGTTTATATAAATATGTTTTAATACAAATTGTCTGTGGACACTCCAATAATTTATAATAAAACAAGTTTTGAATAACAAATTCAGACAACCCAAAACAATCTAGCCATCAACCAGTTAATTACGATGAATGCATAAACAGGTTTGATTATACATGCGCTGGGCATTTAATAATGGTCAGGCAAGATCCATTTTAGCTTTTCTCGGGTGAGCTAAAAATACGTGTCTCTTCTCTTTCCTTGATCACTTTATCACTGAACTAAACTGCACTAAAACATTTAACCTTCGGAGGGCTCTGTACTAACAACAAACCATATAGTCAAGTTCAGGTTCTTGTTCATTCACATTTTCCATTTGGGGGCATGTTCCTAGCCATTGTCACTAGCTACTAAGATTTAGATTACAAGTAAAGCAGATTTCAACATACTGAATAAACAATCACATGTTTATTGGTGTTTTGGAAACATGTAACAGTAAGGAAACTGCATCAACAATGAGTGTCAGTGACCAGTGTTCATGCTGTCGATAGCCATTTTCGCAAAATGGCAAAAAAAATTTAAAGTGATGAAAAGAAGTCAATCGTTGGCAAAAAAAAATGGCAAAAAAATATTTCTGTTTCTTGGGTAGAAATTTAAATTTTATAGTAAATTTCCTTTCTTATTATACCTACCACAATTGTTTACTACAGGCTTGCACTACAGTGGAAGACCCTCACTCGGAAAATATACTCTCTATTTTGATCTTTCCCAAGCGATTTGGGAAAGAAATATGGTGCAAAAGCACCAAGAAAAAATAAGCCAAAACTGGGTCAAGTGCTACCGGCGCAGACCCAGTAGGGGACGCTCTTCTCCTAATTCAAATCCACGACATCCGTTGCCAGTGCGCAAACACGTAGCTGAAGACTCCTTCTTTTGAATCTGCCAACATTGGAGTTATGTGATCTGCGGGGAGGAAGGATTCTTACCTGAATAAGAAGACGGGAGGGCCTCCATGTAAACAATTGTGGTAGGTATAATAAGAAAGGAAATTTACAATAAAATTTAAATTTCTTATCAACCTACCTTACAATTGTTTACTACAGGCTGAATAGACAATAGGAAGGAGGGAATCACATAACCAACCCACACATAACCCAATTGCACTGGAACCATGGATAGAGGAAGAGGTCCCCAGGCCTATCAACCATAGCCTCACAGACATTAGTAAAAGACAATGAGAGATGAGGTTACGGTTCTGTGCGACGCACAGACAGAAAAGGACAGTAACAGCACAGAGTTGGAACTGACATTGTGACTAGCCTAATGGCTAAGGCAAACAACAGACTGAGCAGAAGAAAGAGGGCCCAAAGCAAAAAGGTCCTCAGACTGCTCCTGCAACTGAGGCAGATAGAAGGTGGAGAAAGTAGAAGCATTTCTCCAGTAGGCTGCCTGCATAACATCCGACAACTTGACAGAGTTAAAATAAGCCCAAGAGGTAGACAATGCACGCACTTCGTGGGCAGAAATACGATTGGTAAGACAATCGCCAGTCGCTAGACGAGCATAAGCCGCGCAAATAGCAAGACAAATCTATCAAGAAATGGATTGAGAAGAGATCTTCTGTCGACCAAGAATAAGAGACAGAAAAAATTGTTTCCTGCCTTTCCTAATGAACTACATCCGATTGAGATAAATGCGAATTGCACGAATTGGACAGAGCAAAGGGCGGTTACCCTCAACAGAAGGAAGAGCCCTGATACAGATAGGAGGCGAAGTAGTTTCTGGTATCTGATTCTTGGCCTGAAAGGAGCAATCTTTGGTAAACATAACACTGTTGGGAGAGCTCCTGAAAAAGGCCGGATCAACCGAGAGGGCGTGAAGCTCACTAACCCGTCTGGCTGAGGCAAAAGCCATCAGAAAAGCCATCTTGTATGTGAGAAAACGCATATCCACCTGGGATAAAGGCTAGAATGGTGCCCCCCACCACCAAGCAAAGCAGCACCCAAGAAAGATTCCATCTTGGGATAAGCTGCAAAGTCCTAGGCCTTTTCAAGGAAAAGTGCCGAACAAGCTTGGAGAGGTATGGATTAGTGCCGATACGACGCTGTCCCACATACGGAAAGGTCTCCAAAAGCATGGACCTGCACCCTTTGATGGTAACAGGCTGGAGACCCCAAGAATCAAACAGATATACAAGAAACTCCGCAATCTGTGTGATCGAAGGATTGGCATAATCAACAGAGTGATCCGCACACCATCAACAGAAGACCTTCCACTTAGCCGCATAGGCTAAACCAGTGGAGTGCCTCCATAAGAAGAAATGCACTCCACACCTCGTCTGGAAAAACCTTTACGGAGGAGACAGGACCTGACAAAAGATATGTGTGAAGGCACAATGAAGTCGGGTCGACGTGAAACCTCCACGGGTGACCTTGGCAAAGAAGGTCGTGATGTAGAGGGAGACGTGCCGGAAGCGCTGCCAACAGAGAGTGAAGCAGATTGATCCACACCCACGGAGGCGACAGGGGAGCGATCAAAATGATTCGACAACTGCAGGTTCATATCTTGGTTGGAACCTGAGGCAGAATCGGAACCGGCAGGAAGGCGTAGCCGACAGGACCATTCCAATCGAGTGACAGAGCGTCCATGGCGAAAGCCAGAGGATTTGGACACAGGGACACGAAAGTGTCTACCTGATGGTTCCAACAAGTTGCAAAGAGATCGATGTGGGTATGATCCCCAGAGATCGCGAAGTGACTGGATCACCACCCTGTGGAGCATCCACTCAGTGGAAAGCACCCTGCCCCGTCGGGACAGGGAGTCGGCTAGGACGTTCAGACGACCGTGAATATGACGAACCACCACTCTGGCATTGAAATCTTGAGCGAGCAGTAGAAGATCCCGAGCCAATTCGTACATGGGAACAGAGTGCATGCCGCCCTGGTTCCAAATGTAAGCAACCACTGTCGAATTGTTGGACAACAGAAGGACCTGGCGATTCGAAAGGTGGAGGATCCACTGCCGGAAACTCAGAAGAAGAGAAAGAAGCTCCTTCTGGTTGACGTGAAGAGCTGCTTGATCCTGGTCCCATGACCCATGAAGGGAAAGACCTAGAGGATCCAACGTCGCACCGAATCCGAGATGGCTGGCGACTGCCGTCAGAACATGATCGGATGTGGGGAAGTCCAACGGAACTCCCTGCATAACCCACTGAACATCCGTCCAGGGGCGAAGGTAACGAGGAAGAGACTCCGATAACTGAAGCACCAGATCCATAGGATCGAAATTCGGCCTTCAACAACTGAGCAGAAAGTGTTGGAGAGGTCTGACGTGCAGCCGACCTAGAGGAATGAGAGCCGTCACCGAACCGCAGAGACCGAGCAGCCGGGGAAGACTCCCGAGCTGTTGCGGACGTGGACTGGGACAGAGTCAGGGCAAAAGCTGAGAGAATCACAGCCCTTGCCTTGAAAACCGCCCCCGTATTCAATACGGAAGTCCATCCCTAGATGACATAACGACGGAGAAGGGACCAGGTCCGACTTCTACTCGTTGACTCTGTACCCTAGAGATGTGAGCAGGCTCAACAGTGTGTTGACATCTGACTCCAGAAAGGCAGCATTGGAATGCCTCTGGAGGATATCATCTACATATTCCAAAGTAGTCACCCTGGACTATGTGCGATGTAAGGCTAACACATGCGACATCAGTCAGGTGAAGGCCCAAGGAGCCAGGTTGAGGCCGAAGGGCATGGCCTTGAACTGGTAAACTTGCCCCAGAAAAGTGAACTTGAGATACTTTTGCAATGTCCGATGAATCAGAACGTGAAAGTAAGCATCTCGCAGGTCAATGCTGTTAGTGAAAACTCCTTGGTGAATGGACGACGAACCGACCTGAAAGTCTCCATGCTGAACGTAGGAGCAATGATAGACTGGTTCAGGATACTCAGATCGATAACCGGTCGGAGTCGGCCGTCCTTCTTCGGCACCAAAAACAGGCGGGAATAAAATCCCACTAAATGAATGTTCTTGACGACCTTGATCGCCCCATTTGACAAGAGACTGCATATCTCCGTGATCAAAAATTCCCAACGTGTAACATCAAAAGGGACTTGTGTTGGAAGAGGCACTCTCGACTGAGTTGGATGCCTCAACCTGGGATGAATCGAGGTGACGACTGCCGACACCTACCTTTACCCCATGAGTAAGTAGAAGCGGTGGCAGAAGGATCAGCCCTTGGCCTCACAGAGGAAGCAGAAGGGTGCTTGTTAGGCTTTGGACGGCCCCTGCCTCCAACAGAAGGCTGATCTATGGAATGACATAGGGCGTCATTTCGGACCCATGGAATAGTTGTGGAACCGCCGAAGCAGCAGATTGAAGAGCAGTGCGCTGCCCCTCAGGAAGGGAATGGCTTGTGTCCAGCACAGCGTCCCTGCAAACTAATACCAATTTTGCTCCAAAGGCTGTAGGCATGCAACCGATGATCGCAGAAGGGCTGATACTGTCGGCTGGTTTGACGGTTTGAGACCTGGAAGAAACCCAAACACAAAGTCAAGAGCTGCTCCCAAGTCAGAAGACTGTTGGCTCTCAATGTCAGGTATGTCGGACTCATCCTCTGAGTCGGAAGACACATAGCCCATCATAGGCAAACCAACCGATGCCTCCCATGGTTTCGGCACACCAGGGGGATCAGAAAGCAGCCTGTTTCCAATCCCAGGAGGCGGTGCCACAGGGGGCGCTCGGAAACCACTCGTAGCCTCTCTGGAAGCAATGGGAAGGCTCTTGGACAGAACCTGAGTGAGCAAGGAGAGGGCCTCCCTAAGCTCACTGCCTGTGTCGGCCGGTTCGACGTAGGAACGAACCGGCAAAGTGGCTTCACTCCTGACCCTTTTAACCAGCGAAGGGTCACGATCCTTAAATACACCCGATGCAGGGCAACGGGCTGCAGCCGAAACATCTGAAGGCAGAGGTGTATAGGGGTATGACATACCCCGAGGATCTACAGAGCGGAAACCCAGGAGAGTCGCCACGGACCTCTGAGGGACAGAAGGTCCAGGCTGCACAAAAGGCGTTGGTCCCGCAAAACTGGCCATGGGACCACAGTGCGTGGACGGAAACGCCACGGAGCTCATGGTGGTCCCACCATGAACATCCAAATCCAATGAGAAAACTGCGGTGCTCAATGACTGAGAGACCACAGCAGAGGGTTCGGCCGGCAGCCCCTTCCGACTTCACCGAGTTGAAGTCAGGGAAGGCTGAGGCCGATACCCCACGTCTACACTACCAGACATCTCTGCAGACCCCTGCAGGGATAAAACTGCTGTGCTGAATGGCGGAGAGGCCACAGCAGGGGTTTGGTCGGCAGCCATTTCCGACTTCGCCGAGTTGAAGTCAGGGAAGGCTGAAGCCGATACCCAGACCACTGCAGGGATAAAACTGCTGTGCTGAACGGCGGAGAGGCCACAGCAGAGGGTTCGTTCGGGAGCCACTTCCAACTTCGCCGAGTTGAAGTCAGGGAAGGCTGAGGCCGATACCCTACATCAACACTACCAGACATCGCTGCAGACCCCTGCAGGGATAAGCCAAGGCCGGCTGAAACGGTGACCGATGACATTGCAGACAGAACAGCAGTAGCAGCAGATATGACAAGAGCTGTTGAAACTGGTGGAAAAGGGGAGAGAGCAACCGAGCTTGGCCTCCAAAGGAGGAGTCACAACCCTAGTGACAGCCTGAGATGTCGACTGGAGATGGACCATAGTCCCGGAACCAGGCATCTCTTCATAGGGTGTATAACTCTCACCAGACGTGGTTGTGTCGGGAGGCCCAAACGACAGCGTTTACCCCCCCCCCCCCCCACCCCCCCTCTGCGGGTGTGGGAGGAATGGCCACGAGAATGTACCATAAGTGTGGGCCTGAACAACAGCGTTTACCCTCCCCCCTCCTCTGCAGGTGTGGGAGGAATGGCCACGAGAATGTACCATAAGCGTGGACAAAAGACATTGCCCTAAAGGAACAGTACTGGACATAACAGAGGTGAGAGCAGTAGAAGAAAAAGGTGAACTCAACAGATGAAGAAAGTAGAAAAACACCCCCAACTACGAGAGCAAGGTGGAAGAAAAAGGACCGGCGGGAACACAACTGAACCCAGACGGCCGACAGGGACCCAAAAAACAGAAATTCTGCCCTCAACAGAGAAGAGAAATCCTGTCCATACAGTCCCCCATTGACACCTAACTGCAATAATAATAATAAAATTTATCAACCGAAAACTTTTATGTCTGAACCGCACGGTACTCGAAAGTCACGCACGACACGGAAAATATATAAAATACAATGAAAATGTGGTTGAAAATAATAACAAGAATATATAAAACACAGTCCTGTTATTATACGATCCTCAGATCCATAATTCCAGTCACAGGTAACCATTATCAACAAGTCGAATTATCCCTGTTTCTGAATGCAAAAATGGACGTCCTGCCACATGGCAGACGAAAAAAGAATGAGTCCTCAGCTACATGTCTGCACACTGGCAACGGAAGTCGTGGATTTGTACTAGGAGAAGAGCGTCCCCTACTGGGTCTGCGCTGGTAGCACTCAACCCAGTTTTGGCTTATTTTTTCTTGGTGCTTTTGCACCACATTTCTTTCCCAAATTGCTCGGGAAAGATCAAAATAGAGAGTATATTTTCCGAGTTAGGGTCTTCCACTGTAGTGCAAGCCTGTAGTAAACAATTGTAAGGTAGGTTGATAAGAAATTACATTGTTCAGCAAAGTTAATGCAGCTTACATAATTTCCACATTGAGTCTCACATGGTGTTTGGGATTAATTAGTTGCAGGGTGGTATTCACACCTCCATGTCGGCCTTTTCAGTGGCTTCACATTTATGTAATCAAATTGTCTCCAGGCAATTAAAGGATAATTTACTTGCACAAACACATGTTGCTATTTGCTAAGTGACCGAGAGTATAATAATATATGCACAGATGTACATGCTACATCAAGTAACGATGTACGACTAAACAAATGGACAAAAATGCGAAGGTGTTATTTGGATTTTATCAGAAATTCCAAGAAAAGGAAATAACGTTTGACGATTTTTCATCAGAGATAAAAACATTCCAACAATGGCTAAAAGAAAGAAGGATTTAAATGATATCAATGACTTTGTATAATTAGCTTTGAGGCAGATGCAGCTTTTCCCAGTTGTGAACCAACTCGCCGGAATTTTGTATTGTGTTTCTGTTTCAACAGTGGACTGTGACAGGGCGTTTTCTCTACAAAATCTCATCAAAACTAGCCACAGAAATAGACTCTCTGTGGACTATCTGAATGTTCAAATGAAAATTTCTTTAGAAGACATACCAATGGATGAATTTAAGTTCGATGACGCTTTCAGAATATGGTCGAATATGAAGAGTCACAGAATTTTAAAATCTATTTGAAAATAAGTTGTATCATTGTTGTCTGTTAACTCTATACTAAGCACTCTGTGCAAGCCTTGAATTCCAAGAGTGTCTGCCACTAGACAAAATGAAGGATTTCGGTAGTTTTTATGGTGGGGGTTTTCTTTTTTGTTTTTGAAAAGACAGAAATAAACTTTATCTAAAAGTTGTTCAGTAAACAACAGGGAATAACAATGTGTCATTCTTTTTACAATATATGTCTGCAGTTGACAACACTGTCACCTAATGGAAATTTTTTCAGAAAAATTTTCAAAAAATTCTTTATACACAGCAAATGTCTTGTGCTAAAAACTTTTTTATTATTGAAAATAACTCCAAACACTGAGTGTATCATTTGTACAGTATTAAATTTGGCACATTTTGATGTAAGAATTTTTCTTCTAGGGGAAGTACTTTTTTTTTCAGCAGTAGATTTTATACGATGGGTGAATTGGAGAAAAAAGGATTTTTTTTTTCAAAGCTGAGTATTATTGAAAGAAAATCACCGATATACTTTTTCATGTAGTTTCTGGCAGTATGTGCTGAGTATATTTGATTCTAAGACTCAGATACAGGTACATGTACATGTATTGTGTTACCCACCTTATCAAAGTACTACCAACAAACCTTCAGTTAACCCTTCACCTGACACAGTGTTTTGAAAACACAATGTTGTCTGCTCTAAAAATAATATTAAATTGTTCAATTTTTTTCTCGTTCCAGTAAGGGGTCATAAGTTATGGTTTGGAAGATAGAAAATGAAAAATTAATCAAACTGTAAAGAAGTTACTGACTTACTGTTACATTTTTTTTCTCCTTCCAGCATTGAATACATTGTACAGGAAATTCCAAAGAACACTGAAGATTATTCAGTCCATAATTTGTAAAAAAAAATGTTTTTGTTTTATGTAACAGGAAATTCCAAAAAAAATGATAAATTTAAAGTAATTTGTATATTTTTTATACTTACCAATGGCCCAGACTTAGCTGGTGCAAACTCGATATTATCCAGGGCCTAACACAAATTTTGAAGTCCCCAATCCCCAAAATTTGCATACGAATCTGAAAATTAAACTGTCTGGTCCTCTATACTTTTGTGTACTGCGCATGCACGTTGATCAGGAAGGTACAGAAATTGGTGCCAAGCATCCTTCTTTCTAGTTGTGCCTGCTCAATGTTATAAATCAGCGGGGAGGTATGAGTGCCCACTCATGGGAGGGCCATCCCCGTCTGGGCCATTGGTAAGTATAAAAAATATACAAATTACTTTAAATTTATCATATTTTTACACTAAAACCAATGGCCCAGACTTAGCTGAATAGAAAAAATGCTGGAGGGCCTTGGACTTAGAGGAAATACAATATCTCTATTACTCCAATTAAAGAATAGCTCCTACAGGAGAATAGGAGATGACAGAGGAATTACATATGTCTTTCTCTTATTAAAAAAGAGAACGATATAACACCGTTAATATACAGGAGTAATACACAATAAATTCTCCAATTAATGCCAGCATAACCCGTTGCGCTAATTCGGTGAAGGAAACCAATTATAAAGCTAGTCCAGAGAATGAGATGCTTTACACTCATTTAAAAGTGTCCAAGGATTGTATATAAATGTTTGTATGACATGTGACATATACATATGCTTCACAATGAGCTGCACTTTAAAAACAATACATAAATGAGACGTAATTACTGGACTGAACATCTAACACCCAAGGATCGGATGTGATCATGGCTCAATGGTCTGCAAACTCAGATTTCCGTCCTCCAACCTGGGAAGAATCGAGGTGAGGACCTTCATTTCGAGTACCAGCAAGGCCTGTGAGAGGAGAAACCACCTTCTCTGCTAGATGAAGGATCCTGAGACCTCCCTCTGGACTGCAGGTGCTTACTCTTACCATGTGAGTAAGAGAAAGAAGCGGAAGCAGGAGGATCAGCCCTTGGCTTCACAGAGGAAGCAGAAGGGTGTTTGTTAGGCTTGGAACGGCCCCGGCCTCCAACAGAATGCGGATCAAGCTGGTGAAGCAGCAGCCGATCTTTGGAATGTTGCAGGACATCATTCTGGACCGTCGCCACGGAATCATGGAATAGTCGAGGACCCACCAAAGAAGTGGATCAAAGAGCAGTGCCCTGCCCTTCAGGAAGGGAACAGCTTGTGTCCAAAACAGCATCCCAGCGAACTAATTCCAAACTAGAGGGAACTGTTTCAGTGAACTAAAACACATGTCTCCCCTTCGATTACTGGACTGAACATCTAACACCCAAGGATCGGATGTGATCATGGCCCAATGGTCTGCAAACTTGGATTTCCATCCTCCAACCTGGGAAGAATCGAGGTGAGGACCTTCATTTCAAACATCAGCAAGGCCCGTGAGAGGAGAAACCACCTCCTCTGCTAGATGAAGGATCCTGAGACCTCCCTCTGGACTGCAGATGCTTACCCTTACCATGTGAGTAAGAGGAAGAAGAGGAAGCAGGAGGATCAGCCCTTGGCTTCACAGAGGAAGCAGAAGGGTGTTTGTTAGGCTTGGAATGGCCCCGGCCTCCAACAGAATGCGGATCAAGCTGGTGAAGCAGCAGCCGATCTTTGGAATGTTGTAGGACATCATTCTGGACCGTCGCCACAGAATCATGGAATAGTCGCGGACCCACCAAAGAAGTGGATCAAAGAGCAGTGCCCTGCCCTTCAGGAAGGGAACAGCTTGTGTCCAAAACAGCATCCCAGCGAACTAATTCCAAACTAGAGGGAACTGTTTTAGTGAACTAAAACACATGTCTCCCCTTCGATTAGTTCCATGCTTCCAACTTACAACTAACAAAGATCAAACTAAAGGTCAAATGTCAAGATCATGGAAATTCAACATAGAATGTGACACATAGCCTGGCTGTTGCATTCATATGCCACATATCATAAACCTAGCTAAACTATTCAATAATTTGACCTTGATGTCAAAGGTCAAGGTCATATGTAGGCCATGATGGTATATGGCACATCGTCTTTTGGTGATACACTCACATGCCAAAAATCATATGCCTAGGTCAAAAGATTAAAAAAAAAGAGTCAACACTGCGACCTTGAGGTCAAAGGTGAAGGTCATGTGTGGGTCATGATGGTATGTGACACATTGTCTCATGGTGATACACCCACCTGCCTACTATCATAAACTGAGGTGAAAAGGTAAAAAAGTTCTGACCCGGACAAGCTTACTTGCCAAAAAATCAGTAATTTGACCTTGAGGTCAAAGGTCAATGTCATATATATGGGTCATGAAGGTACGCGACACATCGTCTTATGGTGATACACTAACATGTCAAATATCATAAGCCAAGGTGAAAAGGTAAATAAGCTCTTGCCCAGTCAAGCTTACTTGCCCAAAAAGTTAAAAAATTTATAGTAATTTATATATTTTTTATACTTACCAATGACCCAGACTTAGCTGGTGCTAAACTCCTTAATTCAGGGCCAAACACAAATTTTGCCCCCCCCCCCCCCCCATCCCCAAAATTTGCATCAAAAACCGAAAAATACATGTCCTACATGGTCCTCCATACATTTACTCCTCTGCGCATGCACAGTGTCAAGGAGGTCCCGAAATTGGCGCCAATTATCACTCTGACAACCAGTGCCTGGTAAGCGTTATGTACTCAGCGGGGAGGTATGAGTTCTGAAATCCTGGGAGGGCCATCCCCGTCTGGGTCATTGGTAAGTATAAAAAATATATAAATTACTATCAATTTTTTAACATTTTTATACTGTACCAATGACCCAGACTTAGCTGAATAGTAAATAGGCTGGAGGGCCTAGGACATAAAGGAAAATCCAATAAGCTCAATTATCTATAACAGAATATCCTCTCCAGGAGAAAAGAAGAGATAGGCTTTACATGTATCTTTCTTATTTATATTAAAGAAGAAAGACACAATACCGATCAGTAATTGAACATAATAATAATCAATGATCTCTATTAACATCCAGTATAACCCTTTATACTAATATTTTTAAAGGTAAGCCAATAAATAAAGG